>CM060960.1:96586561-97196561 GCA_030765055.1 Mantis religiosa | reverse complement strand
GCTGCTCCTCCTGCTGCTCCTGCTGCTGCTGCTCCTGCTGCTCCTGCTGTTGCTGCTGCTCCTGCTGCTGCTGCTCCTGCTGCTGCTGCTGCTGCTCCTGCTGCTGCTCCTGCTGCTGCTCTTGCTGCTGCTCCTGCTGCTGCTCCTGCTGCTGCTCCTGCTGCTCCTGTTGCTGCTGCTCCTGCTCTTGCTGCTGCTCCTGCTACTGCTCCTGCTGCTGCTGCTCCTCCTGCTCCTGCTGCTGCTCCTGCTGCTGCTGCTCCTGCTGCTGCTCCTGCTGCTCCTGCTCCTGCTGCTGCTCCCGCTGCTCCTGCTCCTGCTCCCTCTGCTCCTGCAGCTCCTGCTCCTGCTACTGCTCCCGCTGCTCCTGCTGCTGCTCCTGCTACTGCTGCTCCTGCTGCTCCTGCTCCTGCTCCCGCTACTCCTGCTCCTGCTCCTGCTGCTGCTCCTGCTCTTGCTGCTGCTCCTGCTGCTGCTGCTCCTGCTACTGCTGCTGCTCCTGCTGCTCCTGCTCTTGCTGCTGCTCCTGCTGCTGCTGCTCCTGCTGCTGCTCCTGCTGCCGCTCCTGCTGCTGCTCCTGCTGCTCCTGCTGCTGCTCCTGCTGCCGCTCCTGCTGCTGCTCCTGCTGCTGCTGCTGCTGTTCCACCTGCTGCTGCTCCTGCTGCTCCTGCTGCTGCTCCTGCTCCTGCTGCTGCTCCTGCTGCTGCTCCTGCTCCTGCTACTCCTGCTACTGCTACTGCTGCTCCTGCTGCTGCTGCTCCTGCTCCTGCTGCTCCTGCTCTTGTTCCTGCTCTTGCTGCTGCTCTTCTGCTCCTGCTGCTGCTGCTCTTGCTGCTCCTGCTGCTTCTGCTCTTGCTGCTGCTGCTCCTGCTGCTGCTGCTCCTGCTCCTGCTGCTCCTGCTCTTGCTCCTGCTCTTGCTGCTGCTCCTGCTCCTGCTGCTGCTGCTCCTGCTGCTGCTGCTCCTGCTCTTGCTGCTGCTCCTGCTGCTGCTGCTCCTGCTGCTCCTGCTCTTGCTCCTGCTCTTGCTGCTGCTCCTGCTGCTCCTGCTCTTGCTGCTGCTCCTGCTCTTGCTGCTGCTCCTGCTCCTGCTCCTGCTGCTCCTGCTCTTGCTCCTGCTCTTGCTGCTGCTCCTGCTGCTTCTGCTGCTGCTGCTCCTGCTGCTCCTGCTCTTGCTGCTTCTCCTGCTGCTGCTCCTGCTCCTGCTGCTGCTGCTCCTGGTGCTGCTCCTGCTGCTGCTCCTGCTCCTGCTGCTGCTGCTCTTGCTGCTGCTCCTGCTGCTGCTGCTCCTGCTCCTGCTTCTCCTGCTGCTGCTGCTGGTCCTGCTGCTGCTCTTGCTCCTGCTCCTGCTGCTGCTGCTCCTGCTGCTGCTGCTCCTGCTGCTGCTGCTCCTGCTGCTGCTGCTCCTGCTGCTGCTCCTGCTTCTGCTGCTCCTGCTCCTGCTGCTGCTCCTGCTGCTGCTGCTGCTCCTGCTCCTGCTGCTGCTCCTGCTGCTGCTGCTACTGCTCCTGCTGCTCCTGCTCCTGCTCCTGCTGCTACTGCTGCTGCTCCTGCTGCTCCTGCTCCTGCTGCTCCTGCTCCTGCTACTGCTCCCGCTGCTCTTGCTGCTGCTCCTGCTGCTGCTGCTGCTGCTCCTGCTGCTCCTGCTCCTACTCCCGCTACTCCTGCTCCTGCTGCTGCTCCTGCTGCTGCTGCTCCTGCTCTTGCTCCTGCTCCTGCTGCTGCTCCTGCTGCTCCTGCTCTTGCTGCTGCTCCTGTTGCTGCTGCTCCTGCTGCTGCTCCTGCTCCTGCTGCTGCTGCTCCTGCTGCCGCTCCTGCTGCTGCTCCTGCTGCTCCTGCTGCTGCTGCTGCTCCTCCTGCTGCTGCTGCTCCTGCTGCTGCTCCTGCTGCTGCTGCTCCTCCTGCTCCTGCTGCTGCTCCTCCTGCTCCTGCTGCTGCTCCTGCTCTTGCTGCTGCTCCTGCTGCTGCTGCTCCTGCTGCTGCTCCTGCTGCTGCTGCTCCTGCTCCTGCTGCTCCTGCTGCTGCTGCTCCTGCTCTTGCTGCTGCTCCTGCTGCTGCTGCTGCTGCTCCTGCTGCTCCTGCTCTTGCTGCTGCTGCTGCTGCTCCTGCTGCTCCTGCTGCTGCTCGTGCTGCTGCTGCTGCTCTTGCTCCTGCTCTTGCTGCTGCTCCTGCTGCTGCTGCTCCTGCTGCTGCTGCTCCTGCTGCTGCTGCTCCTGCTGCTGCTGCTCCTGCTGCTGCTGCTCTTGCTGCTGCTCCTGCTGCTGCTCCTGCTCCTGCTTCTCCTGCTGCTGCTGCTCCTGCTGGTCCTGCTGCTCCTGCTCTTGCTCCTGCTCCTGCTGCTGCTGCTCCTGCTTCTGCTTCTCCTGCTTCTGCTTCTCCTGCTGCTGCTGCTGCTGCTCCTGCTCCTGCTCCTGCTGCTGCTCATGCTGCTGCTGCTACTGCTCCTGCTGCTGCTCCTGCTGCTCCTGCTCCTGCTCCTGCTGCTGCTCCTGCTGCTGCTCCTGCTACTGCTCCTGCTCCTGCTGCTGTTGCTCCTGCTCCTGCTGCTGCTCCTGCTCCTGCTCCTGCTCCTGCTCCTGCTCCTACTCCTGCTGCTGCTCCTGCTGCTGCTGCTCGTCCTGCTCCTGCACCTGCTGCTGCTCCTGCTGCTGCTGCTGCTCCTGCTGCTCCTGCTCCTGCTGCTGCTCCTGCTGTTGCTCCTGCTGCTGCTGCTCCTGCTCCTGCTCCTGCTGCTGCTCCTGCTTCTGCTGCTCCTGCTGCTGCTGCTCCTGCTGCTGCTCCTGCTGCTCCTGCTCCTGCTGCTGCTCCCGCTGCTCCTGCTGCTGCTCCTGCTGCTGCTCCTGCTGCTCCTGCTCCTGCTGCTGCTCCCACTGCTCCTGCTGCTGCTGCTGCTGCTCCTGCTGCTCCTGCCGCTGCTCCCGCTGCTCCTGCTGCTGCTGCTCCTGCTCTTGCTCCTGCTCTTGCTGCTGCTCCTGCTGCTGCTGCTCCTGCTGCTGCTCCTGCTTCTCCTGCTCTTGCTGCTGCTCCTGCTCCTGCTGCTGCTGCTGCTGCTCCTGCTGCTGCTGCTCCTGCTGCTGCTCCTGCTGCTGCTCCTGCTGCTGCTCCTGCTCCTGCTCCTGCTGCTGCTCCTGCTGCTGCTCCTGCTGCTCCTGCTCCTGCTGCTGCTCCCGCTGCTGCCGCTCCTGCTGCTCCTGCTGCTGCTCCTGCTGCTGCTCCTGCTCCTGCTGCTGCTCTTGCTGCTCCTGCTGCTGCTCCTACCGCTACTGCTACCGCTACCGCCACCGCTATCGCCACCGCCACCACCACCAACACCACTACCTGCTGCTGCTCCTGCTGCTCCTGCTGCTGCTGCTCCTGCTGCTGCTCCTGCTCCTGCTTCTGCTGCTCCTCCTGCTCCTGCTGCTGCTCCTGCTGCTGCTCCTGCTGCTGCTGCTCCTGCTGCTGCTCCTGCTCCTGCTGCTGCTCCTGCTGCTGCTCCTGCTGCTCCTGCTCCTGCTGCTGCTCCCGCTGCTCCTGCTCCTGCTGCTGCTCCTGCTGCTCCTGCTGCTGCTCCTGCTGCTGCTCCTGCTGCTGCTCCTGCTCCTGCTGCTGCTCCTGCTCCTGCTGCTGCTCTTGCTGCTCCTGTTGCTGCTCCTACCGCTACTGCTACCGCTACCGCCACCGCCACCACCACCAACACCACTACCTGGTCCTGGACCTTGCTCACCCTAGGGTCACACCTCCCAGTGTAAAGACAGAGGGACCCAATCGCCTTCAGGAGTGTAACAGCTCATGCAATGGCCCCTACCCCAACGGACCTTTATGAGCGGATACGAACACAGTCCTATATGGTAACAAGGGGCTGGGAGTTACGCCTTACCCAGTCACACCTTGCGCTTCCCACTCCAACCACCCACGCTATGTTACCCATCAGACTTTTGTTCAGGGAGGAAAAAGAAAAAATAAAAAGGGGTCAAACACCTATGAGGACCAAGGTTTGGGCGTTTGAAGGAGCACTCTCACCTCGCAGAGGAACCCAGTCGAGAGATTTCACCAGAGCCTCTTCTACCAGTTTTCGGGGTTACTGATGGGCCTTCTTGGCAGCCGTAGCGGTGCTGGGGTACACCAAGTCCCCACCGTACATCACCCCATCAGTCAGTCCCCTACTTCATGTTGCCCACCCCTTTTTACGAGGACCACAGAGGTTGGATTATGAGGGGCTGTGATAGTGGAGGCCAGCTAATCTGCCTCTGCAGTGGAGTTGCAAGGAGTTAACTAGGCATTCTGCTCTGCCATTATTGCAGTGTACTCGATCCCATTTTTGAAGCGTGGATTTAGTGGGTTAGGTGGTGCCTTAGCAGTTGTACGCGCTTGATAGAGAAAGAGAAGAGGGTAGTGATCTGAGGAAAGTTCAGGGATATATAAAATTTGAGAATGACTGCGAATATTTTGAAGAATGGCCATATCCAAACAATCTGGTGGATTGCGGTCCCCGTAGGTGATTTTAGGTGATGTAGGAGCAAGTACAGCAAGGTTGTGGCGTTCTAAATAGCGCTCAGGAAGAGAACCTCTCGGATTGCACATTTTAGAGTTCCACAACGTGCTATTAGCGTTGTAATCACAAATAGCTATTGTGGGTAAGCCTGCAGAGAAAATGATATACAGTTCACTGACGTTGAAAGGCCTGCTAGGTGGAATATATACGGAATAGATGTTTAGAGGTCCTCGTTGGTGGACACTTGGTTCCCTGTGGCCTCTAACACACTAGTGTTTGGCAGATGTAGCCGGTGGTGTTGTAAAGTGCGGCTAATGTATATTGCTGTGCCACCATATCCATCAGCCCTGTCTGTCCTGTAACAGGTCATACCTGGGATGGAAGCTTTCAAGTGGCAGGAAAGGTGCGTTTCCTGCACCAGGAATACCAGCACTTTATTCATTGTGAGGAAGTTTGCAGCTTCCTTTAGCTTATTCCGCAAGCCGTTAGCGTTCCAAGAACATATTCTCAGACTTTGGATGTTGGCTAGGATCTTATTGTTGTACGCCATATTGGCCAAGGAAGGTAAAGACGGTGTGGACCAAGAAAGTGGATGGAGGTATCTTGACAGGTCGCTGGGCTAGTGCATCAGCCAAGGCTATTGCAAAATCAGTTTGCAACTCTACTGGAATTCTATCCATAAGCTTCAGAAAGTGATCGTCAGGGACAGAGGTGCATAGCGGTGGTGGTGTTGGGATTTTGGATGCCTGAGGTTGATGGGCAGGCAGTAGTTGTTGGGCCAGTTGTCGTGTCCCAGAAGACAAGGAGGGTTTGTAGTGTGGGATTGACACAGTCTTAGAAATGGCACCAGTTGCAGAACTGCTTGCTACCCTCCTTTGTGGTAATGGCGGATTTTGCTCCCTCTGAGTAGCTAAGGATTCCTTAGATGCAGCAACGGTAGGAATTTCCTGTTCAGATGTAACATTTTCAGCAGGCTGGGCTGTGTTTTAACGATGTTTTGGGTGGCAGCAACGTAGCCAGCATATTTTATCTTTACTGGTGGTGCTAGTCCTGGGTAACGAGTACCCTTAAAGGCTTCTTTGGGTAGACCCATAGGGTTCGGTACCTTGGGTGCAGCACCAAGTCTTGATCTCTGATCATTTTTGTTGAGGTGCATTTCCACCCTGGCTTCTTGCCAAATTGGGCTCTTGGCGTACCTGCTGGCGTGGTCTCCGCCGCAATTACAGCAGGTGGCCTTGGATCCAGTAATCCCAAGACGTTTGCAATCTGCCCTCTTGTGACCTGACTCACCACAATAAGAGCATGTAGGTTCCAGCCTACAACCAGCTGCACTGTACATAAATTGTTGGCAATTTGTGCACTGTAAAGATCTTGCTAGAGGACGATAGAATTCCACGCGTATCACTGCGTTAAACATTCTCGTCTCCTTGTAAATTCCGCGGTACTTTCTCTCCTTTCTTAAGGCAACAGGACAGTGAGAGAATGGTTCATGGTTAGCAGTGCGGTTTGAACGCAGTTGCCCAACTCTCTCCACCGGGTAGTTCTTGTTTTTGAGTTGAGCAAGGACTTCCTCTTCCGATATGTACATAGGCACGTCTTTTAACGTGATGTACCGCAATTTCTCCTCTGGGAGCAGGGTTGTTAAGTACTGCTTTTCTTATCATCCAGCTACTTGTGGAGGGCTCTATGATCATCGGGGGTATCCGGGATCAAGGCAACTAATCCATTCATATTCCGGATAGAATACTTAATGTTGGGTTGAGCTGTGTTGATGGAGGCTATGATATCTCGTGCATTACCGGAGCCCTTAGGTAAATAGGGGTAGCCTTTGCAGAACGGGCAGCAGGAGCACCTGGAGCAGTTGGTGTGGCGTTTGATGTGGATGGAGCTTCCATTACTGATGGGACTGGAGTTTTTGTCAGACGTGTTGGAGCTGTCTGATCTGGACATCTCCTTTTGGTGTTTTGCGCTTGTGTTACACCATCATCTGGCACCGCTGGTAACCATTGGAATTTGTTTGAGACGGGTAAGGGTTCTGGAGGAAGGGAATGTTTGTGAGTCTTACCTCTTGAGTTGCTAGGGACCACTTACCAATTGTGATTGGTTGCTCTCAATTTCTCATTCTACAGTAGGTATCTGGAAATGATTTCCACCCTAGCGCAATGCGCTGAGTAATGTTGGAAGGTAGTTGCAGCTAATTCCAGATTAGCAGCTGCTAAATTATGAAGCAGCTGCTGATCAGCAGCTTCCAAAAGTCTTATCCTGGCCCTTTTTTCCAGGTGCAGGGTTCTCTCGTCTATGAGAGACAAAGGCATTTGGGGGGCAACAATTAATACTTGGTACATGAAATCGCGAAGATCACCTCCGACGTAGTACTGGAGGCATTTAAGATCCTGGTTCGCCTATAAGTTATCGTTGTTGGTCACCTGGGCGTCCGTAACTTTAGCAAAGGCTTCGGTTTCCATCATGATGTATTGGACCAATCACAGTATTCAATACAACAGCCAATGGGGTGTGAGCAACGTGCAAAAATGCAGAAAGGTGACAGCAAGGCAAGCCTTATTGCCTTACTAGATAAGGGGAAAGAAGAATTAGTAATAGATAGAGCTAGTACTTGGCGCTACCAGAAGGCCTACCCTTCAGGGCGCCTAGAAACCAGTCCCAGGACTGTTGGCTTCGGCCTTGGTATTCTACCCAATTACTGTGCTGTGTGCGATGGCTTATTTTTGGAGGCTCGCAGGCTTGATGTTGTACCTGCAGAGCTGCAATAGGCTTGGGTCGGCTATTTCGCGACGTTGAACGCTGGTAGGCAAGAGCCAAGCCCTGAAAAGGGCTGCTTTGGCCTTGCTATGGTGCTGTCTCGTCGGTGTTCAATCTTCGATGTCTCGAGGAGAAGTGAACATGCAGGTCTTTGTTTTAGTATTTTCTTTTTTTTCCCCTCTCCGAGTATTGGTAGTGTATTGCGGTAGTCAGGGTAGGAGAATGGACGAGGCGTATTGGGATTTCGCTAAGCCCTCCCGTTAGTGCGGAAATTACCTTTCTTCGACGGGCGAAAATCGTGTGGCGTTTTCGGCCTGCTCCACTGACGAAGGAGCCCTGAGAGCATCCCGGGAGTTAGCGGGGTTTTGTGCAAGGAGTTGGGTTAGATATATCTTTATTAGTTGATTGAGGAATTGCCTGTGCGTATCAGGCGTAAATATTCCTTGCCACTAAGGCTAGCATTGGGGTTTTCGGCGAAGTACTGGGTAGTTCTGGCTGCACCGAGGTCGACTGTGGCCGCTGTAGGATGGCTGGTGTGTGTGTTTGTGCGTGTGTGCGTGAGTGCGTGAGTGCGTGTGTGTTGCTGCTTGGGTGAGTAGGAGTCAGTCCGATTGGCCTTGAGATGTGATGTAAACGGGCGTTGGTTGATTGCAGTAGTGTTGGGATGGCCTCGGTTGCAGAGTGGTGTATTTTGTTGATCTTAGCTTCGAGCTGCACGTGGCTCTCTTCCATTCGAGCCAGTTTCCTTGTGATGGTGGTGAGGGCTTCGTTTTGTTGTAGTTGCTGGATAAGCTGCTCAAGCTGATCCGGACGGTCCATGATGGATGAAGTACCGGTGGTGTAAAGTTCCGTGTGCCTCTGGAGATGGTCTGTTTTGCTGCGTTGGTGTGTGGCGACTGACGTGGTAGTGTCTTCCAGTGCAGAAAGCCTGAGTGTGAAGCTCGAGACTTCGTTTGTAGGGTGTGAAGTTTGCTCTTTGTGTCGGAGTTGGTGGCAGAGAAGGTCGTCTCCATGGCAGTCAGCTGGGTTCTAGTGCCGCGGTGATGGTTGGCAACTGACTTTTTTGTAGGGGCGGCCCCACACCCGCTGCCCCCGGTGACGATCGACCGGCATGCAAGGCCGTGCGCTACATCGTCTCCCTCATGCAGTTTAGAATCCTAACGTGCAGGGAGCGTTAGTGTGTTAGTTCGTGGATTAGTCGGGTTCCGCATTAGCACCCCGGTTAGTTCCGTAATATAAGATGCTGGTAGGCAATGCCTACGAGCGCGTCAATGGATTGGTTCCCGGGCTGTAGCCATGAGCAGGTCCTGAGTACAGCCAGGGGGATTGGAGGTGGTCATGTGTAAAGAGTGTCGTGTAATTGTTAGTGTTGGCTACATGCAGTATTACCATGCTATATCTAGTAATTTCGTTTGAGTATTATGTAGTGTTTGAGTAGTGAAGTGGTGGGAGTGGTAATTGCTTATACTATACTTGGTTCCCTTGATTCCGTACTGTTCGGGGATGAGCAGATTGTGTCTTGTTATAAACGCATTCATTCGTTTCGCTATTACTTTTTCCAGTAACTTGCTCATTGTATTAAGTAGACTAATTGGTCTGTAATTGTTGGGTTTGTGTGGTCTTTACCTTGTTTTGGGAAGTGCAGAACGTTCGCTGTTTTCCACTGGGTGGCGAAGTAGCCATGCAAGAGGCAGAGATTGAAGATTTTAGACAGTATTTGCAGCGCGCTTTGCGGTAAGTTTTGGAGAGCAATGTTGGGGATCCTGTCTGGTCCTGATGCTTTACGTTTAGGGAGATGCTGTATTAGCCATCTTAATTCAGCAGGATGCGTTTTTCGTATTTGGTCATGTGTGGGCCTGACGTGTAAGTTTCGTGTAAGGAATTCAGTTTCTCTAATAAACCTGGGTGATGAAGGGGTTAAGTTTGGTGTTAGGGTGTTCTCAAGGGCCTCTGCCAGTGCTTCTGCCTTCTCTTCATCTGCTGTGGCAATGCGTTGCCCTATATGCAGGGGGGATAGTAGCCCTGGCCCTAGCATCGGGCTATTCTCCATACAGTATTGTTTTGGGGTCTAGTGATTTTAAGGTATTGTTCCATTGTTCCGAAATGACTGCTGCGGTGCGTTCGCGCAGTTCATTATTCAGCATTCGAAGTTGCAATTGTGCTGTCTGATGTCTAGAGTGTTGCCAAAGTCTCCTGGCTCGGTTGCGTTGTTTTGTTAAGTGCTGTATATCGACTGGAAGACGTGAGTCAACTTTATGCTGCCGTTGTAGTGGGACTACCACCATTGTGGCGTATTGTATGGCTTTCACGATTTTATTAGTTGCCTTGTCAATGTCCTCAACCGAGTTGGCATGAATCTCGGACATTTCATTATCGACCGTCCTCTCGAAGAGGTCCCAGTTTGCTTTATTATAGTTATGCCTGGGTTTGGTCGGTGCTCTTCGGAGCAAGCCTTCTAGATTTATTAATACCGGAAGATGATCTGATGATAAATCGTTACAGACCTTAAGTGAGATACGAGCGCCGGTCTGTCTTTCTATAATGTCTAGTACATCTGGTGATGTAGTCATGTGGAAGGGTATGTATGTTGGCTCTGTGGGAGCGTGTATAATGTAATCTGATACGTTTTCGTGCCTCAAGAGTGTGTTCCCAGCGGTGTTTGTTGTTCTGGAGTTCCATAATGGATGTTTAGCATTGAGGTCGCCTCCAATGATTATACTTTGATGTATTTGAAGAAGTGTGTTAATATCAGCAGTTATTATATCACCCGGCGGATTGTAGGCAGAAATTATAACTATGTTTTTGCTGTTAATTGTTGTAGTAATCGCACTGGCCTCCAGTCTCTGGAGGTGTGGGAGCTGTATTTGGTGGTGGGCGATGTCTTTATGGACGGCTATAGCTGTTCCACCCCCCCCCCGTCTGTCGCGATCATTTCTGTACAAGTAATATACTGGTAGATTTAATCTGTCCCGTGGGCTTAAGTGTGTTTCCTGTATGAGCACTATTTGTACCTTGTGTTTGGCCAGGAAGTCTAGTAGTTCAGGTTTACGTTGTCTTAGTCCATGGGCATTCTAAGTCATTAGTCTAGCAGTGAAACTACCAGCCATCTGTGTTCAGCAGTAGATGGAAGTACTGCGAGTACAGCCGCATAGTAGTGTCCCTGTCGTCAGGTCTCTGATGCAACATCTCCAGCCCTAGGAAGCACATTTCGAGATTGAATTGCCACTCTGGGCTGCCCATCCTCAGTCTTAGTCCCGGGTAGGACTGTCTAGTGCCCTCCCGTTTGTCTTGTTTTGGGGGTGCCGCATTAAGTTGTTTGGTCTTAACGCCCGTTGTTGGCCTGGGAGGGGGCACGCTGGCTCCGACTTTAGCCGGGTTGTTAGTGGGGCCGACTTTAGCGGCTGGAGGTCCCTGCCTTCTCCCAGTGTTGTCCCGTGTCCTGGAGTCCGGGGTCCGCAGTGCAGCTAAGTGTCGCTGGTACACGGGGCAGCCACGAAAGCGTGCACCGTGCCCAGGCGAGCCACAGAGGAGGCACTTTCGCTGCTCTAGCGGAACGTTGCAAGTCTGGGAACCATGTCCATCCCCGCACTTCGAGCAGGTGGCTGACGCCATGGAGTTGAAGGCCAAGTGACCTAACCTTTGGCATCTGCCGCACTGCTTCGGAAACCGGGGCGGGCGGTATTCCTCTATTGTAACTCGTGAGTAAAGTATTGTCGTTTTCTGGAGTAGCCGGTAAAAGTCTTCTTGTGTCTTTAGTTCAACAAGATAGTGGGGGAGGGGAGTCCTGTTCTTGTTGAACTGACGCAGTTGTACTATCCGCACCACTGAAATTCTGGAGGCCTCCAGTTCTCCCTGAATTTCACGCTCGGCACCATTCATGTAGAGGCGTTTAATAACCGCTCTATGGCTCTTTGAATGGCCTGGTGCCACAACATGGAAGTCCATGTTGGATTGGCGCAGATGGTCGCACATGCGTTTGTAGTCAGTGGGGCTTTTGGTCCGGATTTCGAAGTCATGTGTAAGGGAGGCCCGGCGAACCTCAATGTCAGAGATCCCTGTCAGTCTAGTGAAGTTCGTAAGGATTTTACTAATGTCGTCACAGTGTCTGTTGTTGATGTAGATTGGGGGTTGTATGGAGGCAACTTGGGCGTAAGTGCGGGGTGGCATGGTCTGGTTTGGGGCCTCAGGAAGGCTCGGAGTCTCAGGTCGTGGATCCGGGCGGGAAGAAGGGCCAGGTTGTGGTTCAGTCCGGGCTGTCGGTCTGGATTCCCCTTGAGAAGGTGGACGGTATGAAGTGCCTTGTTGAGATTTGTGTGGGGAGCGGGTGGTTTGAGACTTGGGACTTGCTGGTATAGAGTTGTGAGCATGTCTGGAGGTGAAGGCCGGTGCTGATGAGTCTGGGAAGTTGTGAAGTTTCACCGGAGATATGGGTTCTGGTGAGAGCGTCCCTGGAGGGGAGATGATTACAGGGGGGTCAACGATGCTTGATAGGGAGGGTGATGATGAGCATGAAGATGAGCGAGAATGTGGGAGAGGGGTGTTCTGGCGTGGTCGCGAAGGTGTCTTTTGAGCAGCTTGGGGTGAGCAGTTTTTGGCAGGTGATGGTTTTGGCTGGGGTGGAGAAGCGCCAGTGAAGTTCAGGTTTGTCTTTATGATGTTTCGTCTGGTGGTCCGAAGGTTTGTAGGGGACTGCTTTGTCTTTGTTTTTGCTTTAGCCATGTCTTGGTAGTCCGTGAGTTACCTATCACAATGAGGGGATCTTAATCTATCGGATAGAAAAGAGGAAAGAAGAAGGTAGTATGAGAGAAAGTGCTAGCATAGGGCGCTGAACAGCCCGAGCAGCAGAGGGCCGGACCCCTAAAGGCGCCTAATAACCGGTCAGGCGACCGTTGGCTGTGGCCTGGCTGCTCTACCCAGTTGCAGAGCAGGTCCCAGTATCGGGAAGCAAGCGCGCGCTCGTCACGGCGGAGGTAGTAGCTCGAGGTTCTCCCTTCGGCAACTGACGCCGATGCATCTTCCATATATATGACAAGAAATTTATGTACCTACCTTCTACTAAACATCAGACTATAGCAACACACGATCTAGAGCTACACTTGACTGCATTACTTATAAGAAATAATAAAGAAAAAAAAAAGCTTAAAAGTAAAACAATAGGAGATAAATTGCAACTCTGTAAACTAAATGTGCATTGTGAGCCTGACAGAGAAGCAGGAGATTGAATGTCAAAGATTTGTGTTTTATTTAGATACAGCTGATTGCAAAAGAACAAGTGCTTATTAATCAAAGTATTAAGAAGAGACAAGAAAACTGAGGGAATTGGCAATAGTACATAGTATTTGGCCATATACTATTTTGGAAGGAACTGTAATTGAGGAATAATGAGAATAAATTTATAGACTTTGAATTAAAATAAGTAAAAAACATTTTAAGCAGTAAGATAAAGGGCTTCATTGTTTGAGGGAAGAGAAATAAGGTGATACATAGTGATAGCAGGGATAAAACCGCGAATATGAGACTAAATTTGTTATAGTGAAAGGTTTGAATTAAAATTAAAATAAAGACAGATAGATATATCTTCCATCTCTGTCGCCCGCTTGCTGTGGAACTTGTAATGCCAAAACAGCACGATAACTGCATTTGCTCAACCCATGTTCATTCTTATTTTGTAGCTACTCTAGTTGGTTTTGTGTTCAATTGGATTATGCCATGGAGCTGTCTTGACACCGAAAGCTGTGGTTTATTGTATCTATGCCTCAAGTGGATAATGCAAGGAAAGAAGGATGGGGCTAGAGGAGTCAGAGGGCGTCCGAACTAAGGAGTCATGTCATAGCAGAAGGCAGGGTCCGTAATGTTTATTAGTTGGAAACTGCCCCAGGAGCCCCGTACAACCATCATTCCCCCTGCAGTGACCTGGAAATGGCTTAACAGATCGGCCCGGATCCCGGAAATGCATCCTACCGCAAGAGCAAGTGTTTACCCGAAGGATATCCTCCTGCCATTGAGCGCCGAGACACCCGCCACACTTCTACCCTGAAGAAGACCAGCAGGTGGGAGATGATGTGACATGATAATGAAGATGAAATTGAGAGAAGAAATTCTGAAAATGTAAATAACCTACCCAGCATTCACCTGGTGACCCGGGAAAGTACCCCCATATTGCCCATGGTTTAGGTGCTCCAGCAACAGGATATGAACATGGGCCTCCCAAGTGTGCGCCACAGACAAAACCAACTGAGCCATGCTGTTCAATTGGTTTTGTTAGTAACTTTAAATTTAAAATGCTTGACTCATATATAGTAGTCTATGTAAGGAAAGTAATTTGCAGTTGAAATTAGTGCAAAAATAGCTTTCCCAAGTTACAGCTACTCAGTAATTGTCATTTGGTTTTGCCACATTTATATACAACAGTAAGCCAAAATAAAGCACCATGGATATCAGTACATGATTTCTTCATTACTTAAGCTTTATGCATTCATGATGTAGTTTTCTCCTATATCAGAGACAAAAATGCTTAAACAATTGCTTATTAGCCTTGTAAACATGTAATATCACCTTGCACGATGTCACTAAACTTTTACTGTCATGCTGTTAGTAATAACATGTGTACAACAAACTTACACAAATGTGTATTTCATCCACAGTATTTTATAAGGAGCTTATTATTTTATAACACTTTTGCCGGATTAAGTGGCCTAATATATGTATATATATTGACATATGTTTTTTATTATTTTAGAGGGAACGTAATTAAATATGCCAGAAGCTGTTTTTGGGTAATGCTATACAACTTATCTGCTTTGTGTCTTAATTGCTTAATTGTGCCAATCTAGTTCGAATATGTGAATTTTAAGAGATACCAAACTTGTGGCTGTGATTTTGCAGAAATTTTCATTCCCTTTCTTTTGATAGGTTTGCTTTGCTTATAATGGGCTCCATCTATGTGTGATAGTGACCTGAGGGGCTCAAATTATTATCTTTGGACGAGTTATTTGGATATGAGCGTTTATGAACTTTTCCTTTATCTTAAAATGATAGCTATTTTGAAGCATTAATTTCTTTCAACCTTATTCATCACTGTGTATTTCAATCAGTGACAAAGAAGGTTAGTTTTAATAGCTATTATAAAGGTATTACCCCAGATTTCATAAATCCAATTTGTTCTATTTTGTTTAATGTAATAATCACTATGAATATGACATCGTAATGCACACTATACCAAATGACATATCTGTTAAGAATAACTATGTTAAGAAACCTGATTGTCTGAAGTTGATGTCAAAAAAGCTTCATGTTTTTAGTACAATTGTGCATGATAGAAAAATATGCAAGTATCAGTATGACATCAACATCATCGTTATTATCTGACACTTTTACTTTCACTTCTAATATTCTGCTTATTATTAAAATATAGATATAACAGATTCTAGGCTTAACACATGTGTTTCACATTACATTTAGATCTTCTGCAATATAGCAATAAAGCCTCATGTGGAAAGCACCTCATTGTATCGCAACACAATTGGGACAAATGACTTTAGAAAAATAACATTGCATGTAATGTGACATTAACATTGCATTTATGTATGTCACAATGTGCTCCATCTGTCCCCAACAGGTTCTTGACACTGTATGGATAATATTAACACATAATTTCTGTAATGTTAACAACTGTAAGTGTCATATACCTTTAACAGTGTAAGGAGTTGCACATATCAAAGTACTGATATGAAACTGTTACACATGGTGTCATATTTATAAATTTGGTTGAAGACCTCAATATTCAGTATAGGTAAAAAGTGATCAACCCAATATATGAATCTTCCTTTACATGCAGAGATGCACAGTCACATAATAATTCTGAAAAGTTATATGAAACAATCACAAATATCAAATGTTCCTCTGACTATCCTTTTGAACAATTGTGCTGAAAATAATATAAGTAGTATAGAGATTTCAAATTCTTATCAAACAGAGGCATTAACATAGTTTCTTTGTTCTCTTTTTAAATATATAAAGTGCTATTTGTTTGTACATAATTGTTGGTAAATTAATTTAAAATGTATATCTTAATCTCTTTTAGTGGTGCTTTATTACTTCTGTATGTTGCTACATTTTCCTTCCAGTGAATTTTCATATATTACCAATTTTCTGTGTACAAGAAACTGTATTACCATAAACTTGTGGTAAACTACCCTGTTTTCTTTGACCTACAAAATGCATTAATTTGTTATTAGGTTACCTTTACTGTAGTCATTACAGTCAGAAGCTTTAGAATTCCAACTTGCATAACATAAACAGCAGTTTGCGTGATCTCATTCTCATCGCTATATGAAGTTGTAATTGTCTCATATAAACAACATTATTTTAATGTAGCAGGAATTTTATTGCTGTATATTGTGACTTTGTGGGTTCGTGGAATAAAAAGTCCAATTTCACCACTCAAAAATGTTCTTTATTTCCACCGACTTACAGTTTAACACTTGCCAATTACACAGAATTACTTGCTGCACACAATTACAATTCACCAGTTCGTCCGTTACAATTTCACTTGTCCTCGCGATTACATAAACTCCGATGCACATACCAGTTACATACAGTCTTCCGTTGCACAATCCTTTCGTTCATTAACACGTCACTGACTAACACTGCCTTCTTACACCAAGAACTGTCCTCAATCACACTAACCAACCAACTGACTCCCTCTGTCTGTCTGTAACTCTCTTTATATAGGAATATCGCCGGTTTCTAGTGACCAGGAGAATGTTCCAGATTACGTAATTTCGAGAAACAGGTGTAGAGAAAACAGGCGACACAGTCATGTTTTTTTTTCCTGACCACAGTCTGTCACCACTACAAGACAAACGAGGAGGAGGTGTGGCTAACCGAACCTCCCCTGCCTTCCGCTGCCAGCTGCTTTCACAGGGTGTTCCAGCGCTCCCGTTACACTGCTCCCTCCTCAAAGCTGTTCGCCCCGAACAGCCCCATCGTAGCGTGCGAGGCGGTCCAGGTGTACCACCAGCATCTGCTCGGAGTCTCAGCCAGAAGTAGCGCTGCCGTAGTTTGTGAATCATTCGGTTCGCTCCCAGGTGTCCTCCTGAAGTACCGGCGTGCACTTCCTCTAAGACTTCCGGGACCTTGCTCCGGGGAAGTACCAACTGTCCTCTCTGCGCCTTCCCATCGGTTGACTCCCATACCCGGAACAGCACGCCCTCTCTGGTCTTCAACGAGTCCCATTGGGCCCAGTACGACTTGTAGGTGGCGCTCCTTGGTGCGATATACTCCCAGGTTGGTCTTGTCCCTGCCTCCACTTCCCTCAAGAGTGGCCCCAAGTCTGCGTCCGCCAACTGCTCCCTCCTCAGGCCTGCGCTATCCCAACCGTCCGCAGGCACTGCCACAGCTACTCGGACTGCTGCGGCACGCTCCTCCTCTTCCACTCTTGTGCGCTCGTGGCCGTCCTGGATCTGCGATAGGACACCTCCAATGCAATGGTCGCTGGCGTCGGTGTCCACAATGAAGGCGCCACCCGGTTGTGGGAAACCCAAAATTGAAGCACTGCACAGGGTCCCCTTCGGGTGCTGGAAAGCGTCTTCGGCGTCCTCCGTCCACACATAAGGCCGGTTTTCCTCCGTCAGGCGGGTGAGGGGTTTTGCGATGTTGTCGGCCTTTTCCTCTAAATCATTAAGGCGGTCGTCTACTTGACCCTTCCGTTTGCCCAGGTTCGCGACGTCATCCCTCACGCCGGCCAAACGTTCCTCAAACTTTGCGGCGAGAGCCTCGTTCGCCGCCTTCATTTCCGTGGCCAGACTGCCGTTCGCTGCTCTCATTTCTGTGGTTAACTCGGCCTTCATTTCTTCCATCTCCGCGGTGATGTTGTCGTTGGCCGTCTTCATTTGTTTCAACTCAGCGATGAGGTTGTTGTTTGCCGCTTCTATTTTTGCAGCGAGGTTTTCATTTGCCGTCTTCATTTCCGAGATTAGTTCGGCCTTCATTTCTTCCATCTTCCCGGCGATGTTGTCGTTGGCCGTCTTCATTTCTTTCAGTTCCGCCTTCATTTCCATCATCGTCTCCAAAATTTTCTCCAATGCCGCGTCCATGGTTGTAATGCTCGGTGATGTTATCTTCCCGCTTCCTGACACCAGTGTGACTTTGTGGGTTCGTGGAATAAAAAGTCCAATTTCACCACTCAAAAATGTTCTTTATTTCCACCGACTTACAGTTTAACACTTGCCAATTACACAGAATTACTTGCTGCACACAATTACAATTCACCAGTTCGTCCGTTACAATTTCACTTGTCCTCGCGATTACATAAACTCCGATGCACATACCAGTTACGTACAGTCTTCCGTTGCACAATCCTTTCGTTCATTAACACGTCACTGACTAACACTGCCTTCTTACACCAAGAACTGTCCTCAATCACACTAACCAACCAACTGACTCCCTCTGTCTGTCTGTAACTCTCTTTATATAGGAATATCGCCGGTTTCTAGTGACCAGGAGAATGTTCCAGATTACGTAATTTCGAGAAACAGGTGTAGAGAAAACAGGCGACACAGTCATGTTTTTTTTTTCCTGACCACAGTCTGTCACCACTACAAGACAAACGAGGAGGAGGTGTGGCTAACCGAACCTCCCCTGCCTTCCGCTGCCAGCTGCTTTCACAGGGTGTTCCAGCGCTCCCGTTACAATATGTTAAAATTCACATATAGCAGAAGTGGCCTTTGCAATCTTTTCAGCTATTCAATCAATCAATTTATTTTTCACTATAACATAAAACAGACATTATATATTGTTTTACAAATATTGTCAAAAGTTGTCATTCATCTTCCCTCTGTCTCACACACAAACACACATACACTCATATACAAGAGCAAGAAAGCTGCTCTGATCATAAGATAATATCGTTCATTATAGGAAATGCAATCAAAACCCAAACTCGTACATTAAAGGGAATTAAATATATAACTAGACCAGAAAATTATAAGACATTTGAGGAAACGTTGCCACGAAAGCTGACCAAAAATTTTAATTGTCTGGGCAATGGACAGAGTGTGGATGAACAGCTCGCCCATAAAGTAAAAGAAAATAACATTGAATATACAATTGAAATGTTCTACAATAGTATGGAAGCTGCATGCAGGGAAGCGTTTAGAGTAAGCAGGGGTAAGAAGCAGGCAATTAGAGGCAAATCAGTTCCCTGGTGGACCACTGAACTAACCATTTTGAGGAAAAAGGTAAATGCATTAAGACGACGATATCAACGAACTATTAATAATGAGCAGTTAAGAGAAGAAAGAAGGAATCAGTACTTGGAAGGTAATCGGCAATACCAAAGGAAAATAAATGACGAAAAGTTTAAATCCTGGAGGGAATTTTGTAATGTAACTGATGGGACTAATCCTTGGACTGTAGTCTATAAGATCGCAGCCAGTAAAATAAGATATCAGAATTCACTTACTACATTGCAAAGAGAAGATGGAACCTACACTGAAGATATACCAAGCACATTAAAGTATATGCTGGAGAAGTTCATTCCGGAGGATAGGGTACAAGATGATACTGAACGACAAAAAGACCTAAGGAGGCTTGCAGAGGAAGTAATTAGTACCCCAGATGACAAGGAATTCACACCTAATGAAATTTGGGTTGTATTAAAAAATTTCAATCCAAAAAAGTCACCGGGAGAAGATGGAATATCTAGTGATATTCTGTTAAATGCTTTTAAAATGTTCCCATATTTCTTTACAGCAATATATAATCAATGTCTTATGGAAGGAATTTTTCCAGAAAGATGGAAGCGTTCATCTATAGTTCCTATAGTAAAGCCAGGCAAAGAAGATAGTGTAACGATAACAAAATATCGACCAATCAGCTTGTTGAACATATGCGGTAAAGTTTTAGAAAAGTTAATGATAAATAGGATTGAATATCATATTAACACGAGAAACCTTTACAGTACAAGACAATTTGGATTTAAAGCTCAGAAAAGCACGACAGATGCAGCAATGGCGCTGAAGGTATTCATTGAAGATGAGCTAAAATCTTTTGGTTATGTTGTTTTGGTGAGTTTGGACGTGAAAGGAGCTTTTGATGCATGTTGGTGGCCTAGTGTCTTAAATAACTTAAGAGAGATGCAGTGCCCAAGAAATTTGTACCAACTTACAAAGGATTATTTTAAAAATAGGAAAGCAACTCTCTCTACGAATGAATTCAGGACTGAAGTACGGGTCCAGCGAGGCTGTCCGCAAGGATCTTGTTGTGGGCCTGAACTTTGGAATATACTATATAACTCTTTGCTAAAATTGGAATTTACAACGCGGACAGAGGTAATAGCATTTGCTGATGATTTACTTGTCATGACAAAAGGAAAAAGTATATTAGATGCTGAAAATTTTTCAAATCAGGACATAAAGAAAATTGAGTTATGGGCTAAAGAAAATAAAATCCAGTTTAACGACTCAAAATCAAAAGTTTTGGTAATATCAAAGAAGAAAACTAATCATAATGAAGCAATCAGCATATATCTGAACAATAAAACTCTGGAACAAGTGGATGTTATTAAATATCTTGGTAATTACATTGATAGGAAGTTTAGCTTTGATCACCACATAGATCAAGTACATGACAAAGCGCTACGACTTCTGCATAATCTTTCCAAGTGCGCAAAACTCACTTGGGGACTGGGAAATAAGGCGCTAGAAACTATTTATAAAGGCGCAATAGAACCTATTTTAACTTATGGTGCTCCTGTGTGGGGATTTGCCCTAGAAGAGCAGAAGAACATTAAAAAATTCCAGAGGATTCAGAGATTGTTCAATATAAAAATGACAAAGGCATATAGGACAATTTCTTATGATGCATCTTGTGTTATTGCCGGCATCCAGCCAATTGGTATAACAATACAAGGCAAAATAAAACTGTATAATGATATACACAGTGAACGTGACTATGATGTACCCCTACCACCAAGCGTCTGGAACCATCCAGCAGAACGACCTCATATAAAAGCAGTGAGGATGATGGGGCATACGTCTTTCAAATTTTTACGGATGGGAGTAAATCAGATGAAAAAGTCGGGGCTGCTGTAGTTCTGTACAAGCACAATACTGTAATTCGACAACTGCAATTCAGGCTGGATGGAAGGTGTTCAAACAATCAGGCCGAACAACTGGCTATTTTGAAAGCACTTGAAGAGCTACAAAACATGACAAATACGCTGAACAAAGAGAAGACTGTAGCCATATTTACAGATAGTCAAGTGGCACTATCCACCTTACAAAACAACAATAAACACAATTATATTCCTGAGGAGACCCTTAATAGACTAGGAACTTTAGAAAGAAATCAGTGGACAATACACTTTAGTTGAGTGAAAGCACATGCAGGAGTTACTGGTAACGTGCTAGCAGACATATTAGCAAAATCAGCTGCTGAAGACATCAAAATAAAGACTATTTACAACAAGGTACCAAAATCTTCTTTGAAAACTGAAATAGAGAGGGCAGGACATCTACAGTGGCAACAGAGATGGAGCAGTACAAGTAAAGGAGCCCTTACCAAATCATTCTTCCCTTTGATAAAGGATCGTCTTAAGACAAAACTACCATTAACAGCGACATTCACTGCAATGGTATCAGGACATGGAAAAACTAAAGCTTACTTGTATAGATCTCATATCATAGATGATCCCCAATGCACGTGCAATAGCCCACAGCAGACCGCGAAAAACCTCATTTATGAATGTAGAGACACAAAACATCAGACGGACAAGTTGATTGAAGAAGTACACAAGAATGGATGAAATTGGCCAGTGTCAAACCAAAAACTTATAAATAAACATTTGAAAGCCTTTTGTATATATGTTAATTCAATTGACTTGTAAACAATTTTTATTTTAAAACAATACGCGAATTGAACATTTAAATTCTAATATTTAAGTAATTATTGTAAAATAATATCAAAATGTGATTACTATTTAAAATGTATCTATGTAATTAAATGCATGTAATGTTACTCCGTAACGGGGCATGTTGTTAAAGTTCAATAAAATAAAAAAAAAATACCTACATACCTTACCTACCTTACCTACCCTACCTACCCTACCTACCCTACCTACCCTACCTACCCTACCCTACCTACCCTACCCTACCTACCCTACCCCACCTACCCTACCTACCTAACCCACCTACCTACCTAACCCACCTACCTACCTAACCCAACTACCTACCTAACCCACCTACCTACCTAACCCACCTACCTACCTAACACACCTACCTATCTAACCCACCTACCTAACCCACCAACCTACCTAACCCACCTACCTACCTAACCCACCTACCTACCTAACCCACCTACCTACCTAACCCACCTACCTACCTAACCCACCTACCTACCTAACCCACCTACCTACCTAACCCACCTACCTACCTAACCCACCTACCTACCTAACCCACCTACCTACCTACCTAACCCACCTACCTACCTACCTAACCCACCTACCTACCTACCTAACCCACCTACCTACCTACCTAACCCACCTACCTAACCCACCTACCTAACCCACCTACCTAACCCACCTACCTAACCCACCTAACCCACCTACCTAACCCACCTAACCCACCTACCTAACCCACCTACCTACCTAACCCACCTAACTACCTACCTAACCCACCTAACTACCTACCTAACCCACCTACCTACCTAACCCACCTACCTAACCCACCTACCTACCTACCTACCTAACCCACCTACCTACCTAACCCACCTACCTACCTACCTAACCCACCTACCTACCTAACCCACCTACCTACCTACCTAACCCACCTACCTACCTAACCCACCTACCTACCTACCTAACCCACCTACCTACCTACCTAACCCACCTACCTAACCCACCTACCTACCTACCTAACCCACCTACCTACCTATCTAACCCACCTACCTACCTACCTAACCCACCTACCTAACCCACCTACCTAACCCACCTACCTAACCCACCTACCTAACCCACCTACCTACCTACCTAACCCACCTACCTACCTAACCCACCTACCTACCTACCTAACCCACCTACCTACCTACCTACCTAACCCACCTACCTACCTACCTACCTAACCCACCTACCTACCTACCTACCTAACCCACCTACCTACCTAACCCACCTACCTACCTACCTACCTAACCCACCTACCTACCTACCTACCTAACCCACCTACCTACCTACCTACCTAACCCACCTACCTACCTAACCTACCTAACCCACCTACCTAACCTACCTAACCCACCTACCTAACCTACCTAACCCACCTACCTACCTACCTACCTAACCCACCTACCTACCTACCTACCTAACCCACCTACCTACCTACCTAACCCACCTACCTACCTACCTACCTACCTACCTAACCCACCTACCTACCTACCTACCTACCTAACCCACCTACCTACCTACCTACCTAACCCACCTACCTACCTACCTAACCCACCTACCTACCTACCTACCTAACCCACCTACCTACCTACCTACCTACCTAACCCCCCTACCTACCTACCTACCTAACCCACCTACCTACCTACCTACCTAACCCACCTACCTACCCACCTAACCCACCTACCTACCCACCTAACCCACCTACCTACCCACCTACCTCACCTACCTAACCCACCTACCATCCTACCTAACCCACCTACCTACCTACCTAACCCACCTACCTACCTACCTACCTACCCCACCTACCTACCTACCCCACCTACCTACCTACCTACCCCACCTACCTACCTACCGACCCCACCTACCTACCTACCGACCCCACCTACCTACCTACCCCACCTACCTACCTACCCCACCTACCTACCTACCTACCCCACCTAAATACCTACCTACCTACCCCACCTAAATACCTACCTACCTACCCCACCTAAATACCTACCTACCTACCCCACTTACCTACCTACCTACCCCACCTACCTACCTACCTACCTACCCCACCTACCTACCTACCTACCCCACCTACCTCACCTACCCCACCTACCTCACCTACCCCACCTACCTCACCTACCTCACCTACCCCACCTACCTCACCTACCTCACCTACCCCACCTACCTCACCTACCTCACCTACCCCACCTACCTCACCTACCTCACCTACCCCACCTACCTCACCTACCTCACCTACCCCATCTACCTCACCTACCTCACCTACCCCACCTACCTCACCTACCTCACCTACCCCACCCACCTCACCTACCTCACCTACCCCACCCACCTCACCTACCTCACCTACCCCACCCACCTCACCTACCTCACCTACCCCACCCACCTCACCTACCTCACCTACCCCACCCACCTCACCTACCTACCTAACCCACCCACCTCACCTACCTACCTACCTAACCCACCCACCTCACCTACCTACCTAACCCACCCACCTCACCTACCTACCTACCTAACCCACCCACCTCACCTACCTACCTACCTAACCCACCCACCTCACCTACCTACCTACCTAACCCACCCACCTCACCTACCTACCTACCTACCTAACCCACCCACCTCACCTACCTACCTACCTAATCCACCCACCTCACCTACCTACCTAATCCACCCACCTCACGTACCTACCTACCTAACCCACCTACCTCACGTACCTACCTACCTAACCCACCTACCTCACGTACCTACCTACCTAACCCACCTACCTCACCTACCTCACCTACCTACCTACCTAACCCACCTACCTCACCTACCTACCTACCTAACCCACCTACCTCACCTACCTACCTACCTAACCCACCTACCTCACCTACCTACCTAACCCACCTACCTCACCTACCTACCTAACCCACCTACCTCACCTACCTACCTAACCCACCTACCTCACCTACCTACCTAACCCACCTACCTCCCTACCTACCCCACCTACCTCCCTACCTACCCCACCTACCTCCCTACCTACCCCACCTACCTCCCTACCTACCCACCCACCCACCTACCCTACCCACCTGCCTGCCTGCCTGCCTGCCTGCCTGCCTGCCTGCCTGCCTGCCTGCCTGCCTGCCTGCCTACCTACCTACCTACCTACCTACCTACCTACCTACCTACCCACCTACCTCACCTACCTCACCTACCCCACCTACCTCACCTACCCCACCTACCTCACCTACCTCACCTACCCCACCCACCTCACCTACCTCACCTACCCCACCCACCTCACCTACCTCACCTACCCCACCCACCTCACCTACCTACCTACCTAACCCACCCACCTCACCTACCTACCTACCTAACCCACCCACCTCACCTACCTACCTACCTAACCCACCCACCTCACCTACCTACCTACCTAACCCACCTCACCTACCTACCTACCTAACCCACCCACCTCACCTACCTACCTACCTAACCCACCCACCTCACCTACCTACCTACCTAACCCACCCACCTCACCTACCTACCTACCTAACCCACCCACCTCACCTACCTACCTACCTAACCCACCCACCTCACCTACCTACCTACCTAACCCACCCACCTCACCTACCTACCTACCTACCTAACCCACCAACCTCACCTACCTACCTACCTACCTAACCCACCAACCTCACCTACCTACCTACCTACCTAACCCACCCACCTCACCTACCTACCTACCTACCTAACCCACCCACCTCACCTACCTACCTACCTACCTACCTAACCCACCCACCTCACCTACCTACCTACCTATCCCACCCACCTCACCTACCTACCTACCTACCTAACCCACCCACCTCACCTACCTACCTACCTACCTAACCCACCCACCTCACCTACCTACCTACCTACCTACCTACCTACCTAACCCACCCACCTCACCTACCTACCTACCTACCTAACCCACCCACCTCACCTACCTACCTACCTACCTAACCCACCCACCTCACCTACCTACCTACCTAACCCACCCACCTCACCTACCTACCTACCTAACCCACCCACCTCACCTGCCTACCTACCTAACCCACCTACCTCACCTACCTACCTACCTAATCCACCTACCTCACCTACCTACCTACCTAATCCACCTACCTCACGTACCTACCTACCTAACCCACCTACCTCACGTACCTACCTACCTAACCCACCTACCTCACCTACCTACCTACCTAACCCACCTACCTCACCTACCTCACCTACCTAACCCACCTACCTCACCTACCTCACCTACCTACCTACCTAACCCACCTACCTCACCTACCTCACCTACCTAACCCACCTACCTCACCTACCTCACCTACCTACCTACCTAACCCACCTACCTCACCTACCTACCTACCTAACCCACCTACCTCACCTACCTACCTAACCCACCTACCTCACCTACCTACCTAACCCACCTACCTCACCTACCTACCTAACCCACCTACCTCACCTACCTACCTAACCCACCTACCCCACCTACCTACCTAACCCACCTACCTCACCTACCTACCTAACCCACCTACCTCACCTACCTACCTAACCCACCTACCTCACCTACCTACCTAACCCACCTACCTCACCTACCTACCTAACCCACCTACCTCACCTACCTACCTAACCCACCTACCTACCTACCTACCTAACCCACCTACCTACCTACCTACCTAACCCACCTACCTACCTACCCCACCCACCTACCTACCTACCTACCCCACCTACCTCCCTACCTACCCCACCTACCTCCCTACCTACCCCACCTACCTCCCTACCCACCCACCTACCTCCCTACCCACCCACCTACCTCCCTACCCACCCACCTACCTACCCGCCTGCCTGCCTGCCCGCCTGCCTGCCTGCCTGCCTGCCTGCCTGCCTGCCTGCCTGCCTGCCTGCCTGCCTGCCTGCCTGCCTGCCTGCCTGCCTGCCTGCCTGCCTGCCTGCCTGCCTGCCTGCCTGCCTGCCTGCCTGCCTGCCTGCCTGCCTGCCTGCCTGCCTGCCTGCCTGCCTGCCTGCCTGCCTGCCTGCCTGCCTGCCTGCCTGCCTGCCTGCCTGCCTGCCTGCCTGCCTGCCTGCCTGCCTACCCACCTACCTACCAACCTAGCTACCTACCTAACATAATCTATTCAAAATAATTGCAGTTGTCATCAAAATATTGCTTTAACTATAGTTGGCGTTGCTTTACAAGAGTTTAGTCACTTAAGATTTCAAATTAGCAGCTGACACAGTATTAGTCTGTGACCTTTAACCATATTCTTTCTCATTGTTTCATATGTGCGAATGTTGGAATTAGTGGAAGTTGTATTCCTGTTAGGTACAAAAATATTGTTTGCAAAAAAAATATGTAGGGAAGAGAAAGTATGTTTATTATTATTCTTTTTTTTTTTTTTTAAATAGGACCTGCATGATCTCGAATATGTTCTTTTTGCCAGGTAACTGATGGCTCTTTTCTGTAGGAGAAAAATTCTGTTCAAGTTTAATTTGGAAGTGTGTTGCCACAGCTCGATGCCATAAGAAACATTTGAATATATTAATGCAAAATACACTAACTTACTAGTATCTATTGAGAGAAAATTGGCTAAATATGGCAACACAAAAAGTCGTGAACTTAATTTACTTTCTAGTTTTTCAATGTGGTTTTTCCAAGTTATCCTGCCATCAAGGATTAAACCTTAAATCTTTTTCCATTTTACACACTGGGCTAGACCATTGTCTATATAGCTGAAGTTCGATAGGACGTCTCTTAAAATCCAATGTAATTAATTTGCCTTTTTGTACATTAGTACCTACACAGCCCAAATCATTAAAATACTGTGCCACGATATTGGCAAAGTAGTCAATCAACATCTTTCAAAGTACATCTCGCGCATAAATACTTTAACGTTCATTTCTTCAGCGTATATAACGCTAATATGTCAATGTGCCGTAAACAATTACTACATAAGCGACGAGATATGATTATCAAAGCAGTCATTTGATTTTGTGGGTAAATAACCTTGCGGAGGTAGCTGCATTGGCGATATTGTATTAATCTGTTATATTACTAACGGTAATACAGGGGTAAGTTAATACACATGTAGATATTTGAACTAATAATATTTGGTTGAAATAAATATCTTAATAGCATTGTATTATATGATAGTCCTTAAAAGTACGATGTTTTTAAGAAAATGAAACAGTTTTCCATTTGGCGTGGATATACATTCAGAAGACAGTGACTTGGGCATAATCGTTTAACATTTTGGTTTACTGTTAACGAAACCAGATCACTTCTTATGTTTTACAAATATTTATAATTTACTCCTCAGTTATTGTAACTTTAAGGTACATTTTGATTTGCTACAGCTTATTCGGCTCAGCAAGAAAACGAGAATACTGCAAGATGAATGCTGGAGTGTTGGACGATGTAAAAGTTGAAATTAAACAGGAAGACGAAGAGACACCGATAACTTTGGAGTTAGTACCTGTGATTAGAGTTAAAGAGGTAAGATTTATCAGCATTTTATGTATTCTCATGGTTCATTTGGAATTCTTCCGTACTTAAGGCTTGCTTTCCACCAAACCAAAAGCTGAACTAGAAAAATGTTATCAGTGGAGAGTCACTTGAACATCTCTCGGTCCTCTCTTATTTTTAATTTTCAAAATTAAGTCATATGGGAAGGTAAATAAAATGAGTGAAATGAAACTCAGAAAAAATAAAATGAGTTCACTCCATCGAGCTAAGAGTTAACATACATCCATCTTTCAGAATGGGAAAATTCTGGAGATAACCAAACCGTGCACATTCGAACTCGGGACCCCTTGAACGTGAGCTCAACATGCTACACCTACTCTACGGTGGTAGCATTGTTGTGACTCAATGCTTAAAGAAAAAGAACAACAAACCTAAATAACACTAATCCAACAGATTTAATTTATCACATACTGGTAGCCTAACTAGAATGTGATTAACAGCAACCACATGGAATAACGGTCTAAATAAATGGGAGGGGATGAGTACTTCATAACGGTTGTCATAGTAACGATTAAAATGGCCAATTAGAGTCGAGACGTTCCATGACAACATTAGACACTAAACCTTGGTTGCCGATATTGTAACACGTGCTTAGCATGAACTGCGGCTGAGCGAGTTACGCAAACGCTGCAGTAATCATAATACCTCTGTGTGTGTTTCTCTTGCTGATAACGTTGCATAAACAGAATGCTTTTACATATGCAACAGATAGAGATCCTGTACTGGCAAGTTACTTTGCTTTTTATTTGTGGCAATTTGCCTTGGTTTACGTGTGCCTAAGTCCGTGTATCTGAGCGCGTGTTGTGATAATTTGCAATTGTGTTTAATGAATGTTTAATTATGTCTAAATATAGTGAGAAGTGAAAACCTGAACATGCTCTAATATCCCAAAAATGTAAAGCCACTGCTGATTTTTCTGTTTCACCATTTTTAATGTTTCTTATATGTTCTTTAGTTCTGATGTTGATTGTCAATTGATTTACCTGTCTTTGTTAAGCTTTCTGATTGTATATTTTCCTTTTGGTATGTACTGTAGTATTTTGCTGGGGTAACATTGCTCATTTATGTTCTCTACTGGGGCTATCTGCTCTTGTACTGTTATGATTGTAGTATACTTGCTTTGGAGTATCATGCAAGACACTTTGCTTTTGTCTCAGTTACCAAGTTGTCTCTAATGGCTTTGAGTTAATCTTAGCGTCCTCTGTCCTCTAACTGAATAGTGATCTTGAAAACTACGTGTTATAGGCTTTTTGACACACAGACATACACACACACACACACACACACACACACACACACACACACACACACACACACACACACACACACACACACACACACACACACACACACACACACACACACACACACACACACACACACACATATATATATATGGTTTTTTTCATATTGTAGTATAAATATAATCAGTAGCATTTCCGCAAGTACATATGTTTAGCCCTTTCCTCAATCTAATTCCAACATAAAACTTTATCTCATAACTTTTGAGGGCTGAAGGAATTATTTGTTTGTGCCATTTGATATATAGTGATTGCATTGCATGTACAAGCTGGAGTGGTACTGAATGTTACCACAAGATTACATCATCTATGTTTATTATTCCTGCATAAGCAATGAGTAATATGTGAACTCAAAGTTATGTTTTTGAATTAGCTGTGTGAATTAAAAATGTCAGTAGCAGTGGCGGCTGGTGGATTAAATTAATGGTGGTGCACAAATAAAAATAAAATACAATGTAGTAGTGACTCAACTGTTTATACAGAAACTCTGCTCTCCTCTCCTTAGACCTGGCGAAACTATGGATAACTTATGCGTTGACGTCGCTGATCTTCATAACAAACTCCCTTTCAATTGAAAGCATTGCTAATGCTGACAATTAGTCCTGTGACTTTGTGACAAAAGACATCTAGTCCTTTTAAAGTTGAGAAACAGCGTTCTGCTGCAGCGGTAGACATTGGCATAGTTAATAGCACTCACAGGAGTTTGACATATCCGCTGAATGTAGCACATATATTGTTTTCCTTAATGAAGTCCATCAAGCACAAAGCGCCGGACATTCAACGAAATTCCTCTCGACTGTAAATTACAGTCAGTTCTCTACGAATTTTTGTTCCAATGATAAAAGGATAGAACCTTATTGTTTCTCTAAGGGAATCCTCTGGAAATATCTTATCATAGTCGGAGAAATCTTCTTGATGAGGCAAAGTCGAGGCTACCAGATGCTCCATGAAGCTAAATCTGTCCTTTGCTTCTCTAAGAGTAATGTCACAAACTTCAAGAGCTGCTCTTCTTTTCACATCATGACCTTCTATTCTTCTCCTCTTAATTGCAGTTTCTTCGTGTTCCTCAATATCTACGCTATTTCACATCATGATCTTCTATTCTTCTCCTCTTAATTGCAGTTTCTTTGTGTTCCTCAATATCCACGCCATTTCTTTCATTTTGCACTTCCCTTTCAAATGCGTTTAGCTGGGCAAGGGCAAATGTTGCATTGCAGTCTCTTTTCTGCAGCTGATTGTACAAATTGTCCACATGGGTCATGATCTTGTGGAAGAAAGACAGCCAGAATACAAAATTATCACCTCTCAATGTGGCCATAAACCCAGAAGCCTGAACAAGTATGGTGTTGTTTAACAGAGCTCTCTTCTGAATAACCTCTATGCATTTAATTATATTCCCCATGTGTTCGAAAATGGTATTGACGATCCATGAATGAAAATTCCATCGTGTTGGAACAGAACGTGGCAATTGTTTTTGCACAACTTTACCAAGCACTGCGGGTCTTTGGGAAGAATTTGAAAAAAAAAGTGCACATTCCTTGTAAATTGGCAAAAAATATCCTCACACTGGTGTTTACTGAGGCTGCATTTGTATCATTAAATTAAGTTTATGTGCATGGCAGTGTATATAAGAGGCACTAGGATACTTCTCTTTCACAATTGCCTGAACACCGTGTTTCCTACCTCACATGACGGATGCACCATCATAGGTCTGTGCTATAACTTTATTCGGGCACCCTGACAGTTCCAGATCAAGTTCAGATTAAATGACTGTGGCAAGAGAGTCTGCATCATGACCAGCAGGTTGAACAAACCTCCAAAATTGTTCTACAGGCTTGTCATTCACAAGATATCTGTAGATAGTAACCATCTGATACACTGAAGAAATATCAGTGGTTTCATCTGCTATCACAGCAAGGAATTCTGCATCCTTAATCTCCCTCAGTATTTCCTCTTGGCATACCTCTAACATACACTGAAGAATTTAGTTTTGTATAGTTTTCGAAGTGCCCTTAAAAACAGTTGCTTTTTCCAGATGCCCCTTCAGGACACTATCGAGATCAGTGCTGAAATCTATTAGACCTCGAAAGATACCAGGGTTTTGTGATGTATCAGATTCATCATGACCTCTAAAAGCCAGCTCAAATGAGCAGCAACACCGTAGGTATACAGTTTATTATGATATTTAGGACATATCTATTCTGCGTAACTTTATCATTATTCAGCTGTATGTTCCTTCTGTATGCACTGTCCATTTCTGCAGCAATATTAATATTGCCATACATTGCTAAACTTAATGCATTTTTATATGAGACAAAGAGAACTCATGCTTTTTAACACGGACGTGCATATGTTATACATCTTTCAATCCTTGCTTCACCCAGGAATCATCTCCTCCAAAGAGCAGAGATGGAAAATAGTATAAAGAGTTATTAACTGCACATCCACATAACCAGTCGTGCTTCTTATACATGTCAGGGTTGAACTTTCTATTAAATGTTCTAGCTTTTGTCTTAATCGTGTGAGTTATAGGATTGCTTGTTGCGTTTCACTTCAGATTTTTCTTCAGCGCTCCGTTGCAAAAAGGGCTTTTCCAGTAAAGATTGCACAGTATTTATTTTATCAGAATTTTAAAAACGTACAAAAGCACCACCTCACAATAAGCACTATAAATACAATGTTAGAATACTCAGTTTAACCTTAAATAAATCTTTCTCATGTTCTGTAAGCACGAAACCACACCACAGAAAAGCAGACCCACAGATACATATTAAGCGAAGCCTGAAGGTCATGCTACAGCCGTTGCTAGGAGTAGGAGGAGCTAGGTTTATGAACCTTCATTTACGCAATGTATAAGAAGCCACCTCCATCTCTTCACCTTCCTGCAACCCCCTCAGAGAGCCAACATTACGGCGAAATCTTAGGTTAACTTTTCGCTGCAAACCTGGCGGCTCTTACATCTAATCACTGTTTATTTCGACTTCTGCGGTCATGGGCAGCTACAAACGATAAGCGTAATTGAAACATGTTTGTATATACAACAATGCAAACAAGTACAGCTTTAATGTGCAAAATGCACCTGTTGTGTATTCAGAATCAGTGGGTGTAGCGCAAACCTGCAGCCTTATGGAGGAACCGCCCCTGGTCAGTAGTTAATTAAATAAAAAGCTCTTTGTAGTTCAGTTTTTAACAGCTTGTCACTTACATTTTTCTATTGTTGGAGGACTTGCTTCGGAAGCCATTGTGTTCACTTTTAGCCTTGATCCAACTATCGTCTGTTCTTGATAAAGTGTTAAAAACTGACTACATATAGTTTTCCAATTAATTTTTCTTAACTCTTACTAAATTTCTCCAACTGCACATAATACGATAGGTTAATTCAAGTGATTGTAAGTTTTTGCATCAGCACTTACTAGAGTTTAAAATACTCTTACGACTGATGGGATATTACTATTTTGCCGGCCTTATGTAAAATCCAATTGTGAGTTCAGTGTTCCCAGGTACAGTAACATTTTTCAGGTATTACACTCGCGGAAATTTCTTATAGGAGAATCAAATTTTCCTCTTCTTCTAACTTACCAAATCACTTAGAATTTTGGTCCGGTTGGTGCAAAGGATTTCCTTCAGCTGACTTTCTTCTTTATGAGGTAAAGAGTTGTGGATTCATAAGGTATTGTTTTAGATGTGCAAAACATATGCCCCTAATGAGTCACTGCTACAGAAAAATTATCGTTTTAATTGAAATAAGAAAAGAATATATCCGGTAAATTAAAGTTGTGAAAATGAATAAACTGTGGCTTGTGATTGATTAAACTAACAATGTTGATGGTAGGAAAGTGGCAAATTTAAATGTAGGGGTATTGAAAAGGGTTACCTGACAACCTCTAAGGGAATTACAACTGGAAATCGTGTAGCAATAGCTAGAGTGTTTAACAAAGCTTTGGAAACTTGGCAAAATGGTGTTAAATAGTGCAGTGTATTTCTTCTGTTTACAAACTCAGTGGCATGTGTCAAGAAAGTTGTTCCAAATAAATGTCTCTGTAATTCGATTTATGTAACATTCAATGATCATGCTTGTGATAGATTTTGGAAACAATATAAACCCCTTATTCTAATATGGACAAACCAGTTTACAGCGGGAGAAGTCTTTCTGTAGAAGCCTTGCATGGATTGATGTTTTTAATCAAGATGTTCCGTTGCCTCCTGAACCAGCAGTCACATTGTGGTACCTAACTTAAAGTAGTATGTATTAATAAAGAGTTTTTTGAAGCATTTGCACCAGCAGTAAATGAACAGAGCATTCTGCAATTGAAATTAACAATTTAAGATATGATGCTAACTTAAAATCAGACTTGGACTTTTTATTTTCTAATTTTGATTTCTTGATAAACTAATTAGGAACATCTGTTGACTTACTAAGCTGCCAAGTTAAAGTAATACTCTTTGTTTGAGAACAACCTGACATTATCTTAATTTACAAAGTAAAAGTTGCAACACAAAATTTTGGGCCATATGTGAGAAACACAGTGGCTAGCCACATTTAGAGAAGCAGTTTTGGAAGGCTAATGCATTAATTATTTTGATATGTTTGTTAGTGATGTACTCTTCAAGTATGCAAGGTTCACATTGTGTGTTGTAGAACTTTCATGTTCCCAATATAAGGCATTACTGAATGATAATAGTCAAGGCAGTGAGATGCACATACAGTGAAATAAATTTGTTATGCAGTGCAGCTCCAAAAAGCGCATTTCTGATGACTATCTTCCTTTTTATGAGCTCCAATACTAATTGTTGTATAAGCTGGAAAACCTCTATGTTTTGTACCAAATTATTTCTTCTTTAGGTTGTGAAGTTTTCTTTTATGTTTTTAGAATCATTAGCACATACGAAATAAGTCCCCTGCAATTTCCTAAGACCTGACATCAGGTCAAAACATTTGAAATTAAGAAGCTTTACCTCTGCTCTTCAACACTGCTACTTAAACAAACAGTAGCAATGAATAAGATAAATTTAACAGTGGCAAGAGGAATGGTATCAGACTACCGGAAATGAGGACATGTTTTACTGTATGTGGTATTAATGAGGGGAGATGGTGACATGCTTGTGGTGTGAGTTCTATATAAGCACACACTGCAAGAGTTAATCTAAGCATAGAATACAATAGCAGTGAACATAGCAATGAAGAATGGGAGAGAAGATTGTGCATGCTAGATCCAGAAGACACATCCCTTTGGAGAATGTTGAAAGCTCTCCTTAAGATTCCTTCATCAGACCTGCCAGAGATTGATGGTGGAAGAGTAGCTTCATCAGCAAGGGACAAGGTAGAAGTAATGGCTGAGTATTAAGCCTCTTGCTTCCATCTAGCAGAGTCAATAGATGAGGAATTATCACAGGAAATTACAACAGCTGTCCACAGTTACTTTGTGTTGATCATGTGCATAAAGTCATATTAACATCCACGGTAGAGGTTCGGAATAACATCAGTTCTGTACGGCCCTATAAAGTGGCAGGAACTGATAAATTGCCATATGCTGCTTTCAAAGCATTATCTCAATCCTGCATCCATCTACTGGTACACCTCTTTAACAGCCTGCTACCTCTGGCTTACTTTCCCATAGCATGGAAACATGCTATTAGCATGCTATTAGCATTCTTTCATCCTTCAGCAAGCTGTTTGAGAAAATTGTTCAGCAGCGCCTCCAAAGCATACTAGACCAACACCAGATGCTATATCCTAAGCAATTTGGATTCTGGAGACAACATTGCACAACACACCAGCTCCTTCGCCTTGTGTACAAAGCTTTATGCATTATATTGCAGCCCTATTATTTGACATTTCCCGATCCTTCGATTCTGTCTGGCATGAAGGCCTCCTACATCGTCTCATCGATTTCAACATCCCATCCTACCTTACACACTTAATACACCACTACCTTCAAAACCAATCCTTTGTAGTTCTGAAGGATGATATCCTGTCCCAGCCCTATGCCAGGAGTACCTCAAGGTAATCTCCTTGGGCCCCTACTTCTTCTCACTTATATAAACACCCTTCTAACGCTAAGAGGCTGCAATCTCTTATCTATTTGCCATGACAACTGTGTCAAAATGACCTGTTATCGCAGTGCAATGGGCTGAGCTATTTGCTAATATTCTGTATGCCTGGTTTGCGACCTGGCAGTTAAAACTAAATGCCACTAAGTCCCAAGCAGTCACTTTTACATGGGGAAATCTACTGGACGTACCCAACCTATGTCTAGCAGGTGCAAATATACCCTGGTCAATGCAAACAACCTACCTTGGTGTTTTTCTGGACATGCGCCTTACCTGGAAGGAACACAGAACAACTGCGACTAATCAAGTCAGCAGAAGGATGGCTATGTTGTATCCTTTATCCAACCGTAAGTCACCACTGGCACTTCGAAACAAACTACTACTATACAAACAGATACTAAGGCCGGTATTTACCTACGTCTTCCAAGTCTGGGGTGCTGCAACCAAAACCCATCTCTCCAAACTCCAAGACATTCAAAACCATTACTGTTGGACTGCAGTTGCAGCCAATTGGTATTGCCTTAACAACAACATCCATTTAGACCTATCCTTCCCTAAAATATGTGACTGCATCTTACACCTATCTCATAGCTTCTATTCCAAACTCCCAAACAGTTTCAACAGCCTCATCTGTGGACTTGGAGATTATAATCTCGACCCTGGAGAGACATACAAGGAACCCAGACTTGTGCTAGGACCTCCTTAAGTACCATAAATCATCCTCATATTCCCATATACATCATATACAACTCTACCGTAACCAACATCTCTAAGTCCCTAATTCAGTCACCATCACTATTGCACCATAATTAATAAAAGGCAACCACTCTCAATACTGGTTAGGGACCTAGTCCCGGTATGGCAATATTCGAAGGTCCCTCCTCTGCAGAGGAGGACCTCCTTCAACGACCCCATTCTGTGTGTCTGAAGGACACTTCTGTACTGTGAAGCAGTAGCGCAATTCCCGGGAGCTACACTGAGATCACTCCCAATTTGGCAATTCGCTGCTTGCAGTGAAGATCCTAGTAGTTTCCTCATAGGCTCCTTGCTGCAGAATTATCAAGGTAGCTACAACATAGGAAGGAATATAAGGTGTGGCTTGGCTTGGCTGGGCTGGGCTGTTTTATTGCTACTAGTCAATGTGGTGCGCTCAATGTTGTACAGTTAAGCACGCATTCTGGCTCGCTTTGTGGAACCATATTGCTAGGTTCTTTGCATGCTCTAAACATCTTAATAACAGAATTATTTTGTTTTTCCCATGTTACAGAGTTATTATTTCAGAGGACTACTGTCCAAACCCCATGTTTGTAGCACATATGGTTTCGAAGATATGGAAAGATAGGACACCTGACTAGAAAGAAAAGAATCAGTAAGTGTCAGTGAAGAAAAGCACACACGTGCTATGCCGCAATTGCATTTTCTATCCTGCATTCAGTAAAGTGGTGATCTTTTAAGAGTGCACATGTGCTTTTCAAAGTTAGTAAATATATCACTTAGCAAGCCCAGTACCAGTGTGCCTAGTAGTAACTGCAAAACAACTTGTATGAGTTTACCTAAGCAGGCTAGAAGTATTTTTGTTAATGTGTATTCCTTTTTCAAACAGCTGTCAATTAAAGATATTTTCGAAAATAGAAATTTTGCTCAGAGTCAAGAATTGATGTTACAGATTTGTCATGTGTGTGCTTATTCTGTGACGAACATTGTTAAAGAAGGCAAACAGTTCACCACAGTAGGAGATATCCATATTTAAATCTCCAGGGAAACATCTAGCAGCTAAATAACATGCTACCAACTTAGACAATTTTAAAAATTGTGGTTTACCTACAACAACTTATGATTTATATGACAAGTGTGAATATCCAACTGCCTAAAGGCTGACCAATTTGATGAGGGGCGGAAAATAGAATACACGGATTCTATATCTTCGATGCATGATATTCTGGTGTAAAATTGCTTCAAAATACACATTCATATATTCATATATTTATTAAATATATCAATAAAAGAAAAATTGGTTTAAAGTCCACTACAGGCAGTATACAAATACGGCATCATTAAAATTGAAACTATGCACAAATCATTGAAATGGCGCTATTTTGTTTTGCTGTAACAAATAATGTCTTTCAGGAATGCATCTAGTCTGAGTAATTTTGTTTTGTGTGCATATGAACATACAGGCAAACTGTTATATATTTCAAAATTTTAAGGTTCAGTTTATGCGATAATCATTGTATATGTTCTCACACACATGCTGAAATATTAAGTGAACTTCTGTGTCAGCATCTGTATCACTGTATATCTCAGAATCTGTATGATACTTGCCAGGTGGCTTTTATGAGACAAAGACAGATATATCTGCCATCTCTGTCACACCCTCACTGTGGAACTGGCAACGCCAACACAGTATGATAATCATCCGTATTGTGTGTTCATACTTAATTTGTAGCTCCTCTAGTTGCATTTGTGTTGGATTGGATTAGGCTATGGAGGTGTCCTGGCACCGAAAGCTGTGGTTTATAGCTGTGGTTTATAGTGGCGAATCTGAGGGAGGAAGGATGAGGCTAGCGGAAACAGAGGGTGGCCGATCCAAGGAGTCATGACATTGCAGAAGGCTGGGTCCCCACTGTTATTAGTTGGAAACTCCCGCGACATGCCACCACAACCAGCATCTCACCTTCAGTGATCTGGAAATGGCTTACCAAATCACCCCAAATCCCGGACACCATTCTACCGCAGGTACAGGTATTTACCAGATGGATATCATCCTGCCATGCAGCACCGAGGCACCCGTCACTAAAAGGTCCAGCTGGTGAGAGATTATGTTAAATAATAATGGAGATATGAAATGGAGGGACAGGAATTTTGGGGGATGTATGTAACCTACCAGCATTCACCTGGCCAACCAAGAAATAAAACCATGAACTATTTCAAGATAATTTATTATTAAATTATACGACTTGTTGTGTAAAATATACGGTAAACTTGTTAATAATGTCCCTGTACATTTTAATCAAGTTAATAACATTGAAAAAAACAATACACGATACAAATGTATGAAATGTTAACATTGCTCCAAAATCACCCTATGAATCTCCAGTATTAGTGTCAAAATATGACACAAGCACAAATTTACTATTTAGTTTACAATTCTTGTAGACACTTTACACACCGCTGTAGAATGATTATTGCAATTCTTTCTTTGACACATGCTGCAACTCCCTTGTATATCTATCCTTGCTTCTTACACATAAGTAGCACCTCCCTAACCTGTTGTAAAGCTGTGTGACTTATGTTCTAAGAAAGTCTTCAGTTACAACAAGAATCTTAGCACGCTTTCTTAGTGAGACTGAATATAGTTTTCAGTTCTGCTGTTCTTGCTTTTTGAGGCTTTATGAGCTCCCAGGAAATTGTCTCAAGAAACTAACATTGTTTGATTTTCTTATACCTCTGATTCATAGAAAAAATACACATGGCATTGATCGCATTGATCTTGAGTAAGTCAAAAATAATGACTATAGGCCAATGTCTTGTGTTAGGAGCTAAGTCATATTTGGCACAAAGTTGGTCTAGTATATCAAATCCAAGTTTTGAAATTGCTGTTTTATTTCACTTATATAAATTTTATGACATTGGTATCCAGAAAAGGTTCTAAAGCCTCAAGTTTAGATGCAACAAAGTTAGCGTGGTCTTTGGTCCAGGAAGATGGTAAACGATATTGTGCAAACGTGTCCTAACATTTTGAGGGGGTTGTTCCTTTATTCATTTAAACTTATCTTTAGCTAAATAATAATGATAATTTCCTGGTTCACCATCCGTTGTTTCAACACATGATTCATTTTCATTACTGGCTTCCGCTGTATCTGAGCAATGCACATTTGGGGTAACACGAATCTCTTCTCCTTCATCATTGTCGTCAAGTTCATTGTCACTTTCACTACTTTCATTTAGAGCTTCATTAAGGCACTGTGCAGATAGCAAATCATCCTGAGGAACATCCACATGACAAACCTTTCTTTTAGTGGCTATTTTAACATTAGTGGTCGTGCAGGGTACATATGTAGTCCAGCGGTGCACAACTGAGTTTAATTGCAAATAACAAAAAAACTGTCTTGCTGAAATAAAGTAGACAGTTGTAACAGGAATTTGTTGGACTATTCGTAGTTAATTCTGATTTCTTTCTTGGATCCGCTTGTACAAGGCATCCCCGCCAACATCAGCTCCAAAATTATGTTCATACTTTCACTTCCATGATTATTTTGAAGTATCAATCGAATTCTAAATAAGTCATGAGACATGTGTTTCAAGGCGTGGTTCGGAATAAAGAAGTCAAATTATTTCGATGAATTCTTACTTTATTATATTTATACGACCAGACTGAAAAACATATCACTCTCCTCAAGGTTATTTACTTCTTGTAACTAACAAAACTGAAGAACATATCACTTTTAAAGATTATTAACTTATCGTAATTAAACAAGGCTGAAGAACATATCACTTTTCTCAAGATTATTGAATTCTCGTCTCTATCGTTACTTCTCAAATCTGTGATTGGCCGATCCAATGGCACGTCACCACATCACGTCATACCACGTCACACCACCACTACTTCGGCCAATCACACAACTACATATATTTTTATACATTCGTAATTCCTTCGAACATAACCCCAAAAATTCTGTTACAAATGCCCCTCTTTGAAATATATGGAAAATAACCAAATAACGGAATTAACAACCTGTTTCCATATATTTTGAAGAACGGCCCCAATTAACAATTTCGTTGACAACAATGAACTGTAACATAAATATAACATACATAAAATATAACAATAAACATAAATTGAATGAAATATAATAATAAATGAACATTTAACAACCACTTAGCATTATTATAACACATTTTTTTTTTAAATATATATCTTTGATTTCATGTGGGGTTGTGCCCCGCCCCAAATTTGCATTAAAGCATTTTTATATTTAACAATTTTAAATTATTGACTATGAACAATCATGCAATAACAATATAAAAATATTTTAACAACTATTTGTAAACGAACATATATAATTAAAATGACATAATTGCATTTTAACCAATTTATATACTATTTATATGCAACAGAATTCTCTGTTTAATTATTCATGTTGGGTGATTTGCCCACAGAATTAATTTTTCTAGCTGTCCTGTATCAATATTTGTAACTTTTGAACAGTTAGTGTGATACATTTTTCTCAGTTGGCTAACCTGATCTTTGTAAGCATCCAGAAATTGGTAAATCCATCTTTTTTTTCATGTACATCATAACATTGTTTGAAGGTTAGGTTAGTTGTGTGTTCAAATCTTAAAGAAAACCACATGATTTTGAGTGGTGTATCATACATGTGACCACTATGATCTTCATTGTGTATTTGTATTTGTGTGAACATTTCGTATATATGTACATTTTGAACAAGACTGTGAAACTCTGTGTGTGTGGACATGTTTTGTGTGTTTCTATGATAATTAATATCATTATCTGGACTCACAAACTCACTACATTCACTTACTACATCGCCAGACTTCTGATGATTGGTTAATTCACCTGGTAAGTCAGTCATTTATATTTCTAATTCTAGACATTTCTTTCACATTATTTACTTTACTAGCTTGTAATGCAATTACAATTTTGTCAATTTTCCTAAGTTATCCTTCTCTTTTTCAAAATGTTCTTTTGCCTCTTTAATTTTCAAAATTACTTCTTCTTTCGCTTTACTTATCTCATCAATTTGTAACTTTATTTCCTCTTGGCGTGTTTTACTTTCATCATGTTGTAATTGCATTTCAGAACAAATTACATTGCTTCTTTGTTCTACTTTATCTCCTAATTCTTCTCTTTGTTTTTGTGTTATTTCTGCCTGTTGTATCCTAAATGTTTCTAACTCTTTGTCTAATTCCATTCTTATTTCTTGTTTCACAATGTCCTGACCTAACCCAGTTTCCTGAATTATCTCTCTCAACTCATTGACTTCCTTTCTATTCTCATTCTTATTAATCTCTATGATCTGCATGAGCCTTTCCATATTATCCCTGTACTCTTTCCTCCCTTCTCGAATCTCCTGTGATATTTCAGATTTTAATTCCTGTTTTAGCTTCTGTGATAAATTAATTTCTAAGTTACTCACATTTTGTGCTAGTTCCTGTCTTACTCCTACATCTAAATCATTCATTTTCTTAGTTAAATCATTTACATTTTGTTCTAACTCTGATTTCAATTCTGACTTTACATGACTCAACTCTGATTTTAAATCTCCCATTCTAGAATCCAAATTACTCATTTCAGATTTTACATCTCTCATTCTAGAATCTAAATTACTCATTTCTAGTTTTAAATCATTTGCATTTTGTTCCATTTTAGAATCTAAATTACTTAACATTCTCGTTATTTCGAGATTTAACTGTATTGGAACACCACAGTGAAGCGAAAAATTATTAAATTTTAGATGAGTCGTATTTTTTACACATCTGCTTCACTTTCGTACCTATTTTGAGGACATGTTTCGCAAATCTTCGTTTGCATCTACGGCTCTTGTGCGACTGAAGCTAGATCCAGCGGTGTGGGTAGTTCTGGGGTTGTTGCTGCCATCTGTTGATTTAGTGATGAACTGAAATGTGGGATTCTCTTCTAGCGGGATTTCAAAGTTCATTAGTTGGTTTTTATGTTTTTCTATGTATATCCTCTTCCATATGACGAGTTCACTATGTTTTTGTACGTATTTTAGTAATTCTGTGCTATCTTCAATTTCATGATTTTCAGACCAGAAATGAGCTGCTATTGTGGACTTACCAATATTTTTGTATCTGAAGTGCCTGAAGTGTTCTTTCTTTCTAGTGCCTATGTTTCTTTTTGTCCTCCCAATGTAAATTTTTTCACAGTCTTTACTCTTAATCTTGTAAATGCCTGACTTTTCCTCTGGTTATATCTTATCACTATTATTACTGTGAAGTAGGTTTTTAATGTTGTAATTGTTTTTTGGTGCCAATATTATATTGTATTTCTTGAATATTTTTGGAACTTTTTTGTGGCCCAGGGGTGGTAAGTAAATTTAGCAAATCTAATTTCTTGTTTTATTGGTGTGAGAGCTGTGATCTGTTTTAATCTCTTTTGAAGTTTGAATAATTTTAGTTTTTTATCTACAAGGTTTTTTCCATATCCATTTTTAATTGCAGTTTTTAAGATTTGATGGTATTCGTTTTGATATTCTTGCTGGCTGAGGTAGATTTACTAATCTGTGTGTCAGACTGTTGATGGTTGCATGTTTGTGTGGAATTGGGTTGAAACTATTTGCTTTGATGTAATTATCTGTGTGTGTTGCTTTTCTATGAATGCCAAATTCTAGTTTTTCATTGCTTTTTTTGATTTTAAGGTCTAAAAAAGGTAGAGTACAGTCCTCTTCAGTTTCTACTGTGAATTGTATGCTGGGTTCTTGCAGGTTGAGTAGTTTCAAAGCATCATCTATTAGTTTGTAGGGCGCTATTGTAAAGATGTCGTCTACGTATCTGTACCATGTTTTAAACATATGAGGGAAGGCTTTAGTAATATGTGTTTCGAAAAAGCTCATGTATAGATTGGCCAAAAATGGTGATAGCGGGCTTCCCATAGCTAGTCCTGAAATTTGTTTATAATATTTTCCATCGAAGACAAAATAATTTTGATGTATACATAATTCAGTCATTGCCAAATATTCTTCTATTGCATTGGCATCCAGGTTTATAGAATTTAGCCATTTTTTCAGTTGAATCAAAAGTTTGTCTAATGGAATGCTAGGGAAGAGGGAGCGGACATCAAAGGATACTAAAGTGTCATGAGGTTTTAGTTTAAGATTTTGAATTTTTTCTACCAGGTCTAAAGAGTTTTTTATACTCAGAGTATGGAATTGTGGAAAGGACTGAAATTTTTTGGATAGCCATTTTGCCAGAAGGTAAGTAGGAGTGTTTATATTATTTACAATGGGTCTCATGGGTATGTTGGATTTGTGTATTTTAGGCAAACCATATAGTCTTGCAAGGGTAGGGTTGTCCGGTTTGATAGTTTTTTGTTCTGCAGTTGTTAAAATTTTACTATTAATGATGGTTTTTTGTACATCTTTTATGCATCGGTTGAGTGGATTAGAACCTATTTCCTGGAATTCTTTTTGTTGTAGTAACTCTAACATTTTTTCTTTGTATGTAGCTGTATCTAAGATTACTATTTTGTTCCCTTTATCAGCCCTTGAGAAGATTACATCCTTTTTCCTTAAAGATTTAATTATCTGAATTTGTTTCAAATGTTTTCCTGGCTTTTTATTTATTAAGTTTTCCAATATAGGAGCTGATTTTTTCCTAATTATATTTTTGTCCATGGTTTCCAAGCCTTCCACTGCTAATTCTATATCTGCAATGAATTCATCCGGGTTGCTGGAGTATGTTATACATGTTTTTAGGCCTTGGTTAAGCACATCTATTTCTTCATTGTTAAAATTTTGCTTTGAGAGATTAATTACATTGTCTAGGGATGTGTTCTTTGCTGAAATTTTGTTATGTTTTGGTTGCCAATGATTATGATTATGTTTTAGTTTCTTCTTTTGACGATAAACTTTCTCTTTGACTTTATAATTTATATGTTCAAATGATTTGGTTTCTAAATGGTCCCATGCTGTGTTTCCTAGCAATTTTACAAGTTTCAAATGTAGGTTGTACAATGAGAGGTCTATATTAGTTAGTTTTCTGTAGTGATTTGCTTTTTCGGATTTTAACACAGCTTTTTCAGCAGCTAATTGTTCTCTACTGTTGTTGTTATATTTTACTATTTTTCTTACAAATTTCGGAGAAATGTTATGTTTTAGGCAATTGTTGATAAGTTTTATGTCCGCTGATATTAACCTTCTTTTCGTCTTTAGTTTCAAATATTGTTTTATTTCTTTCTTGTTGCTGAAATGTTCGTTGAAATTTTCAAATGTGAACGTTCTTACCTCCATGTTGTCCGGTTTTTAAAAATTGGCTGGATCTAACTTTCGCGTGTTCCTCTTGACTAGACGTCACTTCAATATATCGAGATTTAACTGTATTGGAAAACTACAGTGAAGCGAAAAATTATTAATATTTAGATGAGTCGTTTTTATTACACATCTGCTTCACTTTCATACCTATTTTGAGGACATGTTTCGCAAATCATCGTTTGCATCTACGGCTCTTATGCGACTAAAGTTTGATCCAGCGGTGTGGGTAATTCTGGGGTTGCTGCTGCCATCTGTTGATTTAGTGATGAACTAAGTTCATATTAATAATTTTTCGCTTCACTGTGGTGTTCCAATACAGTTAAATCTCGATGCTGGATAAAGTTCGATCTCAAGAAGTGTTCAACAAATATTAAAATTACTGTTGATGGTGAAAGTATTCCAGAAACATGCCAAACAGAATTTTTGGGGGTAGTAATTGATAAACACCTAGAGTCGGAGCAACACATAGAACATATAATAAAAAACTAAATAAAGGTATATGCGTAATGAAACAAGTTAGACGAACTATGGATAATAAAACCTTAAAACAAGTGTATTATGCATTTATCTATTCACATATAAAATATGGGATATCTTTATGGGGTAATATAAATGCAAAAGAGGTTTTAAAACTTTTCAGATTACAAAAGAAAGCTATCCGAATAATTGAAAATGTTGAGAGAAGATCTAGCTGTAGGCAGATATTTAAGAACCATAATATTTTAACCGTCCCATGCTTATACATATATGAAAGCATTAAATATGTAATAGAAAGGGATACATGTAAAAAGAACTGTAATGTACACTCATATAATGTAACAAATAAAGCTGACTATTTTAGGACCACACTAAGGGGAACACTAAACAACAGATCATTAGAAAGTATCGGAAAAGACATGTATAATAGATTGCCAGGTAAAATAAAGATTACTAAACTATGTAATAGTAAGAATATAAAAAGGTATTTTACAGGACAAGCTTTTTATAGTGTGGAAGAGTACAAAGCAAAAAATGGAAAATAATCATTGTACATTTTAGTTTCTAAGCAGCGCATATAGTAGACTTTTGGGTGTATTTTTATGTTTTTCTTATAATGTAGAATGACGTATCCTCTGTATGAAATATAGGGGATGAATAAATTGAAATTAAATTCCTTCACTTGCTTTTCATAGGTGGCAGCTATGCAAAATCGGTGCAGTGTTTTGTGACATTTCAAGTATTCTTGCAGCAATAGAACAATCAAATCTTTGTACATGAATAGTCATTCACCTTACTGAAAATGTGTTGTACACTAAATTTGTTCTGTGGGGCCAAAGTAATATTGTGTTCTTTGAAGACTTTTTTAGAAAAGGTGTGTAGCTCTGGGATGATATGTAAATTTTCTGTATGAAGTTTCATTGCTGATTGGGGGAAGAGTAGTTACTTGTTTGCATCTTTGTTGTCTTTTGAATTTATCAATTTTCTTGTTGACCAATTCAGCACTGAATCCATTGTATTTTGCAATGTGAATGATATTATTGTACTCTTTGATATATTCTGTCTTGTTTAAAGGTACATTAACAAGCCTGTAAGTTAAACCGTTGATAACAGCATGCTTGTGTTGTTTTGGGTTATGTCCATCTGATTTTATGACATTTTCTGTGTGTGTTTCCTTTCTATGAATGCCAAATTCAAGTTTATTATGTTTTCTGGTAAGATTCAAATCTAAGAAAGGGATATCATTGTTTGTCTCTTTTTGTATAGAACATTTTATTGCAGGATTTTGTAAATTAAGTAGTTTTAATGCATCATCCACTTGTTTCTCATTTACTATTGCCCAAATGTCATCCACATATCTATACGAATGTTTGAAAATTAGTGGGAATGCCTTTGAGATATGGGTTTCCAAAAAGCTAATGAAGAGGTCTGCCAAAAATGGGGACAATGGGTTGCCCATAGATAATCCTGATTTTTGTTTGAAAAACATTTTATGGAATGTAAAAAAGGACTGTTCAATGAAAAAACTAGTTAAGTGAAGGTATTCCTCTATGATGTTTTGGTCTAATTGTTGAGACTGAAGCCATATTTGCATGTATTCTACGAGTTTGTCTCTCGGAACACTTGGGAACAAAGAGGTTACATCAAAAGATACCATTCGGTCAGTGGGAGAAGTATTAAAATTTTTTGGAATTCATCAACAAAACTAAAAATCTACAGTTCTCTACTCAGATCATTTTGAGGTGGGTGAAATGATGATCAAATGTCTCCAGGGTCCATGGAGCTTAGAGCTACCTGACATTCGTCTGTGAGGATAAGGGAAAACCCCGGAAAAACCTTATCCAGGTAACTCACCCTGACCGAGATTTGAACTTGGAACCTCTTGAACGTTAGGCAGACATGCTACCATCTACGCTACCGAGGCAGGCTGCCTGTCATTGGGTTATGTCCCATTATCTATGCAATGGTAATGATCTAGTTGAAGGATATTTTCAATTGGAAGCGTAGATGTTTGAATGTCTGTAGCGTAAATAGTACCACCTTCAAAAGTGGACCAAGGCTTCACTTCTCTTCCAAAGGAAGCCATGCTAAGAATTTTTACACGTGATAAAGTCTATTATGTTCTGCCAGGTTTGTACCAGAAGCTAGCATGTTAACGCTAGACCATGTTGGGCGTCATTAACCTCAGAACATGCATTGTTGTGGGTCAACAGAATGCAATTACCGTTGCATGTTTGGAACAAAGTTTTGAAAATTTACCTGCTGTATGGGACATTAATAAATATCTCAGAGTTATATAGGGAGTGAGTATATAATAACGACTTTAAACCTTTCTGGAAAATGCTATATTGTTTAGGATTACTAAGTTGTTTCAGGTAGAATGGAAGGTTAGTATACATTTTTATTGCAGAAGGGTAATATACTTTTTGGAACAGTTCTAAACTATTTGCCAGTCTGTGCATATTGCCTGCATTTGTTTTACTGTATTCAAGCAGAGCAGGAAGGTAGCTTATAATTCTCGCAAAAGTTAAAGGCATGTGAACGCTGACCAATGCTCAAGCACAGTGCTGTTGCCAAGTGTAGTGGGTTTACCAGTAGAGGTTCTGCACATATTTCGTTTTACACCAGCAAAGGTTCTGCCTATTTTTCCTGTAACTAAACGACACATTAAATATTCCTAAAACATTAAAATCTTATATTGACACATGTCACAGCAGCGGAACAACAAGCACTTTATCCAATCCTGCAACTCGCCTTCCAAGTTCATGGGTCTTTCCCGGAGATTGAAACACAGGCATGCTCCTTTTTTCGAATCCTGAAGCTGCTTCACTACACATTAGTGATACTATGTGCACACTACGTACATCACTAGCTTCTACAGTTAATTGCTGGGCTTTTTCAAAATCTACAGTTGTTCTATATTCTTGATTGGAGAGCTTTCCTAAAAACTTGTTCATATTGTATATAATTCTTCTGCCGTGAAAATAATCAATTCATGTTTGTTGACTGGAGAATCACTTGTTCCAGCTTCGAGGGACATATTCATGCATTCAGATCACAATTACTGGAGAAAATATATGTGTATAGTAATAATTTATTGTAATATTAGCAATATTTCAGCTCGGATTTGACTCACAACATAACCATGTCATTCACTGTAACAAAATTACAAACCTGTACTCTGAAGATGAACTAAACATTAACTTGGTCTGTTTCAGACTGCGTGCAGAAAGTGTACTGTTTATTTATGCTTGAGTTAAGTGTTGTCAAGAAGGAATGTTGTTATTTTTCACACTGATCTATGCCTGCCTCGATAGCTTAGATGGTAGCATGTCTGCCTCACGTTCAAGAGGTCCCGAGTTCAAATCTTGGTCAGAGTGAGTTACCTGGATAAGGTTTTTTCCGGGGGTTTCCCTTATCCTAAAAGACGAATGTCGGGTAACTCTAAGCTCCATGCACCCCGGGCCCATTTGAGCATCATTTCACCCATTCCATTCATCATCCGATATGACTTAAAAAGTTAAAGGACGTAAATTACAAATAAATAAATAGCACTTATCTGTGTTGAGTGAATGGATGTTAGCTAACCAGAACTATATGAAAGATAACACAGGTATCGCTCGCGTTCTATGTATTGTAGAGATTGGATTTTTGTACGGTCATGATCAGAAAATAGAATTCTTTGTTATTATGAGATCAGCATCTGTCATTTTCAAATATTAATATCCGAGCATAATTAATTATGTTCTCAGTTTAGGCACATGAAATGCGTCTACCACATTCGGCAGCACTGGTAGGAGGAGCAAGCTTAGGATTTGCTCGAGTCTACAACATGGTCTGCCTCCATATACCTTAAACTTTTGTGTAGATTATAACAGAGAATATATGTTACTAAACTTAGGCAAGTGAAACAACCTTGTATATACTTTCCTCCACTTACAAGTTTTATTTGGTAATTTTTATAATTTGGACACATTTCGAAATAAAATTGCATGACATATTGAAATTGAACATGAAAGAAAAAAAACAGATTCTTAAATCGAAAGTACAGAAATTACGCTAAAGGAGACCGACAAGAAACCCACTCAACCAGTACTGCCGTGTCACAGAAACACCAGACAATGTAGTCAACATCTCTTCCCAAACTTTCACTGAAAAAGAGTTAAAATTTTTAAACAAAGGTTTTAAAACTTGTGTCAGCAACTCAGGCAATTTAGATGATTACATCGCTGATGTCACCATAACGTCGAACTTTTTGGAAAATGGTAGTGAAAAAACATTAGTTAAATCAAAATGCTTAGAAATTCTCAAGGGGATGACATTCGGACAGGAAAATAACTATAAACAAATTATTCAAAGATGGAACCAAAAACCAGTTTTATATCTGAAAGCAGACAAAGGAAACATGGTAGTCATTATGGACCGAAATGATTACAACCAGCGAGTCGAACTTCTATTACAAAATCCAGAATAAAACCCATTAAAAACCCCAAAAACCAAAAACCCATTAAAGAAATACATAGAAACCACCAAAAAAGCAATTAAAGGAAATACTATAGTGTCACATAAGATGAAAAATAGCATAACTGTATACAACCCTAATTTGCCAAAATTATACTGCCTGCCTAAGATTCACAAGACAGACAACAGCACAACAGCATGCGACCCATTATTAACAATATAGATGCCCCGACTTACAAACTGGCATAATGGTTGGTGGAAGAATTTGACAAGTTTGAAAAATTTGAATCTCTAAGCATAAAGAATTCATTTGATTTAGTAAAGAAAATTGAAAACACAATTATAAAAACTGTAGAGATGATGGTGTCCTTTGATATCAGATCTCTATTCACAAGCATACCAGTAGAAAAAATTCCAAAATTGATGAAGGCTGGGTATCCAAAAGCAACGCTGCGGATGATAAAATAGAGGAATATATCAAATTAACCACCCTATGTATTAAACAAAACAGCTTCACGTTCTCCAGCAAGATCTTCCAACAAACAGCAGGCTTGGCCATGGGTAACCCTCTTTCACCATTACTAGCTAATCTGTTCGTGAGTAATTTGGAAACACACATTACTAAAGCCTTTCCACATATTTTCAAATGTTGGCATAGATATGTCGACGATGTGTTTGCTATAGTCCCTAGAAGACTAACCGAGGATGCTATAAAGTTGCTAAACCTACAAGAAAAATCCATAGTTTTCACCACTGAAGTAGAGCAGGATGAATGGCTACCTTTTCTAGATTTGAAAATCATTAGAACACCAACAGGATTACAATTTGGAATATACAGAAAAGCAACACATGTTGACAATTAAATTAAATGCAACCCATTCAACCCAGTACATCATCAATATGCAGTATTCTGTAGTTTAGTTCACAGATTAATCAACATTCCGCTAACAAAAACAGAATATGAACAGGAGTACACTTACATACACCAGGTTGCCGAATTGAACAACTGTAACACAAATTTCATCAAAAAACTGATCTACAGACTTAAAAGAAACAAAAACTTAAGGGACATTACTACGTTAAAAAAACTAGAAAACCCAAACATCAGATAGGGAAAATTTACATTTCATCCAAAATACTTGAAAAAATTTGAAAAAATATTTAAGAGCTTCAACATAAAATTAGCCCCTCAGAACAAACACAACATCTGCAACTTACTAAACCACTCTCTTAAAAACAGCACAACGAAAACTCAATTATCAGGCATTTACCAAATGAGTTGCCAGGATTGTGACAAGATATACATTGGTAAGACCAAAAGGAATCTAGGAACAAGAATGAAAGAACACTTCACAAATATTAAATTCAAACAAATGCACAAGTCGGCCGTAGCACATCACTTTTGGTCTGAGAATCACAACATAAAACAAGAAATAGAACTGATCAAACAGGCAAAGAAACCTCTGGAACTACAGATTTGGGAAAACATATTTATTACGAAGAAACAGGACCTCTTGATGAATTTTGAAATTCCTGCGGTAGATGACGTCATCAAACTTACCAGGACATTAGATGGCAGCACTACACCAAGCCAGATGCAGACACTGGATGCATCATCAGTCAACCACAGAATTGACGATAGGAGAGAAGTTCCCAGAAACTAGTTTTCATCAAAAAACTTTTAAGTGGAGAAAAGTATATACAAGGTTGACTCACTTGCCTAATTTTAGTAACAATGGCACTCCACTTTCTGAAATACTTCTTTTTATTCTATATAGAGAATATATGTATTCACCAGTAACATTAAAACTTAAACAAAGGTATTACAAATAATAACCATGGCCCTTTTTGTAATAGAGTTGTCTGCTTTAAACTAAATTAGCCATGAAGATAATTCTATCTAACAACAGGAAGTGAAAGTACACAAGATGTGCTGGTCTTAAGGCATTTTGGTTAAGCAGATTCTTTACATATCCTAATACAAAGTAATTAGAGGTAATCTTTAATATCATGACTTATTTGTTTTCTGTGATTGGCAAATGCTTCCTAGACCAAGACATTTTGTTAGTGGGACTGTTTTATCTGATTATTAGCTCCATTTCCTACTATTACACTATTTCCATAATAGTATATATTTTAGAAATTCATCAAATTTGTCAGTTACATGAGTCTTGGTACAGACATAAGCCAGTAGCTCATATTTTAGCACTAATTTAAGCTTATTGATATGCTGATCACTGATTATTCGTGCTGCAATTTTTTTTTTTGTCTGCCTTGCTCACTAATGCTGGTGTTAGTAGGTGCTTGGGTTCCCTCATAGCGAGATACCCAAAGCCTATTGAGCTGATAGATGACATTAGGGATGGAGGGTCAGCCCAACGACTGGGATGCAGTAATTTTGGAATGATGGAGGTGGGGGAATCGGAGGACTGGGAGCAAACCCACCCCAGTGCCATGTTGTCCACCACAAATGCCACTTTGCCTTCCCCTGGGATCAAACCCGGACTGCCTATGTGAGAGCCAAGATGTGTTGCCACTCAACCATGGCGCAGCCGCTGTAATTTTACTTTTATTATTATTTGTTACTTTGCTATTTAAGGTAGATGCGAACAATACATGAATATTCTAGTCTGATTTAATATGAGTTACTGTATAATTTGCAAAATTTTCTTAGTCTATGCAAATGTTATCATATTTTTGCATTGTTTATATAGCAAGCAAGTAAGTAATTTTTATTTCTACTTCTCTGACAAACTTCCTGGCTTAACGCTTTTATGTTCCTGATTGACGGAGGAGGAACCTACCTGGCAGACAGTTTTCTATATTATAGCTCATCTCGGACAATTAAATACTTCCGTAACTTCTTCCTAGGGAAAAAACAATGTACTGATCTTCTTAAATATTGTAACAAATGGGAAGTTGATGGCTAAATTTAATTATATGTTTTGGTATATAAAATATGGTTTTTTCTTCATAGATTTATTTCTGGAAATAACACCAACATCCAATTCGACAGCTATTTGAAATGGATAAGAAAATAGAAATCAAAGAAGAGAATCCCCTTGAGGATGACATCGCCTCAGAGAATGAGAGGCAGTTCTTTCACAAAGTTGTTACAATAAACACAAACATTAATGATGTCACTGATTGTGAGATAACAGTCAAAACAGAAATTAAATCAGAGACTCCTTTTATCAAAGATCTTGTCAAGCAGACTAAGAGTGAAACTGCTACATGGAGCAACAGCTATGACATAAATGAGAAATCAGAATTTGAACAACAGACTCTATTTTCAGACATTGGTTCACAGAATGAGGGAGAATTTCTTCTAGAGGATCCTGTAATGATTGATAACAAATACAACAGTGATCATGAAATTATTAATAAAACAGAAATTAAAGAAGAACCTTGGTGGCTGGAAACAGAAACTTCATCAATTGGTAATAATACTAAGGTAAGTTATGTAGAAGCCTGGTGAGTTAGACTGAGCAATGTTTTGTAATAATCTTGCCAATATTACAATCTTGCAGAATATTACAATCTTTTGCGCTTAATTAAAGAATAAACTAAAGTCACTTATTCAAAGACAACTGTCATCCCAGCCATTAACTTTTAACCCATTTCCTGGTGGGCAGTTTAACTCAGAACTCAGCTTATTTGTATTCTCAAAAATATTATGTCTAGTTTAATAAGGCAGTTTGTTAAATATAACAGGATTAGAGTTTACAGTGTCTTTTGTGCTAACTTTAATAAATAGTTTTGTGTTTGTATCTCTCCACGCCTTAGAGAGGAGAGTAGACAACAGATACTAGTTGGACAGAGGTTCAAAATGAGGGCAATGCATTCTGAAACTAGTCCCTCGATAATATAAAGATGTAGGAGACAAATTATCAATAAACCAATAACAAATTTTTTTCCGATTGGTTTTGTATTTATTTACAAAGTGTAAGAAGGTTTGTTTTGATGCCTGTTTATTGAGCCGAAAGATAGTAACTTCATTTCTTGAATGCTAATGTGATTGTAACTAAACCGAGTAAATGGCACCTATTACACTTTGTAAGTGAAAGTAAGTGTTGGACATTATTAGGAAACCAACCACTTAGACATACTTATCATTCTTCTTCTGCAAGAAGAACATTTTTATGTATGTATTCCTTATTTTTAGCCTTAAAGCTACTTGAAACTACGTATGATTATGCCAGTACCTTGTTATACTTTGTGATATTCAGCTCTATAGTTTTCAGCTGTTTAGTTATATAAATATGACATTTGTTGCTAGAATGTGTTATAGGTACTGCAGGGCTTAGTCATTTTGTATTTGAGGTAAATGCTAAATATGTAATCAAACAATATAGATTTTGGGCCTGTACTCCTTGATTTAAGTGATGAGTTATCACCTGATTTTATGCCCTTAAGTCTTTTGGACATCTTCAGAAAAAGTGAGTACTGGCTGCCAACAACTAGAACGGTACATTCTTCCTCCCTTTTTGGAGAGAAACGGATGTTATGAATTAATGCAAACCCCACTGAGGGTGTAGTTGGGATTTTAGCTAAATGATGGAAATTACCCATTTTTTCACACTAGCCGTATATAGGCTAAGATCTTTGATTGTCAACATGAAAAATTCAATGCCTTTGCTGCGATTAGAATCACGGATCTCCTGGTTTCCGTCCAGTTGCTCTAACCCATTAGGCTACAATGGTCAACTTGCCGTCACAACATTAAATTCACTATTTGACTCGTATATTTCCCCGGTAGACCACTAGGGGCTCTCGCATCCAAGATAAAACGTTTGTGGCGACTTACTATTGTAAGTACGTGAGTCCCAGGCTTCATCATTTAACTCTTATTAGTTTAGTTAATTGATGGAAATTAATCATTTCTTCACACTGGCAGTGTATAGGCTAAGATCTTTGATAGATAGATTCAACATGAAAAATTCAATGCCATGACTGGGGAAATACACGAGTCAAATGGAAAATTTAATGTCAGTACGGCAGATTGACCATGGTAGCTCAATGGCTTAGAAGGAGTGGACGGAAACCAGGAAATGATGAATGATGATGAATTTTTTATGTTGAATCTACCTATCAAAGATCTTAGCCTATATACGGCCAGTATGAAGAAACGATTAATTTCCATCAATTAACTAAAATAATAAGAGTTAAATGATGAAGCCTGGGACTCAAGTACTTACGATAGTCCACAAACAGTGTATCTCGGATGCAAGAGTCCCTAGTGGTCTACCGGGGAAATATAAGATTCAAATGGAGAATTTAATGTTGTGATGGCTAGTTGATCATGGTAGCTAAATGGGTTAGAACAACTAGACGGAAACCAGGAGATCCTTGGTTCAAATCCAGGCTATGGCATTCAATTTTTCATGTTGACTATCTATTGTAGAGTTGGGAGTTTGTCCTCTGTCTTTATGTCACTATCCACCAAAAAGCCATCACTGTAGAGTTTTCCAGTGTAGAAGTGTTGCTACTGTAGCTGCAGATTCAAGGAGATGTGTGTTGGCCAGCCACGAAGCTTAGGTCTGGTGATATGAGCTGGCCAGAAAGTAAACATGACTGAAGCACTGGTCAGTAAACCAGGAAGTGAAGAGTGATGTTTTTGGATAGCAGTAAGCGTTGAAGTGACGTCGATCATAGTTATCAACTGTTGTTTCAGGCACTGAAGCCAAGTCTACGTGAACATTTATGTGTATTACATGCTATTTTCCTTAGGTAAATTTTGGGCTGTCTCTTAAAGATACTTAGTTCTTGTATAATGTTGCACCAGAGTTAAGATCTATGTTATGCATTGTGATCTATGTGTTGCATTGCCACAACTCTTTAGAGTTATTCCGGCAATAGCCTATAATTTCCAACAATATATCATTCCAGCAAATCTTGTACTGTGTATTTGACAAATTCTGTATGTTAAAGAGACTCAGTACTACCTAGTCGATTTGACCTGATCTAGAGGTTTATGTGGCCCTTGAACTGCATGTAATTGTATCATATTCTTCATGACAGTACCTTGTACCCTGACAACCTGCATAGGGTACAGAAATTATGTGAGGCTGTTTTCCATCCTCATGATCACAACCAAATACATTTGTTTGGGGAGGGGGTCTTTTGAGAAGATCTGTATCCTGAAAGCAATTTGCATTTACTGCTTTATTATCAGTAACCTAGGTACAGGTTGTAGTGAGGAATGTACCAGCTACATCAATGAAAATCGGAGATCCCTGCAAAAATCCACCCCAGCGACGCGTTGTCCTCCACAAATCTCACTTTCCGGTTGCCTGGAATGAAACCTGGGCCTCTTAAGTAATTAAGTGTTTAAGTCACCATTAGAGTTGTCTCATGTGTACCTATGTGAGAATTTCTAGTGCTTTAGCGGGATAATGTGAGTAACATGAAGAATTGATGGCATACTGGCACGTTGGCCACGGTAGCTCAATGGTTAGAGCAATCAGAAGGGGACCAGGTGATCCGTGTTCAAGTCCTGACTATGGCATCAACTGTTTCAATTTGACTACATCTGTTCTATGTTTGGCCTGTTATTATTAGTTGCAAAATACATTCATTTTCACGTAATTCTTAGCCTTTGTGTACAGTTACTCTGGTGTCACTATGAAGCTTGTCCAGAATGGTTAGTTTTCAGAATAATTGTACTCAACGGCGACACGCTTTATTACACAGTCGCCTCATGCTTCAGATTGTTGCACTCAGGAATATGTCAGCACTAGCAATGTGAGCATTCATGAGCCATCATCGTATGCCCTTCCTCAGCACCTTTCAGCACGCTTTTATTTATTTCATGTGTTAAAATTTGATTTGTCTCATAATTTCTGTCATTCAAACACTTACCAACAACTCGTCCTACAAATTTATGGAATATTTCAATATAGTAGATGTCCGCAGTTAATGATTTGGAATTGTTTGACTCTTGGCTTTCTAACATCATTAGCTCCAACTCTGCATAAACGGATGATCACAGCTTTCACCAGTTCTTTAATGTAGTTACGTAATCTATTGTATCCTGGGCTTCTGTTGTTTTGAAAATGAACTCACATAAGTGGATTGCTTCTCACGTTTAATAGATCCTCCATAGAGTGATTATCACATTTGTGCACCAAAGGGACAAAAGGACATTTCTATAATTATGTACCTGGTCCATGGACTGAAAAAGTGTCATATTGGGTAGAATAGAGAGCTCATCACTTCAAAAGGATAACTGGTAGCATTGTCAAGAAGCTTTTTGTGGTATCTTTATCCTCGGTATATTCTGACAGCTGATAAAATTGTCCCTTGGAACAACAGAGAATATTTCTCTGTCTAGACGTGCCTTCCTCTGAGTGCAATATTAAGTAGGTAATGCAATCTGTCACTGTGATGTGATTGACCAATTACATAAGTGTTACAAACATGCAGTTTATGACGTATTCTCTCTGTCGTATATCCCCAAGAGATTCCCTGTCGTTCCTGGCAGGTAATAATTTTAAATGAAGCCATTTGTGAAAGAGATCAATTACATCAAGATTATACAAGCCATTAGCAGTTAAATCATCTTTTCATATTAGCTTTCAGGACCTTTTACAAACTATTCTGCATCCTTTTCTTCTGCTGACAAACTTCTTTGATGTCTCACTGTTACCGTATGCTTGTCCTTTTCACATTTCTATAACAAACCTCATCTTGCAGAAAATAAGACATTGAAACCAAGTATTTCATTATAGGCAAATAGTTCTTCCTTTGTTATTAGGCTATGATTGGAATTTTTGTACTGCATTTTGATATCTATTTATTGTTGCGAAATGTTTATTCTGTTTCATCTCTTTGCATTGTTGCAATTTGCTCCACATTTGAGTTACATATTGTCCATAACGTGTTTTTTTCTTTACTGGCATACCTAACTCTTTTCTGGCATTATAATCAACAATTGCATTTTGCCAACAACCTCATTCAATTGATTCAGGCCATACAGAGAGAATATAATCACATTACAACGGCTGTGATCTTGAACGATTTGACTTTTCCTTAAAGCCAGCTGTACTTCTAATTCCCTTCGACCTATAAAAATAGGTTAAGTAGTATTTATTTATCTTGATGAACATGAAGTAAACGAAGGAATCTCTATAAAGAATTGTTTGTCCAAGAGAAAAAAGGTCATGTGAGGGTAACATGCAATATTGGTTGGTTTCTATTACAATCATTTGTTCCAGGTATTAATGTTGGAATATACCGTTTCCCCATATAGTTACTTTTAAATATTTTCTGAGGAAAAAAGTATTATAAGCACAGGAATATGGATACAGCAATATGAGATATATGACTTTTCATTGGTAGAGGTTGTTGTGTCGGTGCAGCACACTGAAAGTTTGGAAATGCATCAAGCTGAGAATATTTTTGTCATTAAATGAGTTTAGTGATAATTGTTTAAGAGAGGCAGCGGTAGAGCACAATTATATATGAACATAGCCGTAGGTGGTATTTGTTTATTGCTGTCAGAGATTAGAGGACACTTATTAGATGTTATGTTGTCACAACCTCGCCATGGATTAGTCAACCCAATCCGAACAACTCCCATACGGGAGGGGCTCGGCAGTTCGACTTGAGGTTCCTCTAGTAACGTCAAAGGTACCATGAGAGCAGACCCTTAGCACTCGTGGTACCTCTGACGTTACTAGGGGAACCTCGGGCCAAACTGCCGAGCCCCTCCCATAGGGGAGTTGTTCGGATTGGGTTGGACTCGAGGGGGCAGGGTGTTCCCGACACCCATGGGGAATTGAGTACTTCCAGCAAGGCTACAGCCACCCAGAGGTGGTACAGGTTTGCCTAAAAGTCCCAGGTGCTAGGCTGCAGAGCTAGTAGAAGGTGTGCTAGAACACCTTTGGCCCCACCGAGTTTTTCGGTAGTCTTCCCTTCGGGGCTGACGCGCGTAAGTGGCGTATCCACTTCTATTCCGTCTTGACATTGTGTTCAGTGGGGGGGGGGACTTTTTAAAAAATCAGGTATTGCTCTATGGAAAGAGCACAGGAGTATCCATTGCTCCCGGCTACAAGGAGACCCGGGTGCTTGGTCCTACGGGTCCAGGACTAATGGGAGTAGAACCTCTGCACTTAACTTGTTACCACGCGGCCGGGTTGGGCACAGGGGTCGATAATTCAGATGCAACTCATGCTTGTAGGAGAAGTTTGCAATATTGTAGGTAATTCCCTATAAAGAATATGTTATTAAGAATGTCACACGTATTAACTCAAAAGAAACATGTTAACCTACAGTTCCTTTGGGCAGTGGCATGCCGTTATTGACTGTTACAATTTTACATCTTATCACTACGGAAGCTCGGAGCCAAGGAGAAAAAGAGTCTAAACACATACCAAAGACAGTCGCAGGAGTGGAGGTGACGTCATAATAACTACCAGTATCTAAAGAGATACAATTACGAGTCACTTATGTGAGAATGTACAATTACGATCATATGGCAGTTCCAACAGTACGCTTTAAAATTTCATGTCAAACAACAAATTGATTGTATCTTCTTTAGTTAAAACTAATTTCTATGGCTTTTTCATAAAATTGGTTTCTACATACAGTAGCCAATACAAGATTTAACAAATACAGTTTTTTTTGTAGTGTATTTCAGGAATAATATAAGAGTACTTTTGTTTTATTTTCTTAGAATTCGATTCTTAGTCTGCTATCCCAAAGACCTATCTTCTATATGGCGTTCTGTTCCGCCTTTGAGAATAGATTTTGCTATGAAAGTAAATCACAAAACATGGGCTGGGTTACAGGTCTCAATAGTCATATTGCCTTATTCAGAAACAAAGAAATATTGATTAGACCAATTGTAACGTATGTAGACCCTTCAGTGTCTAGGCTGCTAAAATGCACATAAACAGACTACAGACGCTACAAAGCAGAGTTATAAGAACAATCACAAGGCTACTGCAGCTACATGTAAAACTAAATCTGCACATTCTTGAAGACATCATTAAGTTACCTAGCTTCGTTCTTTACGAAAAAAGAGGGATAAACCCAAACCCCTCATTCAAGATCTGGGTACCCACAACACCCAATATGACACGCATAAATGACCACTAACCCTTTTCAACAGAACACTTGGCCTGAGGTAATCATGACTCGTGGGTTTACCCTATACACTTTATAAATGGCCCTTGAAGTCCTTGCTGTAAGAAGGACAGTCCTAGGATAGCACGGTCCTTCCAAAATTGGTTAGGACAAGTCACACGGACAAAGAGTATGAGATTGTGTATAAATACTAATTAATCTACAGATATAGAACAGTACACCAGCACCAAAAATGTTAATATTCTCCTAACGCAGCAACTAAGAAATGGATTGTTTGATAACCTTAACCAAAGTACTAAGATCTGACAGTGCAAACCTTACATATTACATTTAATTCATCAAAATATCCTAGGAAAATTTGACGCCATTCTCAGAACTCTAGTTGGTCGTGACACACTAACGATTTCGTCCCTTGTTTCAGGACATCACAGGTATTTAGTACAACGAACAACAACTCAGCAGAACTGCAGACAGAATAAGGCACAAGCGCCTCGGTTATGCTTGTGTCATGGCTCCTATTTCTCACCCTACCCAGGCCCCAGCCTGGCTTTGTACCCTCACTCTGAATCCGCAGGTGCAATAGAGGTACTGCTGCACTTGCTCACCTGAATACTCACAGGTGGAGGTCTTTTTAGTGGGTATTGCCATCAGTTCACTCCGTTAGAGAACCAAACACCCAATCCGAGGGTAAATGCATTCTTCCTCAACTTGAAAAAAGTCATATGCAGAGATTACATTTGGCAGGGAAGCCACACACACACGCACGCACGCACGCACGCACGCACGCACGCACGCACGCACGCACGCACGCACGCACGCACGCCCGCCCGCCCGCCTTGGTAGCGTAGATGGCAGCATGTCTGCCGCACGTTCAAGAGGTCTCAAGTTCGAATCTCGGTCAAGGTGGGTTACCTGCAAAAGGTTTTTTCCGGGGTTTTCCCTTATCCTTACAGACAAATGTTGGGTAGCTCTAAGCTCCATGGACCCTGGACACATTTGAGCATAATTTCACCCATTTCATTCACCGTCTGATATGACTTAATGTTGGAGGACGTAAAATTTGAAAAACAAAAAAAGGAAGCTACAGGGAGAGCACCACAACAGTCAGCAAAAACTTCGGTGAGGTCATCAACAGCTTAGACGAGCAGGCGGCCATATCCAACAGTTTTCAGCTGGTGCCAAGGTGCCTTTGCGGGTCCGCCACACGCTAATCACACTCTTCAGCACTCGCTAACTGTCTCTAATTCTTATAGTATCTCTATCCTTCCTCTGTTTTAATCTCGGCTCAAGATGGACTTTCATAAACCTGTTCTCTTCATTCTTCAACTTAAGACAAGTTTAATTAAACTGCCTAGTAGGTCCTCAAAAACGAGCGATCTATCTGCAGTCACCGGCCATTTTAAAGTAGTGGTGGGACCTTACCAACCCTTTCTTAAGGTTGTAACCCGTTTCTCTATTCGTAGCAGATTAGGATGCACCTTGACTCTTTCGAAGAACAAAGTCGGGAAGCCAGATGTATCAGGGTTACTTTGCTGTAGTTTGAATTGTTTCTTGATTATTGAATTTGATTAAATAATAGTCATGAGATCTCTCGGTTTCCAGTGACAAATAAAATTTTAGATAAATCCAATTTTGTAATATATAATTTAATTGTATAATCTGGATTACATTTTACTTGAACTTTCTTTCTTAGTCAATCATAGCAGGTTACCTCCAGCATATCGATAAATCCTTACTTCCTTAATAAATATTTTCCGTTACTTACATAAAATTTCTCACCCCTGCACGTCCACTCATCACTATCAAGATTACAGAATATCTCCTTTTTTTGAAGATTATTGATTTTCCGTTACTATCACTACTCCTATATTACCTTTATCATTGGCAAATTTACTGCTACGTCACCACATTACATAATACAATTATTACTACGGCCAATCACAAAATTACACATAGTTTTAAACATTTTTTTTATAAATTTATAAATCGTTGACTCCTTTTCTAAATATGAATCAAAACTACTGTTACAAATGCCCTTCTTTGAACTATATGGAAAATAACTAAATAAACTCATTAACAATAAATTTCCATATATCACGAAGAATGCCCCAAATTTAACAATTTTGTTTAAAACAATAATAGAGAACACAAATATAATATACATATAATATAAGAATAAATATACATTGAATGAGGTCTTTAACAGATAATAATACAGTTGATGCCTTTAGTGATGCATACACACTGTTTAGCCTCATTCTTAGTATACCGTCAACTAGTTGTTCTGCAGAACGAGGTCTTTCATGCCTGAAGAGAATAAAAACTATCTCCGAAACAGCTTAGGCAATAGAAAATAACATCATTTGCTACTATTTACATTCATAAGGACATACTTAGTGAACTGATCAAAACTTGGCCCTTCTATGAAGACATCATAGATGCTTTCATGAGGATGAAGAAAAGAAAACCCGACTTGATATATAAGCAGTAAGGTGAGTCTTATTTTAATTAACTAGTAAGTGAAGCATTAAGCAGTAGCACCTTTCTTTTGTTTTTATTGCAGTATTGTAAATTTTGTTTTCTGTTTTTCCTTTCACTGGAAGTTTATCAGTCACTAAATATTGTCCTAATTATGAATTCCTACACAATCATTAGCCTACTTTAAACCTGCTGCATTGATCATATGGCAGTATAAAGATTTTACAAATAGAGGTTAGCCAATTTTCTGAGTCACCTAAGCAATTCGCCCAGAGCCGCATCTAGCTATATCGTCTGCATGGTTTTAAGTTGAATGTTAGATTTGTGCAATGCCTCTACAGAGAAGGTGGTACTATCCACACTAATGAAACATTCAAACATCTACACATCCAAACAATAACAACCTTCAATCATATCAATACCATATCATAAAGCTATGGGACATAACTCAAACAGGCACCATTTTAGGATGAAAGTTGCACCTAGATTTCAGATCTACAACAAAGCCAGGTGCTCTAGTTGTAACAATGTATCTTATAAAAACATCAAGAGACATTAAACGAAATGAACTTCTTTACATTCAAATCAGCAATGGCGATATTGTTGACATTTCTTTGAGCATTATGTCATGAAATATTATATAACTTTACTGCAATGTCATAATGAGAAACCTGGTCAAGTATATTAACTGTGTAGAGCATCACAGTATAAGATGAAGTGGCAGACAAAAAGAAAAAGAAGAAAGAATTTCTGCTCTGTATATTTATAATTGGCTATGTATTGAAAGTTTAGGAATGTCACATTTAGCATCAGCTATCTATGTCACAGCCTTGCTGTTCACTTATATAAAACCACAGATGAAGTTTTCTCAACTCTCTCCATGTAAAGAAGAACCATTGTAATGTATATGTTTAGGGATGGACCTCTCTATGTATAATATGCTAAACACAAAGCTTAGGATTGAGGCTCCCACAAACACATAGTAATTTAAGCCCAATCCAGGATTAAATATACAAATTTCAGTTCCCAGTGACTTACTGTGGATCACTATGTTCTGAAAGTCTAAGTCATTTACTTTCTTTACTCAAGCACTTAGCTAAACACAATGCTTTGTTGGCACTTGAAATTGGAAAATTTGCAACATATATCAGTTCGTAAGTACATAAGACAAGATACTGTTACCAACAAAGTTAAAATAATATGCATTTAAAAGATATTATTACCTGCGTAGCTGTGTATGTGTTAACAGTTAGCAGTTCAGATACCTATAACACAACCAACAAATGACGCCATGAAGATGCCAGCCATGCTGTATATAGGATATATGACATTCAGGCTTTTGAATAACAAATTAAGAACATGAATTGCAGGGACATTAAATAAACATACTGGGTAAAGGTGCACTTTAATGTCGTACAGTTATGTTGGTGTGGAATAACGTCACGAAGACAAATTGTTCCTCTGAAATATATGAATACAGAGAAATCCTTCCTACAGATTTTCTATTTCTTATAATAAACTAGTGATACTATAAACAGGAAAACTGCATAGTAAACTTAATAACTGAATACAGAGAAATGTTCAACTAGAAAGAATTTTACCATTCCGATACCTTTGCAACAATTCCCTTTAATTTCAAAGTTTAATAATAATAATAATAATAATAATAATAATAATAATAATAATAATAATAATAATAATAATAATAATAATAATAATAATAATAATAATAATAATAATAATAATAATAATAATAATAATAATAATAATAATAATAATAATAATAATAATAATAATAATAATAATAATAATAACAATAACAATAACAATAACAATAACAATAACAATAACAATAATAATAATAATAATAATAATAATAATAATAATAATAATAATAATAATAATAATAATAATAATAATAATAATAATAATAATAATAATAATAATAATAATAATAATAATAATAATAATAATAATAATAATAATAATAATAATAATAATAATAATAATAATAATAATAATAATAATAATAATAATAATAATAATAATAATAATAATAATAATAATAATAATAATAATAATAATAATAATAATAATAATAATAATAATAATAATAATAATAATAATAATAATAATAATAATAATAATAATAATAATAATAATAATAATAATAATAATAATAATAATAATAATAATAATAATAATAATAATAATAATAATTAATAATAATAATAATAATAATAATAATAATAATAATAATAAAAATAAAAAACTACCAATTCTCTATCATTGTTATCGCGAAGCTGTCGAGAATAGACTGGTAAGCAATGATCCACTGGAACAGTTGCCTATTATGTATTACGTAGAAAATGAAGCTAGTTACAGTGAAGCAATAAATATTACACAAATATAAATATTTGTTAATGAATCTCCATTTATCTTAAGAAGTTGATGTTAATATTTCATTCTTCTTTCTAATGAAGATGGATTTCGAAGGCAAATCGCATTTGTCCTCAGTTCAAAACAAACTCAATGGAAACTGAAACAAACTGTTGGTTTGTTTCTTTGTCAGGTCAGACAAAAGCTCAGGACATCTAGCACGTGATTGGATGTACATGCATCATGACTATGCACTTTACCCACCACTATATTAATTTTCTTTTTCTTTTTCTTTAACTCTTATGTTTTGTAATAGCATTGAACATTTCTGAACCACCAGAATTTAAAGCAGTAATCTCAGAACATTCTATACAGTAGGTCAATAATAATATAAAACATCAGATCATAGTCACATACAGTCTCCTTTATGTATTGCAAATTTAAATGCTGAGAGAGATATTAAAGAATTTCTCATGTATGAGAAGTGAGTATTTAAGAATGACTTGAAAACTTTCTTAAAGGCTTAACAATTTTCTGATAGTTTTAGATACATGGAAGATTCAAAGTATAAACTTGAAAGAAGCGTAGGGACAGTGAAGCACAAATTAGTACAAAAGTGAATCGAGAATATATTTGACAGGTACATCACGCCATCTATTGACAATACGGAGAAAGAGGAAACCACTACAACTTACACTAATCGAGTATCAGCTGATGATAGGAGCAAGAGCTCTTGAAACATATCCCGTGAATAAACAGTGTGAGTGAAGCAATGTGTCAATATATTCTCCATTCACTTTTGTACATGGAAGATTATTTTAAATTTTAATTTCGGTAGCGTAACATCTTTCTCACAACAATTTTAAGCTGTTTGCTGGTCTGTGGAGTTTGCCTGAATTTCTCATTCGGTGTTCATGCACACCAAGCTTTGTTGTGAAGTTATTATAATTATCTGTAGGATAGATTCACAGAGAATATATGTACCCCACTCTGTAGCATAGGTGCTAGCATATCTATCTCACTTTCAAGAGCTCGTGACTTTGAAAATCTATAACAGGGAGTTATCATATAAGATCTTTTTCCATGGTTTTTGCATATTCTGAAAGGTAAATGTCAGTATCTCTAGGCTCTATTCATTGGAGAATTATTTCACTTATGTCGATTTTTATATGACTTAACACTGGAGGATGTTACTAAAAAAACAGGAAGGTATGTATTCACCAGAATGGGTCAGCACTTATGTGTTTCAAATAAGGACCTACAGGAATAATGGGGCCCAACACCACGGCCTTTGGTAAATCTGGCATTGCAACATATGATTTTTGAGGTAAGTAACTGTTTTAATTCCTTACTTGGAAGTGTTGAGAACAATGTTGTTATGATAAATTAAATTTAAAGGAAGTCAATTAATGACACTAAACAAATTTAAAAGTAAGTGTTGTTTAGTGTCATTAATTGACTCCCTTTAAAGTTAACTGTTTAATGTTTATTTTGGAAATCCTTCCAATATCGTTTTTCAGAGGAAGTAAGGTATTTGTCATAATTGTTTGTGTAAATGTTTTTAATTTACCTGTTTCATAGGGGATACTTTATTTTATTCTTTGAGCAGTTTTGTAACCCTTTATGTCTAGCATACCCACTTGCTCATTCCCAGAAATTCCAAAGCGAAATGAAGTCCATAGCGGAAGTATCCATATCTTAAATTTTGGGGACCCGTAATCATAATATGACATTCATTTACTATTTGAAGCAAAAGGTTAGAATCAGTGATGTATTTAACAGTTGATAGTAATGAGTCGGTAATTCAAACACAAACATCACTTGAATTATCCTTACCTGCACATGTTTCGGAGAACAGTTTGTCCCTATCGTCAGGAGTTATCCCACTGGTTGGATCCGTGGTTTCCTGAAGTGAGCTGGTTGTCTGTGGCGGCATCTGTTATCTGTGAGATGAACTTCCAAAAAGAGTTTTCAGGCGGAAATTAGAAATTTAAAGTATACTGTTTGTTTTTTATAATTAGCAACTTTTCCCAAACATCGAGTTTGGCTATATTACTGGCTGGCTTTATTAGTTTTATATTTTGTACAATTTCAAGATTGGTAGAACAGAAATGGTGGGCTATTGCTGATTTTTCTATTTGTTTGTATTTCACACATTTCATATGTTCCTGTAATCTAATATGTAAACTTCTTTTGGTTTTTCCTATGTGGAACTTATTGCAGTCTGAGCAGTTGATTTTGTATATACCTGATTTCTTGTTTTCAGGTACTGGGTCTTTCAGGTTGTTGCATAATAAGTTTTTTAAACTGAATTTATTTATTGTGGTTAGGGTGATGTACTTCTTGAATATCTTGTTGAATTTGTGATGCACTCTGGGGTGAGATTGAATTTCCTGACCTGTGTCTCAGTTTTTGATTCTGTTAATTTTGTGGTATCCAATATGTGTTTCTGTTTCTTGAATTTCCAAATTTTCTTTTCTATTAATTGTTTACTGTATCCATTAATTGCAGCTATGTTAATCATGTGGTTATATTCTTTGTTGTATTCATTCTTTTTCAATGGGATGTTGACTAGTCTATATGCTAAGCTGTCCAAAACTGCATGTTTGTGGGGTGTAGGGTTGTAGCTATCATTCTTGATGCAATTATCTGTTTGTGTTGGCTTCCTGTAGATGCCCAAAGGTATGTTATTTAATTCATGGATTATCTTCAAATCTAAGAAAGGTAAGTAGCCATCTTTTTATATCTCTATTGTGAACTTTATTGCCCTATTCTGTATGTTCAATAGTTTTAAGGAATCTTGTATGAATTTGTTTGGAGCAATGGCAAAAATATCATCAACTTATCTATCTGGAGAGTGCGGCCAACCACCTGACCGCAAAACAGCTGGAGAAATTTCGACAACTACTGAGACGACATCAGAGTGTCTTCAGCCAAGGCGACAGTGACTACGGCTGTACGGATAAAGTGCTTCACTGCATTGACACCGGAGATGCCTGGCCTATTCAACAACCACCTAGACGCGTTCCGTTGGCGAAACAAGCGGCGGTACGGGATATGCTAGAGGACATGAAATCCAGGGGAGTGAATGAAGAGTCTGACAGCCCTTGGTGTTCTCCTGTAGTTCTGGTGACAAAGAAGAATGGCGAGCTATTCTTCTGCGTGGACTACAGGAAGCTGAACGCTGTCACCCGGAAGGACTGCTTCACCCTACCATGGATTGACGACACTCTGGACATGCTTGCTGGTGCGCAGTGGTTCTCGACCCTGGATCTGAAGTCGGGTTACTGGCAGGTGGCTCTGGACCCGAGAGACAAGGAGAAGACTGCATTCTCAACAAGCCAAGGGCTTTGGCGGTTCACAGTTATGCCTTTTGGACTCTGCAACATACCAGCCACATTTCAACGCCTAATACAGTCAGTAATGAGAGGACTGACTTATGACACCTATCTGCTATACCTGGACGACATCATCATCGTCGTAAGACCTTCGAAGACCATCTGGAAAACCTGAGTAAGGTGCTACAGAGACTGCAGGCAACTAAGTTGAAGCTGAACACGAAGAAGTGCCTGCTGTTCCACAAGAAGGTTAACTACTTGGGCCACATAGTCTTACCAACCGGAGTGGCCACAGACCCGGAGAAAACCCAGGGTTTGAGAGATTGGCCTCGCCCAAGGAATAAGCGAGAATTGCGCAGATTCCTGGGGCTGTGCAGTTACTACCGCCATTTTATCAAGGGGTTCTCAAACATCGCCAAACCCCTCACACGCCTGACAGAGGAACACCAACAGGGTGTGTGGATGGATGACGCCGAAGGTGCTTTCCAGCACCTGAAGGAGACCCTGTGCATTGTTCTTGTTTTGGGATTTCCACAATCAGGTGGCGCTTTCATTGTGGACACCGACGCCAGCGACCATTGAGTTGGAGGCGTCCTATCGTAAATCCATGACGGCCATGAGCGGGTAATAACCTACTACAGCAAGACGCTGTCCAAGGCAGAGAAGAACTACTGTGTCACCCGGCGAGAGTTACTGGCGGTAGTAAAGACATTGGAGCACTTCCACAAGTACCTGTACGGTCAGCCATTCCACCTGAGGACTGACTATTCCGCCCTAACCTTGCTATTGAGCTTTAAGAACCTGGAAGGCCAGACAGCACGTTGGGTCCAGAAGCTGCAGGAATATGACTTCACCTCTGAACATCTTAGAGGGAAGAGCCACGGTAACGCAGACGCCATGTCCCAAAGACTCTGCCCAGAGCAGTGCGGACAATGCATAAGAGTGGAAGAGAAGGAGCGCCAGTAGTTCAGGTTGTTACGGCCGTGCCTGCTGAAGGCTAGGATAATGCAGGCCTGAGTAGGGAGCAGCTGGCGGACGCAGACTTGGGACCACTCTTGAGATAATTGGAGGCACGGACAAGACCAACCTGGGAGGACATTGCACCGAGAAGCGCCACCTACAAGTCGTACTGGGCCCAATTGGACTCACTGAAGACAAGAGAGGGCGTGCTGTTCCGAGTATGGGAATCGCCTGATGGAAAGACGTACAGAGAACAGTCGGTACTTCCCCAAACCAAGGTCCCGGAAGTCTTGGAGGAAGTGCACGCCGGTACTTCAGGAGGACACCTGGGAGCAAACCGAACGATCGACAAACTCCGACAGCGCTACTACTGGCTGAGGCTCCGAGCAGACGCTGAGAGATGGTGCCGTCAATGTCATGTGTGCGCGGCGAGTCGCGGTTCCCAGACTAGAAGCCGGGGTCGCATGCAGCAGTACAACGTCGGAGCGCCACTCGAAAGGATCGCCGTCGACATAGCTGGACCATTTCCAGTGTCCGACCGAGGCAACAAATACTTGATGGTGGTCGTGGACTACTTCACCAAGTGGCCGGAGGTGTACGCCATTCCGAACCAGGAGCCGAAGACCATCACCGACTGCCTCGTGCTGCAAGTGCTCTGCCGATTTAGGGTGCCGTTAGAGCTCCACAGCGACCAGGGCACCAATTTTGAATCCAGACTGATGAAGGAGGCACTAGAAAGACTTGGGGTGAACAAGACCCGCACAACACACCTACATCCACAATCGGACGGCATGGTGTAGAGATACATCAAGATCTTAGAAGAGCACCTGGGGAAGGTCTTGGCCAGCCATCAGCGAGACTGGATGTCAGGGTGCCACTGTTCTTGCTGGCCTACCGCTCGTCTACACACGATACCATTGGGATGACGCCAGCCAGCTATGTTCGGCCGAGAGTTGCGCCTCCCCTGTGATCTCGCTTTCGGAAGCCCCCCGGACGCGAAACAGCCAGCAACCGAGTATGTGGAGAACCTGGTGGACCATCTCCACGTAAAAGAGATAGCTCATCAGAACATCCAGAAGGCGAGCGACCACATGAAGATCCGATACGACAGGCAAGCGAACAGCCAAGGTTTCCAGCAGGGAACCTAGTCTGGTCGTATCGCCCTACCCGGACCAAGGGACTGCCCGAAGCTTCAACAGCTGTGGCAAGGACCGTACCAGGTGGTGAAGAGGATTAAAGACGTGGTCTACCGCATGCAGAAGGTGCACCGAGGGTAGATATTGGTGGTACACATGGACCGTCTGGCCCACTACGATGGTGCTGTTCGGGACGACCAGCTTTGAGGAGGGAGCATAGACGTGGCGAAAAACAACGGAAGTTTCGTTGCCGAGAGAGAAGTGCAGTTTGTGTACAGAAAAGAGACTGCAGATAAAGATAAAGACAACACACGGATAGGCTTCACGTAGATAACTAACTTGCATAAGCAGATAAACATAGCGTTTGAGATAAAATACTTACCGAAACAAAAAAAACTGAGATAATGGAAATTTCTGGTAATATTGTGATTATTCGGTTTCTTTATTGCTCTGGGAATATCTCAAATTTAGGAATAACGTATTTAAGGAAGTGCCTACTCGCCAAGAGTGGGTGAGTTGCGAGAGGCAAGCAGAGAACAGCTGAGAGTGCTGTTGTAAACTGAACGCTGTTTGTTATTGTCATCAACCTTGGAAGACTGTGTTGTGATATGTGATGTAATTTTGCTCCTACGGAGTGTATTTCTACACAAACAAAGAACATTTAGAATTTTTGCAAATTGGACTTTTAATTCTACGAACCCACAAAGTCACAACACTTTTACGATAAGTAGCAAAATAATTATATTCTATTGTATTATTTTTATTGCTCCAATGTTGTTAGCTTCTGTTTTTGTATACTAAATATTACTGCTTATACTCTGCGTGACTAATGTCATTTAACACTTGTAACGATATGTTAGAACATTTTATGTGAATATCCAGTTACAAATTCTTGTTTTATGATCTGACTATTAGTGGGCCATGTAATGACAATATAAAAAAATACTGATGAATGTTTGCTAATAAGAAGAAAATGAATAATCTTGGTTGATGTAGAAACACAAAAAGTTTTTGTTTTAATGTGTAAAAATATGTGTAATATTGTGATTGGCCATAGTAATAATTGTATTACGTAATGTGATGACATAGCAGTAAATCGGCCAATCATAAAATTAATAGAGGAGTAACGATTGTAACGGAAAATCAATAATCTTCAGAAAGAGATATTTGGTATTTTGATAGTGATGAGTGGACGTGTAGAAGTGAGGAATTTTAAGTAATTAACAGAAATGATTTATTAGGAAAATAAGGATTTATCAATGTGTTGGAGGTTACCTGCAGTGATTGTACTCATTAAAGCACTCTTGTTAGATCATTGGGAGATTATTACCCCACTAGACCCCGATTCACTGTTCCAGGTACTCTGCATGGCTTGCAGGCACCAGCGACAATCCAGGAAATAAGCCTTACAGTAGATTAAGCTAGCTCCACATAATTATTCGAAGGTACTTGTCATAAAAATCTTCAACCAAATTTAAATTTATGAAATAGAACAACAGGGTGCATAAGGTTCCGTATCCTTTCCTACACCTCGAGGAACATATTGTTTATGTTATCTTGCATCAAAATTATTCCTAAGAACCCACAATCTAACTTACAATATCCTGAAATAAAAAGCCCTACCTGTGGTAAAACACTTAAAGGGTGGGCATGCAGCAAAAACCTTCTGGCTTTATATAGCCAGCCAGCACCTTGGTCGGATGGATGTTCAAGGTCGCTGGAGTGCGAGAATTAGTATACTCAGCATTTAAAGAAGTTACTAAAGAAAGGAGGCACGAATGTGTTCAACATATCTGACAAACTCCCATTAATTTAACACTAAATACAGTATTAAATGTATAAACGTCATTCCAAACTGGTCTTGTGATGGATCAAATGTCCTGAAAGTTAAAGTTTGACTCAAATCCATCTTGAGGGTAGAGCAATTAGATAATCACAGCAGACATGATGAATTAGAAATGGGAGGTATAAGTGACAGTCATTTTAACAATTTACTTCACAAATCTGTTCCTAATGAGAAAGAATGGAAAAATTTGAAACAAGTGATGCAACACATTTTTTGAATTCCGAATGCTGAAAATATAACATAACAAAATAAAAAACATGGTAACCGAGATTTTCTTAACAACGGAGTTTCTTTGTAATCAACTGAAGACAAATGCGATGTGCCTTCAAAATCGATCATAGAAAGAAGAAAGAAGTATTAACATCAACTTCTTAAGATAAGTGGAGATTCATTAACAAATATTTATATTTGTGTAATATTTATTACTTCACTGTAACTAGCTTTATTTTCTATGTAATGGAAATAGAACCTTATTTATTTGTAATTTGCTGTTATACATTTTAATTATCAGTGAAATACAACTTAATTTTATGTAACTAAATGAGCAATCAGCATACGCTATCTGAAAAGAAATGCGAAACATATTTTGCTTATTGCTGATGATAAAGATGCAACCTGTGTGGGCAGCTTTCAGCCACAAGAATAAAAGACAAATGTTTGCTTTTGGCACTCCAGTGGTGTAGCAACAAACTAGAAGTATCTCATGTTAACTACTGAACAGCGGTTTTGATTTTCTGTTCTCATTGCTTTTAATCAGTCGTGGCCATAAGGCAAACTTTGAAAATCTTTTAAATTCCGAGCGAGGGAAAATATGTCAGTATGGGGTACTATATAATTCGGAAACCTTTGAAATTGAAAAGGCGATGAATATCCTAAATTTCATATTGCAATGGGCAGGGGAACAGATGAAAGTTAGAAACAGGCAAATTATTGAAAGTGACACATGGTTTGATGAGGAGTGTAAAATAAATAAAGGTATTGTAAAAGCGGAGTTGGTAAAATGGAGAGAATCAGGGAGTATCAAACTGAAAGAACAATATCTGCTAAGCAAATATTATTATAATAAGTTGCTGGAAAATAAAAAATCTCAATGGAGGAAAAGAAATGCCAGCAAACTAATCAGTACTATTACTGAAAATAATGTAAGTAAAATATGGAAAGGTATTAAGACATTATACAAAAAATATATTGTCAAATCTAACATAACTCAAGAAGAATGGTTAGAGTATTTTGCAACTTTATATACATTTGAAAGCTTTAGTGTAGGGAGGGTAATCCCAGAAATAGTAAATAATTTCAATGAAATCTTGGACAGTGTCATAACAGATGAACAAGTAATGAATCAAATTAAAAAAATTAAAAGGAACAAAGCACCAGGTATAGATGGTATACCCGGAGAGTTCATTAGGGAATGGAGCAAAGACGTGAACCGAGTTAAAGTTATAACATCATTGTTCAACTCAATGAAAACCAAAGGGTATACACCTAAGAGTTGGAAAAAAGCTATTATTCAGCCAATTTATAAAGGTAAAGGGGATATGGATATACCCAATAATTACCGAGGCATAGCACTGTTATCGAATGTGGGAAAAATTTATACGGGTATTTTGGCAGAAAGGCTGCAAGTCTGGGTAGAGGAGCATAATATTCTTTCAGAATTCCAAATGGGCTTCAGAAAGGGGAGGTGGACAGTTGATAATGTATTCATCATAAAAACACTAGTAGATAAATACCTAAAAAATAAGAAAGGTAAATTATATATGGCTTTTATCGATTTGGAAAAAGCTTTCGATCGGGTAGAGCTGAAACTGTTGTGGTATAAGCTGTTAATGAAAGGAGTGAGTAATCAAATGGTAACTATACTAAAAGAATTGTATAATGAAAATACATTTTGCATAAAATATGAAGAAGGGGCACTAACTAAAGAAATACAACTGGAGGGAAAAGGACTAAGGCAAGGGTGCAAGCTAAGTCCAATTTTATTCAATTTATTTATTGATGATGTATTACAAAATATAAGTAAGAATAATAGTCTCATACCAGTAATAAACAACTTACAAGTCCCAGGTTTACTTTTTGCAGACGATTTGGTAATAATGTCCATTACTGTTAATGGGTTAAAAATATCTTTGCAAGAGGTGGAGAAATACTGTTCAGAGTGGGGCTTAAAGGTAAACAGCGAAAAAACCCAAATTGTAGTATTTAAAAAAGGAACTAAATTGAGTAAATATGAAAAGTGGAGGAAGGGAGAAGCTGAATACAAAGTAGTGCGTGACTGTACTTACTTAGGATTAAAATTGGATGCAGGAGGCAAATGGGAAAAACAAAAGAAATCAGCACTGGCAAAAGGGAAAGCAGCAATGATGGCTGTGAGAGGGTGTCTATATAAAATGCCAGAGATGGAGATGAAATGGTTGGAAAGAGTATATAGTTCTGTAGTCGAGGCCAGAATGCTATATGGCATTGAAATATGGGGGCTTGAGAATGGGTGGGAAGTTGTGGATCAGATACACAGGATGTTCTGTAAGGAAGTTTTGGGGCTGCCAATGGCAACAGCAAACGAAGTAGCTCAAATTGAAATGGGGAGAGTAACAAGGAAAGGGTTAATAATGGAAAGAGCCTTGAAATACTGGCATAGGATCTTGAATTTAGATGAAGGACTCTTATTGCAACAATGTTTAAAATATCAAGAAGCAAGTCTGCAAAGCTCGGGCTGGGCAAGCACTCTACGAAACAATTTAGAAAATAATGGCTTAGGGGATATTTGGAGAAAAAGAGAGAGAAATTATAAAGGTTTCTGGAAGGGTGTTAGAAAAAGATTTGAAGATATAGAGATTCAAAAACTGTTCAGCCAGTTAGGTGAAAAGAGGTCATTGGTATATTATGTTGAGTTAAAAAGTGACTGGGGAAGGGAGCAGTATATAGATAAAACCATTAATGAAGAAAGGAAGGGGATAGCATGGCTGAGAGCAGGAGTGTGGAGGCTAAAAGGGCAGCGGAATGGGTTTGTGAAAGACAAGTGCCCATTGTGTGGGGGTAAGGAAGATGTGGAACATATCCTTTTCGAATGCAGGGAAACAGAGATTTGGCGAAAAGAATATATCTGGAGAAAAATTAAGCGAAGTCCTGATATATGTAAAATTATAGATAAAAATCTCAAGAATGTAGGTCAGTTCTTAGATAAAGTGAAAAATAAATGGAAGTGGACTGTGAAAAAAGGAAATGAACAATAGTGTGTAAGCAATAGTAGTAATGGTAGTAGTAATAGAAATGTAAGTAGTGTACTACACATTTTGTAATTCAATGGGCTGCTCACCAATTAATGGCCTGGGCCAAATGCTGGTGATCAGCTCAACAGTTGTAATAGCTTAGTACACAAATAAATAAATAAAAAAAAAATCAGTCGTGGAGAAAGGAAAAAGGAAATGTTATGCATTACATCAGAAAGTAAAGTTCATATGAGCATTGAAGCTTAATAGACACAAAACAAAATTGGAATTTTCTTCAGACTGAAAAATTGCTTATACCACGCTGTGTACGGTCGCCAGTAACAGAAATGCTATTTTGGATGATCTTTTAACATTGGGTGCAAAATCAACTAAACGTTGCCGTTAGCAAGTAGGGAGATATACTGATTTGGAACTGGCACTTTTCAGTGGCTCCAGTACAAATAAGCTGCAGCTCTATCAGTCAGTGGTGACATTCTGAAAGAAGTGATAAATTTATCTGAAATTGTGAATATCAGGATAGTTTGAATGACTCAGATCATCATGGAATCACAGTGAAAACAATTTGCGGCAAATTAGATGCTAAACCTAGTGCATGTGATTTTAATGGAACAGTAGTTAAAAAAATTGGACATCTGAATCAGTAAAAAATAAAAAGAATATATACAAATATAATTTGTAACTTAAAACTTCACTTATCTTATGAGAAATAATGATAATTCTTATAAATTCTCCAGGGTGGAAATGAAATGTGTAGTGTTTAACGCACGCTTTTACAACATATGGCACCGCAGGCGATGACACTGATGGTACATGAGATGAAGATGGAGCACCGGTGGAATGAGATGGCAGGGTAAACCGGAGATCCCGGAGAAAACCCGCCCCAGCACCATGTTGTCCCCCACAAATCTCACTTTGCAGTCGCCTGGGATAGAACCCGGGCCGCCTTGGTGAGAGCCAAGCGATCTAACCACTGAGCCACGGCGCGGCCTCTAGGGTGGCGATTTCATGTAAAATTATACACACATCTTCAGCTGGAAACAAAGCTGTCGCCATAGTTACAAATCCTAGATGTTGATACGTTCTTCTTAGTACTACCAAAATCTGGATGTTAAATAAATATAAAAATAGAATCGACTGCCAATGTTTGTTCTTTTAAAATAAATATCTGTTCCCAAACCATTAAATCTATCAGACCATTTAATTGTTTTAATAATTTAACTTATGAATTTATTTCATGGTTAAATGATCTGCAACGGCCGATTTATCAGTTTGTTTATACTTAATGTTACGAAGATGTTCTTTTGTTCTGGTTTCTAAATTAGTTTTGTCTTTCCAATATAAACTTTATCACAATCAAGACAATTAAACTGATAAATACCAGATTTTTTATTATTAGGAATTTTATTTTTTATAGAGAAATGCAATAAATTTTTAATAAATTTTCGTAACATTAAGTATGAAAAGACTCATAAATCGGCTGTAGCAGATCATCTTTGATCATTTAACCATCAAATAAATCCAGAAATTAAATTATTAAAACAATTAAATAGACTGATAGATTTAAGATATTTATTTTAAAAATGAAACATCGCATAATGAATTTTGAAATACCGGCAGTCGATCCTGTTTTTAAAGTTGTTTTACTTTCAGATTTTGGTAGTACTAACAATAACATATCAACATGTAGTGTTTGTAACTATGGCGACAGCTTTGCTTCCAGCTGAAGATGTGTATAATTTTACATGAAATCGCGATCCTGGAGAATTTATAAAACTTATCATTTCTAATAAAATAAATGATGTTTTAAGTTACAAATTATTATATTTGTATATATTTGTTTGCTTCACTGTTAAGAGCTTCATATTTTATGTATTTAAATAAAAAGAAGCAGATTCACTTCATACTCCACAATCAAACTGCTTCTTTAAATATGGTATCTTAAAGATGAGTGATGATACATGTAGTAATGAAATTGTGGCTAAGTGAACTAGCTCTATGGAAGGGTACAAATGCTGACACCTTTCTGCATTTTGATGGCAATCTAGTTGTGTGTGGGAAATTACATAATGAGAAGTTATTGCTGATGTGTGGCAAAAATATGTAGATGATTAAAAAAATGGACACCAGCTTCAAGCAACATGGATGACATTGTGGATCATTATTCAAATATTGAAATACCTGAAGTTGAAGTGTTCAGTAGAGTAAATTTGTGTTACATCAGTATGAAAAGTTGTAGTGAAAAACTCTAAATTCATTAATATGTTACATATAATTGTGCCTTCATGTTACAATTGCAGAGCTTTTTATGTTCAGCTATACAATTCTCAGTTGTTGAGTTAAGTATATAACTTGATACTGAATATGTTCTAGGTATCACATGGGTTATGTTATTTTGTTTTAAGGTAAATGCTAATTATATACTCCAACATTGTAGTTTCTGTGACTGTTGACCATGGTTTAATTGTTGAAAATTCACATGACGTTTTGTTTGTAAGTCATTTAGGAATTGTCAGAGACAGTCAGTTCCGCCTGTCAGCTTGTCCTTTTTTCTTTTACTCCCTAAGTGGAGGAAAAATAAAGTTATGCACTAATGCCAGTTGAGAGTTTAACTGTTTCCTGTTTAGTATTTCCTACTCAAAGGCATTCGCTGTAGAGTTCTCAGGTGAAGAAATGCTGCTGTTGTACATGCAGATTCAAGGATTACGTCGTGTGTTGGTTGGCCATGGTGATTAGGTCAGGTGATATGTGCTGGCCAGAATGCCATCATGACTTAGCTCTGATCTCTAAATCAAGAAGTGAGGAGTAATATGTCTGGATAGCAGTAAGGTTTGAATCATGAACTCCATCATAGTTATCAACTGAAGTCAGGTCTATATGAATACCATTACCATGCTGTTGTACTTATATGTACTTTGGCAGTTATTTTAAGGAAAATTAATTCTAAAATAGTGCATTTTTGTAGTACTTGGTCTTGTGTAATAGAATAGAATAGAATTTATTAGGTACAAAAAGAGATACATCTTGGACTAACTCTGAGCTGGGCCTCGGCTAAGCGGGCAACTCTTCAATAAATTACACTCTTTATAGATTATCTTACTTTTCAATATTCCCCCTCTGTACATCATCTCATTTCTTTGTCCCTTTTCCCTAATACAAATTATTTTATTTCACTAGCATCACATTTATTCATATCTTTTCCTCTACCTCTTACAGTCCCTTACCTTGCTATGTCTCTACATCTTTATATCATTGCCAAATTCCCACCTGTTTTCTGATCCATTGCATTGCCATTCTTGTTTCCCTTTGCCTTCTCCTGATTATTCTGATTCCCAAACTTTATTTCACTCTGTATTCATTGTAATGCAGTTTCACTTTTCATAGTTTTGTTCTTCACTCCAACAATGTATTTAAGGTACATAATGCCCTTAGCAGTTTGCTATGCATTAAGTTTTGTGCAACTGTGCATTTCAGTTTCTGTATATGCCAATCATTCCAGGATAGATCAAGTGTGGAAGTTCAGTGACCTTAACCCATTAGACCTTCAGTTATGGATCCACTCAAATGATCTAATGTGCAATGAATAACCTGCCACTTCTGCAGTGGGCAAGTAGCCTATCTGTCTCACATTCAAGAGGTTCTGAGTTTGAGTGTCAGTCAAGATAAATTAGGTGGATTAGGTTCTTTTTTCAGGTTTTCCCTTATCGTGAATGATTTTAGGGGGACCAGAAGCTCTGTGGAACCTGGTTCATTTGAGCATCATCTTCCCATTTCATTCATCGTCTGAGATGAGGAACTTTGGAGGGTGTATAAGGAAAAAGGTGAATGACCTGAAGCAGCATAGTATAATTCTGTATAGCATGATGTAACAGTCACAGAGTAGATTAACTGGTACATGTAGAGAATCTTTTAACTGTGTTAATGACATTTAACACTATTTAGATAATTATGTGATACTTTACATTTTAATTATTCTGTTACAGGATGGGGAACTTCCTCCAGCAAAATCCTCAAGGTAAGACTTGACTGTTTTGAATTACAAATCTTCTGCCTTTTGTGTAATGTTTACTTTATATATATATTTATTCTCTAATTGTAATCATATAGAAGCAAAACAAATTTCCAAATTGCACAATTTTCCAGATTACACAAAGTGCAATAGATTATGTATAGTGTATTGATTACCATGCATCATACATGTGTAAGTATTTGTGATTATGCACTTAATTAAATACTTCAACTGTTGTACTGTTGATGTTCACATATTTGCAGGTATTTTTTTACAGTACACTGACACAATATAAGAACCTGAATTGTAATTTATATTATGGGGTTCTTATGTTGTTATTCCTATCTTTGACTCCTTTGCATGTTACTTGCTTTTTTGGCCACCAGGAGGAAGGTCTGTTTGAATTTTCTGTTCACATTTGTTTTTCTCTATGCAACTTTTTGTACTAAAGAGTAGCTTCAATGGCTTGGAAGAATTATTGTATTTTGCCAATCCATGATTATGCATGTAACTCCTTTTTCAGGCATATTAATTTTCGACTTTCGAATATTCCTTTTCTTTCTGGTTTTCATTATCATCTGCATTGTGGATTTCTATTAGAACTTTTGCCAAAGTACAACGTTGCTCATCATTTCTACTGCAGCACTTCGGACTACATGAAATGTTCCACATTTGAATTAAGTCAGTGCCTGTTTCTGCATTTTCTGCAGCTTCAATGAGTGCAAGAGCATTTTTTTTATTTTTTATTTGGCTTTAACTGCCTTACTGCAAGACCAGTTCAGTTCACTGCATTCAGGACTAAAACTGACTGTGCAAGAGCAAATGCACTTTCAGTTTCTTCAAACAATTAATATAAACCCATAATGGAACCTGAATATGTAAATAACTCTCTGGTGCATGCTTGTGTGATGATAGTTGTACTGGGTGATATCCAAGCAAATTTTACATTCAATAACTTCATGTTAGGGTGGCATGTTGCGCTATCTATAAAAAGGAATATTTGGATTTTTTTTTTTCATTCTGGAATTGTAAGAGCTCTGTCCTTCTTCCATAAGACCACTGACTATCCCCTCCGTTTTATTGCTTACTGTGTGACTGGAAGCTGGATGAAGTCTGGAGTTTTGAAACAGCAAAATTTTGTCACCTTACCAGTAACCATTGACTTTTCCTTTTTTTTCCATACAGCTATACAGTATTTTGTTAAGCAGTTTTCTGCTGACACTCTTTCTCACTTCAAATAAGAAAGATTTTAAGGCAGTATATGAGAAAACCGTCCTGGCAATGAATATACATTTAGGAATATCATGTACAATTAGCTGGTGCAATTTTGTCTTCCATTCCATCACTACACTTTCCTCTAGATCCCCCCCCCCCACCCACATTTGACCCACATTTTATTCCACGTTTTATTTTTAAAGTTGGGTAAATTTGAGTTTCACAGCATTAGAAGTGCATCATTATTTCAGAAGGTTCAACATTCTCATTTGTGTCAATCACATCATTTCACTGAGTTTTAATAATCTGTCTGATTTTATGGACATGTAATTTTAACTGCTGAAGGTTCTTAACTGTCTAAATCAAGGAAGTAAGAACCTAAACAGAATGAGGTAATTTAGATGAGAATAACAATAAATACAATAGTCCATTACTGTTGTCTTTTCTTCCATGTTGTACAATTGAGGAGTAATTTTAAAATTTTCCTTCCATTTCCATATTGAGGATGTGTATTATAGAAAAAAATCGGTGTATAAAATTATTGTGTATAGGGTGGATATATTTGATTGCTGTAGAGTGATTTTTGAAGTATATACATATGTCTTTCAAATTTTACTGTATAATAATTACTCCATCAAATGACATAATGAAATTTGTGGCATGACTGAATCTGCAGATACGACACAGCATTCTATATATTTACATGTGTGTTGATCAAATACAAACTGTATTTTTACTTCATCAACTACTGATGAGGCGCATTATATTCTCCAAAACCTTTAATAACAATATTTAAGTGGAAATAGATTTCAAAGTCAATATTAAATAGTAAATAGATATGTATGTTGAGAGATAGAGTGTAAGAATAACTCAGAGATTAATTGCCTGATAGTAACCTTGGTATGAGAGTTCTCTTTCATTAATGCACAAGTTTTCAAGAATATTCTCTCTTCCTAGGCAGTCCCTTATGATGAAGGTATTTTTGTGTTCTTAAAACAGCTTCTTTATGAGGATAATTAAAATGCCATCAGTTTAAGATATTTATAGAAGGAACATATTTTGTGAATTTGTAGAAAAATTTAGTTTGAATTGAAACACTTAGGTTGTTTGTGTCTTGGTCAGTTTCAAGGACATCTTGCTCTCATCAAGACTGCTGACAATGAGAACAAACAGCTATTGAATTCAGTGAAGAGACACAAATATATGTTATGAACTTCAGATTTCCAACATTTTTTTCCAGAAATTTAAATGTATTTCACTGTTAGTTACTCATTCATATATCATGCATTTGCACAGCATTTTACCTTGAATTTTCTTCAAATTCCTGTTTATTATGAACCTGTATTATACATTTTTGAGATGTAAATTGTGACAGATAGAACCCTCTTGGATTTCAAATCCACATCTGTTTAACTGAGAATGAGTATGAATTCTCTCTCAGCTATTAAACATTTTCAGAATGTTATTTGCTGATAGGTTCCCATTCTTTTTCCTTTTATAATGGCAAAGATTTAAATTTCAATTACAGTTTATAATAACCCACTTCTGGTAATTTTATTATTGTTTCAGCAACTTATAAACTTCTGTTAGCTACTATAAAATATGCAATGAAACCTTTCTGTTTTCAAATAAGGCAAAATATTTAGTAATCAATAAGATACTAAATCAGTTTTCTACGTAGACTTATAACTAGAAGTATACTTTCCCCAGTACAGTGATATATCTTGGAAAAAAATGTAGTATGAGAAGTTTTTAGCTTGCTTCTTCAGGAGAACACAGTAGTCAAGGTTTCAGTGTTGACGAGAAGTAAGGCGCAAAAAATTTTGAAAAAAAAATGACAAAACGATGGAAAATCGAGGAAAGGATAGTGATACAGTGTACAAAAGTGGAAAATACGCCATGGGAAATGAAGATAGAAATTGTTTAAATGTAGAAAAGTGATAGGCCAAAATTGCTAACACAAGACCAGAGAAGAAGAAACAATTGCGACACTACACGTGGTAATTATATCCTAAATAGGGATTTAAAAAAAGCTGCTGAAGAAATCAACCTGCTGAAACAAGCAAATCAAGAACTTAAAACAAATCTACGGCTCGTAAACGAAGAAAAATCATTTTCTATGGAGCTAAAAATCCAATCCAATCAGGAAATGCACAAGCACTCAAGGCATCATTACTTCAAATCGTTTCCAGATTTTCAGCAACCAAGAAAACAAGACAGCTCCAGAAGTAAAAGGTCATGCTGAAACCCAAAGACTTTTTAAATTACGCTACAGGATAGTAAACAAACCGCAGATGAAACAGGAGAGGCAAGGAGAAGAAACAAACAATGAAAAGAAGAAAGAAGCAAAGAAGGTTATAGTGTATGGTGATTCCATAATAAAAGACATAGTGATAAAAAGTGAAATGGATGTAAACGTACTTAGGGGGATGGAAGCGCAGTATCTGCCAAATGTTTTGGAGAAAGAAGCTGGTGCAAAAGAAGCCAAAGTAGTGGTGCTGCATGTCGGCACAAACGACATTTCAGGAAACAACAGTGCAGATGAAGTGATGGGGGAGGTGTACTCAATGATAAGGGCTGCGAAAAAGTGCTTTCCAGTGGGAAGAATTGTAGTAAACAGTATTGCAAGAAGAAGAGACATGAATTTTGAACACATAAAGGCTATAAATATAGGTATTCAATGGGCTTGTGAAGCATTGAAGGCAATTTTGTTGATATAAATTGCTGGTTTTTTTTTTTTTTTTATAATGTATAGGAAAAGATGGGTTCCATCTAAATAGGAAGGGAGCTTTTGTCTTGGGCGAGGCAATTGAAAACATTGTAAGCATTTGCATGGGACAGGGAAACTAATAAAGATAGCAGATGATGTAAAAGAAACAAAAAATCATAGTAGGGCAAATTCAGAAGAAATACAAAATAGCATTACAAACAGACACAGGGAGAAAGTAGGATATGATACTAGAAAAAGCATAAGAAAACAAATCAACAAAAGTGGGGGTAAATTAATATTATTTCACCAAAATGTACAATACATTAGCAATAAGAGGTTATATATTGAAATAAATGTAAATGAGATCAGACCAGATATCATGGTCTTAACAGAGCATGGCCTAAAAATGGAAGAGGTGCTAGCAAATAATTATCAGGGTTATGTACTAGGGGCTCATTACTGCAGGCAAGGGTATCTAAGTGGGGGTGTAGCTATTTATGTTGAAAACCATATAAAGTTTAAGGAGATAAATTGCAGTAATTTTGTTGTTGAATAAACTTTGTGAGGTGGCTGCAATTGAGATAATTAAAAGAGAAAGTAATATAATAGTTATTGGGGTATATAGATCCCCATCAGGAGATAGAGAAATATTTTTCAATAATTTAGAACATTTATTAAATGTATTACAAAAAAATAATAAGTTAATAATAATGGGAGATATAAATATCGACATGCTTAAAAATAACAAAGAAAAACGCACAATGACTGAACTACTAGACAGACAGAATTTATCAACGGGAATAGATAATCCCACTAGAGTAACTAAGACTTCGCAATCCTGCATCAACAGTGTTTTCACAAATTTTCCAAAATTGAAATGGGAAGCATCGGTATTAAAAACAGGGATAGGAGATCACTATGGGCAAATATTAAAAATTAACACACAGAAAGAAAAAATACAAAATATTTATATACATAAAAGACAAGTAGATAATGAAAGCATAAACAAATTAAGAGATTATTTGAAACAAACAAATTAGAATAGGGTATATGAAAGTCAAAACGTAAACGAAAAATATGATATATTCAATGAAATAATAAAGTGCAGTTTAGACACCGAAATCCCATTGACAAGGATTAAAATTAGCGCAGGCGGAAAAAATAAAAAACCGGAACCTTGGATGACAACAGGTATAAAAATATCCCCCAAATGAATGCACTTTCTAAACTCAATAAAAACACCACATATGAATGAAAGATCATTAAAATATATAAATGACTATAATGTAATAACAAAGAGAATTATAGAAATTGCAAAAACAAATTACAATAGAGAAATAGTTGAAAGATCAGAAACTAAAACAAAAGCAATATGGAATATTGTAAACAGAATCCATAAGAATAATAATAGTAAACAAATTGAAAACATAAAAATAAAGCATGATGATAAAGTAATTGAAAGTCCAAAAGAGATTTGTAATATATTTAATAACCACTATTTAAACATAGTTAAAAAAGTCAAAACCATAAATACTTCTTCACAGGACAAAAAGTTAATCACACAGAAAACACAGCTAAAGTCAATGGCAATTTTTGAGATAGCTAAAGACGATGTAATAAAAGAAATAGATAAGTTAAAATTAAAAAAATCTGGCGGTTTGGATGAAATCGCAAACGAAATTGTCAAAGGTATAAAGCTGGAAACGGCAGAGGTATTGAGCCATATTATAAATGCCTCTGACACAGGGAATTTTTCCAGATACACTGAAAAAAGTTATTGTAAGACCAATACACAAACAGAAAGGTGGAAAGTTAGAAAAGGAAAATTATAGACCGATTACACTATGTAGTAGTTACTCGAAGATCCTAAAAGGGGTATTTTTAGAACAATTACCGTCTTACATTAAAAAACTGAACATAATAGCGGAGGAACAATATGGATTTCAAAAACACAAATCCACAATACAAGCGATAGATAAAGTGAATAACACAATAATAAATGCCTTAAATAAAAGAGACATAGTTATTGCAGTGTTCATTGTTCTAAGTAAAGCTTTTGATTGCGTTAACTTGAAACTACTAATAGAAAAACTAAACAGATATGGGGTACGAGGAATTGCACAAGATTGGGTTGAATCTTATCTAAAAAAGAGAATGCAATGGGTGGAAGTAAATTTTAAGAACACAAAGGGAGAAATTGAAAATATTAAGCCAGACTGGGGATATGTAAAATCAGGTACATCTCAGGGTTCAAAATTGGGACCATTTTTATTTTTACTTTATATAAATAATCTTTTTGAGTTGATAAGGAAGCATGGTGGTACTGTAATAGGATATGCAGATGATATAACCACAATAATAAATGAATCTACAGAAAGAGAAGTGGAAGATAAAGCAAAGGAAATCCTAAAAATAGTAACACAGTGTTTCTTAAACTTAGACCTAATGGTAATTTTAAATAAAACATGCTGGATAAAGTTCGATCTCAAGAAGTGTTCAGCAAATATAAAAATTACTGTTGATGGTGAAAGTATTCCAAAAACATGCCAAACAGAATTTTTGGGGGTAGTAATTGATAAACACCTAGGGTCGGAGCAACACATAGAACATATAATAAAAAACTAAATAAAGGTATATACGTAGTGAAACAAGTTAGACGAACTATGGATAATAAAACCTTAAAACAAGTGTATTATGCATTTATCTATTCACATATAAAATGTGGGATATCTTTATGGGGTAATATAAATGCAAAAGAGGTGTTAAAACTTTTCAGATTACAAAAGAAAGCTATCCGAATAATTGAAAATGTTGAGAGAAGATCTAGCTGTAGGCAGATATTTAAGAAGCAAAATATTTTAACCGTCCCATGCTTATACATATATGAAAGCATTAAATATAAAATAGAAAGGGATACATGTCAAAAGAACTGTAATGTACACTCATATAATGTAACAAATAAAGCTGACTATTTTAGGACCACACTAAGGGGAACACTAAGCAACAGATCATTAGAAAGTATCGGAAAAGACATGTATAATAGATTGCCAGGTAAAATAAAGATTACTAAACTATGTAATAGTAAGAATATAAAAAGGTATTTGTCAGGACAAGCTTTTTATAGTGTGGAAGAGTACAAAGCAAAAAATGGAAAATAATCATTGTACATTTTAGTTTCTAAGCAGTGCATATAGTAGACTTTTGGGTGTAATTTTATGTTTTTCTTATAATGTAGAATGACGTATCGTCTGTATGAAATATAGGGGATGAATAAATTGAAATTCCTTCACTTGCTTTTCATAGGTGGCAGCTATGCAAAATCGGTGCAGTGTTTTGTGACATTTCAAGTATTCTTGCAGCAATAGAACAATCAAATCTTTGTACATGAATAGTCATTCACCTTACTGAAAAGGTAATGTATACTAAATTTGTTCTGTGGGGCCAAAGTAATATTGTGTTCTTTGAAGACTTTTTGGAAAAGTTGTGTAGCTCTGGGATGATATGTAAATTTTCTGTATGAAATTTCATTGCTGATTGGGGAAAGAGTAGTTACTTGTTTGCATCTTTGTTGTCTTTTGAATTTATCAATTTTCTTGTTGACCAATTCAGCACTGAATCCATTGTATTTTGCAATGTGAATGATATTATTGTACTCTTTGATATATTCTATCTTGTTTAAAGGTACATTAACAAGCCTGTAAGTTAAACTGTTGATAACAGCATGCTTGTGTTGTTTTGGGTTATGTCCATCTGATTTTATGACATTTTCTGTGTGTGTTTCCTTTCTATGAATGCCAAATTCAAGTTTATTATGTTTTCTGATAAGTTTCAAATCTAAGAAAGGGATTTCATTGTTTGTCTCTTTTTCAATGGAACATTTTATTGCAGGATTTTGTAAATTAAGTAGTTTTAATGCATCATCCACTTGTTTCTCATTTACGATTGCCCAAATGTCACCCACATATCTATACGAATGTTTGAAAATTAGTGGGAATGCCTTTGAGATATGGGTTTCCAAAAAGCTAATGAAGAGGTCTGCCAAAAATGGGGACAATGGGTTGCCCATAGATAATCCTGATTTTTGTTTGAAAAACATTTTATGGAATGCAAAAAAGGACTGTTCAATGAAAAGATTAGTTAAGTGAAGGTATTCCTCTATGATGTTTTGGTCTAATTGTTGGGACTGAAGCCATATTTGCATGTATTCTATGAGTTTGTCTCTCGGAACACTTGGGAACAAAGAGATTACATCAAAAGATACCATTCGGTCAGTGGGAGAAGTATTAAAAATTTGTTGGAATTCATCAACAAAACTAAAAATCTACAGTTCTCTACTCAGATCATTTTGAGGTGGGTGAAATGATGCTCAAATGTCTCCAGGGTCCATGGAGCTTAGAGCTACCCGACATTTGTCTGTGAGGATAAGGGAAAACCCCGGAAAAACCTTATCCAGGTAACTCACCCTGACCGAGATTTGAACTAGGAGCCTCTTGAACGTTAGGTAGACATGCTACCATCTACGCTACTGAGGCAGGCTGCCTGTCATTGAGTTATGTCCCATGATCTATGCAATGGTAATGATCTAGTTGAAGGATATTTTCAATTGGAAGCGTAGATGTTTGAATGTCTCTGTAGCATAAATAGTACCACCTTCAAAAGTGGACCAAGGCTTTACTTCTCTTCCAAAAGAAGCCATGCTAAGAATTTTTACATGTGATAAAGTCTATTATGTTCTGCCAGGTTTGTACCAGAAGCTAGCATGTTAACGCTAGACCATGTTGGGCATCATTAACCTCAGAACATGCATTGTTGTAGGTCAACAGAATGCAATTACCGTTGCATGTAGTCGGAACAAAGTTTTGAAAATTTACTTGCTGTGTGGGACATTAATAAATATCTCAGAGTTATATTGGGAGTGAGTATATAATAACGACTTTAAACCTTTCTGGAAAATGCTATATTGTTTAGGATTACTAAGTTGTTTCAGGTAGAATGGAAGGTTAGTATAAATTTTTATTGCAGAAGGGTAATATACTTTTTGGAACAGTTCTAAACTATTTGCCAGTCTGTGCATATTGCCTGCATTCGTTTTACTGTATTCAAGCAGAGCAGGAAGGTAGCTTATAAACCTCACAAAAGTTAAAGGCATGTGAACGCTGGCCAATGCTCAAGCAGAGTGCTGTTGCCAAGTGTAGTGGGTTTACCAGTAGAGGTTCTGCACATATTTCGTTTTACACGCCAGCAAAGGTTCTGCCTATTTTTCCTGTAACTAAATATTCCTAAAACATTAAAATCTTATCTTGACACATGTCACAGCAGTAGAACAACAAGCACTTTATCCAATCCTGCAACTCGCCTTCCAACTTCATGGGTCTTTCCCGGAGATTCAAACACAGGCATGCTCTTTTTTTGAATCCTGAAGCTGCTTCACTACAAATTAGTGACACTATGTGCACACTACATACATCACTAGCTTCTACAGTTAATTCCTGGGCTTTTTCAAAATCTACAGTTGTTCTATATTCTTGATTGGAGAGCATTCCTAAAAACTTGTTCATATTGTATATAATTCTTCTGCCGTGAAAATAATCAATTCATGTTTGTTGACTGAAAAATCACTTGTTCCAACTTCGAGGGACATATTCATGCATTCAGATTACAATTACTGGAGAAAATATATGTGTATAGTAATAATTTATTGTAATATTAGCAATATTTCAGCTCGGATTTGACTCACGACATAACCATGTCATTCACTGTAACAAAATTACAAACTTGTACTCTGAAGACGAACTAAACATTAACTCAGTCTGTTTCAGACTGCGTGCAGAAAGTGTACTGTTTATTTATGCTTGAGTTAAGTGTTGTCAAGAAGGAATGTTCTTATTTTTCACACTGATCTGTGCCTGCCTCGATAGTTTAGATTGTAGCATGTCTGCCTCACGTTCAAGAGGTCCCGAGTTCAAATCCCGGTCAGAGTGAGTTAGCTGGATAAGGTTTTTTCTGGAGGTTTCCCTTATACTAAAAGACGAATGTCAGGTAACTCTAAGCTCCATGGACCCTGGGCCCATTTGAGCATCATTTCACCCATTCCATTCATCATCCGATATGACTTAAAAAGTTAAAGGACGTAAATTACAAATAAATAAATAACACTTATCTGTGTTGAGTGAATGGATGTTGGCTAACCAGAACTATATGAAAGATAACACATGTATCGCTCGCGTTCTATGTATTGTAGATATTGGATTTTTGTACGGTCATGATCAGAAAATAGAATTCTTTGTTATTATGAGATCAGCATCTGTCATTTTCAAATATTAATATCCGAGCATAATTAATTATGTTCTCAGTTTAGGCACATGAGATGCATCTACCACATTCGGCAGCACTGGTAGGAGGAGCAAGCTTAGGATTTGCTCTAGTCTACAACACGGTCTGCCTCCATATACCTTTAACTTCTGTGTAGATTATAACAGAGAATATATGTTACTAAAATTAGGCAAGTGAGACAACCTTGTATACACTTTCCTCCACTTACAAGTTTTATTTGGTAATTTTTATAATTTGGACACATTTCGAAACAAAATTACACGACATATTGAAATTGAACATGAAAGAAAAAACACAGATTCTTAAATCGAAAGTATGGAAATTACGCTAAAGGAGACCGACAAGAAACCCACTCAACCAGTACCGCCGTGTCACAGAAACACCAATGTAGTCAACATTTCTTCCCAAACACACTGAAAAAGAGTTAAAATGTTTAAACAAATGTTTTAAAACTTGTGTCGGCAACTCAGGCAATTTAGATGATTACATCGCTGATGTCACCATAACATCGAACTTTTTGGAAAATGGTAGCGAAAAAACATTAGTTAAATCAAAATGCTTAGAAATTCTCAAGGCGATGACATTCGGATAGGAAAATAACTATAAATAAATTATTCAAACATGGAACCAAAAACCAATTTTATATCTGAAAGCAGACAAAGGAAACACGGTATTCATTATGGACCAAAATGATTACAACCAGCGAGTCGAACATCTATTACAAAATCCAGAATAAAACCCAAAAAACCAAAAACCTATTAAAGAAATACATAGAAACCACCAAAAAAGCAATTAAAGAAAATTCCATAGTGTCACATAAGATGAAAAATAGCATAACTGTAAACAACCCTAATTTGCCAAAATTATACTGCCTACCTAAGATTCACAAGACAGACAACAGCATGCGATCCATTATTAACAATATAGATGCCCTGACTTACAAACTGGCATAATGGTTGGTGGAAGAATTTGACAAGTTTGAAAAATTTGAATCTCTAAGCATAAAGAATTCATTTGATTTAGTAAAGAAAATTGAAAACACAATTATAAAAACTGTAGAGATGATGGAGTCCTTTGATATCAGATCTCTATTCACAAGCATACCAGTAGAAAAACTTCCAAAATTGATGAAGGCTGGTTATCCAAAAGCAACGCTGCAGATGATAAAATAGAGGAATACATCAAATTAACCACCCTATGTATTAAACAAAACAGCTTCACGTTCTCCAGCAAGATCTTCCAACAAACAGCAGGCTTGGCCATGGGTAACCCTCTTTCACCATTACTAGCTAATCTGTTCATGAGTAATTTGGAAACACACATTACTAAAGCCTTTCCACATATTTTCAAATGTTGGCATAGATATGTCGACCATGTGTTTGCTAAAGTCCCTAGAAGATTAACCGAGGATGCTATAAAGTTGCTAAACCTACAAGAAAAATCCATAGTTTTCACCATTGAAGTAGAGCAGGATGAATGGCTACCTTTTCTAGATTTGAAAATCATTAGAACACCAACAGGATTACAATTTGGAATATACAGAAAAGCAACACATGTTGACAATTACATTAAATGCAACCCATTTAACCCAGTACAACATCAATATGCAGTATTCCATAGTTTAGTTCACAGATTAATCAACATTCCGCTAACAAAAACAGAATATGAACAGGAGTACACTCACATACACCAGGTTGCCGAATTGAACAACTGTAACACAAATTTCATCAAAAAACTGATCTACAGACACAAAAGAAACAAAAACTTAAGGGACATTACTACATTAAAAAAACTAGAAAACCCAAATACCAGATATGGAAAATTTACATTTCATCCAAAATACTTGAAAAAATTTGAAAAAATATTTAAGAGCTTCAACATAAAATTAGCCCCTCAAAACAAACACAACATGCGCAACTTACTAAACCACCCTCTAAAAAATAGCACACCGAAAACTCAATTATCAGGCATTTACCAAATGAGTTGCCAGGATTGTGAAAAGATATACATTGACTTTTGGTCTGAGAATCACAACATAAAACAAGAAATAGAACTGATCAAACAGGCAAACAGGCAAAGAAACCTCTGGAACTACAGATTTGGGAAAACATATTTATTACGAAGAAACAGGACCTCTTGATGAATTTTGAAATTCCCGCGGTAGATGACGTCATCAAACTTACCAGGACATTAGATGGCAGCACGACACCAAGCCAGATGCAGACACCGGATGCATCCTCAGTCAACCACAGAATTGACGATAGGGAAGAAGTTCCCAGAAACTATTGTTCATCAAAAAACTTGTAAGTGGAGAAAAGTATATACAAGGTTGACTCACTTGCCTAATTTTAGTAACAATGGCACTCCACTTTCTGAAATACTTCTTTTTATTCTATATAGAGAATATATGTATTCACCAGTAACATTAAAACTTAAACAAAGGTACTACAAATAATAACCATGGTCCTTTTTGTAATAGAGTTGTCTGCTTTAAACTAAATTAGCCATGAAGATAATTCTATCTAACAACAGGAAGTGAAAGTACACAAGATGTGCTGGTCCTAAGGCATTTTGGTTAAGCAGATTCTTTACATATCCTAATACAAAGTAATTAGAGTTAATCTTTAATATCATGACTTTTATTTGTTTTCTGTGATTGGCAAATGCTTCCTAGACCAAGACATTTTGTTAGTGGGACTGTTTTATCTGATTATTAGCTCCATTTCCTACTATTACACTATTTCCATAATAGTATATATTTTAGAAATTCATCAAATTTGTCAGTTACATGAGTCTTGGTACAGACATAAGCCAGTAGGTCATATTTTAGCACTAATTTAAGCTTACTGATATGCTGATCACTGATTATTCGTGCTGCAATTTTTTTTTGTCTGCCTTGCTCACTAATGCTGGCGTTAGAAGGTGCTTGGGTTCCCTCATAGCGAGAGACCCAAAGCCTATTGAGCTGATAGATGACATTAGGGATGGAGGGTCAGCCCAACGACTGGGATGCAGTAATTTTGGAATGATGCGGGTGGGGGAATCGGAGGACTGGGAGCAAACCCACCCCAGTGCCATGTTGTCCACCACAAATGCCACTTTGCCTTCCCCTGGGATCAAACCCGGACTGCCTATGTGAGAGCCCAGATGTGTTGCCGCTCAACCATGGCGCAGCCGCTGTAATTTTACTTTTATTATTATTTGTTACTTTGCTATTTAAGGTAGATGCGAACAATACATGAAGATTCTAGTCTGATTTAATATGAGTTACTGTATAATTTGCAAAATTTTCTTAGTCTATGCAAATGTTATCTAATTTTGGCATTGTTTATATAGCAAGCAAGTAAGTAATTTTTATTTCCACTTCTCTGACAAACTTCCTGGCTTAACGCTTTTATGTTCCCGATTGACGGAGGAGGAACCTACCTGGCAGACAGTTTTCTATATTAGAGCTCATCTCGGACAATTAAATACTTCCGTAACTTCTTCCTAGGGAAACAACAATGTGCTGATCTTCTTAAATATTGTAACAAATGGGAAGTTGATGGCTAAATTTAATTATATGTTTTGGTATATAAAATATGGTTTTTTCTTCACAGATTTATTTCTGGAAATAACACCAACATCCAATTCGACAGCTATTTGAAATGGATAAGAAAATAGAAATCAAAGAAGAGAATCCCCTTGAAGACGACATCACCTCAGAGAATGAGAGGCAGTTCTTTCACGAAGTTGTTACAATAAACACAAACATTAATGATGTCACTGATTGTGAGATAACAGTCAAAACAGAAATTAAATCAGAGACTCCTTTTATCAAAGATCTTGTCAAGCAGACTAAGAGTGAAACTGCTACATGGAACAACAGCTATGACATAAATGAGAAATCAGAATTTGAACAACAGACTCTATTTTCAGACATTGGTTCACAGAATGAGGGAGAATTTCTTCTAGAGGATCCTGTAATGATTGATAACAAATACAACAGTGATCATGAAATTGATAATAAAACAGAAATTAAAGAAGAACCTTGGTGGCTGGAAACAGAAACTTCATCAATTGGTAATAATACTAAGGTAAGTTATGTAGAAGCCTGGTGAGTTAGACTGAGCAATGTTTTGTAATAATCTTGCCAATATTACAATCTTGCAGAATATTACAATCTTTTGCGCTTAATTAAAGAATAAACTAAAGTCACTTATTCAAAGACAACTGTCATCCCAGCCATTAACTTTTAACCCATATCCTGGTGGGCAGTTTAACTCAGAACTCAGCTTATTTGTATTCTCAGAAATATTATGTCTAGTTTAGTAAGGCAGTTTGTTAAATATAACAGGATTAAAGTTTACAGTGTGTTTTGTGCTAATTGTAATAAATAGTTTTGTGTTTGTATCTCTCCACGCCTGAGAGAGGAGAGTAGACAACAGATACTAGTTGGACAGAGGTTCAAAATGAGGGCAATGCATTCTGAAACTAGTCCCTCGATAATATAAAGATGTAGGAGACAAATTATCAATAAACCAGTGACAAATTTTTTTCCGATTGGTTTTGTATTTATTTACAAAGTGTAAGAAGGTTTGTTTTGATGCCTGTTTATTGAGTCGAAAGATAGTAACTTCATTTCTTGAATACTAATGTGATTGTAACTAAACCGAGTAAATGGCACCTATTACACTTTGTAAGTGAAAGTAAGTGTTGGACATTATTAGGAAACCAACCACTTAGACATACTTATCATTCTTCTTCTGCAAGAAGAACATTTTTATGTATGTATTCCTTATTTTTAGCCTTAAAGCTACTTGAAACTACGTATGATTATGCCAGTACCTTGTTATACTTTGTGATATTCAGCTCTATAGTTTTCAGCTGTTTAGTTATATAAATATGACATTTGTTACTAGAATGTGTTATAGGTACTGCAGGGCTTAGTCATTTTGTATTTGAGGTAAATGCTAAATATGTAATCAAACAATAGAGATTTTGGGCCTGTACTCCTTGATTTAAGTGATGAGTTATCACCTGATTTTATGCCCTTAAGTCTTTTGGACATCTTCAGAAAAAGTGAGTACTGGCTGCCAACAACTAGAAAGGTACATTCTTCCTCCCTTTTTGGAGAGAAACGGATGTTATGAATTAATGCCAACCCCACTGAGAGTGTAGTTGGGATTTTAGTTAATTGATGGAAATTACCCATTTTTTCACACTAGCCATATATAGGCTAAGATCTTTGATTGTCAACATGAAAAATTCAATGCCTTTGCTGCGATTAGAATCACGGATCTCCTGGTTTCCGTCCAGTTGCTCTAACCCATTAGGCTACATTGGTCAACTTGCCGTCACAGCATTAAATTCTCTATTTGACTCGTATATTTCCCCAGTAGACTACTACGGGCTCTCGCATCCAAGATAAAACATTTGTGGCGACTTACTATTGTAAGTACGTGAGTCCCAGGCTTCATCATTTAACTTTTATTATTTTAGTTAATTGATGGAAATTAATCATTTCTTCACACTGGCAGTGTATAGGCTAAGATCTTTGATAGATTCAACATGAAAAATTCAATGCCATGACCGGGGAAATATACGAGTCAAATGGAAAATTTAATGTCGGTACGGCAGGTTGACCATGGTGAATCAATGGCTTAGAAGGAGTGGACGCAAACCAGGAGATGTGTGGTGTAAATCCCGGCCATGGCATTGAATTTTTTATGTTGAATCTACCTATCAAAGATCTTAGCCTATATATGGCCAGTATGAAGGAACGATTAATTTCCATCAATTAACTAAAATAATAAGAGTTAAATGATGAAGCCTGGGACTCAAGTACTTACGATAGTCCACAAACAGTGTATCTCAGATGCGAGAGCCCCTAGTGGTCTACCGGGGAAATATAGGATTCAAATGGAGAATTTAATGTTGTAATGGCCAGTTGACCATGGTAGCTAAATGGGTTAGAACGACTAGACGGAAACCAGGAGATCCTTGGTTCAAATCCAGGCCATGGCATTGAATTTTTCATGTTGACTATCTATCATAGAGTTGGGAGTTTGTCCTCTGTCTTTTTGTCACTATCCACCAAAAATCCTTCACTGTAGAGTTTTCCAGCTATTGTAGCTGCAGATTCAAGGAGATGTGTGTTGGCCAGCCATGAAGTTTAGGTCTGGTGATATGAGCTGGCCAGAAAGTAAAAATGACTGAGGCACTGGTCAGTAAACCAGGAAGTAAAGAGTGATGTTTTTGGATAGCAGTAAGTGTTGAAGTGACGTCAATCATAGTTATCAAGTGTTAAGTTGTTTCAGGCGCTGAAGCCAAGTCTACGTGAACATTTATGTGTATTACATGCTATTTTCCTTAGGTAAACTTTGGGCTGTCTCTTAAAGAAACTTAATTCTTGTATAATGTTGCACCAGAGTTAAGATCTATGTTATGCATTGTGATCTATGTGTTGCATTGCCACATTCATTCTTTAGAGTTATTCCGGCAATAGCCTATAATTTCCAACAATATATCATTCCAGCAACTCTTGTACTGTGTATTTGACAAATTCTGTATGTTAAAGAGACTCAGTACTACCTAGTCGATTTGACCTGATCTAGAGGTTTATGTGGCACTTGAACTGCATGTAATTGTATCATATTCTTCATGACAGTACCTTGTACCCTGACAACCTGCATAGGGTACAGAAATTATGTGAGGCTGTTTTCCATCCCCATGATCACAACCAAATACATTTGTTTGGGTAGGGGGTCTTTTGAGAAGATCTGTATCCTGAAAGCAATTTGCATTTACTGCTTTATTATCAGTAACCTAGGTACAGGTCGTAGTGAGGAATGTACCAGCTACATCAATGAAAATCGGAGATCCCTGCGAAAATCCACCCCAGTGACGCGTTGTCCTCCACAAATCTCACTTTCCGGTTGCCTGGAATGAAACCCGGGCCTCTTAAGTAATTAAGTGTTTAAGTCACCATTAGAGTTGTCTCATGTGTACCTATGTGAGAATTTCTAGTGCTTTAGCGGGATAATGTGAGTAACATGAAGAATTGATGGCATACTGGCACGTTGGCCATGGTAGCTCAATGGTTAGAGTAATCAGAAGGGGACCAGGTGATCCGTGTTCAAGTCCTGGCTATGGCATCAACTGTTTCAATTTGGCTACATCTGTTCTATGTTTGGCCTGTTATTATTAGTTGCAAAATACATTCATTTTCACGTAATTCTTAGCCTTTGTGTACAGTACTCTGGTGTCACTATGAAGCTTGTCCGGAATGGTTAGTTGTCAGAATAATTGTACTCAACGGCGACACGCTTTATTACACAGTCGCCTCATGCTTCAGATTGTTGCATTCAGGAATATGTCAGCACTAGCAATGTGAGCATTCATGAGCCATCATCGTATGCCCTTCCTCAGCACCTTTCAGCACGCTTTTATTTATTTCATGTGTTAAAATTTGATTTGTCTCATAATTTCTGTCATTCAAACACTTTACCAACAACTCGTCCTACAAATTTATGGAATATTTCAATATAGTAGATGTCTGCAGTTAATGATTTTGAATTGTTTGACTCTTGGCTTTCTAACATCATTAGCTCCAACTCGGCATAAACGGATGATCACAGCATTCACCAGTTCTTTAATGTAGTTACGTTATCTATTGTATCCTGGGCTTCTGTTGTTTTGAAAATGAACTCACATAAGTGGATTGCTTCTCACATTTAATAGATCCTCCGTAGAGTGATTATCACATTCGTGCAGCAAAGGGACAAAAGGACATTTCTATAATTATGTACCTGGTCCATGGACAGAAAAAGCGTCATATTGGGTAGAATAGAGAGGTCATCACTTCAAAAGGATAACTGGTAGCGTTGTCAAGAAGCTTTTTGTGGTATCTTTATCCTCGGTGTATTCTGACAGCTGATAAAATTGTCCCTTGGAACAACAGAGAATATTTCTCTGTCTAGACGTGCCTTCCTCTGAGTGCAATATTAAGTAGGTAATGCAATCTGTCACTGTGATGTGATTGACCAATTACATAAGTGTTACAAACATGCAGTTTATGACGTATTCTCTCTGTCGTATATCCCCAAGAGATTCCCTGTCGTTCCTGGCAGGTAATAATTTTAAATGAAGCCATTTGTGAAAGAGATCAATTACATCAGGATTATACAAGCCATTAGCAGTTAAATCATCTTTTCATATTAGCTTTCAGGACCTTTTACAAACTATTCTGCATCCTTTTCTTCTGCTGACAAACTTCTTTGATGTCTCACTGTTACCGTATGCTTGTCCTTTTCACATTTCTATAACAAACCTCATCTTGCAGAAAATAAGACATTGAAACCAAGTATTTCATTATAGGCAAATAGTTCTTCCTTTGTTATTAGGCTATGATTGGGATTTTTGTACTGCATTTTGATATCTATTTACAGTTGTGAAATGTTTATTCTGTTTCATCTCTTTGCATTGTTGCAATTTGCTCCACATTTGAGTTACATATTGTCCATAACGTGTTTTTTTCTTTACTGGCATACCTAACTCTTTTCTGGCTTTATAATCAACAGTTGCATTTTGCCAACAACCTCATTCAATTGATTCAGGCCATACAGAGAGAATATAATCACATTACAACGGCTTTGATCTTGAACGATTTGACTTTTCCTTAAAGCTAGCTGTACTTCTAATTCCCTTCGACCTATAAAAATAGGTTAAGTAGTAATTATTTATCTTGATGAACATGAAGTAAACGAAGGAATATCTATAAAGAATTGTTTGTCCAAGAGAAGAAAAGGTCATGTGAGGGTAACATGCAATATTGGTTGGTTTCTATTACAATCATTTGTTCCGGGTATTAATGTTGGAATATACCGTTTCCCCATATAGTTACTTTTAAATATTTTGTGAGGAAAAAAGTATTATAAGCACAGTAATATGGATACAGCAATATGGGATATATGACTTTTCATTGGTAGAGGTTGTTGTGTCGGTGCAGCACACTGAAAGTCTGGAAATGCATCAAGCTGAGAATATTTTTGTCATTAAATGAGTTTAGTGATAATTGATTAAGAGAGGCAGCGGTAGAGCACAATTATATATGAACATGGCCGTAGGTGGTGTTTATTTATTGCTCTCAGAGATTAGAGGACACTCATTAGATGTTATGTTGTCACAACCTCGCCATGGATTAGTCAACCCAATCCGAACAACTCCCATACGGGAGGGGCTCGGCAGTTCGACTTGAGGTTCCTCTAGTAACGTCAAAGGTACCATGAGAGCAGACCCTTAGCGCTCGTGGTACCTCTGACGTTACTAGGGGAGCCTCGGGCCGAACTGCCGAGCCCCTCCCGTAGGGGAGTTGTTCGGATTGGGTTGGACTCGAGGGGGCAGGGTGTTCCCGACACCCATGGGAAATTGGGTACTTCCGGCAAGGCTACAGCTGCCCAGAGGTGGTAGAGGTTTGCCTAAAAGTCCCAGGTGCTAGGCTGCAGAGCTAGTAGAAGGTGTGCTAGAACACCTTTGGCCCCACCGAGTTTTTCGGTAGTCTTCCCTTCGGGGTTGACGCGCGTAAGTGGCGTATCCACTTCCATTCCGTCTTGACATTGTGTTCAGCGGTGGGGGGGGGGGGGCTTTTTAAAAAATCAGGTATTGCCCTATGGAAAGAGCGCAGGAGTATCCATTGCTCCCGGCTACAAGGAGACCCGGGTGCTTGGTCCTACGGGTCCAGGACTAATGGGAGTAGAACCTCTGCACTTAACTTGTTACCACGCGGCCGGGTTGGTCACAGGGGTCGATAATTCAGATGCAACTCATGCTTGTAGGAGAAGTTTGCAATATTGTAGGTAATTCCCTATAAAGAATATGTTATTAAGAATGTCACACGTATTAACTCAAAAGAAACATGTTAACCTACAGTTCCTTTGGGCAGTGGCATGCCGTTATTGACTGTTACAATTTTACATCTTATCACTACGGAAGCTCGGAGCCAAGGAGAAAAAGAGTCTAAACACAAACACATACCAAAGACAGTCACAGGAGTGGAGGTGACTTCATAACGACTACCAGTATCTAAAGAGATACAATTACGAGTCACTTATGTGAGAATGTACAATTCCGATCATATGGCAGTTCCAACAGTACGCTTTAAAATTTCATGTCAAACAACAAATTGATTGTATCTTCTTTGGTTAAAACTAATTTCTATGGCTTTTTCATAAAATTGGTTTCTACATACAGTAGCCAATACAAGATTTAACAAATACAGTTTTTTTGTAGTGTTTTTCAGGAATAATATAAGAGTACTTTTGTTTTATTTTCTTAGAATTCGATTCTTAGCCTGCTATCCCAAAGACCTATCTTCCATATGGCGTTCTGTTCCGCCTTTGAGAATAGATTTTGCTATGAAAGTAAATCACAAAACATGGGCTGGGTTACAGGTCTCAATAGTCATATTGCCTTATTCAGAAACAAAGAAATATTGATTAGACCAATTGTAACGTATGTAGACCCTTCTGTGTCTGGGCTGCTAAAATGCACATAAACACACTACAGACGCTCCAAAGCAGAATTATAAGAACAATCACAAGGCTACTGCAGCTACATGTAAAACTAAATCTGCACATTCTTGAAGACATCATTAAGTTACCTAGCTTCATTCTTTACGAAAAAAGAGGGATAAACCCAAACCCCTCATTCAAGATCTGGGTACCCACAACACCCAATATGACACGCATAAATGACCACTATCCCTTTTCAACAGAACACTTGGCCTGAGATAATCATGACTCTGGGTTTACCCTATACACTTTACAAATGGCCCTTGAAGTCCTTGCTGCAAGAAGGACGGTCCTAGGATAGGACGGTCCTTCCAAAATTGGTTAGGGCAAGTCACACGGACAAAGAGTATGAGATTCTGTATAAATACTAATTAATCTACAGATATAGAACAGTACACCAGCTCAAAAAATGTTAATATTCTCCTAACGCAGCATCTAAGAAATGGATTGTTTGATAACCTTAACCAAAGTACTAAGATCTGACAGTGCAAACCATACATATTACATTTAATTCATCAAAATATCCTAGGAAAATTTGACGCCATTCTCAGAACTCTAGTTGGTCATGACACACTAACGATTTCGTCCCTTGTTTCAGGACATCACAGGTATTTAGTACAACGAACAACGACTCAGCAGAACTGCAGACAGAATAAGGCACAAGCGCCTCGGTTATGCTTGTGTCATGGCTCCTATTTCTCACCCTACCCAGGCCCCAGCCTGGCTTTGTACCCTCACCCTGAATCCGCAGGTGCAATAGAGGTACTGCTGCACTTCTCACCTGAATACTCACAGGTGGAGGTCTTTTTAGTGGGTATTGCCATCAGTTCACTCCGTTATAGAACCAAACACCCAATCCGAGGGTAAATGCATTCTTCCTGCACTTGAAAAACGTCATATGCAGAGATTACATTTGGCAGGGTAGCCACACACACACACACACACACACACACACACACACACACACACACACACACACACACACACACACGCCCGCCTCGGTAGCGTAGATGGCAGCATGTCTGCCGCACGTTCAAGAGGTCTCAAGTTCGAATCTCGGTCAAGGTGAGTTACCTGCATAAGGTTTTTTCCGGGGTTTTCCCTTATCCTTACAGACAAATGTTGGGTAGCTCTAAGCTCCATGGACCCTGGACACATTTGAGCATAATTTCACCCATTTCATTCACCGTCTGATATGACTTAATGTTGGAGGACATAAAATTTGAAAAACAAAAAAAGGAAGCTACAGGGAGAGCACCACAACAGTCAGCAAAAAGTTCGGTGAGGTCATCAACAGCTTAGACGAGCAGGCGGCCATATCCAACAGCTTTCAGCTGGTGCCAAGGTGCCTTTGCGGGTCCGCCGCACGCTAATCACTCTTCAGCACTCGCTAACTGTCTCTAATTCTTATAATATCTCTATCCTTCCTCTGTTTTAATCTCGGCTCAAGATGGACTTTCATAAACCTGTTCTCTTCACTCTTCAACTTAAGACAAGTTTAATTAAACTGCCTAGTAGGTCCTCAAAAACCTGCGATCTATCTGCAGTCACCGGCCATTTTAAAGTAGTGGTGGGACCTTACCAACACTTTCTTAAGGTTGTAACCCGTTTGTCTATTCGTAGCAGATTAGGATGCACCTTGACTCTTTCGAAGAACAAAGTCGGGAAGCCAGATGTAACAGGGTTACTTTGCTTTAGTTTGAACTGTTTCTTGATTATTGAATTCGATTAAATAATAGTCATGAGATCTCTCGGTTTCCAGTGACAAATAAAATTTTAGATAAATCCAATTTTGTAATATATAATTTAATTGTATAATCTGGATTACATTTTACTTGAACTTTCTTTCCTAGTCAATCATAGCAGGTTACCTCCAGCATATCGATAAATCCTTACTTCCTTAATAAATATTTTCCGTTACTTACATAAAATTTCTCACCCCTGCACGTCCACTCATCACTATCAAGATTACAGAATATCTCCTTTTTTTTGAAGATTATTGATTTTCCATTACTATCACTACTCCTATATTACTTTTATCATTGGCAAATTTACTGCTACGTCACATTACATAATACAATTATTACTACGGCCAATCACCAAATTACACATAGTTTTAAACATTTTTTTTATAAATTTATAAATCGTTGACTCCTTTTCTAAATATAAATCAAAACTACTGTTACAAATGCCCTTCTTTGAACTATATGGAAAATAACTAAATAAACTCATTAACAATAAATTTCCATATATCACGAAGAATGCCCCAAATTTAACAATTTTGTTTAAAACAATAATAGAGAACACAAATATAATATACATAAAATATAACAATAAATATTGTCACCCAATTATCGGGAAGCACCACAAACAACAGCTGAGAAGGGGCCGGAGGCCACGCCACGCGCACTCATTTGTCTCCTGTCACTAACTGAAGGGATGGTTAGGAGAGGGATGTCGGGCCCCTGAGCCGTCTCTTTACCCTTCTCCTAGGGTCTGGAAATTACGGGACATTCAATCTAATCGAGAACCTTCTAGATCGGCAAGCGGACCCTATATAAGCAACACGTCGTGCAAAGGGCAGTCAGTCAGTGCTTGATGTGCTAGTGAAGTAGTGCCGTGGTAGTGGAAGAGAAGACTGTGCGACGGAAGAATTTACGTAATTGTGTACGTGCATCGGAGTATTGTCCGTAATTACTAGTGCAAGTGAAATTGTAACGGACGAACTGGTGAATCGTAATTGTGTGTATTACATAATTTTGTGTAATTGGCGAGTGTTCAACTGTAAGTCGGTGGAAATAAAGAACATTGTTGAGTTGGTGTAATGGGACTTGTCATTTCACGAACCCACAAAGTCACAATATACATTGAATGAGGTCTTTAACAGATACTAATACAGTTGATGCCTTTAGTGATGCATACACACAGTTTAGCCTTGTTCTTAGTATACCATCAACTAGTTGTTCTGCAGAACGAGGTCTTTCATGCCTGAAGAGAATAAAAACTGATCTCCGAAACAGCTTAGGCAATAGAAGATAACATCATTTGCTACTATTTACATTCATAAGGACATACTTAGTGAACTGATCAAAACTTGGCCCTTCTATGAAGACATCATAGATGCTTTCATGAGGATGAAGAAAAGAAAACCCGACTTGATATATAAGCAGTAAGGTGAGTCTTATTTTAATTAACTAGTAAGTGAAGCATTAAGCAGTAGCACCTTTCTTTTGTTTTTATTGCAGTATTGTAAATTTTGTTTTCTGCTTTTCCTTTCACTGGAAGTTTATCAGTCACTAAATATTGTCCTAATTATGAATTCCTACACAATCATTAGCCTACTTTAAACCTGCTGCATTGATCATATGGCAGAATAAAGATTTTACAAATAGAGGTTAGCCAATTTTCTGAGTCACCTAAGCAATTCGCCCAGAGCCGCATCTAGCTATATCGTCTGCATGGTTTTAAGTTGAATGTTAGATTTGTGCAATGCCTCTACAGAGAAGGTGCTACTATCCACACTAATGAAACATTCAAACATCTACACATCCAAACAATAACAGCCTTCAATCATATCAATACCATATCATAAAGCTATGGGACATAACTCAAACAGGCACCATTTTAGGATGAAAATTGCACCTAGATTTCAGATCTACAACTAAGCCAGGTGCTCTAGTTGTAACAATATATCTTATAAAAACATCAAGAGATATTAAACAGAATGAACTTCTTTACATTCAAATCAACAATGGCGATATTGTTGACATTTCTTTGAGCCTTATGTCATGAGATATTATATAACTTTACTGCAATGTCATAATGAGAAACCTGGTCAAGTATATTAACTGTGTAGAGCATCACAGTATAGGATGAAGCAGCAGACAAAAAGAAAAAGAAGAAAGAATTTCTGCTCTGTATATTTATAATTGGCTGTGTATTGAAAGTTTAGGAATGTCACATTTAGCATCAGCTATCTATGTGACAGCCTTGCTGTTCACTTACATCAAACCACAGATGAAGTTTCTCAACTCTCTCCATGTAAACAAGAACCATTGTAATGTATATGTTTAGGGATGGACCTCTCTATGTATAATATGCTACCTACAGGTTTTCTATTTCTTATAATAAACTAGCGATACTGTAAACAGGAATACTGCATAGTAAACTTAATAACTGAATACAGAGAAATGTTGAACTAGAAGGAATTTTACCATTCCGATACCTTTGCAACAATTCCCTTTAATTTCAAAGTTTAGTAATAATAATAATAATAATAATAATAATAATAATAATAATAATAATAATAATAATAATAATAATAATAATAATAATAATAATAATAATAATAATAATAATAATAATAATAATAATAATAATAATAATAATAATAATAATAATAATAATAATAATAATAATAATAATAATAATAATAATAATAATAATAATAATAATAATAATAATAATAATAATAATAATAATAATAATAATAATAATAATAATAATAATAATAATAATAATAATAATAATAATAATAATAATAATAATAATAATAATAATAATAATAATAATAATAATAATAATAATAATAATAATAATAATAATAATAATAATAATAATAATAATAATAATAATAATAATAATAATAATAATAATAATAATAATAATAATAATAATAATAATAATAATAATAATAATAATAATAATAATAATAATAATAATAATAATAATAATAATAATAATAATAATAATAATAATAATAATAATAATAATAATAATAATAATAATAATAATAATAATAATAATAATAATAATAATAATAATAATAATAATAATAATAATAATAATAATAATAATAATAATAATAATAATAATAATAATAATAATAATAATAATAATAATAATAATAATAATAATAATAATAATAATAATAATAATAATAATAATAATAATAATAATAATAATAATAATAATAATAATAATAATAATAATAATAATAATAATAATAATAATAATAATAATAATAATAATAATAATCAACTACCAATTCTTTATCATTGTTATCGTGAAGCTGTCGAGAACAGACTGGTAAGCAATGATCCACTGCAACAGTTGCCTATTATGTATTACGTAGAAAATGAAGCTAGTTACAGTGAAGCAATAAATATTACACAAATATAAATATTTGTTACTAAATCTCCACTAAACTTAAGAAATTGATGTTATTTCTTTCTTCTTTCTAATGAAGATAGATTTCGAAGGCAAATCGCATTTGTCCTCAGTTCAAAACAAACTCAATGGAAACTGAAACAAACTGTTGGTTTGTTTCTTTGTCAGGTCAGACAAAAGCTCAGGACATCTAGCACGTGATTGGATGTACATGCATCATGACTATGCACTTTACCCACCACTATATTAATTTTCTTTTTCTTTTTCTTTAACTCTTATGTTTTGTAATAGCATTGAACATTTCTGAACCACCAGAATTTAAAGCAGTAATCTCAGAACATTCTATACAGTAGGTCAATAATAATATAAAACATCAGATCATAGTCACATACAGTCTGCTTTATGTATTGCAAATTTAAATGCTGAGAGAGATATTAAAGAATTCCTCATGTATGAGAAGTGAGTATTTAAGAATGACTTGAAAACTTTCTTGAAAGCTTAACAATTTTCTGATAGTTTTAGATACATGGAAGATTCAAAGTATAAACTTGAAAGAAGCGTAGGGACAGTGAAGCACAAATTAGTACAAAAGTGAATCGAGAATATATTGACACATTGCTTCACTCACACTGTTTATTCACAGGACATGTTTCAAGAGCTCTTGCTCCTATGATCAGCTGATACTCGATTAGTGTAAGATGTAGTGGTTTCCTCTTTCTCCGTATTGTCAATAGATGGCGTGATGACCTTTGACAAGTATATCACGCCATCTATTGACAATACGGAGAAAGAGGAAACCACTACAACTTACACTAATCGAGTATCAGCTGATGATAGGAGCAAGAGCTCCTGAAACATGTCCTGTGAATAAACAGTGTGAGTGAAGCAATGTGTCAATATATTCTCGATTCACTTTGGTACATGGAAGATTATTTTAAATTTTAATTTTGGTAGCATAACATCTTTCTCACAACAATTTTAAGCTGTTTGCTGGTCTGTGGAGTTTGCATCAATTTCTCATTCTGTGTTCATGCACACCAAGCTTTGTTGTGAAGTTATTATAATTATCTGTAGGATAGATTCACAGAGAATATATGTACCCCACTCTGTAGCATAGGTGCTAGCGTATCTATCTCACTTTCAAGAGCTCGTGACTTTGAAAATCTATAACAGGGAGTTATCGTATAAGATCTTTTTCCATGGTTTTTTCATATTCTGAAAGGTAAATGTCAGTATCTCTAGGCTCTATTCATTGGAGAATTATTTCACTTATGTCGTTTTTTATATGACTTAACACTGGAGGATGTTACTAAAAAAACAGGAAGGTATGTATTCACCAGAATGGGTCAATACTTATGTGTTTCAAACAAGGACCTACAGGAATAATGGGGCCCAACACCACGGCCTTTGGTTAATCTGGCATTGCAACATATGATTTTTGAGGTAAGTAAGTAACTGTTTTAACTCCTTACTTGGAAGTGTTGAGAACAATGTTGTTATGATAAATTAAATTTAAAGGAAGTCAATTAATGACACTAAACAAATTTAAAAGTAAGTGTTGTTTAGTGTCATTAATCGACTCCCTTTAAAGTTAACTGTTTTATGTTTATTTTGGAAATCCTTCCAATATCGTTTTTCAGAGGAAGTAAGGTATTTGTCATAATTGTTTGTGTAAATGTTTTTAATTTACCTGTTTCATAGGGGATACTTTATTTTATTCTTTGAGCAGTTTTGTAACCCTTTATGTCTAGCATACCCACTTGCTCATTCCCAGAAATTCCAAAGCGAAATGAAGTCCATAGCGGAAGTATCCATATCTTAAATTTTGGGGACCTGTAATCATAATATGACATTCATTTACTATTTGAAGCAAAAGGTTAGAATCAGTGAAGTATTTAACATTTGATAGTAATGAGTCGGTAATTCAAACACAAACATCACTTGAATTATCCTTACCTGCACATGTTTCCGAGAACAGTTTGTCCCTATCGTCAGTAGTTATCCCACTGGTTGGATCCGTGGTTTCCTGAAGTGAGGTGGTTGTCTGTGGCGGCATCTGTTATCTGTGAGATGAACTTCCAAAGAGAGTTTTCAGGCAGAAATTATAAATTTAAAGTATACTGTTTGTTTTTTATAATTAGCAACTTTTCCCAAACATCGAGTTCGGCTACATTACTGGCTGGCTTTATTAGTTTTATATTTTGTACAATTTCATGATTGGTAGAACAGAAATCGTGGGCTATTGCTGATTTTTCTATTTGTTTGTATTTCACACATTTCATATGTTCCTGTAATCTAATATGTAAATTTCTTTTTGTTTTTCCTATGTAGAACTTATTGCAGTCTGAGCAGTTGATTTTGTATATACCTGATTTCTTGTTTTCAGGTACTGGGTCTTTCAGGTTGTTGCATAATAAGTTTTTTAAACTGAATTTATTTATTGTGGCTAGGGTGATGTACTTCTTGAATATCTTGTTGAATTTGTGATGCACTCTGGGGTGAGATTGAATTTCCTGACCTGTGTCTCAGTTTTTGATTCTGTTAATTTTGTGGTATCCAATATGTGTTTCTGTTTCTTGAATTTCCACATTTTCTTTTCTATTAATTGTTTACTGTATCCATTAATTGCAGCTATGTTAATCATGTGGTTATATTCTTTGTTGTATTCATTCTTTTTCAATGGGATGTTGACTAGTCTATATGCTAAGCTGTCCAAAACTGCATGTTTGTGGGGTGTAGGGTTGTAGCTATCATTCTTGATGCAATTATCTGTTTGTGTTGTCTTCCTGTAGATGCCCAAAGGTATGTTATTTAATTCATGGATTATCTTCAAATCTAAGTAAGGTAAGTAGCCATCTTTTTCTATCTCTATTGTGAACTTTATTGCTCTATTCTGTATGTTCAATAGTTTTAAGGAATCTTGTATGAATTTGTTTGGAGCAATGGCAAAAATATCATCAACTTATCTATCTGGAGAGTGCGGTCAACCACCTGACCGTAGAACAGCTGGAGAAATTTCGACAACTACTGAGACGATATCAGAGCGTCTTCAGCCAAGGCGACAGTGACTATGGCCGCACGGATAAAGTGCTTCACTGCATTGACACCGGAGACGCCTGGCCTATTCAACAACCACCTAGACGCGTTCCATTGGCGAAACAAGCGGCGGTACGGGATATGCTAGAGGACATGAAATCCAGGGGAGTGAATGAAGAGTCTGACAGCCCTTGGTGTTCTCCTGTAGTTCTGGTGACAAAGAAGAACGGCGAGCTATTCTTCTGTGTGGAAGCTGAACGCTGTCACCCGGAAGGACTGCTTCACCCTACCCCGGATTGACGACACTCTGGACATGCTTGCTGGTGCGCAGTGGTTCTCAACCCTGGATCTGAAGTCGGGTTACTGGCAGGTGGCTCTGGACCCGAGAGACAAGGAGAAGACTGCATTCTCAACAAGCCAAGGGCTTTGGCGGTTCAAAGTTATGCCTTTTGGACTCTGCAACATACCAGCCGCATTTCAACGCCTAATAGAGTCAGTAATGAGAGGAGTGACTTATGACGCCTATCTGCTATACCTGGACGACATCATCATCGTCGGTAAGACCTTCAAAGACCACCTGGAAAACCTGAGTAAGGTGCTACAGAGACTGCAGGCAACTAAGTTGAAGCTGAACGCAAAGAAGTGCCTGCTGTTCCACAAGAAGGTTAACTACTTGGGCCACATAGTCTTACCAACCGGAGTGGCCACACACCCGAAGAAAACCCAGGGTTTGAGAGATTGGCCTCGCCAAGGGATAAGTGAGAATTGCACAGTTTCCTGGGGCTGTGCAGTTACTACTGCCATTTTATCAAGGGGTTCTCAAACATCGCCAAACCCCTCACACACCTGACAGAGGAACACCAACAGTACGTGTGGACGGATGACGCCGAAGGCGCTTTCCAGCACCTGAAGGAGACCCTGTGTCAGTGTTCCTGTTTTGGGATTCCCACAATCAGGTGGCGCTTTCATTGTGGACACCGACGCTAGCGACCATTGCGTTGGAGGCGTCCTATCGTAAATCCAGGACGGCCATGAGCGGGTAATAACCTACTACAGCAAGATGCTATCCAAGGCAGAGAAGAACTACTGCGTCACCCGGCGAGAGTTACTGGCGGTAGTAAAGACATTGGAGCACTTCCACAAGTACTGTACGGTCAGCCATTCCACCTGAGGACTGACCATTCCGCCCTTACCTGGCTACTGAGCTTTAAGAACCTGGAAGGCCAGACAGCACGTTGGGTCCAGAAGCTGCAGGAATATGACTTCACCTCTGAACATCTTAGAGGGAAGAGCCACGGTAACGCAGACGCCATGTCCCGAAGAACCTGCCCAGAGGACTGCGGACAATGCATAAGAGTGGAAGAGAAGGAGCGCCAGTAGTTCGGGTAGTTACAGCCGTGCCTGCTGAAGGCTAGGATAGCGCAGGCCTGAGTAGGGAGCAGCTGGTGGACGAAGACTTGGGGCCACTCTTGAGATAATTGGAGGCATGGACAAGACCAACCTGGGAGGACATTGCACCGAGAAGCGCCACCTACAAGTCGTACTGGGCCCAATTGGACTCACTGAAGACAAGAGAGGGCGTGCTGTTCCGAATATGGGAATTGCCTGATGGGAAGACATACAGAGAACAGTCGGTACTTCCCCAAACCAAGGTCCCGGAAGTCTTGGAGGAAGTGCACGCCGGTACTTCAGGAGGACACCTGGGAGCAAACCGAGCGATCGACAAACTCCAACAGCGCTACTACTGGCTGAGGCTCCGAGCAGACGCTGAGAGATGGTGCCGTCAATGTCATGTGTGCGCGGCGAGTCGCGGTTCCCAGACTAGAAGCCGGGGTCGCATGCAGCAGTACAATGTCGGAGCGCCACTCGAAAGGATCGCCGTCGACATAGCTGGACCATTTCCAGTGTCCGACCGAGGCAACAAGTACTTGATGGTGGTCGTGGACTACTTCACCAAGTGGCCGGAGGTGTATGCCATTCCGAACCAGGAGCCGAAGACCATCACAGACTGCCTCAAGCAGCAAGTGCTCTGCCGATTAGGGTGCCGTTAGAGCTCCACAGCGACCAGGGCACCAATTTTGAATTCAAACTGATGAAGGAGGCACTAGAAAGACTTGGGGTTAACAAGACCCGCACAACACACCGACATCCACAATCGGACGGCATGGTGGAGAGATACATCAAGAACTTAGAAGAGCACCTGGGGAAGGTCTTGGCCAGCCATCAGCGAGACTGGGATGTCAGGGTGCCACTGTTCTTGCTGGCCTACCGCTCGTCTACACACGATACCACTGGGATGACGCCAGCCAGCTTAATGTTCGGCCGAGAGTTGCGCCTCCCCTGTGATCTGGCTTTCGGAAGCCTCACGGACGCGAAACAGCCAGCAACCGAGTATGTGGAGAACCTGGTGGACCATCTCCACATGAATGAGATGGCTCATCAGAACATCCAGAAGGCGAGCGACCACATGAAGACCCGATACGACAGGCAAGCGAACAGCCAAGGGTTCCAGCAGGGAACCTAGTCTGGTCGTATCGCCCTACCCGGACCAAGGGACTCTGCCCGAAACTTCAACAGCTGTGGCAAGGACCGTACCGGGTGGTGAAGAGGATTAAAGACGTGGTCTACCGCATGCAGAAGGTGCCCCGAGGGTAGATATTGGTGGTACACATGGACCGTCTGGCCCGCTACGATGGTGCTGTTCGGGACGACCAGCTTTGAGGAGGGAGCAGAGACACGGCGAAAAACCACAGAAATTTCGTTGCCGAGAGAGAAGTGCAGTTTGTGTACAGAAAAGAGACTGCATATAAAGACAACACACGGATAGGCTTCATGTAGATAACTAACTTGCATAAGCAGATAAACATAGCGTTTGAGATAAAATACTTACCGAAACAAAACAAAAAACTGAGATAAATGGAAATTTCTGGTAATATCGTGATTATTCGGTTTCTTTATTGCTCTGGGAATATCTCGAATTTAGTAATGAGGTATTTAAGGAAGTGCCTACTTGCCAAGAGTGGGTGAGTTGCGAGAGGTAAGCAGAGGACAGCTGAGAGTGTTGTTGTAAACTGAACGCTGTTTGTTATTGTCATCGACCTGGGAAGACTGTGTTGTGATATGTGGTGTAATTTTTCTGCTAGGGAGTGTATTTCTACACAAATAAAGAACATTTAGAATTTCGGCAAATTGGACTTTTAATTCTACGAACCCACAAAGTCACAACACTTTTACAATAAATAGCAAAATAATGATATTCTATTGTATTATTTTTATTGCTCCAATGTTGTTAGCTTCTGTTTTTGTATACTAAATATTACTGCTTATACTCTGCGTGACTAATGTCATTTAACACTTGTAATGATATGTTAGAACATTTTATGTGAATACCCAGTTGCAAATTTTTGTTTTATGATCTGACTATTAGTGGGCCATGTAATGACAATATAAAAAAATACTGATGAATGTTTGCTAATAAGAAGAAAATGAATAATCTTGGTTGATGTAGAAACACGAAAAGTTTTTAGTTTTAATGTGTAAAAATATGTGTAATGTTGTGATTGGCCATAGTAATAATTGTATTACGTAATGTGATGACGTAGCAGTAAATTGGCTAATCATAGAATTAATAGAGGAGTAACGATTGTAATGGAAAATCAATAATCTTCAGAAAGAGATATTTGGTATTTTGATAGTGATGAGTGGACGTGTAGAAGGGAGGAATTTTAAGTAATTAACAGAAATCATTTATTAGGAAAATAAGGATTTATCAATGTGTTGGAGGTTACCTGCAGTGATTGTACTCATTAAAGCACTCTTGTTAGATCATTGGGAGATTATGACCCCACTAGACCCCGATTCAGACTGTTCCAGGTACCCTGCATGGCTTGCAGGCACCAGAGATAATCCAGGAAATAAGCCTTACAGTAGATTAAGCTAGCTCCACATAATTATTCTAAGGTACTTGTCATCAAAATCTTCAACCAAATTTAAATTTATGAAATAAAACAACAGGGTGCTTAAGGTTCCGCATCCTTTCCTACACCTCGAGGAACATATTGTTTATGTTACCTTGCATCATAATTATTCCTAAGAACCCACAATCTAACTTACAATATCCTGAAATAAAAAGCCCTACCTGTGGTAAAACACTTAAAGGGTGGGCATGCAGCAAAAACCTTCTGGCTTTATATAGCCAGCCAGCACCTTGGTCGGATGGATGTTCAAGGTCGCTGGAGTGAGAGAATTAGTATACTCAGCATTTAAAGAAGTTACTAAAGAAAGGAGGCATGAATGTGTTCAACATATCTGACAATCTCCCATTAATTTGACTCAAATCCATCTTGAGGGTAGAGCAATTAGATTATCACAGCAGACATGATGAATTAGAAATGGGAGGTGTAAGTGACAGTCATTTTAACAATTTACTTCACAAATCTGTTCCTAATGAGTAAGAATGGAAAAATTTGAAACAAGTGATGCAAGACATTTTTTGAATTCCGAAGGTTCATCAATGACCACATACACAGAGATAGAAACAAAGTTGTCTGCTAGCCCACTGATTCTTGATTTACAGCTGACATGTACATCTATAGCAATTGTAGCCCATCTTTAAATTTGCTTCTAAATGAATTCAAGGACACAAGGTCATTATGATAGTAAAGGAAACGTAAAAACTCATGTGCTTAGGCAGTAAAATTTATACACAATCTGCAAAAGTTTACAATAGTCATCACAAAAATCTCTTAGGTGCTTAATACAAGAAATTGGCATTTCATAGATTTTAGCATTAAAAACAAAACATACACGGTTACTGTTGTCTAGAAATTACTACCAAGTGCTCACCACTCAGGTAAATTTGTGTAAAAATGTTTTAGTGGAACAATCATTCCATGACTAACACTGTTCATTGACGAAGAATGGTTTCATTTACAAGGTATTGTTGCATCACAAAACAACTGTTAAAACGAAATGTGTAGTGTTTAACACCTGCCTTTGCTACATACAGCAATGTAGGCAGTGACACTGATGATACATGCGATGAAGATGGACCACTGGTGGAAAGAGATTGTGGGGAAAACTGGAGATACCCTGGAGAAAATCTACCCCAGCGCCATGATCACAACACAACTGATCTTACACTACAGATAAAGGAAATTTTGTAGATGAATATCCCTTGTATGTTAAAATGTCAGTAAGGTGCACAGTAAATGAAATGTCAGTCCGGATATTTCCAGCAAGACACTGACGCATGCATACAGCTGATGAGTCATTAATTTATTGCAGCAATCTTTGATAGAATCATTAATAAGTGTTTAAAGCCAGCTTGGTCCCCTGATGTTACAGCATGGGATACTTATTTATGATTAGGATTACTACAGAGGGAATTTGGCACAGAAACCTGTGATTTATTGTACCTAAGCCCCAAGTGGAGCATCCCCAGGAGGAAGAATGAAGTATGAGCAGATAGAGACCAGCTGACCCAAGGAGGCACAACAGTGCTGACACATCTACCCTGAAAAAGTCCACCAGATGAGAGATGATGTGAAATGATAATGGAGATGAAATGGAGGTACAGGAAGTTCGGGGATGTAATTAGCCTACCCAGCATTCACCCAGAGTTCCAGGTAAAGCCCCAAGAAACACATGGGTCTGGTAGGTTGGCTACAGAAATTGAACCGACACCTCCCAAATGCGGGCCACAGATGAAACCGCCTGAGCCATCCATCTCAGTTACTTATTTACGAGGTAATATGAAAAATAACTTATAGAAAACTAATCTACAGACATAAGAAGAATTACAACATAATATCAGGACAGAAATTAACAGTCTTTTAAAAAACGTAAAAAGCAGTAGTAACAGTGAAGCAATACAAATAGATAGCATACATGTTTACATAGAAACAGTGGCTGTATATATGTCTGGGAATGGACCTATACATGTATTATATGCTGAATCACAATACCAAACTTCAGGGAAAATAGAGAAGTATAAGTCTGCTCATTAAAACTATCTATGCAGCAAGACCTATTACTCAATACAGGAATTTATGGGTGACTATTAAAATGTCCTGTACTATAAGGGGAATGTAATATATCATTTTATTTGGTTTAATGTATTATCACCATAAATAGATGGTTTACTTATTTTTCTTAGATGAGTAGTTGTGTAAGATTAAGATTAATATTAATAGTTCTTAAAAAATAGAAATGTCATGTATTGAAGTATAGTGGTAGTAGTTAAAATGATTTATGTTGATTTGGTAGGGTTGTTTTCTATATGACGTGTTCAGTATCCTAGAGCTCTGCTCAATGTTAGGACCAAATGAAAAAATCAACCAACACCGATCTCTTGCAAACCGGCACTAATTTAAACCCAATTCAGGGTTAAATATACAAAATTCAGTTTATAGTGGTTTCACTGTAGACCACTAAGTCCTGAAAGTCTGAGTAAGTCCTTAGTTATGTTGAGGATAAAGCACTTAGTTAAACATCATGCACTGTTGACTATTGAAATGGGAGATTCCAAAAAGTTATTCTGAAAAGTTGCAAATACATCAATCCAGACGTGCATAAGGCAAGATACCTTTCCTAACATAGTCAAAATAAGTGGATTGTTCAAGTCAATTCGGGAATTTCTTTAAGGTTTAAATGGACGCCTTACGTGAAGGTTTTCTATGCAGTATATTGTAGCACCTGTTGTCACCGCCTGCGGTGCCGTATGTAGTAAAAGCGGGCATTAAATACTACACATTTGTAGCACCTGTGTCCTTTTACTGGTACACAGAGATTATCTGCTATGCTTATGTATAGAACGTTATTCAAGATGGCGGACAACAGTGTGAACGTCCACATGGAACAGCATGCTCTGATGAAGTGAAAGAATGAACCCATGTTTCATCCAGTGGCAGCTGGTGGATAAAATTAGGAGTGTGCTATAAAGCTGCCTATTGTTAAAAAAATACTTACGGTCCTACTGAATGTCGACGTATAAAGTTCATGCGGCACTTTCTATCGCAGAACTTATCAATGACTCTGGTGTTAAAATCCTCCATCTTAGAGGCAGTGCTCTTCTGCGTTGACAACTTTGCTAGGACATTAAGGCATTCTTGAGACATGGTATAACTCAGAAATGTTTTTATGCATTTTAAGCACGAAAAACATCCTTTTGGCTCTGCAGTGGTCATTGGTGTTGTAACTAAAATTTTCAGCAAAATGGTAACTTCAGAAAATGAATCTTGCAAGCAGTTTGAGATTATATATTGCAGTAGCTGTACTGCTCCATCAATATTTCTAAAATCAGGCCTTGCATACAGAATGCTGGGCTCTGTCTTCAGCATTTCCTTGTTCAGTACTGTTTCAACAACAGTTTGAAGTTCATATTCAGAAAATTATGCAGAAAACTACCAAATACTTTACTGTTTAAGAACTTGGCTGCATCGAGATGACTTAGAGATTGAAATCGACATCCAGCATCCTCAATTATGCGATCACAAACATTTTTGTACACAAATTCACTGTAAGTACACCAAGAAGGAACCCATTATTCTCCAGAACAAAGTATTGACAGACAACACTAAGATTGCAGACTCCTTCAACAAGATGTATACAGCTTCACAACCAACCTCAAAACAAAAAAAGAGAGAAGATAAGTTACAAAAAATCAACATAAAAGAGCACTTTCAAACCAACAACACATGAAATATTTCAAAAGGACTTTGAACCTCAAGAATTAGGGTCAGCAATACCACAACTAAAACTGCACAAGAGCCCTGGACCTGACAAGATAACTGGAGAAATGATCAAACATCTCGGCCCATATGCAAAAAATATACTTCTCGAACTAATCAACAAGTCCTGGATTTCAACAGTTCCCACAATATGGAAGAAAGCCATCATTATACCAATACTAAAGCCAAAGAAACCATCAAACAAACTAGACAGCTACAGACCCCTCTCATTGACCAGTGTTCTAGCTAAATTAATGGAGAGAATGATTTGTGCTCGCTTAAATTGGTACCTGGAGACACAAAATCTCTTTTCACCATCACAAGCAGCATTTAGAAAACACCGGTCCACAACTCAACAGATAGCTATATTAAGCCAAGACATCAAAGATAATTTAGATAAATGAAGATCAGTACTTGCTGTTTATGTTGACTTGAAAAATGCATATGACACTCTACCTCGATTAAAACCATTAAAGAAAATGATAAAAACTGGAGTAGAAAACAAAATGTTAAAATGCTTTTATAATTTTCTTATTCAAAGATTCTGCACAATTACCTTTGATAATTCTACATCAGAATCAAAACAAACACATAGAGGAGTATCCCAAGGATCTGTGTCAAGTTCTACTTTATTTAATATTATGACAAATGACTTACCACAAAAACTAAACAAAATAGAGAATATTAAATGTGCCATGTATGCAGATGACATAGTAATTTGTACATCAGTTAGTAACAAAGAACTGAATAAGCTACCACAACAGATGAACAAGGCATTGGAAGAACTACATAACTGGTAAAACTATAATAGAAGTATTTATAAATAGTGGAGCTTCATCAATCAAAAACACTTTTTAAACCAATTCTCGAACTGTATAAACAATTAAGCTCCACTTACTTTTTAAATTAGGACATGTTTCAAGGACACCACGTCCCCATCCTCAGCTGATGTTCAGCGGTGTCCTTGAAACATGTCCTAATTTAAAAAGTAAGTGGAGCTTAAGTGTTTATACAGTTCGAGAATTGGTTTAAAAAGTGTTTTTGATACATAACTGGTGTTCAGAAAATGAAATGACTGTGAACTTATCCAAAACAAAATACCAAGTGTTCATACTTTGCCACACAAAACCGCTTATCAAAATAACCCTAAATGGTAAGCAACTAACAGAAACAGAAAATTATAAATATCTAGGCACTCGATTCTAAATTATCTTGGAAAACCCACATTAATGAAACCATAGAAAAGACCACTCAGAGATTAACAACACTGAAAAGACTAGCTGGCAGCAAATGGGGGTCCTCTGTCAATACACTCAATACCAGCTATAAAAGTTATATCAAACAGGCATTCCTGTATGGAAGCGAGGTGATACTTACAGCAAGTCAAAGCAAACTAGCACAACTTGAAACATTACAGAAGCAAGCACTCAGACTAACAATGGGAGCAGTCAAATCAACACCAATTACTGCAATGCAAATTGCTACAAATAACTTGCCAAGTAAATATGAAATGGAAAAACAGAATCTCCTCTTAAATGAAAACCTACAAAGGCTCCCCTTCAATACTCACTGGAAGAACTACAAAAGCAGAGAAAGGACCTTAAAAACACATGAAGGATTTATGCAGAAAGCCTGTAACCTACAGAGAAAATACAACCTTGAAGACAAAAACAAAATTGAACATCTCCCACTTCCAATCTGCACTCTATCAGAACCTAAAATAAATAGCAGAGTAAACATTCTGCAAAATATAGAGTGAAAAAGGGGTGTAAGTGCAGAAACACTTAAAAATGCTAGCTCTAGAAACAATTGAAACTTATTATCCACAAGACTCATGGCTACACATATACACAGACGGCTACCTATTTGACAAAGAAAGTAATGCTGGAGCAGGAATACATAGCAAAATATTAAATTTTTACATCTGTTTGGGCACACTAGCAACCTACTATGATGGAGAAATAGAAGCAATCAACACCTCGCTGAAACAAGTCTTCAACCATGTGAAGTCTTTCTCTAAAGCAGTGATTCTAAGCGATTGTAAATCAGCACTTCAAGCCCTATCTTCACTGTACCCTAAAAACAATATAATACTTGAAATTTACAGTTCATTACGAATACTACAAGGTCTAAAAAAAGAAATACACTTCCAGTGGATTCCATTCCACTGTGGAATTACAGGCAATGAAATAGCAGATTCCTTGGCAAAAAAAAAGAACACAAATAAAATAAAAGCTGCCAACAAAAAACCTCATTCCACACTTCATAACTGCATATAAACAATAGAATCAACTTATTCTGGAAAGAAGAATGCAAATAAAAAAGTACGAACAAGCAATGGAAAATTCTACAAGGAAGTAAAAGTCCCATCCCAGACTACCCAAGAAGCAGTACAGTTGCCATCTTCCGACTGATTACTGGCCACGACTATTTGGCTGCTCATCTACACAGGATTAATATTTTTTAATCCCCGACCTGCACACTGTGTAGGGATCCGAACTCATTGATGGACGGAGTTCATCTGCTCCAGTGTAGTGCCCTGACAAATACAGATGGAGAACTGACAGCACAACTAGTCACACGTTATTGGGAGGCCAGAAGGAAAATGGAAATTCTCCAAATCCATGAGCATTAGCAACCAACCAACCAACATTTTTAGTTTTAATTTTCAGAGGCTCAACCTTTTAATGCTTACTTGTTGATTCACAGGAAACAAAATCCATACTCTCAACTGCCTCTTGAACATCAAAAATGCACCGAATAAAAGAAGACACTTTTGTTTTAGTTAATTGATGGAAATTAATCATTTCTCCACACTAGCCGTATATAGGCTAAGGTTTTTGATAGATAGTCAACATGAAAAATTGAATGCCATGGCCGGGATTTGAACCACGGATCTCCTGGTTTCCGTCCAGTCGCTCATACTCTTTGAGCTACCATGACCAACGTGCCATCCTGACATTCAATTCTCCATTTGACTCATATTTCCCCGGTAAATCACTAGGGGCTCTCGCATCCGAGATACACTGTTTGTGGCGACTTACTATCGTAAGTACTTAAGTTCCAGGCTTCATTATTTAACTCTTATTATTTTTAGTTAATTGATGGAAATTAATCATTTCTCCACACTGGCCATATATAGGCTAAGGTTTTTGATGGAGTCAACATGAAAAATTGAATGCCATGGCCAGGATTTGAACCACGGATCTCCTGGTTTCCGTCTAGTCGCTCTTACCCTTTGAGCTACCCTGGCCAATGTGCCGTCCTGACATTAAAAGAAGACACGTCGTTCTTCACTTTAATTGCATCAGTTGATATTGTGACTTTGTGGGTTTGTGAAAATAACAAGACGAGGTTACAAAACACAAAAACTGCACTTTATTTTCCTAGCAAATACATTCGTCACATCACAATTTGCTAGCTAACCTAAAACTGTTTATTTTTCCAACTCTACATTCAACTGTCTGTCGCTACCGGTAACGATTGGTTCCGAAGTTTTCCGAATCTCCACCGGCTTCGGCTTCGCGAGTCTACCGCCGGGGCGACAATATCTATTGTAGTTGATGATAAAGTGTATCAACATGTGGGCTTAAGTTATGGAAGAACTTCAACCAAGCAAGGAAATGTGTATCTACTAAATAGCACCGACATCCATTTGCTTTTAGACTGTCTTATCGTTTGTACCATTTTCCAGTTCCATGAAACAATGCAACAGTTCATCTTGATTTTCTAAAGCCATATTAACAGTTCTGGATCTAAAATTCCACCTAGTTGCAGAACCACAAGGAAGTCGTCTGGCCGCCGCAGATTGTAAGGTAGCTAAACGTTGGGTGGATCTTGAAAAAAAAATGCAGGTAAGCTGACAGACTAAGAAAAAATATTCTGGTGGACTTATTTTGAGAAGCTGCATGTTCCATAACTAAATTCAATTAATGAGCATAGCCATGCATGAACTGAGTATTTGGATACTGAGACTGGACTTTAACTTGAAGTCCTCTTAAAGCACTGCTCATAACAGAGGCTCCATCGTATGTCTAAGGCTTTTCTATACATAATTCATTAGTCACTTCAAAAATGCTCTCAGAAATTGCCCCTGCATTTTGTCCCTATGTGTTCAAAAATACCCAAAACCAATGTCACATTAATCAAAGGCCATGAAGTTCTGAGTAGACACTTGTTTAACATTGGATTCCAACCTCCCCAGAGTGTTTTTTAAGTGATAAAGATGACCTAAAGAGCACTGATCACCTAACAGTATGTGAAATTCTCAAACATTATAATCTACACTTTAAGTACCGGGAAGCAGAAGAATAATACGTTTTATCAAATGCCGTGCATTAGATACACACACAAAAATCATTAAACTATGATAAAAAAACACTATTCAATGTAAAGCAAAGCAAAAGTTGGAAATGGAATTAATGTATGGATACCACAAACATCTACAGAATCTGGTACAAAATTTGTTGAGCTCCAAATTAATAAAGAACTTCTTAGGAGATAAATAAAAGTCATTCTACCAAAACTTAGCTTTTCTTGCTTTGCATTAACACATTTAAAATATCTGCTTATGCAGAATGACTGAACAGCGTAATTTGTCTACTTTTACTTGCTTTTGTGTTTAGGTATTACCTTCTGGGGCAATCCAGCACACAGAGAGCAAATGTTTATAATACCGAATAGAGCCAATTAAGTTATTTGTGGTGTTGGGCCCATTATTCCTGTGGGTCATTATTTGAAGCAAGTAAGTGCTGACCAACTCTGGTGAATACATACCTTCATGTTTTTTATTTAACATCCTCCAATGAATAGAGCCTAGAGATACAGACACTTACCTTTTTGGACATGCAAAATCAATGTAGAAAGCTTATACAGATAAGTCACCCTTACCAAGATTCAAAGTCAGGGGCTCTTGAAAGTGAGATACATATGCTAGCACCAATGCTACAGAGTGGGGCACATATATTCTCTATGAAGCTATTTTACAGATAATTATAATAACTTCACAACAAAGCTTGGTGTGCATGTAACTGCAAAGTTTTCAAGTCAATCTTAAATACTCACTTCTCATACATGAGGAATTCATTAATATCTCTCTCAGCATTTAAATTTGCAATACATAAAGCAGACTGCATGTGACTATGACCTACTGTATAGAAAGTTCAGAGGTAACTGCTTCAAATGCTGTTGGTTCAGAAATTTTCAATTTTACTACAAAAAGTAGGATTTAAACAAAAATAACATATTATAAATGTACCTGTGGTGGTGGGTACACTATAAAGTCATGACGCATGTCCATCAAATGACGTGTAAGATGACCCTAAGCTTTGGTCTGACCTGACAAAGAAACAAACAAAACCGCAGGGTTTTGTTGACAGTAGAAGGTAGCATATCAGTTTACATATTTATCATTCACATCTAGTCAATAAGTATAGTAATAAAAAAATATAGTACCCAGCAGGATCACAATAAAGTGAATCGAAAGTTAGTGACATTAATTAAATTACCTTGGTAATACGGTAATTGTTACTGGAGTAGCAACCAATGCACCCGGTTAATATAAGGTGAACTTTTATTTTAAAAGAAAAAATAAAATAAAATAAAAAACGCTGTGAATATGTGAAACCACACCATGTGTAGGTTATTGCAGCTCCGAAAACCATTTGGATAACAAATACAAAGCTAATTTGCAATGTGAAAAGAGTACTATTACATTATAAATGTGTGACTGTACCACGTCTCTTAGTTTTGCTCATGGTTGGTATATAACTAAGAACAAACATCATAACTGTGAAAATACAAGGACCTAATTCAGTTAATTCCTGCACCGCTAGTTCTGAAAGTAGATATTTGTTTACTTGTTTTATGATAAATGTTGGTTCGGAATTGAAGTAACCACAACATTTCATGATATATATCATTTCGCTCAGGACGTTGACCAAGTGATTTACAAAGCCGTGAAATGATTTAACTGAACGCCGTTATTTTTTAGTCCGTAAATTGATTTGGCAAGTTGATCTAAAAGCAGGAAAGGCACCTATACTGAAAGAAAATATAATTAAAAAAAATGATATATGACAAATGTCAATTCTGTGAATGGATTATAGGTCATTAAGACCATTCAGATTATTAATATTTTTGATTGAGTTCTCTCGCCTCAGTTTTTTTTAAGCCTTTGTTTTCAAAGATGCGCAAAGTAGACTAATGAAGGACACTGCATTATACTTCATCCAGTCCTCATTGTTTCTTTGGTAAGCTCATTTTTGTTTTCAATAAAATTATGGTGTTGTACATCACTACATTGTTCTCGCTCTCCAGAGCCATATGGATTACGCTAATGCTGGCCAGCGGGTCCAGGTCAAAAGCTCCTAAAAACAAATTTATAGTTACCGTCCATAAATTAACAGATGTAAGTTTGTTTTACCAGGTGTGATGTAGCAGAACTTTTATTTTAGTTTTGAAGGAACTCGTTACTGTTTTGGTATCCAAAGTACCGGGTGTGCAATATCCTACATATGGCGTGGTTTACGTTTACTCGACGGCAGTTTGCTTCTTGAACAAGTTTCTCAACTGGAAATCATCTCAGGTAACATTAATACCTTTATTACACATTATTTTGACTTTTTTGGTAACGGTATCTTATGTACCTACTTATGCACTGATGTATGTTGCAAATTTTCCTATTTCAATAGTTAAAAATGCATTGCGTTTAAACGTCTGTTTGAAAGACTGGACATTTTAACACTTCCGTGAATATGTCTATGTTTATTATGTTTCCTTAAAAAAAAAAAAAAAAAATCGAGACTACTAGACACAAAATATGGTTATACATACCATTAGAATGGACTTACATAAACCTGGTGCTAAATTGACTTTTCATAAAGGAGTATATTATGAATGTGTCAGAATATTAAATGCCCTTTCAAAATAATAAAACGACTATCATCAGGAAAAATGGATAATATGTGTTCTTTGTTCTGTAAGGTACATTATATTGGTTTAATGTATTATCTCCATAAAGAAATGGTTGTCACATTTTCATGGATATGTAGCATGTTTGTGCATGAATCTTTTAAATCTAATTTTCTTTCCTTTTTAATCTTGTATATCAATTAGGTTCTATGTTCAGGTATATTGGTTGAGCAGTAATTGTATAATATTGTATCAGTGGCAGCAGTGATTTCCTCTTCCACTCATATTTGTTGGTGGTGATAAAAAAATAAATAAAATAAATGAATTAAGAAAGTTAATTAAAACAAAACATGCTCTAATGTGTGGTGAGGTAGTAGAACATACTTATATTTGTTTGGTGATGTCGTTCTCTGTATGACATGTTCAACGTCAGACTGAAAAATTCAATGCCATAGCGGGAATTTGAACCATGGATCTTCTGGTTGCAGTCCAGCCACTCTAACCCTTGCGCTACTATGGCCAACATGCCGACATGACATTAAATTCTCCAACTGACTCGTGTTTTTCCTGGTAAACCACTTAGGAGTTCTCATAAACACATGAAACAATTACCTTAATGGGGACTTACAACATGTAAGTACTATAAGGCCCAAGCTTTATAGTTAACCATTATTAGCTCAGTTAAGGGAAATTAATTCTTCTTTCACATTGGCATTGTGTAGGCTAAAGTATGGAAAGGTAGAGTCAGAGTGAAAAATTCAATTCCATATTCGGGATTTGAACCACAGATCTTCTGGTTGCTGTCCAGCCGCTGTAACCCTTGAGATACTATGGCCAACGTGCCGACAGGACACTAAATTCTCCAATTGACTCTTGTTTTTCCCGGTAAACCACTTAGGAGTTCTCATAAACACAGGAGACAACTACCTTTTTGTATTAAATTTTAGATGAGTCGCGTTTTTTACACATCTGCTTCACTTTCGTACCTATTTTGAGGACATGTTTCGCAAATCTTCGCTTGCATCTACGGCTCATCTAAAATTTAATAATTTTTCGCTTCACTGTGTTGTTCCAATACAGTTGAATCTCGATATACCTTTTTGTAATTTACATTCTCTAACGTTATGTCATATCGGACGATGAATGGAATGGGTGAAATTATGCTCAAATGAGCCTAGGGCCCATGGAGCTTAGAGCTATCCAACATTCATCTTTCAGGATAAGGGAAAACCCCGGAAAAAGCGTTATCCAGGTAACTCACCCTGACCGAGATTCGAACTCGGGACCTCTTGAACGTGAGGCAGATATGCTGCCTTCTATGCTACCGAGGTGGGTGACGACTACCTTAATGGCGACTTACAATGTGTAAGTACTTTAAGGCCTGGGCTTTATAGTTAACCACTATTAGGTCAATTAATGGAAATTAATTGTTCTTTCACACTGGCTGTGTGTAGGCTAAAGTATGGATTGGACATGGACAAGGGTTAGAGTGCCTGGACGGCAACCAGAAGATCCCTGGTTCAAATCCTGGCTATGGAATTGAATTTTTCAGTCTGACTCTATCTTTCCATACTTTAGCCTACACACAGCCAGTGTGAAAGAACAATTGATTTCCTTGTTCAATGTCGTGGATGGTGTTCAGTGGTGGGACCAAACAAATAAAACAAAACGATTCCTAATGCTTATGGTTTACAAGAAGGAGAGTTGAGGCAACTTCAGCTATTGTTATATATAAGTGGTTAGGCTTCTTCTAGTGGCAGTGAGGCCACGGCGTAGGTAACTGACGCGAAATGTGATAATCTTAAATCCTAAATCATGTGAATATATTTTCAGCCATATTTGCTTAATTGTACATGTATATGAGCAGAAATTATTTCCTCTTTTTGTTTTCTTGGTTTTGTGCAACTTTGCATAAGTAATATACCTTATCTGGTTTCTCATTATGACCTAATTGCAACAAAGTATCATTATGTATGATTTTTTATACTTTTGTAATGTTATGTCCTCCAACATTAAGTCATATCGGACGGTGAACGAATTGGGTGAAATGATTCTCAAATGAGTTCAGGGTCCATGGAGCTTAGAGTTACCCAACATTCGTCTTGAAGGATAAGGGAACACCCCGGGAAAAACCTTACCCAGCTAACTCACCCTGACCGAGATTCGAACTTGGAACCTCTTGAACATGAGGCAGACACATTACCATCTATGCTACCGAGGCGGACCATGATAATGTATGGTATGCTCTTTAAAGAAATGTCAACAAAGCAATCTCTGCTTCATTTGGGGCCTGTATTACGATCTCCGGTTAAGGTGTTGCTTAACAGTTAACTTGGAGTTACACGCAGATGTCGGTATTACGACCTTTGGTTAAGGGCTAAATTTCTGGAGGTAAACTAACCCTCATCTCGAGTAGCGGTTAGTGAGATAACCTGGAGTTTACCTTCACACACAAAAAAGAAAAAGGCGTACCTCCAGGCCAGATTGAATGTCGACAGCCATTCTAAGGATGAAATGTTGTCAGAGTATTTATTTAATAGAAGAAGACCTAAAAGAATTAGAATGCGGAAAGATAATTTCATACATATATTTGTGACATGTTGAAAATGAAATAAAAGAAACCACGTGAGTATTGGGTATCTTGACGTAATAGGTTATGGAATGATAATTTCTAGTGTCCCATGGTGTCAGTGACTTGTTGCAAGCAATGCAGTATTTTATGCGACCATATTGCCACATATTTTAACGAACATAAATGTAATAAACAAAGCATGTTAAACCTATACTGGAAAGTACAGGCAATCCTATATATGTAGGTGGGTAGGTATAAAAGTTCTTAAACATGCTGAAGTAGTAGACATTCGATTTTGCTAATAGTGGGTGCAATGTTTAATTTGCGTTTCTGTAAAGAATTACCAGAGCAAAGTAAACTGTAAAGAGTGAATAAAACAGATGTTTTAGGTTATGCAATTTGTATCGATGTCCAAACCGTTATTGCAAACGCTGTTCACACATGTAATGTAGCTAATTACATGTGCAATACCATAATGGTTTTAGCCGACATTGTGCCTTAATGAATACCATTTGCTAATTATATTGCTATTTATGCAGTGTGAGCGCTGTGTCAATGCAAGTTGAAGTTTTACTTATGATTGTTGTCGTACCTACTTTAGTTGGTGCAAATGCAGTACATACATAAATATATTTGCTGCAAATTGCACACGTAAAGAAATATTAAAACGTGCCCATCTTGTATCCTGTGGTATTTAAATGAAGCCATTTATTTGTTCAATTAGTTTTTCCATCAAGGGCACAATGCTGTGACTGAAATGTGGCATTGGATTATGAAGTGCCAAGAAGAAATGTTAGTTTGCTACAACCTGTTTCCTTAAAAGAAAAGGATGGTTATTGCTTCATAACTAGCCAAATATGTTTAAAAAAAATCAGGTACCAAGTTACTGGTCCCAGAATGCGTATTTTATAACCTTGCTTTTATTCATTGATGACTTGTAATTTGTGGACCTTCCCTCTTCACATATACCTCTATGAAATGGTACTTTATATAACAAGAGGTGATTTATTCATGAGGATAAACTACTAACCAAATGATTTTAGCCAAATTATATTTGTGCAATACTATTATCAGAATTAGTAACAGTTATGTGGCCTTATTTTAAAAATTTTTTGACTGGAAATCTCTTGGTGTTCATAAATTAACAAGGCATTCCATATATTCTCCATATATCTCACCTAATCTATAATAACACTGGAAATTAATTATTCTTTCACACTGGCCGTGTGTAGGCTAAATTGTGGAAACGTAGAGTCAGACTGAAAAACTCAATGCCATAGCCGGGATTTGAACCACGGATCTTCTGGTTTCCATCCAGCCGCACTACCATTGTACTACTACGGCCAACGTGCCGATATGACATTAAATTCTCCAACTGACTCGTATGTTTCCCGTTAAACCACTTAGGAGTTCTCATAAACACATGAGACAACTACCTTAATGGCGACTTACTACATGTAAGTACTTTAAGGCCTGGGTTTTTTTATAGTAAACCACTATTAGGTTAATTAATGGAAATTAATTATTCTTTCACACTGGCCGTGTGTAAAAAAAAAAAAATAAACTCTGCTTTCTTATGTTCCGATGCCTAGATTCTATATCGGAACCTTTTAACTATTTCTTATTTTCATTTATACATTTATTAATTATAAGAATAACTTTTTAACTGTTTGCAGAAACAATAACCTAAGTGACTGCTAAACTTTGCAGTCAACTAGCCTAACTATCCTAATTATTTATTTATTTTTTTCTTTTGTTTTCAAGTTAGTCTCTCTCTTCAATTATATATATCGCTGTCAGGTCAGTCCGATTTCAGTCTATATCACCTTGTTGGTTTATTTGCTCTTCTCCTCCCAACTCATGGATATGTTCAACTTTAAAATCTCTTTATTCCTCTTCTCCTACTGGTGTTGCTTCCTCAATTGGATCTCTTCCTATGTTCATATTTCCTTCCATCTCTCGTCTTTGGAGTCTAGTTGATCGTCTTATTTGTTGAAGTGTTGCAGGTGTAGCCAATTTCATTGGTGTCGATTTCTTAGAAGTTATATATTGTTCCCAAGCTTTTGTTGAAATGATGTTTGTTATTGTGTCTAACTTATTGAACTCCTCTGCATCTCTTATTATTTCCCATGTTGTCTTTCCTTGCAGCTCTTGTCTCAGATGCTTCTCTCGATGCTCTTGACACTCGAAAATTTGGTGTTCTGGTGTGTCCTCTATGCTGCATGCATGGACTTGTCACTCGTCTTCCTATCCTCTTGCAGTAGGTGGCATAAGGTCCATGTCCACTAATAAAATGGATTATTCCTTTAGTCGGTTTGAAGTGGCTCATCCTTAGTCTTTCTTCTATTGTTGGAAGTAGTTCATAAACTCGACGTCCTTCCTCTATGCTGTCCCATTCGTTTTGCCATTCCTGTAATATTGTCCTTTTAATTTGCATCCTTGTCTCACATTCTACACCTACTATTTCTCATACTTTTTGCTGGTTATTCTTTCTTCTCCAGTATTCTGCACCTCTATATCTTATGATGAAGTCCATCGGCCATATCCCTAGGATTACGAATAGAGCCATCGTGGGTGTGGTCTTAGTTCTGCCTGCATACCGTAAAAGTATCTGACTTTGTGTTCTTCTTATTAGCATTTTGTTTCTTTCATTGCAAAGCCTTTGAGTCCATGTACTTGCTCCGTATCTCATAATCCCAGCTGCAGTACTTGTATGATACAATTTGATGATATCAGTGGGTAATTTAAAATTCCTTTGAATCAACGATGTCAACTTTCCCATCACTTTTAAAGTATTGTGTCTTATGTAATCAATATGCGTATTAAAAGTCAAATTCTCGTCGACAATTATACCTAAGTATTTGAAACTTTGCCTTCTTGGTATCGGTGCATTGTTTATTCTAATTACTGGGTTCCTCTTTAGTTTACCTTTCGTTACTACGTAAGCTGATTTTGAGGATGCTATGGTTAGTTTTACGTCATTGCACCAGTCTTGCAAGGTCCAGTGATATTCTTAGCCTTGTTTTCTATTTCTGTACGATTATTCCCATCTATAATTACCATCAGATCATCTGCATATGCTATAACTTCTGATGTGGAATTTAAATGTCTTAATTTCTCCAGAATTGGTTCAGTTAGTATATCCCAAAAGATAGGACCCAATATTGACCCTTGAGGGCATCCTTTATTAACATCTCTGATTAATGTGTGTTTGGAGGAATTTAGTAACAGTGACGTCAAAATTAATATAAAAATTATTTGTGGTTGGTTTATTGACACTCGTCACTTACTTTTTCATATATTTATGAGAGACTAGTTTCAAAGGCCCTGGCCTCCATTTTCAATCTCTTCCCAACTGGCAACTGTTGTTATCTGCTCTCTCTGGTGGTGGAACTATGAACTTTTTTGTCAAATTATCTGCTGGCGGGATTTCAAAGTTCATTACGCGATCCTAATTTTTCCAGATGAATATGTTCTCCCATGTTGTCAATCTATTTTGGTTTATCACTCCTTTTAATAATTTTGGATTTGGATCAATGTCATGGTTTTCATTCCAAAAATGAAATGCTACTGCTGACTTGTCTTCTTGTTTCAATCTGATGTTTCTAAAGTGTTCTTTGACTCTGGTTTTTAAATTTCTTTTTGTTTGACCTATGTAGCATTTTTCACAATTTTTGCAATTTATTTGGTATATTCCAGATTTGTTACCTGAAGGAATTTCATCTTTTGTTTTTGAATTTAGTAATTTTAAAATTGAGTATCTATTAGTAGGTGCCAAGATGATATTTTGTTCCTTGAATATCTTTTTAAATTTATTAAATGTTTTTGGATGATATGTGAATGAACTGAATATGCTGTTGCTTCCTTTTTCTTTAATAAATGTGGTTGTTTCCTTAATGGTTTTCTTTAGTTTAGATTTTCTAATTTTCTTCAACACCAAACTTTTGTTGTATCCGTTTTCTTCTGCTATGTGTATTATTTGGTTTTTGTTCCTTGAAATATTCTTCTTTTTCCATGGGTATGTTGACTAGTCTGTGTGTAAGGCTGTTTATTATTGCATGTTTATGCGTAATTGGGTTGTGGCTATTATTTTTTATATAATTTTCTGAATGTGTTGGCTTCCTGTAAATTCCAAATTTTATTTTTGTATCATTCCTGATGATATTTAGATCCAAGAAAGGTAGTTGTCCATTGATTTCCTTTTCTATTGTGAATTTGATAGTCCTTTCTTGCAGATTGAGTAATTTTAATGCATCATCTAAATGTTTACTTGGTACAATTGCAAAGATGTCGTCAACATATCTATACCAAACCTTGAAGATCAATGGGAAGGACTTTTTAATTTGTGTTTCAAATGCACTCATAAATAAGTTAGCCAAAAAAGGTGAAAGTGGATTGCCCATTGATAGTCCTGATTTCTGCTTGTAGTGTTTTCCATTAAAGCTAAAGAAGTTTTGTTCAATGCATATTTTTGTTAGAGAAATATATTCTTCTGCTTCTATTGCTTCCATATCAATTGTAGCTAGCCATTTTTTTAACACAGTCTGCAATTTTTCTGTTGGTATGCTTGGAAATAAAGATGTGACATCAAATGAAACCAATCTGTCATTTTTGTCCAAATTTATATCTTTGATTTTTTCTACTAAATCTAAAGAGTTTCTTAAATTTGCACTTTCAAATTTTGGAAAACTATTAAATTTACTTAGTAACCATTTGGCCAAATTATATGTGGGGGCATTTATGCTACTAGTAATAGGTCTCATGCCTTTCCCTGTTTTATGAATTTTTGGCAGCCCATATACTCTTGGTAATGTTGGATTATCTACTTTAATTTTGTGCAATTCTTTTTTGTTGATTATTTTGCTCTCTTTTAGCGTTTTATTTGTGGTTTCAATGCAGTACTTTAATGGATTAGTTTCTACTTTTTGGTAATTACTGTCTTCTAACAAATCTTCCATCCTCTTTGTGTATTCTTCTTTTTCCAGAATTACTAGTTTATTTCCCTTGTCTGCTTTAGTATAAATAACCGGTTTCTTTTTAAGAGCTTTTATGATTTGGTTACTAAAATTCTTTTTCTTTTCATTTTTAATCTCTTCTACTATTTTGGAGCATTTGTTTTTTACTGTGTTTTTACTTTCTTCATTAAGTGTTTGTGTAGCAATTTGGATGTCAGCAATGTAATCTTCAATTTGGTTGGAATAATCTACACATGTCTTTAAACCTAGATTCAGCATATTCAGTTCTGTTTTTGTAAAATTTTGGTTTGATAGGTTTACCACATTGTTTAGATGATCTTTTAGGTTATGTTTGTCTTTTTGATTTATCTTTTTAAAAGTGCCTGCTTTCTGGCATAAATTTTTTAATTTATTCTTTAACTTTGCTGTTTTTGTCTTCATTTTTCTATTAAGATATGCTAATAAATTGTTTTCAAAATTTTCCCAAAATATACTTCCTAATTGTTTGGTAAGTTTTTGATGCAAATTGTACAATTTTATTTCTAGCGTGTTTTTATTGCTATAGTGTTTATTCTTTTCTACAATTAATACTTTCTCTCTGCTGCTTTTTGTTGTCTACTATTTTTATCAAATTTTACTACTTTTCTTACGAAATTCGGTACTACTTTTTTCTTGATACATAAATTTATAAATCTTATGTCCGCTGCAATTTTTCTTCTTTTTTCCTGTAATTTTTCGAAAAGTTTTATATCCTGTTTGATTTCAATTGATAAACGTCCAAATCCTACCTTGTTGATGGTATCCATGTTCCTTGTTCCACACTTTAACTCCATTTGGTTATTCCTCAAGACTTATTTGCCTATACTTGATATGTGTTTGGAGGAATTTAGTAACAGTGACGTCAAAATTAATATAAAAATTATTTGTGGTTGGTTTATTGACACTCGTCACTTACTTTTTCATATATTTATGAGAGACTAGTTTCAAAGGCCCTGGCCTCCATTTTCAATCTCTTCCCAACTGGCAACTGTTGTTATCTGCTCTCTCTGGTGGTGGAACTATGAACTTTTTTGTCAAATTATCTGCTGGCGGGATTTCAAAGTTCATTACGCGATCCTTATTTTTCCAGATGAATATGTTCTCCCATGTTGTCAATCTATTTTGGTTTATCACTCCTTTTAATAATTTTGGATTTGGATCAATGTCATGGTTTTCATTCCAAAAATGAAATGCTACTGCTGACTTGTCTTCTTGTTTCAATCTGATGTTTCTAAAGTGTTCTTTGACTCTGGTTTTTAAATTTCTTTTTGTTTGACCTATGTAGCATTTTTCACAATTCTTGCAATTTATTTGGTATATTCCAGATTTGTTACCTGAAGGAATTTCATCTTTTGTTTTTGAATTTAGTAATTTTAAAATTGAGTATCTATTAGTAGGTGCCAAGATGATATTTTGTTCCTTGAATATCTTTTTAAATTTATTAAATGTTTTTGGATGATATGTGAATGAACTGAATATGCTGTTGCTTCCTTTTTCTTTAATAAATGTGGTTGTTTCCTTAATGGTTTTCTTTAGTTTAGATTTTCTAATTTTCTTCAACACCAAACTTTTGTTGTATCCGTTTTCTTCTGCTATGTGTATTATTTGGTTTTTGTTCCTTGAAATATTCTTCTTTTTCCATGGGTATGTTGACTAGTCTGTGTGTAAGGCTGTTTATTATTGCATGTTTATGCGTAATTGGGTTGTGGCTATTATTTTTTATATAATTTTCTGAATGTGTTGGCTTCCTGTAAATTCCAAATTTTATTTTTGTATCATTCCTGATGATATTTAGATCCAAGAAAGGTAGTTGTCCATTGATTTCCTTTTCTATTGTGAATTTGATAGTCCTTTCTTGCAGATTGAGTAATTTTAATGCATCATCTAAATGTTTACTTGGTACAATTGCAAAGATGTCGTCAACATATCTATACCAAACCTTGAAGATCAATGGGAAGGACTTTTTAATTTGTGTTTCAAATGCACTCATAAATAAGTTAGCCAAAAAAGGTGAAAGTGGATTGCCCATTGATAGTCCTGATTTCTGCTTGTAGTGTTTTCCATTAAAGCTAAAGAAGTTTTGTTCAATGCATATTTTTGTTAGAGAAATATATTCTTCTGCTTCTATTGCTTCCATATCAATTGTAGCTAGCCATTTTTTAACACAGTCTGCAATTTTTCTGTTGGTATGCTTGGAAATAAAGATGTGACATCAAATGAAACCAGTCTGTCATTTTTGTCCAAATTTATATCTTTGATTTTTTCTACTAAATCTAAAGAGTTTCTTAAATTTGCACTTTCAAATTTTGGAAAACTATTAAATTTACTTAGTAACCATTTGGCCAAATTATATGTGGGGGCATTTATGCTACTAGTAATAGGTCTCATGCCTTTCCCTGTTTTATGAATTTTTGGCAGCCCATATACTCTTGGTAATGTTGGATTATCTACTTTAATTTTGTGCAATTCTTTTTTGTTGATTATTTTGCTCTCTTTTAGCGTTTTATTTGTGGTTTCAATGCAGTACTTTAATGGATTAGTTTCTACTTTTTGGTAATTACTGTCTTCTAACAAATCTTCCATCCTCTTTGTGTATTCTTCTTTTTCCAGAATTACTAGTTTATTTCCCTTGTCTGCTTTAGTATAAATAACCGGTTTCTTTTTAAGAGCTTTTATGATTTGGTTACTAAAATTCTTTTTCTTTTCATTTTTAATCTCTTCTACTATTTTGGAGCATTTGTTTTTTACTGTGTTTTTACTTTCTTCATTAAGTGTTTGTGTAGCAATTTGGATGTCAGCAATGTAATCTTCAATTTGGTTGGAATAATCTACACATGTCTTTAAACCTAGATTCAGCATATTCAGTTCTGTTTTTGTAAAATTTTGGTTTGATAGGTTTACCACATTGTTTAGATGATCTTTTAGGTTATGTTTGTCTTTTTGATTTATCTTTTTAAAAGTGCCTGCTTTCTGGCATAAATTTTTTAATTTATTCTTTAACTTTGCTGTTTTTGTCTTCATTTTTCTATTAAGATATGCTAATAAATTGTTTTCAAAATTTTCCCAAAATATACTTCCTAATTGTTTGGTAAGTTTTTGATGCAAATTGTACAATTTTATTTCTAGCGTGTTTTTATTGCTATAGTGTTTATTCTTTTCTACAATTAATACTTTTCTCTCTGCTGCTTTTTGTTGTCTACTATTTTTATCAAATTTTACTACTTTTCTTACGAAATTCGGTACTACTTTTTTGTTGATACATAAATTTATAAATCTTATGTCCGCTGCAATTTTTCTTCTTTTTTCCTGTAATTTTTCGAAAAGTTTTATATCCTGTTTGATTTCAATTGATAAACGTCCAAATCCTACCTTGTTGATGGTATCCATGTTCCTTGTTCCACACTTTAACTCCATTTGGTTATTCCTCAAGACTTATTTGTCTATACTTGATGTGTGTTTGGAGGAATTTAGTAACAGTGACGTCAAAATTAATATAAAAATTATTTGTGGTTGGTTTATTGACACTCGTCACTTACTTTTTCATATATTTATGAGAGACTAGTTTCAAAGGCCCTGGCCTCCATTTTCAATCTCTTCCCAACTGGCAACTGTTGTTATCTGCTCTCTCTGGTGGTGGAACTATGAACTTTTTTGTCAAATTATCTGCTGGCGGGATTTAAAAGTTCATTACGCGATCCTTATTGTTCCAGATGAATATGTTCTCCCATGTTGTCAATCTATTTTGGTTTATCACTCCTTTTAATAATTTTGGATTTGGATCAATGTCATGGTTTTCATTCCAAAAATGAAATGCTACTGCTGACTTGTCTTCTTGTTTCAATCTGATGTTTCTAAAGTGTTCTTTGACTCTGGTTTTTAAATTTCTTTTTGTTTGTGAAAAATGCTACATAGGTCAAACAAAAAGAAATTTAAAAACCAGAGTCAAAGAACACTTTAGAAACATCAGATTGAAACAAGAAGACAAGTCAGCAGTAGCATTTCATTTTTGGAATGAAAACCATGACATTGATCCAAATCCAAAATTATTAAAAGGAGTGATAAACCAAAATAGATTGACAACATGGGAGAACATATTCATCTGGAAAAATAAGGATCGCGTAATGAACTTTGAAATCCCGCCAGCAGATAATTTGACAAAAAAGTTCATAGTTCCACCACCAGAGAGAGCAGATAACAACAGTTGCCAGTTGGGAAGAGATTGAAAATGGAGGCCAGGGCCTTTGAAACTAGTCTCTCATAAATATATGAAAAAGTAAGTGACGAGTGTCAATAAACCAACCACAAATAATTTTTATATTAATTTTGACGTCACTGTTACTAAATTCCTCCAAACACACATCAAGCATAGGCAAATAAGTCTTGAGGAATAACCAAATGGAGTTAAAGTGTGGAACAAGGAACATGGATACCATCAACAAGGTAGGATTTGGACGTTTATCAATTGAAATCAAACAGGATATAAAACTTTTCGAAAAATTACAGGAAAGAAGAAGAAAAATTGCAGCGGACATAAGATTTATAAATTTATGTATCAAGAAAAAAGTAGTACCGAATTTCGTAAGAAAAGTAGTAAAATTTGATAAAAATAGTAGACAACAAAAAGCAGCAGAGAGAAAAGTATTAATTGTAGAAAAGAATAAACACTATAGCAATAAAAACACGCTAGAAATAAAATTGTACAATTTGCATCAAAAACTTACCAAACAATTAGGAAGTATATTTTGGGAAAATTTTGAAAACAATTTATTAGCATATCTTAATAGAAAAATGAAGACAAAAACAGCAAAGTTAAAGAATAAATTAAAAAATTTATGCCAGAAAGCAGGCACTTTTAAAAAGATAAATCAAAAAGACAAACATAACCTAAAAGATCATCTAAACAATGTGGTAAACCTATCAAACCAAAATTTTACAAAAACAGAACTGAATATGCTGAATCTAGGTTTAAAGACATGTGTAGATTATTCCAACCAAATTGAAGATTACATTGCTGACATCCAAATTGCTACACAAACACTTAATGAAGAAAGTAAAAACACAGTAAAAAACAAATGCTCCAAAATAGTAGAAGAGTTTAAAAATGAAAAGAAAAAGAATTTTAGTAACCAAATCATAAAAGCTCTTAAAAAGAAACCGGTTATTTATACTAAAGCAGACAAGGGAAATAAACTAGTAATTCTGGAAAAAGAAGAATACACAAAGAGGATGGAAGATTTGTTAGAAGACAGTAATTACCAAAAAGTAGAAACTAATCCATTAAAGTACTGCATTGAAACCACAAATAAAACGCTAAAAGAGAGCAAAATAATCAACAAAAAAGAATTGCACAAAATTAAAGTAGATAATCCAACATTACCAAGAGTATATGGGCTGCCAAAAATTCATAAAACAGGGAAAGGCATGAGACCTATTACTAGTAGCATAAATGCCCCCACATATAATTTGGCCAAATGGTTACTAAGTAAATTTAATAGTTTTCCAAAATTTGAAAGTGCAAATTTAAGAAACTCTTTAGATTTAGTAGAAAAAATCAAAGATATAAATTTGGACAAAAATGACAGACTGGTTTCATTTGATGTCACATCTTTATTTCCAAGCATACCAACAGAAAAATTGCAGACTGTGTTAAAAAATGGCTAGCTACAATTGATATGGAAGCAATAGAAGCAGAAGAATATATTTCTCTAACAAAAATATGCATTGAACAAAACTTCTTTAGCTTTAATGGAAAACACTACAAGCAGAAATCAGGACTATCAATGGGCAATCCACTTTCACCTTTTTTGGCTAACTTATTTATGAGTGCATTTGAAACACAAATTAAAAAGTCCTTCCCATTGATCTTCAAGGTTTGGTATAGAATTGTTGACGACATCTTTGCAATTGTACCAAGTAAACATTTAGATGATGCATTAAAATTACTCAATCTGCAAGAAAGGACTATCAAATTCACAATAGAAAAGGAAATCAATGGACAACTACTTTTCTTGGATCTAAATATCATCAGGAATGATACAAAAATAAAATTTGGAATTTACAGGAAGCCAACACATTCAGAAAATTATATAAAAAATAATAGCCACAAACCAATTACGCATAAACATGCAATAATAAACAGCCTTACACACAGACTAGTCAACATACCCATGGAAAAAGAAGAATATTTCAAGGAACAAAAAGCAATAATACACATAGCAGAAGAAAACGGATACAACAAAAGTTTGGTGTTGAAGAAAATTAGAAAATCTAAACTAAAGAAAACCATTAAGGAAACAACCACATTTATTAAAGAAAAAGAAAGCAACAGCATATTCAGTTCATTCACATATCATCCAAAAACATTTAATAAATTTAAAAAGATATTCAAGGAACAAAATATCATCTTGGCACCTACTAATAGATACTCAATTTTAAAATTACTAAATTCAAAAACAAAAGATGAAATTCCTTCAGGTAACAAATCTGGAATATACCAAATAAATTGCAAGAATTGTGAAAAATGCTACATAGGTCAAACAAAAAGAAATTTAAAAACCAGAGTCAAAGAACACTTTAGAAACATCAGATTGAAACAAGAAGACAAGTCAGCAGTAGCATTTCATTTTTGGAATGAAAACCATGACATTGATCCAAATCCAAAATTATTAAAAGGAGTGATAAACCAAAATAGATTGACAACATGGGAGAACATATTCATCTGGAAAAATAAGGATCGCGTAATGAACTTTGAAATCCCGCCAGCAGATAATTTGACAAAAAAGTTCATAGTTCCACCACCAGAGAGAGCAGATAACAACAGTTGCCAGTTGGGAAGAGATTGAAAATGGAGGCCAGGGCCTTTGAAACTAGTCTCTCATAAATATATGAAAAAGTAAGTGACGAGTGTCAATAAACCAACCACAAATAATTTTTATATCTCTGATTAATTTTCTGCTTTCAGCTACTAATGTTACGGTTCTGTCTTTACAGTAGTCCCTCAACATATTATATAAACATCTTGGATAATCTTTGTCTCTCATAATTTTGAACAATTCTGGCCACCACAGATTATCGAATGCACCAGAAATGTCAAAGAATATATTTATGACATACTTATTGGGATTTGATTTTATGTTCTCTAATGCTTTATTTATTGCATCATCAGTTGATCTGTGCTTCCGAAATCCGTATTGAGTGTCTGTCATGCCAATCATAGTCCTAAACTCATGTATACGTTTACTTAGTAGTCTTTCTTGGATCTTTCCTATAGTGTTTAGCAAACACACTGGTCTGTATGATTTTACTTCCGTAGGATCTTTATCTTTTTCTTTTTTCAGAATTACCACATTTGCATTTTTCCAACAGTATGGTATTCTTCCTTCGTTTATACACTCATTAAATAGCTCTGTAAGAATAGGAACTAGTGGTTCTTCCAACGCCAATATGACTTCTGAAGGTATTCCATCTGTTCCAGGTGATTTCCCTGTTCTACAGTCTCTGATTGCCAGTCGAACTTCTGATTTATCAAACGGATACATTAACCTCTCTCCGTTGTGATTTCCTTTGAAGGCATCTCTTTTCTTTCTCTGATCAACGTTTTCTCCTTCCAGTATATCCAATGGTAATAGTTTGTTCAATAAATAATTTGTTGATTCTAGCCACGTTCTTGTCATTTGACCATCATCCTTTTTGAGTGTAGATATAACCTCCGGTACATTAACTTTCTCCATTACAATCTTGTATGGGATTCCCCATGCGTTATTTGGTAATTTTTCTTCGACGAACTTGTCCCAGGAGTTTTGTCTGGATTCCTCTAGAGTTATCTTATATTTTTCTTTTATTCTTCTAAAGATATTTAGATTCCTCTCTCTTTCTTCTGAGATGACTGTTCTCTGATATATTCTTCTTGCTTTCCTTAATTTACTTCTTAACTTTTGAAGTTTTTCGTTCCATACATTCCGTTCATTAATCTTTGGTCTTATCCTTAATAAAGTTTTCTTCATAACATTTTGCACACTTCTGTGATTTTCTTTGCCTTAGTGTCAATGTTATCATCATCTAGGATTGCCGGTAATCTAAATTCTTGGATAAGCTTCTGTTTATATTTTTAACTATGTATCTAGTTGGTCCAGTATGTAATGGTACTTCATTTTTCATCCTTACTACATAGTCAAATAATATTAGATTGTGGTCGCTAGAAGTCTGTTGTTGTGTCACCTTCCAGTTTATTATTTTAGATACAATATATCCTCTAGCTAAGGTAACATCTATGTTTTCTTCTGCTCCAGCCCTTCCTTGAAACGTATAAGGATTATTTCTTTGATTCAAGACCTCCAAACCATATTCTTGGATTAGTTCTTCCATTTTGTCTCCATTTTCGTCAGGATTTTTACTTCCCCATAGAACTGATTTTGCATTGGCATCTAGTGTTATTAATATTGGCTCCCTATTGTATTGGTCCAGAATTTCTCTAGTCTTTTCCAAGTGCAGTTCTATATTGTCTTTATATTGATAATATTGATTTATCAGAATATTGGTTTTACCTCTACAGGTCATTTCTAGACAACATAGCCATTCATCATTGTGTTGCGCTATTTTAACTATTTGTATTTGTTTGTTAAATACAATAATGATAGCTTGAGGACTTGTACCTGTTGTTATAATTCTACTACCAATTGGCATATGTACCACTTTTCCTCGCAAGGTGTATGGTTCTTGTATACAAAGGATATCTATTTTTTACTCTTCTGCCAATTTACGTAGTTCCATCATGACCATTTTACTACACTTAGCGTTAACTTGTCCAAATCTTATTAGAGATGTTTCATTAAAGTTGCATTGTTGATTATCATTATTATTGTAATTATTAGCCATAATTTGTTCTTGATATGATTCTTTCCCTCAGCATTGCATATGTTGGACATTGTCGTTTCTCTTCTTTGTTCTCTGTGCAAATCTTCTTTCTTAGGCTACATGGTATGCATTTCCTCTGTTGCTCTTTCTTATCACAGTCCTTTCTGTCATGCCCTTCCTCCCCACAATGAGCACATTTGCTATGTTCACTTTTGCAAAACTTAGCTACGTGTCCAAGATCCTGACATTTGAGGCATCTAGGGACTGTTATAAAGTCCTTTACGCTAACCGATTGAAAGCCAATATATAGTCTTCCTAACATTACAATGCGCCTTCTTAACAATGGTTCGACCTCCATGACATGGTGAACTGTTGCCTTATTTCTTGGTCCCGTTTTGAATCTTAAGTTAACTTTACTGTCGAAGTCTTCCCAAGACATATCATCAAAGTTTTGTAAATACATATTTCGTTTTATTTCCTCCTCTTTCACTCCAGCTAGTACATCGTAAATTATTACTATAGGATTTCTCCTTTTGGGTTCTTCCATCTTTAGGTCTTTCTCCTTCAAATTTTTACTATTCATTATCTTTTGAATATCCTCCTTAGTTTCGGTTTCCACTATTAATGTCCTTTCTGTAGCCTTTATGAAGCTAATCTTTATTTTCTTGAGCTGGCTTTAAGTTCTTGCTTACTATTTCCTGAATTCTTTAGTTGTTTTTCCTTTTGCAGATGAGATAAATAAAGTATGTTTTTGTTTTCTTGCAGTTTTTTCTATTTTTTCTATATTCTCAACTGTCTTCGGTTTTTGTAATACTTGTGAGAAACTTGCAGCCAAAGGTTGTATTGCTGTTGTTTCTTTGCGAATGGCTAATTCCGTTCTCAATTTAATATTTTCTTCCTTTAACTTATCAAATTTCCCAACAATATTTGCTAAGTTACTAAATATCGCTTTCTTTCCATTCACAGACATTTTGTCGGCACCTACTATTGAATTCATTTCTTGAATTATCTTTGTTATGTCGTGTTCAGATGGATATTTATATACTGCATCGTCTACAGTAATTTCAATACCTTTAGCTTCTTTGTCATGTCTGGCTATTTCTTTCGAGGTCGAGGCAGCATCCGGAGATCTTACCAACGACCTCTTGGGGGTGTGTAGGCTAGAGTCAGACTGAAAAATTCAATGCCATAGCCGGGATTTGTACCACGGATGTTCTGTTTCCGTCCAGCCGCACTACCATTGTGCTACTATGACCAACGTGCCGATATGACATGAAATTTTCCAACTGACTTGTATTTTTCCCGGTAAACCACTTAGGAGTTCTCATAAACACATGAGAATAACACTCTATTACACTCTATAATAACACTAACCTAATGTAACCTACATAACCTATAACACTAACCTAACGCTATGAAAAAGAATCTAACGCTATGGAAATACCTAAACTGTAAACGAACTATAATAATAACTATACACAACTATGCTAGACCTTATTAAGAATGAACTACTACTGAAAATGTCACGGAAATATACATAAAACAGCTAATAAAAAGTTAAAACAACACGCCTGAGTACTACATGTGTTTGGTTTTCCAGCTAATTGTACATTCTAAACACAGGATGACGCTGCAAACAAGGTAAAATGCCAGTGGAAAATATTGCCAACAGTTCACATTCCAGCATTATGCACAGGGTAACAAACCTACAGGTAAATCGAGTTCGTAATACGAGGCACTGAACCTAACTAATAGTTATCGATAACTGATAGGTAACAAACCTCCCCTAGTAACCGGAGATCGTAATACAGGCCCTTAACCAAGCAATTGTTTATCAACATGCTAGATCGCCCGCCTCGGTAGCATGGTGGTAGTGTGTCTGCCTCACGTTCAAGAGGTCCCGAGTTTGAATCTCGGTCAGGTTGAGTTACCTGGATAAGGTTTTTCCGGGGTTTTCCCTTATCCTGAAAGACGAATGTCGGGTAACTCTAAGCTCTATGGACCCTGGCACATTTAAGCATCATTTCACCCATGCCATTCATCGTCAGATATAACTTAACGTTGGAGAACGTAAAATTACAAACAAAAAAAAACATGCTAGATCAAGATTGGGCTAAGTAATGTCCAGATTATAATTTGCATTTGTGGTTGTGTTTACAACTTTTGTGCAGGTATTAGTAGTTTAATCAAATTCCTATTTTCACATATTCAATCTGACTAATCCTTTCACAGGGCGTATTGGAGGCATTGTGAATAACTTCGCTGGAGCATTTAAAATTAAGTATTGGTCTGCGAGGAATGAATGTGTAGAAGTTCCAAAACACAAGTTATAAAGTACACCTATTTTGGAATTCAGAATTCTATTTCTGAGTGGTTAGACCCGCAAACTCTCACCAAAGGAGCCCAGGTTCAATCCCAGGTGACCGCAAAGTGAGGTATGCAAACCTGCCCGAAAAGTTCGTAACATGCATTGAATTAGGAATATTTAATACCTGAGATTGCCTTGATCTTTATCCAGAAATTTTAAGCGGATTAGGAGGTTCAATATTGGTACAGTACCTCAGTAAGCTAGCTGGTGTGATAATAGCATTCGTATAAGGAGACATCTGTAGCTTGAGTCCTGGACATGTCTTTGAATTTCTTAAGTCTTACTACACTAATATAATTATTTGTAACAGAAACTTCACTTATCTTTAAGGAATGTATGTAAATTGTCCTATTAATTCAAAATTAATCATCATTTCTTTAAAGATAAGTGAAGTTTCTGTTTCAAATAATTATATTTTTGCGATATTTGTTGCTTAACTGTTACTAGTTTCATTTTTAAACGTAAATAATTTTTAAGTCTTATTCACCTTTCCAAGTGGTTTGTGCAATAAGAGAATACTGTTGAGTAGTGTAGTTTGATCAATTATTGATGATGAAAATTTATGCACATTTTATGGTATTTATTAATTTTTTTTCTCCACAGATTCTTTCCAGAAATTAAGGACAACGTGGGATTTTATATCTGTTTGAAATGGATAAGAAAGTAGAAGTCAAAGAAGAGGAACCTCTGGCTGATGACGTACCCTCACTGAACGAGAGAGAGTTCCTTCACGAGGTTGTTCCAATGAACACAAGTATTAATACTGTGCTTGTTGACACTGATTGTAACATGACAGCCGAAACGGAAGTTAATTCAGAGACTTCTTTTATCAAACACTCTATAGAGCAGGTTAAGACTGAAAGTGCTACATGCAGCAACAACTGGGAGATGCATGGGGAAACAGAAATAGAACATCATACTCTGTTTTCAGACTTTGGTTCAGAGAATGCGGGAGAATTTCTTCTAGAGGACCCTCTAATGCTGGATAATAAATACAACAGAGATGATGAAATGTATAACAAAATAGAAATTAAAGGAGAACCTTGGACTTTGGAAAGAGAACCTTCATCAGTCTCAGATAATATTAAGGTAAGTTCTGTAGAAACCTACTGTTGTTAGTTTTAGGAATGTTTCATAATAATCATCCCAATATATTCTGTGCTGTTTCAGAATATTTCACTCTACTACACTTAAAATAAAGAGTAAAATTAATGGCAAAGGAAGTCAAAAATTGTTAAGCAACAGACAACCCATTGATAAATTCCACTCTTCTTTCACTTTGCTTTTCCCTGATCCCTTGTTTTCTTACACTTCTTTAACTCTGGCTTTTCCTGATCACCTGAATTCTTAAACTTGTTTCACTCTCAATTCATCGTACTGCAACTTCAATTTTCCTTATTTTCTTCTTCACTCTACCATTGTACTTAACCCTCCATTAACCGCAGGTCTTGGTAGAACGCTGTTGGTCGCATGGGGCCTGAGAGGCCTGCACAGTAATTATGTGATTATGTGCCTCTATTTCTTTTTATTTTCATTTTTACCTCAATTTTCAGCTTTATTTGGGTTAAATACACATGTTTATTAGTGTAGTCAAATTAAACACATCAGCTAAACTATAATAGGAATAGAGTGTACATTATAATTTGTATCAAGTTAAAGAGAATAACATATTCTTTTAAAATACATCTTGTCATTGGAAATGTTTAGTTATTCAGTCATCAGCTATTTCTTGTTCTCCTGTACTAAGTAGTTAACGCAAATAATTTAGGCACATTTTCTCAAACAGAGAGGAGCGTTGGATTTCCTACTTGCATATTTGCTTTTGCTGTTCTTTTTGTGTTTACTGCAGGTTTCATATTGTATCCTTTTCAATGACTGTGGTGCATTCGACAGCTCATCTGCCGTTGGTTGTTCAGGTTTATATTTCTTTAGAAGCTCTTTCACATTATTGGGGAGGTTTGATGCTGCTGCTCTTCTCTGAAGCTCTTGGGACAGTAAAGCTAAATACAGGACTTTCAAATATTTCTGTCTTGTTGAATTTTTTTTTTGGTTTCCAAGAAACATAACCCTAGAATTATTATTGCCACATCGTATGTTGGTGCTTGGCATTTTGCCTCCACGTGCTATTCAGCTGTAAAACAAGGAGAGGGGATAAACACGTCACTGACACATCATTGCGGTCGCCTAGCAGCCAGCAATCCACCAATCAAAAGTAAACTGTTGCCATAGCAACCCGGCTCACTTATCCTGCGTTGCGAACTCTATCGCACTACACCACGTGCCTTATGCATGACGCTAGTGTGTCGGCATGTTGAGGTTTGCAGTAAACAGACACTTCTACTATTGCTTTGCTTAAGAATCAGCGGTATCACAATACCGTCATCGTTCTTTGCCCTTTAATATGAGATGGTATGCATTGTTGTAAGGGAACAGGTGTGGATTTAGTTTCAAGGAATATCTTATGAGGTTTTCTGGGTTAATGACCAACCTTTTCAGTTTAGTGACCAACCCTTCTTACTTGCCTTTGTCTGGTCCAGTTCTAACATGAATAACTCTTATGGTACTTAGGGTATTTCTCCCTGTCATCACTGCCGAACTGAGAGTGTACTGCTTCAAGTAGTGAATGTTTCTTAGGGTGTAAACGGCTTTACATTTTTGCAACATAATTCATGTGTTTCAGTGATCAAATTCAGTTTTTCAATGTAACTTTAATATTTAGCTAATTATTATTACTCATGGCTGCCACAAACACTTGTGCTATAGAAACAGACAGAAAGAAACTATCTGCACAGACCACTAAAAATATTTTTGGACATGGAATCCCAATTAAAGGACAAGCAAGGGAAATTACATTGTGACTTTGTGGGTTCGTGAAATGAAAAGTCCAATTGCACCACTCAAAAAAGTTCTTTATTTCCACCGACTTACAATTAAACACTTGCCAATTACACAGAATTACGTAATGCACACAATTACGATTCACCAGTTCGTCCGTTACAATTTCACTTGCACTCGTAATTACGTACAATACTTCGATGCACGTACACAGTCTTCTTGTCGTACACTAGCACTGCACTCTTACACTGCTTGCCAAGAACTCTGACTCACTCACCCCCAGCCCGGCGTGTTGCTTATATAGGGTGAGCTGGCCGATCGAGAATGTTCTGGATTAGATGAAATATCCCGTAAGTTCGAGAAATCAAGGGCAGCGGAAGGAGACGGCACGGTAATGTTTTTTTTCCCAGCCACCCCATGTTACCACTATAAGACAAATGAGGGGGCGTGTCCGAGTGCCTCCGTCTCCTGCTGCTGCCGTCAGCTGGTTCTATAGGGTGTTCTAACATTCGGGTGACACTGCTCCCTCCTCTAAGCTGGTCGTCCCGAACAGCACCATCGTAGCGTGCCAGGCGATCCAGGTGTACCACCAACATCTTCCCTCGGGGAACCTTCTGGATGCGGTAGACCACGTCATTAATCCTCTTCACCACCCGGTACGGTCCTTGCCATGGCTGCTGGAGCATCGGGCAGCGTCCCTTGGTCCGGGTAGGATGGTACAACCAGACCAGGTCACCTTGCTGGAACCCTTGGCTGTTGGCTTGCCTGTCATACCTGGTCTTCATGCGGTCGCTCGCCTTCTGGATGTTCTGGCGAGCCATCTCATGCATGTTGTGGAGATGGTCCACCAAGTTCTCCACATACTCATTCATTGGCTGTTTCGCTTCCGGAGGGCTACCAAAAGCCAGGTCACAAGGGAGGCGTAACTCTCGCCAAACATTAGGCTGGCTGGCGTCATCCCAGTTGTGTCGCGTGTGGACGAGCGGTAGGCCAGCAAGAACAGTGGCACCTTGACGTCCCAGTCTCGCTGATGGCTGGCCACGACCTTCCTCAGGTGTTCCTCTAAGGTCTTGATGAACCTTTTGACCATGCCATCCGATTGGGTATGTAGAGGCGTCGTGCGAGTCTTGTTCACCCCAAGCCTTTGTAGTGCCTCCTTCATTAGGTTGGACTCAAAGTTGGTACCCTGGTCACTGTGTAGATCTAACGGCACCCCAAATGGACAGAACACTTGCTTCACGAGGCAGTCTGTGATTGTCTTTGCCTCTTGGTTTGGGATGGCATACACCTCCGGCCACTTGGTGAAGTAGTCCACGACCACCATTAGGTACTTGTTGCCTCGGTCAGAAACTGGGAATGGTCCAGCAATGTCAACGGCGAGCCGTTCGAATGGCGCTCCGACGTTGTACTGCTGCATGCAACCCCGGCTTCTAGTCTGGGGGCCGCAACTCGCCGCGCACACGTGACACTGACGGCACCATCTCTCAGCATCTGCTCAGAACCTCAGCCAGTAGTAGCGCTGCCGTAGTTTGTCAATCGTTCGGTTTGCTCCCAGGTGTCCTCCTGATGTACCAGCGTGCACTTCTTCCAAGACTTCCGGTACCTTACTCCGGGGAAGTACCAACTGTTCTCTCTGCGTCTTCCCATCGGGTGATTCTCATATCCGGAACAGCACGCCATCTCTGGTCTTCAACGAGTCCCATTGGGCCCAGTACGACCTGTAGGTGGCGCTCCTCGGTGCGATGTCCTCCCAGGTTGGTCTGTCCCTGCCTCCACTTCCCTTAAGAGTGGCCCCAAGTCTGCGTCCGCCAGCTGCTCCCTCCTCAGGCCTGCGCATCCCAGCCATCCGCAGGCACTGCCGTGACTACTCGGACTGCTGCGGCACGCTCCTTCTCCTCCACTCTTGTACACTGGCCGCATTCTTCTGGACAGGGTCTTCGGGACATGGCATCAGCGTTACCGTGGCTCTTCCCTCTACGATGTTCCGAGGTGAAGTCGTACTCCTGCAGCCTCTGGATCCAACGTGCTGTCTGGCCTTCCAGGTTCTTAAAGCTCAATAGCCAGGTTAGGGCGGAATGTTCAGTCCTCAGGTGGTATGGCTGACCGTACAGGTACTTGTGGAAGTGCTCCAATGTCTTTACCACCGCCAGTAACTCCCGTCGGGTGATGCAGTAGTTCTTCTCTGCCTTGTATAGCGTCTTGCTGTAGTAGGCTGTCACCCGCTCATGGCCGTCCTGGATCTGCGATAGGACACCTCCAATGCAATGGTCGCTGGCGTTGGTGTCCACAATGAAGGCGCCACCCATTTGTGGGAAACCCAAAGTTGGAGCACTGCACAGGGTTTCCTTTAGGTGCTGGAAAGTGTCTTCGGCATCCTCCGTCCACACATAAGGCCGGTGTTCCTCTGTCAGGCGGGTGAGGGGTTTGGCAATGTTGGAGAACCCCTTTATGAAGCGGCGGTAATAACTGCACAGCCCCAGGAAACTGCGCAGCTCTTTCTTATCCCTTGGGCGAGGCCAATCTCTCACAGCCTTTGTCTTCTCCAGGTCTGTGGCCACTCCGGTTGCTGAGACTATGTGGCCCAAGTTGTTAACTTCCTTGCGGAAGAGCTGGCACTTCTTCACACTCAGCTTCAAGTTGGTCGCCTGCAGTCTCTGTAGCACCTTACTCAGATTCTCAAGGTGATCTTCAAAAGTTTTCCGACGATGATGATGTCCAGGTATAGCAGGCAGGCATCGTAAGTCAGCCCTCTCATCACTGACTCCCTGAGGCGCTGGAAGGTAGCTGGTGCGTTGCAGAGGCTAAAGGCCATAACCGTGAACTGCCAGAGCCCTTGGCCCGTCGAGAATGCAGTCTTCCCCTTGTCTCTCGGGTCTAGAGCTACCTGCCAGTAGCTCTACTTCAGGTCTAGGGTCGAGAACCACTGTGCACCAGCTAGCGTGTCCAGGGTGTCGTCAATCCGGGGTAAGGGAAAACAGTCCTGGGTGACAGCGTTCAGCTTTCTGTAGTCTACGCAGAAGCGTAGCTCGCGGTTCTTCTTCGTCACCAAGACTACAGGGGAACACCAAGGGCTGTCAGACTCTTCAATCACTCCCCTGGATCTCATGTCCTCCAGCATGTCTCGTACCGCCCCTTGCTTCGCCAGCGGAACGCGTCTATGTGGTTGCCGAATAGGCTGGGCGTCCCCGGTGTCGATGCGGTAAAGCACTTTGTCCGTGCGGCCGTAGTCACTATCACCGTGGCTGAAGACGCGCTGATACCGTCTTAGCAGTTGTCGAACCTTCTCCAGTTGTTCTGCGGTCAGGTGGTCGGTCGCCCTCTCCACTAAGCCTTCTAGCCGGGGCCCCAGGTGTTGCTTCGGCGCCGGCTCCTGTGTCTCGTCGATAGCTGTTACGCTCACCACGGGTTCGCAAGTTCCCAACTCCGTCCCGGCCTGGACGTCGTGATCGGCGTCCGTTGGAATTAGCAGTCTCACGGGCACCTCCTCTCGGCACGGCAGCAATGCCCTGGCTACACAGAGTCCGTGTACAGGCGTCTTCTGGTCCAGCATCATGTTCCTGGTTCTCTGGCCCTCCAGTCGCGCCGTCACCACCACCTCGCTCCTCGCGGGGACAACCACGTCTTCGCTCAAAACGACCCTGCAAATTTCAAGGCGCTATTCTGGTTGACGGAGTATAACCTCTTCTCCGTTGAGCCGCAGCACCTTCTTGCCGACGTCGACCGTCGTCTCATGGCTCCTGAGGGCATCCAGTCCCAGAATCACCTCCTCAGCCACCTTCGTGACGAACACCCACAGACGCACGACACTCCGTCCCAAGGTCAGCTCCAGCAGGGCCTCCTCAACAGGCAAGGTGTCTCCCGATGCCCTGACAAGCTAATATGGTCGGATCGGCTTCCTTGTCGGCAAACCCTTCGCCACGTCAGGTCTGATGGTCACGGCCGTCCCGGTGTCCACAGCACGCAGCACGGCTTTCCTCTTTCCCAACCGTCCGCGATGAGGCTGTCATCCATACGCCGGCTAATGGCGCGCAGTGTCACTCGAGGGGATGGTGGTGATGGCGCCGATGCGCCCCTCTCCACGACAGCCCTTACTCGTTTTCCGGCTACTCGTCCTGGTGTGGGCAGTCTCTCTGCAGGTGTCCTGGCTGACCACACCCCCAACACAGGCCACTAGGTGTTCGCCGGCGTCCCTCAGCTGGTCTTCTGTCTCCGGCGTAGCGGACACTCGTTCTCCACGTCGGGATAGATGTTACCTTGGCCGCCTCCATCCTTAATGCCGCTGTCAGCGCCTCGTGAATGGTTTTATAATCGCCGAGCATTAGGCGCTGACAAATCTCCGTGTCCCGTACCCCGTCGACAAAGTTGTAGGCGGCTTCCTGGGATACGAACTGCAGTGGCAGGTCAACCAAGGCCATGCTAGCCAGCTGCTCAATCGCCATGGCGAACTCCTGCAGCGTCTCCCCCGGCTGCTGTGACCTTGCCTTTAGCTGGCTGCGGTATGCTGCGGCTAAGCGGTAGTTCCTGAAAAGGTTCTCCAGGGCCTCCCAGATGTCCTTGGGCGCCCCCGTCGTCTGCACCGCGTTTAGGACTTCCGCGGGCCGTCCCTGGTGGCTGGCTATTAACTGTGTGGCCTCCTCCTCCGGTGACCATCTGTTGTGCTTGGCCACTGTGTCGAACTGACGGCGGAAGACCTCAAATGTTGACGCGCCGTCATATTTCGGAGGTTTGACGCGCGCCGATGTTGTGTCGCATCCCGGTGCGTCGGCCTTCAAATCCTTCAACCTCCTGCCGACGACGTCCTCCACCATGGCGCTCAGGGACTTGACGCTGCTGTCGGCCTTTCCCTCGAGGTTGTTTACGCGGTGCGCGAGGTCTTCGACGTCTTCAAACATGGCGTTCAGGGACTTGGCGTTATTGTCGGCCTTTTCCTCTAGGTCATTGGAGCGGTTCGCCAGGTCCTCGACGCGCTCATCCACTTGGCCATCCGCTTGCCCAGCTCCGTCACGTTTGCAAACCTAATTTGCTCAAACATCAAAGATGCCATTCCACCTAACAAAAAATCTGGTATATATCAAATTGAATGCAATGACTGTAGTCAAATTTATATTGGAAAAACCAATACGTGCTCAAACATCAAAGATGCCATTCCATCTAATAAAAAATCTGGTATATATCAAATTGAATGCAATGACTGCAGTCAAATTTATATTGGAAAAACAAAAAGAAATGTAGAAACAAGAGCAAAGGAACACTTTAGAAACATAAAATATAAACAATTGCAAAAATCAGCAGTTGCCACACAGTTTTGGGAAAAAAACCACAAAATAAATCCAGAACCAAAACTACTAAAACATACATCAGGAAAACAAGAACTATCCACATGGGAACAAATCTTCATTTCAAAAAATAAGAACAAAGTATTCAATTTCGACATCCCCCAGAATTTGTTCAGCAAGTTCCTTGAACCGCCACCAGAGGAGACCTGTGACAAAATATCGTCAGCTACACCAACGAGAACCAGTCGAGAGCCGGCTGATGATAGAGGCAAAGCCTCAGAAACATGTTCCGAAAAAATTTAAAATTAAGTGTTGTTTAGTGTCTTTAATGGACTCTCTTTAAAGTTAATTAATTAATAAATACATATTTTTCGTGCTTTTTCCATATTGTATTATAAATATATTCAGTAGCATTTCTGCAGGTACATATGTTTAGTCCTTTCCTCAATATAATTCGAACATAAAACCTTGTCTCATAACTTATGAGAGTTGTAGGAATACTTTGTGTCATTAGATACCTAGTGATTGTGTTGCACGTACAAGCAGGAGTGGTACTCAATGTTACTACAAGATTACATCATCTGTTTATTAATTCTGCATAAGCAATGAACTCAAGGTTAGGTTAGTGAATTAGCTGTGGGAATTCTAAATATCAATGTTTAATTGAAAGAAAAAAAGGTATTTGTAGTCAGTTTTTAACAGTTTGTCACCAACATTTTTATATTGTTGAAGGACTCACTTAGGAAGCCATTGTGTTCAGTTTAGCCTTGATCCAACTATCATCTGTTGTCGATGAAGTGTTAAAAACTGACCACATATAGTTTTTTTCAATTAATTTGGACATAACTATTTCTTTCAGCTGACTTTATTAGCAAAACATTGTTAAATAGTGCAGTATACTTCTGTTTAGAGACTCAGTAGCATATATGAGGAAAATTGCTCAAAATAAATGTCTCTGTAATGTGATTCATGTAACCTTAAATGTTCATGCTCATCATAGATTTTGTGAAACAATATACACCCCTTATCCTGATATGGACAAGCTAGTCGACAGTGGGGAAACAACTGTCTGTAAAAGCCTTGCGCAGAGTGATGCTTTCAATCAAGATGTTCCGTTGCCTCCTAAACCAGTAGTGTCACATTGTGGTACCTGACTTAAAGTTGTGTGTTATTGCAGATAATTTAGAAGCATTTGCATCAGTAGGAAATGAAGAGAGCTTTCTGCATTTGAGATTATCAATTTAAGATACGATGCTAATTTAAAATCAGACTTGTACTTTTTATTTTGTAATTTATATTTTCTGATAAACAAATTAGGAACTTCTGTTGACTTATTAAGTTGCTAAGTTACAGTTTGTTTAAGAACACCTGGCACTATCTTAAGTTAGAAAGGAGAAGCGGCAGCAAAAAATTTCAGGCCTTGTTTGAGAAACAGAGTGGCTAACAACACTTTGTATAGAAGTTCAAATTTTGTAAGGCTGGCTCATTACTTAACGTGATAATGTTTGTTAGTGATATTGTACTCTTAAAGCGTGCAAAGTTCACATTTTGTGTTGTAGCACGTTCATGTTCTCATTATGAGCATTATTGAATGATACTAGTCGAGGCAATGAGATGCACATACTGTCAAATAAATTTATTATAATACCAAAATGTGTATTTTGGATGTCTGTCTGCTAATTGATGAGCTCCTTTATTCATTGCTTTACATGCTAGAAAATTTGTTTTGTACCACTTTTTTTTAAGCTATATAGTTTTCTTTTATATTTTTAGAATCATTAGCATATCAAAATACTTTTCAGTTTTTAGGATATGATAATCTGGGCTCTAATCATTATAGTTTCTCCTATCTTGCAGAATTGTGTTCATTCCAGTGCTCTTCTGTCATAAACTTAAAAATTTCAAATGCTTAAAAATCAAGACAAATGAGATCACCACAAAAACATAAAAACTAAATCTATGGCATACAATCCCATACCAATGATATGTGAAATGTTTACCTGTTCCTGCAAAATCCAAAATATTTTACACTGCTATGCTGTTCAATTTGGCGATGATGAAGAAGTTTTATTACATCTCCAGCAGTAAGTTTTTATTTCAGTTTTTATATATGCTTCCAGTTACATAATGAGATATGCTACTGGAATAGATTGAAATTATGAGTTGTTTTCATTATTATTCTTTTTTTATGGCATTTAGTGATTTTCTTTGTCTTTTACACAATTTTGTTTCCAGAAACATCAATTTAGTGTGATCTGGTAAAGAGAAGTGCTCATTTTAATCACTTGCGGAGGAATAATTACATTTTGGGCATCTTAAGAGAAGTTTGTTTTTAACCGCTTCACCGATGGCCATTTAAACCCTTCAGGGACGGGAAACGGATACCCAGTAAATAAAACAGGACATTTAAATTGTTAAATGCTGTAAAAATGCACCATAAATACGATTCCATATCTTCCGGATTTATTAAGTTATTTAAACGAAACAAAAACTGGTTTAAAACCCATTAAAGGCAGTATACATCTACAATAACAAAAAAGTAGAGACTACATTAATAAATCGTTGAAATTTCACTACTTTGTTTCACTGTAGCAAAAGCTATTCTTTGTGTTGAACGCACCTAATATTTGAATCATTTTGTTTTGTGTGTAGACGAACGAATATATGTATGTATGTATAGCTACACAAGTGACTTCTCCGGTTCAAGGTTTTAGCTTTTAGTTTATTTATTTATACCAAGTGATAATCATATGAGCATATGTTGTGTTACACACACATGCTGGAAAGAAAACTCCCTGTCAGCATCTGTTATTACAGTGTTTCTCAACCAAGGTTTCTGGTAGCCTTATGCAGCTGTTTTCGCTTAGTATTTTAGTTATTTACACTCTCTGTGTTCAGAGTGATTTCTTATATCTATCAAGAGCTAAATGAATGGCACATTTGAAATTGTTGAATTTCAATGTTAACCATGACTTATCCTCGTAATGTAGCAAATAAATTAGCTTGCATATGATGTATACATGCTTCTAATATTACTGTAGAAAATCTGGAAGATTTGTTGTATGATTATGAAGTAGATGTTTAGGATATAGGTAGCAGTGACATGTACAGGTCTACAGATGGCATGTTAGCTACTCCATTGTTTGAGGGAAATGGCGGGTCAAATATGGGTGATGTGGATCAGCTATTACTAGCTATCCCTCTTTACAAAAAACAATTAAATGGTAAATAAAGTATTTTTATACCACTGGATCTAACCATGCCGAATTGTTTAGTAATTTTCAGAACTGTAAATTTGCGCAAGACATTCATCTATCTGTACTTGCGCGTATAAATAGCTCGTAACCTAATTGAGTATTATAATACTCAGAGGCCTCTTTATACTGGGGGGGGGGGTAAGAAATTTACCACAACATCACCCCTCTTACTTGAGAGAAAACACTTCCCTAAAAGGATATCACCCACAGCCAAAAAAGTCACAACCATTTCGAAAATGTCTTGTGTGTTGCAAAAAAGTAGTTCGCAAGGAAATTAATATTATTTGGTGTGAATCTGCAGATGTGCCCTTGGGTGTTTATCCAGGTTTGGAGGTGTACAATTCAAAAAGAAACCTTTAAGGGTACGTTTACATCCCTTATAGATCTAATTTAAATTTATTGTAAAATAGGAAAATTAAAGTAATTGGCATTAATGAGCATTAATGCCCGCCTCGGTAGCGTAGATGGTAGCGTGTCTGCCCCACGTTCAAGAGGTCCCAAGTTCGAATCTCGGTCAGGGTGAGTTACCTGGATAAGGTTTTTTCCGGGGTTTTCCCCTATCCTTACAGACGAATGTTGAGTAGCTCTAAGCTCCATGGACCCTGGACACATTTGAGCATCATTTTACCCATTTCATTCACCGTCTGATATGACTTATTGTTGGTGGACGTAAAATTACAAAAAAGAAAACAAAGCATTAAATGCATGTATGGGTAGGACGTCTATACACGTCCATATTGGTTTGGGGCATTTTAACTTGAACGTCATACGACATCCATATCGGTGAAAGGGTTCGTCAGTTGTTTCTCTCCAGCTATAATGAGTCACTTTGTTCACCCCAAATCCTTATTTGCTACTTGAATCAGGACATGCGCATTAACTTTGAGTTGACTGCAAAACCTAGAGAAGCAATTGGATAGCTGTAGCTTATTGTTCAGGAGCCACTGCAGATAAGGTTGTATTTTGAACACTATTTTTGTAAGCACACAGTAACCTTAAGAATTTAATTTGGAAATGTCATCACATAGTGGTTCACTGCAATTAGCTAAGACCTGACATCAGGTAAAAGCATTTGGAGTTAACTAGCTTTACTTTCTCCTCCCCAAAAACTGCTAGTTAAACCAAAACCAATAAGTTTGAATAAGAGAAAAGGAAACAATGACAAGAGGAATGGTATCAGACTACTGGGAATGAGGACATGTTTCACTGTATGTAGTATTAATGAATGGAGATGGTGATGCTTGTGGTGTGAATTCTATATAAGCACACACTGCAAGATTTAATTTAGAGTCTACCAATATATGTGTGAGTGTTCTGTGTAAACTATTTTACTTGTTTTAGTTAATAGATGGAAATTAATCATTTCTCCACACTAGCCGTATATAGGCTAAGATTTTTGATGGATAGAGTCAACATGAAAAATTCAATGCCATGGCCGGAATTTGAACCACGGATCTCCTGGTTTCCGTCCAGTCGCTCTTAGCCTTTGAGCTACCATGGCCAACATGCCGTCCTGTCATTAAACTGTCCATTTGACTCATATATTTCGTAAATTTGACTCATATATTGAATTTTTCATGTTGACTCTATCCATAAAAAATCTTAGCCTATATACGGCTAGTGTGGAGAAATGATTAATTTCCATCTATTAACTAAAATAATAAGAGTTAAAAGATGAAGCCTGGGGTTCAAGTACTTACGATAGTAAGTCGCCACAAACGGTGTATCTCAGATGCGAGAGCCCCTAGTTGTCTACCGGGGAAATATACGAGTCAAATGGAGAGTTTAATGTCAGGACGGCATGTTGGCCATGATAGCTCAAAAGTTAAGAGCGACTGGACGGAAACCAGGAGATTCGTGGTTCAAATCCTGGCCATAGCTTTAAATTTTTCATGTTGATTCTATCCATATTTTACTTGTGTTAGGCATTTGTTACAGTGCTATGTTTTTATTGCAGGAAAGTTTTGCTGAGTCGAATGAGGAAGATGAGGATCTCTTATCAGCACAGTTACCAAGGTAATAGGAAAACATTGTTTAAACTGTCAAATTCAGATATCTAGATGTACACCAATGGATGCAAATCTCAGTCATGTCTTTAACCCAAGTTTGTCTAAGTCCTTCTTGGCACAGCATTTTGTTTAACCATCAGCAGAAATTTGTCACAAGTTGCAAGTTTTATTATTACTAACCCATATGATCAATAAAGATAACCAAATAAATAAGTTATGCTTCTTTAACAACTAAGTATCAATATAAAGGACAGTAATCAGGACAAAGTTTATATTGTACAGTATTACTAAACCTTTTGGGTAGCATATACTTTATCTTTCTCTTAACGATGTTGAATCAAAACATTGCAGCTATTTATTTAGATATACTTTAAACGTAATGTTTGGCATCTGTCTGGGTGAGCTCTGCTAGCTATTTTAGGACTTCATGTGCAAACAGAAACTAAAAAGGACCTAACAGATGATCACAGATTGTTTTGCCTTGTGTTTGCAAAAACAAATACCTATCACAGCTGTAATATAATATTCTGAAACAATTATCTATCCAAAACTTTAGCCTATATATGACTAGTTTGAAGGAATGATTCATTTACATCAGTTAACTTAAGTTATTATAATTTATTCACTAGCTTACCATTTTTGAATAGGTTATCACAATATTGAAAGGAAATAAATTACAGCCTTGGGTGACCACGCTAGAAATCACTACACTGAAAAAATCTTCAGTTTTAATAATTCCAAAAGTCTGTTAAATTTTGATGATATATATATATATAAGGGCGCTCAACTACGGCGGTCATCAGCGCCCTTTAAAAAACTAGTCATGGCAAGAGCCAGATATAAATCTGTCTAAAAACTACACAAGTGTAACAAAACCTATTAAAAATAAACATACATAAACAAAATCAATCAAACTGTACTAAGAATTTCGTTCACTATATCCTAAACTCTAAACTAGAAAAGAATCTACAAAGCATCTAATCGTCTCCACGCACAGCCTACACGTGGGTGGGCCTGTTGACCGTCTCCCTCAGCCACGATGAGGAGCCCACACGAGGGAGACTGTTGGCTCGGGACCCCGGGTGTGCCAATCCCGTACCTACCGAAGTAGGCCCCTGGGGGAGGGTTAAATTTTGATATCTTACCAATTGAACACATTAAGTTAACCACCAGATGGCAGCAATTTGAAGCTCAGGCTGTGCAAAGAGGGGGAAGAGATAATCATGCTAAGGATGGTAATGAATGCTCTCAAAAACTTTCCAAGAATTGACAACTTAATGTACGTGAAGCTTTAAGACTCTACATTGTCATTCATATTTTAATATTTAAATTAAAAGTACTTCAGCTATTACCTATTATATAAAATATAGTAAATAAAAGTTTTGAAAGAATTTGGTATAATCATGGTTGTTTAAAATAAATATAAAACAAATTACTCAAATTTAAAGAAATATAAAATTTCAAAAAAAAAAAAAAAAAAAAAAAAAAAAAAATCTTGCATTTATCAATTTAACTGTTTAGCTTGCTACTGGGTTTACATACATTAGAAGAACCAAATGTAATTTGGAAACCAAAATGAAAGAACATTTTACAAATATTAGGTCCAAACACATCGACAAAATCAGCTGTGGTAGATCATTTTTTATTACTTAATCATTATTTATTTTTTGTAATTTACGTCCTCCAACGTTAAGTCAATTCGAATGATGAATGAAATGGGTGAAATGATGCTCAAATGAGCCTGAGATCCATGGAGCTTAGAGCTACCCAACGTTAGTCTTTCAGGATAAAGGAAAACCCCGGTAAAATCTTATCCAGGTAATTCACACTGACTGAGATTCAAACTCAGGAGCTCTTGAACATGAGGCAGACATGCTACCATCTATGCTACCGAGGCAGGCTTACTTAATCATGAATAGAAGTTCATGAACTGGACGGAAACTAGGAAACTTTGGTTTAAATCCCGGCTATGGTATTGAATTTTTCAATTTTACTATATCCAAAATTCTCAGACAAGGTTATATTTTCTTGCACATGTAAGGCAAAGATGATTGTTAATCATCCCTCTTTGTCAGATGTGAGCTAAAATTCAAGAAGCTTTGTATCTTATAACTTCTTGTCCAGCCTAATGTATGATTTAGCTTTTTTTATGACCTGAAGATTGAGTGCAGACATGTGCCAGGTTTCGGTTGTCACATGCCTACCAAGTAAAACTGACACAAAGAGCTTAGCTAATCAGCAGAAGGAATGAAGTAGAAAACGTAACGGAAATTTGTTGGACTATTCGTAGTTAATTCTGATTTCTTTCTTGGATCCTCCTGTACAACGCATCCACGCCAACATCAGCTCCAAAATTATATTCGTACGTTCACTTTCATGATTATTTTGAAGTATCAATCGAATTCTAAATAAGTCATGAGACATATGTGTTTCAAGGCGTGGTTCAGAATAAAGAAATCAAATTCTCTAATTGGTTATATTAATACGGATTTGAACTACAACTTAAAACGTTTTTGTTCTTGCAGCGGTATACATCACATTCGTCGTTACAGCAAAAATCTCTTTCTCTTTATAACAACTTATCGTAATGTAACAAAACTGAAGAACATATGTCTCTTAAAGATATTAACTTCTCGTAATGTAACAAAACTGAAGAACATATCTGTCTCTTAAAGATTATTGACTTCTCGTAATGTAACAAAACTGAAGGACATATCTGTCTCCTGAAGATTATTATTTACTTATCGTAACTATCGTTACTTCTACTTAATTTTGTGATTGGCCGATCCAATGGCACGTCACCACATGACGTCATATTACGTCATATAATTATTTTGACCAATCACACAATTACATACATTTTTACATATTTAAATTCATAATTCCTCCAAACATAACCCCAAAATACTGTTACAACGTTTATCTTAATTACATTAAAAAAATGAACCTAGCTACACTGAAGCAGCAAATACTACACAAATATAACTATTTGAAGCAAAAACTTCCCTTAATAAGAAAACTTACACCATTTCTTAAGATAAGTGAAGTTTTTGTTGCAAATAATTATATTTGTGTAGGTTTACCATGTTTAAGGCCTCAAGTTTTAAAAGTAGCGAAGCTAATTACAGATGTTCAGTTTATATTTATCACATGACTATTGAAATAATATAAAGAAAGTAATTTCTGAATGTTTGAACCTCGGTTCTGCTCTATACAACTTGAAAACTTAGAAAAGTTTCCTGATCATTTTTGTAAACAATAAGCATAAATAAAGTTTAAAGAGACATATGGATATAATGATTGTGTATGGTTGCTGTTTACTAGTTCTAGGAATTTGAGATTTTTTTTCCCCCTTTCAGCTACCTTTTGATGTAAAAGTCCTCTTTTGAAACCTTTATTTGCCCTTTTTGCATTTTTAGCTTTTTTTTTTATTAAGGTTCCTTTGTTTTTGGCAGTTTTGTTTTGTTTAACTGTTTTTTTTTTCTTCCTTTTTCTTTCCAATTGAACTGCTTTTTACTAATCTTTTCCTGTTCAACAGAGTCTAGCTTATATTTCAATTTCTATATTGCACTCGTAAGATTGGCTACAGCAGGTAGCAGCTGAGAGAAACTTTCTATAGTATCGAAGTCATTAGCACCAAGAGAGAAGCTAGTAAACCCTCTCCAAAAATCTTGTTATATTTGAAGAGCATTGTGACAATGACCATAAGAACAGTATATGTTACTGCCTTCCTGCTCAAACTCGTGGAGTTTTGGTATATAATAGCAATAATCACATACAACACATTTTCTTTGTGACTTTCTTATTCAGCCATCTATATGCAACTCTTTTTTTTTTTTACAAAGATGATATATATCAGAGTAAAACAAAACAAAAAGAGAAATTTATTATTCATTGTGTTCTTCTATGTAACTTAATGTCATGTCCACTAGGGGAGCCTGCACCAACCGCCCTCCAGTAAAAGAGGATAGAAAACACTAACACACTACAATATTAAAGAAAATCACATGTCCATGAACTACGTACAATAATGTCTTAAGTATTTAGCAGGAAACTTGACTGTTCTCCGACTGCAAGACTTGTTCTCTTTTTGGTACTGTATGGCAGGTCTGTCGTTTTACCAGAAGAACAGGGTCTATATAACACTGCTGGTTGTCCATTATCTCCAGTTATTAGGGTTCCCTCATCTGCTGCTGACATGAATGCTGGTTTCAGGCAATTAATAGAAACATTCATGGTCCTGTTTCTTAGGCTGAGGGCATAGTATTAATTAGTTTTGAACATTATTTTGAAGGGACCTTCATACAGGGCTTGTAATGGTTTCTTTACTCTGTCCACTCTCAAAAACACATGGGTACAGTCACTTAAGTTCTTGTGGATGAAGACAGTTCTAGAAGTTTTGTGCTTCACTTTCACAAGTCTCAGTTGTTGCATGTGATGCTGAAGGTTGGAGTCCAAGGTTGCCACTTCAGCTTTAGTTTTTTTTTTTTTTTTCATTAAAGCATTCACTTGCAAGTCAGATATGTGTGCCACTGACCACCAGTGCTACTAAACTGCCAGAGTCCTCCCGGAGTGATACATGCCTAGCAACACTGTGGGGAGGGTATGGGCTTTTATGGGTGTTTCAGTTATCCGATGCATCTGCTCAATTTTTCCATGGCACTGTGGATAATACAGTATGGTGCGTTTGAGTTTAACACCACACAATGCAGAAAGTTTCTTAAATAACTGTCTTTCAAATTGCCTGCCTTGATCCGTGACTAAATTAGCTGGAACTCCAAATTGTCAACCAGTGATTATAAAATTATTTGGAAACATTTTCCACTGTCATATTTCTCATTGTTACTGCTTCCATCCAGTTAGTGTAGCGATCTATGCATGTTAAATAGAGGTAGCCATCAGAAGGTGGAAATGGTCCAAAGATGTTGATGTGAACTGTGGTGAACCTATCACCAGAATCTTGTTAATGGCTACTCCGTGCTTCGGTATGTCTTGTTATTTTATATCTTTGACATCCCATACAGGCCTGAGTCCATTTCTTCACGTAATTTCTGATACCTGGCCAGATAAATTTGTCATAAGAGAAACATTGGTCTTTATTCATGGGTGTGATAAGTTGTGAATTTGAAGAAAAAACTGTTCACGGTATTCTTTTGGAATGTATGGGCTAATTTTATCACTTGAAGTGTCACACCATAATAACTTTGCTGATGGAAGTTGTTAACTCTTAAACACAAGAGTCTGGTTTTCCTCTTTGAGCTGAATGAGTTGAGCGTCTTGGTGTTGGCTTTCAGCTACAATATCATAGTCAATGAGTGATACAGTTTAATTTTGTGAGGGGTGATATGCCGCAAAGCTGTCTTTTCCACTGATGTGCTGAACAGTCATGCTAAACTAGGAAATATATTGGAGGTGGCACTGTTGTCGTGGAGATGACTTTTCATTCTTCTTTTGAATTGTGAACATCAGCGGCTTGTGGTCTGTAAATATTGTAAACTTTTTTCCTTCTAAGAAATGCTTAAAATATTTGACAGATAGATGGATTGAGTCAACATGAAAAATTCAATGCCATGGCCGAGATTTGAACCACGGATCTCCTGGTTTTCGTCCAGTCGCTCTAACGCATTGAGCTACCATGGCCAACGTGACATCCTGACAGGACGGCATGTTGGACATGATAGCTCAATGGGTTAGAGCGACTGGACAAAAACTAGGAGATCCGTGGTTCAAATCCCGGCCATGGCATTGAATTTTTCATGTTGACTCTATGCATACAAAACCTTAGCTTATGTACAGCTGGTGTGAAGAAATGATTAATTTCCACCAATTAACTTAAATAAGAGAAATAGATTCTTAACATAGGTACTGTCATGATCATAGGTACTGTATTCTCTGTTTGCTTCATTTAATTTCTTTGAAAAGAACCCTATTGGTTTCAATCCTTATTTCTCGTATTGTAATACACCACTAACAGTAAAATCGCTGCATCCACCATTAGAGACAATGCAGGGAATATGTGAGCATTGCTGCATTTACTAAGTCATCCTTACATTTATGAAATTTCTGCAGTGCTTCTGAAGTCCATGTGATTTTCCTTTTGCTATTCTTCTTGGCACCTAGGAGATACTCATGCAAAATGGTTTGTGTCTCTGGTGCCTCTTTAAGGTATTTGCGATAAAAATTAACATTATCCAGAAATACACAAAATTAATGTATTGTCTCTGGTAACTTGAAGTCACTGATCACTTTCACTTTGTCGGGGAGGGGTCTTAAACCTTCTGGCGTAATCCAATGTCCCAAGAATTCAAGTTCCTCTACCCCAATGACAGATTTACACATGTTGATATGCAACCAAATTTGTTTAGTTTCTCAGATACCATCTTGAGATGTATGCAGTGTTCGTCCATATCCTCTTAAACAACTGAACAGTCATCCAAGTAGGAGAAATCCATGCCTCGTGAAGCTTCATTTATGAAGTGTTGAAAGTACTAGGGGCATTCCAGAGTCCAAAGGTTATAAAATTGAATTCGTATAGCCGAAATGTGGTACACATAGCAGTTTTCTACTTGTCGTATTCTGCGATTGGAATCTGGAAATTGAAGATCTGTTTACCCTTCAATATAAACTGAAAATCATCAATACACGTAATTGAATATCAATCTGGAATAGTTTGGGCATTCAGTTTTCTATAATCACCATATGGTCGCACTGCAACCATAGCCTTTGTCTTGCGCACAATCTTTCTTTGAACTAGGTAGAGTGAGCTTGTCCATTGGGATTGAGATGGACAAATTATACTATTATTCTGCATGAATTGGAATTACTGTTTGGCTATTTTAAGCTTGAGGATCCAGCTGTCTTGGTTTACAATATAGTGGTTGGTCTTCAGTTGGAATATAGTGCTTTATAAACATGTTTGATATCCAAAGGTATCCAATTTGCTTTGGTTTACTCATGATAGGCAAATACTAGATCTGCGAATTTGTGAGTTTTGACATGGTGTTAATAACATTATCTGATGTGACTAACATGACTTCACCTCGTATGCTAAGTTTGGTCTTACCATCAGCTAACTGCTTTTTTTTTTCAGATCAATTAATAATTGAACTTCCTTAAAACATTGGCACCTAAAATACCTTTGTTAGTTTTAACAGTGACAAAAGGCAACTGAAATTGGCGACGGAGTCCTAAATCAGTGTTCAATGTTTTTATGCCATTTGAGTATTTCAGAGCCATTAGCTGCAAATAATATAAAATTGGCATCATAAATTTTAATTCTAAAGGTGGCAGGAGTTATGGATACATCTGCTCCACTGACTACTAAAAGTAGAAAAACAGCATTTTTGTGTCGCACAAATAAGTGGGATTTGTAGCAGACATTAATAGTTTCCGTAGTGGAGCTTGCTGCTTAACTCTACCACTGTTTTTAGGATTTTCCAAATTGTTCCACAAGCACAGAGGTTTCCACTTGTTAGGTAAACATTGGTTAACAAACTAAAAATGGTACTCACAATACCTGCCAGCTGGCTTGTAAGTTTTCTTGCTTTGGTTGTGACTTGAGCTGCAGCTATGACTTTAGCATCTAAAACTACGAAATTCAGCAATTTGTTGTTCCAAGGCAGCTCTCTGAATTGAAATTTGTGAAGGGATGTCGTTAGGTTTAAGAGTTTCATATTTATAGTCCTTCACATTACATAATTCACTATGAGGGTTCAATTCGCTAATGTTATCTGCCACTATGGCAATTTTTTCCAAGTTTTCGTGTGACACTTTCAAAATATTTATGATGAAGTCCAATAACTTTTCTAAGCATAACATGCGGAGCATTTTCTCAGACATGTTTACACCGGCTAACGACTGCATTTTTCGGAGTAGTTGGCTTGGCTTCATGTCACCTAGTTTCAGCCCTGTTAGCAAATGCTTTATTTGTTTTGCTTCACTCTCTTTAATAATATTAAAAAGACGTTCTTTTGTGGCAGAGTATTTTTTTGCATCTGCACTTTTGACGATGTCCCAGATGCTCTCGACTTATTTTGGGTCTAGTTGCAAAACAGGGTAATTATATTTGGGTTCCTCTTGCATAATATTGGAAATGGCATACTGATCTTCCACTTGGAATAACCATGTATTCGGCTTTTCAGTTCAGAAAGCTGGAATTTTTATGCTTGCTTGGTTAGTTTCTGTTGGCATTGAGTTTAATAGTCGAGATCCATTGATGGCTTGATTTTCTCCTTCCATGTTAATAAATGGCTTAGTCGGGGTAACCAATTATGTCGCATTATTTTTTTTACTGCCTTCCTGCTTAAACTCGTGGAACTCATTTTCTTTGCCACTTTCTTATTCAGCTATCTATATTCAATTCCTTTTACAATGATATATTTCAAAGAGTAGCCCGCCTCGGTAGCATGGATGCTAGCATATGTGCCTTACGTTCAAGAGGTATCGAGTTCGAATCTCGGTCAGGGTGAGTTACCGAGATAAGGTTCTTTCCAGGGATTTCCCTTATCATTCAAGATGAATGTCGGGTAACTCTAAGCTGCATGGACCCTGGACTCAGTCGAGCTCCATTTCACCCAATTCATTTACCGTCCAATATAACTTAACGTCCGGGTGGACGTAAATTAAAAAAAAATTTATCAGAGAATAAAACAAAAGAAACAGAAATTTATTATTCACTGTGTTCCTCCATGTAACTTATATTGTATCCACTAGGGGAGTCTACATTTTCAACAAAGTATCATCACTGTCAATTCAGAAGAGGAAAGGAAAACTTTTTTTTTAGTTTGATTTATGAGTCACTATGTTTCTACTCAACTTCATTTACTATGTTATTGTATAATTGAAACGTTTTCAAGATCATTCGATCTCATCCTCAGCTGTTTGGTGACTAAAGGAACATTCTTCCCCCTCTGCTACTTCGGTACTCCGATCCCTCTGCCAACTGGTGTTAGAGGCACTAAGTTTTAATACTTCATTTAATGCTGGGATTTCAAAATTTATAACTTTATCCCGGTTTTATGAAAAATTTTTCCCAAATATCCAACTCTATAGGTGTACTTAAAGACTTTAACAGTTTTATGTTATGGCCAATGTCGTGGTTTTCTGTCCAAAAATGGTGGACAACTGCAGATTTTTCTGCGTGTTTCAACTTTATGTTCCTATGGTGTTCTTTTTGTCTGGTTAACAAGTTTCTCTTAGTTTTTCCTATGTAGCTTTTTAATTTTATCAGTTGAAGTGTCAGACTAAATAACTTTGCTGATGGAAGTTGCTAACTCTTAAGCATGAGTGTGGTTTTCCTCTTTGAGCTGAACAAATTCAGTGTGTTTATGTTGGCTATCAGCTACAGTATCATAGTCAATGTGTGATATAGTTTAAATTCGTGAGGGGTGATCTGCCATACTATTGTCTTTTCCACTGATATGCTGAATAGTTGTGCTAAACTAGCAAATATATTGGAGGTGGTGCTGTTGTCGCAGAGATGACTTCTCTTTCTTCTCTTGAAATGTGAACATCAGCGGCTTGTGGTCTGTATATATTGTAAACTTTCTTCCTTTTAACAAATGCTTCAAATATTTGACAGAGGGATAGATTCCTAACACTTTACGATCATAGGTGCTGTATGCTCTCTTTGCTTTGTTTAATTTCTTAGAAAAGAACCCTATTGGTTTCCATCCTTGTTTCTCATATTGTAATACACCACTAACAGCAGAATCGCTTGCATCCACCATCAGAGACCGGTTCAATGCAGTGTTATGATATGTGAGCATTGCTGTGTTAGCTAAGTCATCCATATATTTATGAAATTTCTGCACTGCTTCCGGAGTCCATGTGATTTTCCTTTTATCATTCTTCTTGACACCTTGGAGATACTCATGCAGAACGGTTTGTGTCTCTGGTGCAACTTTAAGGTATTTGGGATAAAAATTCACAATACCCAGAAATACACAAAGTTAATGTATTGTCTGTGGTAACTTGTAGTCAGTGATCACTTTCACTTTGTCAGGGAGGGGTCTTGAACCTTCTGGCATAATCCAATGTCCCAAGAATTCAAGTTTATCTACCCCAATGACAGATATACACACGTTGATATGCAACCAAATTTGTTTATTCTCTCAAACACCATGTTGAGATGTATGAAGTGTTCGTTCATATCCTCTGAAGCAATTGAAGTCATCCAAGTAGGGAAAATCCATGCCTTGTAAAACTTATTTTATAAAGTGTTGAAAGGTACTTGGGGAATTCCAAATTCCAAAGGGCATAAAATTGAATTCGTATAGCCCAAATGTGTTACATATAGCAGTTTTCTGCTTGTCCTCTTCTGCAGCTGGACTCTGCAAATTGAAGTTTTGTTTACCCTTCAATATATGCTGGAAATCATCAATACACAGTATTTGATATTGATCTGGAATACTTGGGCATTCGGTTTTCTATCATCACCACATGGTCACATAGTGCTATCTTTCTTGGAACTTGATATAGTGATCGGGCCCCCTGAGATTGAGATGGACGAATTGTACTATTATTCTGCATGAACTGGTATTCCTGTTTGGCTATTTTAAGTTTATGAGGATCCAGCTGTCTTGGTTTACAATATGGTGGATGGTCTTTGTTTGGAATATAGTGCATTATAAATGTGTTTCATATCCGAAGGTATCCAATTTGCTTTGTTGTAATCATGATAAGAAGAGTAAATCTGCAAATGTCTGAGTTTTCTGATGTGACTGACATGACTTCACCTGCAATGCGAAGTTTCGTCTCACCATCAATTAACTGCTTTTTATTCAGATCAATTAATAAGTTAAACTTCCTTACAAAATCGACTCTTAAAATACCTAGGCTCTTAAAATACCTTTGTTAGTACAATTCTTTGTTGGAAGTGTTGAAAACAGTGTTGTTATAATACATTAAATTTAAAGGGAGTCGGTTAATGACACTAAACAACACTTTTACATTTTTCCGGAACATGTTTCAGAGACTTTGCCTCCATCCTCAACCAGCCATCGACTGGTTGTCATTGGTGTAGTTTATGATATTGAGTCATAGGTCTCAAATTTATATTTATATTGGAAAAACCAAAATAAATTTAGAAACAACAGCAAAGGAACACTTTAGAAGCATAAAAAAAAACAATTTGAAAAATCAGCAGTTATCACTCATTTTTGAGAATAGAACCACAACTTAAATACAGAACCAAAACTACTAAAACATACATCAGGATAACAAGAACCATCCACATGGGAACAAATCTTCATTTCAAAAAATAAAAACACAGTATTCAATTTTGAAATCCCCCAGGAAGATTTGTTCAGCAAGTTCCTTGAACCGCCACCAGAGCAGACCTATGACAAAATATCGTCAGGTACACCAATAAGAACTAATCGATGGCCGGTTGAGGATGGAGGCAAAGTCTCTGAAACATGTTCTGGAAAAATTTAAAAGTGTTGTTTAGTGTCATTAATCGACTCCCTTTAAATTTAACCTTTGTTAGTTTTAGCAATGATGAAAGGCCATTGAATTTGGAGATGGAGTCCTAAATCTGATTTCAATGTTTTTATGTCATATGGGTATTTCGGAGCCATTAGCTGCAAATAATTTAAAATTGGCATCAAAATTTTATTGCTAAATGTGGCAGGAATTATGCATACATCTGGTACACTGTCTATTAAAAAGTGCAAAACCTTGCTTTTGTCTCGCACAAATAAACGGGATTAGTAGCAATCAGACGTCATAGTTTCATTAGTGGAGCTTGCTACTAACTCTGCTACTGTATGGGGTTTTCCGAATTCTTTCACAAGCACGGAGGTTTCCACTTGTTAGGTAAACATTGGCTAACAAATTAAAAATGGTGCTCGTAGTACGTCCCCGCTGGATGGTAAGTTTTCTTACTTTGGTTTTGATCTGAGCGGCGGCTATACCTGCGGCATCTAAAACAACGAAATTCAGCAATTTGTCGTTCCATGGCAGCTGAATTGAAATTTGTGAAAGGATGTCGTTAGCGTTAAAAATTCCATTTCTACTGGCCTTCACACTACATAGTTCACTATGAGGGTTCTCTTCGCTAATCCTATCTGCCATTATGGCAATCTTTTCCTAGTTCTCATCCGGCATTTTCAAAATATTTTAATGAAGTCCTGTTACTCTAACCATAACGTGCAGAGCACCTTCTCAGACACATTTACACTGGTTAACGACTGCATTTTTTGGAGTAGTTGGCTTGGCTTCCTGTCAACTAGTTCCAGCCCTGTGAGCAAACACTTTATTTGTTTGTCTTTCTGTTAAATAATACTTAAAAGACGTTTTTTCCGGCACAGTATTTGTTTATATCCGTACTTTGATGATGTCCCAGATGCCCTGGACATATTTTGGGTCCAGTTGCAAAACAAGGTAATTAAATTTGGGAGCTTTTTTCCTAATATTGGAAAAGGACAACTGACCTTCCACTTGGAAAAACTATATATCCGGTTTTCAGTTCGGAAAGCTGGAATTTTTATGTTTTGTCTGTTTGTGTTGGCATTGATTATAATAGTCCAGATCCATTGCTGGTTTGATTTTCTCCTTCCATGTTAATAACCGGCCTAGCAGGGGTAACCAATTATGTTGCATATGATTTTGTTACTGCCTTCAAGCTTAAACTCGTGGAGGTGAGATATATACTAGCAATAATTTATACAACTAATTTTGTTTGCCACTTTCTTATTCAGCTATATTCAACTTCATTTTTACAAGGATGATGTACGCGACAAAGTAAAAAAAAAAAGGAAAAGAGAAATTTATTACTCACTGTGTACCTCTTTGTAACTTCGTATCCACTACTAGGGCAGCCTACATTTCCAACAAACTACCACTGTCAACTCAGAAGGAAAATTATGTTCAGAAAGCTAGTTAAGAACCTACTTACTAGGAAAGCCTATGGTTCACTTAAAGAATATAAGCAAGATGACTAAGTATTGAATTTTTTAGCTGTATAGTTTAAAGCTCTAGCAAACATATTTATACAATTTCATTGGTATTACCTACATTTTCTTTTTATTAATCTTTCGTTTTATATGTAGTTTTTTATTGTAATATGTATACAGATGAGACACTAGCTTACAAGCTTTGCTCAAACATGTAAATGTTATTGAGTCAATAAAATTTTATTTCATTTGGTTTGACATTGACCTTGACCAGGCACTAGGAATGGACAGGTTAATTTCACCGCAGTTTCGCAGTTTGTGGAACAATTCCTGGCCACATGCATGCAACAAACTACGCCTAAGAATACGTCTTTACGTATATTTTTCCAATCTTTAGTTCCTTTTGTGATATTTTTAGTTTCTAAAGTGGCTTTTTAGGCAGTTTACAGGTCCTCAACCTCCTAGCCCTACTGATTACCCAGGAACGGATCTAGAGGCTTTTGTTTCCATGACTAACTCCATCATAGTTAATGATATTTTAATAAGAAACATTTAAGGGAAAATGAATCACTATATTGTACTTAATTTGGTTTGAATTTATTTCAGGTTAAATTCACAAGGAGTTTTTGAAGAAAGAGACATCTCCACTTCCCTCACACATTCAGAACTAAGAGGATGCTGTCAAATAGAACAGATTCCTTCACATTTGAAAACAGCGAAGTTTGCAGTCACATCATATGAATGTGGCACGTCTGAGAAGGCTTTCAAACCCAAGTCTGAACTAAGGCCATACAAGTGTGACAAATGTGAGAAGTCTTTTAAACAAAAGTTTAAATTAAAGCAACATATTCTGATACATTCAGACACAAGACCTTACAAGTGTAACAAATGTGAGAAGTCTTTTAAACGAAAGTCTGGCTTAAACGAACATATCGTGTTACATTCAGCTACAAGACCATACAAGTGTGACAAATGTGAGAAGTCTTTTATACAGAAGTCTAACTTAGACCATCATATCCTGTTACATTCCGATATAAGACCATACAAGTGTGACAAATGTGAGAAGTCTTTTAAACAGAAGTCTGTCTTAAACCAACATATCGTGTTACATTCAGCTACAAGACCATACAAGTGTGACAAATGTGAGAAGTCTTTTAAACAGAAGTTTAGATTAAAGCAACATATTCTGATACATTCAGACACAAGAACATACAAGTGTGACAAATGTGAGAAGTCTTTTAAACAGAAGTCTGCTTTAGACCATCATATCCTGTTACATTCAGATATAAGACTATACAAGTGTAACAACTGCGAGAAGTCCTTTAATCTGAAGTCAAGCTTATACACCCATACCCTGTCACATTCAGATACAAGGCCATACAAGTGTGACAAATGTGAGAAGTCTTTTAAACAGAAGTCTAAATTAAAGCAACATATTCTGATACATTCAGATACAAGACCATACAAGTGTAACAAATGTGAGAAGTCTTTTAATTTGAAGTTCAGCTTAGACAACCATATCCTGTTACATTCAGATATAAGACTATACAAGTGTAACAACTGCGAGAAGTCTTTTAAACAGAAGTCTGGGTTAAACAAACATATCCTGTTACATTCAGCTACAAGACCATACAAGTGTGACAAATGTGAGAAGTCTTTTAAACAGAAGTCTGGCTTAAACCAACATATTGTGTTACATTCAGATACAAGACCATACAAGTGTGAAAAATGTGAGAAATCTTTTAAACAGAAGTCTTACTTACACCGACATATTATGTCACATTCTGATACAAGATCATACAAATGTGACTAATGTGAGATATCTTTTATACAGGAGCCCGTTTAACAAATCATGTACAATAATAATCACATCGTTAGATCATACAAGTGTGACACATGTCTTAGTTTTACAAGTGCAAGTCTGAGTTAGCAAGACATATTGCAAGACCTTCAGGAAAAGAAACAAAAATGTAAGTCTTTGGAATGAAATATTAACTTGAGCAATATATTTTGGCACTGTTTTGCCAAAACATACACATTGTTTTTTGGGAATAGATGTTCCAAAGAATGTCATGTCCTTAGTGGTAAATGAATGCATCAGTTATCCGATCTAATTGTAAAGCAGCTGAAGAAAATGATAGATAAGTGAAATTTTGGCAGAGGATAATAGAAAGTTTAGTGACAGTGATTTGCATTGTCAACCCATTGGTGGCCTTTAAAATGCAAAAAGAGATGTACAGTTTCGTTGTTAATACACTCGAATATTGCATCAAAGGTACCTTACGGGGATGGTTTGCAAAGTTTTCACCTGTTAAAGGGACAATTCATGCCCTTAAAGTAACCTTATTTTTCAAGATATTTTCCACAACTATCAGTACATTTGGTCTTACAGTGTTCCTGTGCCATTATCCCACATTTGTAGTGTTCTCCTGGAAGTGCTACAAGGTCACCATCTACAGCAGCAATTCCTTCATTTGACGAAAGGCTGCTACCAGCATGTAATTTCTTCAGTTTTATAATCAGATAAAATGAAATGTGTAGTGTTTAACGCCCGCTTTTACTACATACGGCACCGCAGGCGGTGACACTAATGATCAATGAGATGAAGATGGAGCACCGGTGGAATGAGATGGCGGGGGAAACCGGAGGTCCCGGAGAAAACCCGCCCCAACGCCGTGTTGTCCACTACAAATCTCACTTTGCGGTCACCTGGGATCGAACCCAGGCCGCCTTGGTCAGAGCCAAGCGGTCTAACCACTGAGCCACGGCGTGGCCTATAATCTGATAGAAACCTGAGTGAGACAAATATAGAGAATAGGCTGGATGCTCCGGTAACTCATAGTGCAGGTCTCTTTCTTCATGCCCAAACCCCTGAAGCGAAAAGGGATGAACACGTTCATTTGAAATTCCAAGAACATTAGCAGTTTCATGCATCTTCGTATGCCAGTCTTCCAAAATCATGTAATACTTATTTTAATGATTTCTTGTATGGTTAGTTTTTGGACGTCCTTTACATAGATCATCTTAGATGCACTCACACCCATGATTACAATCTGCCGCTCAGTGGAGTCTGAAGGTGAAGGGTCACCATACCCATTTACAATCAGCAAATGACTTCCTGTAGGTATTAAACCTTCCTTCCCGAGGAATTTTGTCGCAGTATGATACTGAAATATCTCCATTTTGAAAGCAATGCACACTGCCGGTATCAACTATTGCCTGGAATGACTTGTATTCTTACATAGGGCTTATACACATGGGTACCAACAGAAGAAAAAATTCAGAACATAGTGCGTTGCTCTCCTGGTAAGGCCGAGAAATTTTCAGACCACCCGTGTATATACATAGAGTATAATGTATCAGCCAGGGATAACAATACACAGTTACAAAACGAAATATCCCCATGCATTTAAAAGGGTAGCATATATATGTATATACACAATTTACTTACATTTAATATATGCATAAAATTGATATATATATACAATTTACATACATTTACAATATACATACAATTTATATATATGCATACGATTTGAGAATGTCAATTGATATTTTAGGCTCTTACTTGGAACTTGCCATTATGTGAAAACCTTTTGTTCCATAAGATTTGCTAAGCAAAACATCTGTTGTCAGTTCAGTACACCTATGTTTATGTACCTCTACAGCAGACATCAAATGTAAAAGGGAAATTATTTGTCTTCAAAAGAACTACAATGTATTGTGACTGTGGGTTCGTAGAATTAAGAGTCCAATTTGCCGAAATTCTAAATGTTCTTTATTTCCGTAGAAATACACTGTTCATATCTCACGTAACAACAATACATCACATTTACAACACAATCTTCCAAGGTCGATGACCAAAGCAAACAGCATTCAGTTTACATCACATTACAACAACACTCTCGGCTGTTCTCTGCTTACTTCTGGTGACTCTCCTCGTTTTACAACACTTCACAGCTGTTTACTACTACAACACACTCTTGGCGAGCCGACGCCTCTTTAAATACCTCACTGATAGTTTCTAAACTATTCTAAAATAAATCAGAACCCGAATAGTCTCTATTAGTCAAGAAGTCATCAGAAATTTCCATTTATATCATGTTTTCAGCAAACTTTTATCTGCGTGCTATCTTTATCTGCCGGCTCTTTGTTTCCACACTGCCCACCTATCAGTTCCTTTGTGTAAACAAGCCGCGCGATCGTAGATAACGGGTTCGCGATATTGCTCCCTCCTCAAGGCTGGTCGTTCCGAACAGCAACATCGTAGTGTGCCGAACGATCCAGGTGTACCACCATTTTCCCTCGGGGCATCTGGATGCTGTAGACCATGTCATTAATCCTCTTCACCACCCGGTACGGTCCTTGCTATGCTTACCAGACCTTCGGGCATCGTGCATTGGTCCGGGTAGGGTGGTACAACCAGACCAGATCACCTTACTAGAACTCTGGGCAATTGGCTTGCCTGTCGTATCAGGTCTTCATACCGTCGCTCGCCTTCTGAATGTTCTGACGAGCCATCTTATGCATGTCGTGGAGACAATCCTCCAGGTTCTCTACATAATCGGTTGCTGGCTATTTTGTGTCCGGGGGGCTTCCAAAACCCAGATCATAAGGGAGGCATAACTCTCGGTCGAACATTAAGGTGGCTGGCGTCATTCCGGTGGTGTCGTGTGTTGTCGAGCGATAGGTCAGCTAGAAAAGTGGCACCTTGACATCCCAGTCTCGCTGATGGCTGACCACGACCTTCCTCAGGCACTCCTCTAAGATCTTCATGTACCTTTCCACCATGCCATCTGACAGGGGATGTAGAGGCGTTGTGCGGGTCCTGTTAACCCCCATTCTTTCTAGTGCCTCCCTCATCAGGTTGCATTCAAAATTGGTGGCCTGATCGCAGTGGAGCTCTAACAGCACCCCAAATCGGAAGAACACTTGCTCCACGAGGCAGTGTGTGATTGTCTCTGCTTCCTGGTTCGGGATGGCATACACCTCCGGCCACTTAGTGAAGTAGTCCACGACCACCATCAGGTAACTTGTTGCCTCGGTCGGATACTGGGCATCTCCAGCTATGTCGAGGGTGGTCCTTTGGAATGGCGCTCCGACGTTGTACTGCTGCATGGGACCCCGGCTCTTAGTCCTCTCCATTGAGCCGCAGGTGCTTCCTGCCGAAGTCTACCGGTGCCTCATGGCTCCTGAAGACATCCAATCCTAGTATCACCTCCTCAGCCACCTTCGCGACAAACACTCACAGACCTATGGCACTCCTACACAAGGTCACCTTTAGCAGGGCCTCCTCCACAGTCAAGGTGTCACCCGACGCTGTCAAGCTGGTATGCTCGGCTCGGCTTCCTCTTCGGTAAACCCTTGGCCATATCAGGTCTGATGATGGTCACCGTTGCCCCTGTGTCCACGATTAGGTGGCACCGATTCCCTCTCACCTAACCGTCCGCGATGAGGCTGCCGTCCGGAGGCCGGGAGACGGTCCGCAGTGTCGCTCGAGGGGATGGTGGTGATAGCGCCAACGTGCCCCTCTCCATGACGGCCCTTACTCGTTTTCCGGCTGCTATTCCTGCTATTGGCAGTCTCTCCAAGTGTCCCGGCTGTCCACACACCCAACAAAGGCCACTAGGTCTCCGCCGGCGTCCCTCGTTTGTTTTTCAGTCTCCATCATAGTGGATACCCCTTGTTCTGGAAGTCGGGGTAGCTGTCACCTTAGCCGCCTCCATCCTCAATGCTGCCGTTGACGCCTCGTGGATGGTTCTGTAATCGCCGATCAATAGGCGCTGACGAATATCCCTGTCTCCTACATCGTCGACAAATGTGTAGGCAGCCTCTCGGGATACGAACTCTGGTGGGAGATCGATTAGGGCTTTGCTGGCCAGCTGCTCAATTGCCAGGGCAAACTCCTGTAGTGTCTCCCCTAGCTGCTGCAACCTTGATTTCAACCAGCTTCGGTACGCTGCGTCTAAGCGGTGGTTTCCAACGTGCTTCTCCAGGGCTTTCCAGATGTCATTGGGCGGCATCGCCAGCTGGACCGCGTTCAGGACTTCTGGAGACATGATGATGATGGATATAAGGGCGCCCAACTATGGCGGTAATTAGCGCCCTTTAAAAAACTAGTCATTGCAAAAGTCAGATATGAAAATTTCTAAAAACTATACTAATGTAAATAAACCTATTAAAACTACACGTACAAGAAGGGAAAAATCAAAACCTACTGAAAAATTCGTTCGCAAAATCCTAAAGTCTAAACTACAAAAGAATCTAAAAATACTGTCCATTACTGTGTTATCGCCCGCTCGCATTTCTGCAAAGCTGTCCGTCAGCTGCAGAGACGTCCGAAGGTGTGCTAGGGAAAAACACTCTAGCAGCACGTGTCGTAGAGATAACGCTTAGTTCCAAAAACGGACACAGGGGAGCAGGCTCCTTTTTAAAAAGAAAACTATGAGTAAAAAAGCAGTGCCCAATATGCAACCGAGCCAAACTCACCTCCACGTGACGAGATCACCGACAGGAGGTTACCCAGGAAATCGGAAGTTCTTTCCAGATATAAGATTATTATTGCGGAGAGCGGAGCACTCTTCTTGCCACCTCCCCTTCAAAGCTCTCCGCAATACGGCCCTAAAGTCTTCCGATGTCATAGATGGTACTCGAACCCTGGGCTTCATGGTAGCCGTCTTGGCTGCCGAATCCGCCATTTCATTCCGCCGCAAGCCTACGTGACCAGGGATCCATGCACACACCACGCTAACGCCAGAAGCGTGCAAAAACCTGGAGGGCATCCTGGATACGCTGCACAATAGGGTGATAGTTGAACAGCTGCCGTGTGATTTGAAGTGCATTGAGGGAATCACTCAGGATTAAGCAGTTCCCCAACTTTCGTCGACGCTCGTGTAAAATGGCCCGGTATATTGCATAAAGCTCTGCCGTAAAAATGGAAGTGCTAGTGTGGAATCCGAATGGATATGGTTGGATTCCACACACGTAAGCACAACCAACACCATTTGAGTTCTTAGAGCCATGAGTATAAATTATAAAATGGTCCTCATATCGCAACAAAAATTCTAAACAACATGTGCAGATACTAGACATAGACAGGGTATATTTATCATATTTAGTCATGCCCAGATCAACGTGGGACGCTCTGCACAACCAAGGAGGGTATGTCCTCTCCCCCTAGGATACATCTTGGGCATTTCAGTATCAAGATGTCTAAGGAGTTCCCGGAAACGAAAACCAGGGTTTAATATTAGTGTTCCGATAACGCACGTCCATGAAGATGTTAAAGAACGGCGTAAACGATGGATGTGTGGGCATGCAATTAACTCCACAGCCATAATTTGCTAATAACATGTTGCGCCTGTACTGCAGATGAGGTTCTGCAGACTCAGCATACAGGCTTATAACTCGGCTCGTTGGAAATGCCCCAACTGCTATAATTATGCCACAATTATAGACTGTGTCTAATCTCTTCAGCACAGGTGGTCGTGCTGAGCCATAAACGATACTATCATTAATCTAATTTGGAACGGATGAGAGCGCGATAAAGTAGCAATAACACTGTGTGATCCGCTCCCCACGATTGTCCACTTAGTACCCGCAATATATTTAAAGATCAGTCACATCATTCTTCCAGTTGTGCGACATGCGACGACCAACTTAGTTTTCTATCGAATATCAATCCAAGGGACCTCGTCTCATCAAGCCGTTCTTTAAACTGCAACTCTTAAGGCTGTACTGGGTGGTCTGTAAACGGCGCTCTAAAATTGGTGTGCCCTAAGATTTGCAGTAGACGACAAAGTCGTCTACAAACAGGCACGACGATACCCCTGGAGGTACACATTTCGAGATAGAATTAATGGCAATAGCAAACACCGTAACACTTAGTACCGATCCCTGTGGTACACCGTTCTCTTGAACAAAAAGATTCGAAAAAACCGAGCCAACCCTTACTCGGAATACGCGCTGATGGAAGAGTGGTAGGCGTCCACGTATATTCCAGGTGTGCAGAGTACGTAATAACCCTTCCCGCCAGCAGGTCTCATAAGCCTTTTCGAGGTCAAAAAATATTCCGACTCTTTGGCAGTTTTTTAGAAATCGGTTCATAATCTGTCAACATGGACACAAGATGATCCATTCTTGAATGGCGTCGTCGAAAACCGCATTCAGTAGGTTGTGCGTTTCCAGCCACCATACCAACTGCGCATTCATCACGTATTCCATCACCTTGCATGTGCAACTGGTGAGGGAAATAGGACGGTAGGTACAAGGGAGGTGACAGTCCCTGCCAGCTTTCAAGGTAGGTATAATGGTAGCTCCTCGCCACTTGTCAGGAAATCTGGCATCAATCCAAACACGGTTACAGACCTCAAGCAGGAATGCCTTACCTTCACGTGAGAGATGTAATATTTGAACGTGGAATTGATCTGGTCGTGGTGCTCTCAGTCGCGATTATGAAAGGGCGTGTTCTAACTCTGCTAAGGTGAAGAGGCGGTAATAATCTTTAAGGTGTCTGGAACTAAAAACGAAACCTTGGGATTCTACTGGATTCTTAATTAAGATGAACTCAGTATCACAATTATTTCAGCTAGTCTCCTGAGCGAAAGCACAGCCGAAGGTGTTAGCCACCTCAAACGGATCAACAACTGCAGTTGCTTTCATACCAGCTATTCGCAAGTGGGATGATTTTCCGGCCACGCGACTTAACCTATCCCACAAATTAATACCAGATGCTCAACTCCATGTTAAAATCTGAAGACGCATAGGGCGCTCTTTCCTAAATCTTTAGACCCCGGCGACCTTGGCAACTACGGCCGGTGTGGCCGGTAATGTAGTAAGCTTCTATTGCGACCGAGCTATGGTGCATTCACCTCCCCTTCCTTTCGGCTCCCATTTTCACTGACTGATGGAATCCAACTTCTTTCGAAATCACTTCTCGTCACACATGAATAGTTTACGGCACATATCAACTATTTCATATTAGGATAATACGGGTCAAATACGCTGAGGAAATTTGCGATGAACTATTCATCACTGTGCGAAATGTGACTTCGAAAGTTGTCCAATGAATTTATGAAAATAATATCTCAAGAATTCATCTGTCAACTGGAAATTTTCCTGTTAAATATGAATAATTAGGACTTCCACAAAGCATATCTTTAATAGTCCTGTTGAAAAATAATATTTTTGTCCCTAATAACAATTACAACTTTAATAAACGAGAGAGTGAGATCACTCAAGATGATCTTGAGGTTATACAACGCATCTGTATTCTCTTTGCCTCATTCCAAATCTTCTTAACACCAAAATACTGACTGTAAGTACAGGAAAACAGGAAAGGAAACTATAAGGTTATGTGAAATGCTGTTTTCTTTGTACACAGATTGTGGAAAATTCCCTGGAATAAAAGCGTATAAAAAGATCCACTAAAGAAATGTATATATAAATTTTAAATGAGAACACCAACATCTATGTACAAAAAAAAATAGCACTATCTGTTTAAAATGACAACAAAGCAACTCGGTTAAAGCTCATATTTAATAAGAATTTGAAAAGCTCAATAGTATATATATATATTATTTGCAGTACAAGTATACAAAAGAATATTTAGAGAAAAACTTGTAATTTGTGATTGATTCATATGGCATTTAATAGTGTAGGAAAACCTGACAAATTAGTACATGAGTCAGGGTATATAACTGATGACATAAATTTCATAAAAGGAACTAGTTTTATATAGTTCTAATCACTTTGGTTGAATTATCATTCACAAGTGCAGAATAAATTATTATGAAAGATAAGAAACACAAACTGTATCATTTGCACTGAATATTTGTAGTTGATAGTATTTCTAATCAAACTTGCTACAAATATCACCAAGAAAAATACCACATGCATTAAACAGCTAATGAAAGGATGGAAAGCAGATAATTACTCAATTGTAATTATCATAAAGCATAACCTAGAGGTTTAAACATTTGTAATAACGAAATTAGTGTTAGTCACCATTACCTCATTATAACCACCAAGACCAAAACCATAATTAACACTCCAGTATGTATTTCTTCATCACCACCCTCATGTTAAACACATAAAATACTGAGAACTCCAATTTGAGAAGTTGTTTCTACAAAACTTTATCTTGGTATTCATTAATACCATGGCTCTGACTTATATGAACAGCACATTGACATTTAAGGAAATCTTTACAACCAAAGGTTATAACATGACAAATCATAACATAAACACTCAAATTCAGGTATGTCTACATTTCTGAAACTTTTTAACATATCTATGCACCAATAAGGTACAATGCTTTTAGAGTACTAGGATTTTCAAGTGCTATTTTACCAAAAGATAAACCGGTCAATCAAATAAAAGAAATGAAATAGCATAGCACTTCACATCACTAGTTGTAAGAGATTACTCTCTTTTGAGGTACTTGAAAAATGCTAAACAAAAAGAAAGCTGTCTTTCATATTTACGGATTACACACATTGGCTAATCAGCACCTAACCGTCCAAGTTTAGATACCTTTCAGGCAGGAGTCCCTGAATGTTGTATCAAATCACAGCGACAGTTTTGATGTTTCTGAAAGTTCACATACTTGGGGTAGATTGACACGATGAAGCAAGTAATACACAAAGTAGACACAGTGTATCACACTATCGCAAATAGATTCTGTTCCCTGAAACAAACAAAAGGAAACAATGCAGATACCTACTTTAAAAATAAAAAATGCATTACCAGTTCATATATTTTAGATCACTTAGTCCAGGAAAAGTATTAAAAAGTAATACTGGAGATGAAAAATATTTCTGTAAGTATGCTGTACACATGACAATTACAAAATGCTTGGGAGTTAAAGTTTAAAGTGTTTTGATGACATGCAATGAGATAGTAAATATGTATAAAGCTAATAAGCAACTGTTAATGTATTGCTCTTTTTGATGACTGCTAATTATATGATTACTCTCTTTTGAGGTATTTGAAAAATGCTAAACAAAAAGAAAGCTGTCTTTCATATTTACGGATTATACACATTGGGTAATCATCATTTAACTGTCCAAGTTTAGATACCTTTCAGGCAGGAGTCCCTGAATGTTGTATCAAATCACAGCGACAGTTTTGATGTTTCTGAAACTTCACATACTTGGGGTAGATTGACACGATGAGACAAGTAATACACAAAGTAGACACAGTGTATCACACTATCGCAAATAGATTCTGTTCCCTGAAACAAACAAAAGGAAACAATGCAGATACCTACTTTAAAAATAAAAAATGCATTACCAGTTCATATATTTTAGATCACTTAGTCCAGGAAAAGTATTAAAAAGTAATACTGGAGATGAACAATATTTCTGTAAGTATGCTGTACACATGACAATCATAAAATGCTTGGGAGTTAAAGTTTAAAGTGTTTTGATGACATGCAATGAGATAGTAAATATGTATAAAGCTAATAAGCAACTGTTAATGTATTGCTCTTTTTGATGACTGCTAATTATATGAACTAAATGAACCAAAAGGAAATTACAATGTGTAAAACCTGTACAGCATGAATTTATTAAGCTTAAATATTGAAGAAATCTTACTATGATATTCAAAGTGCATATTTCACAAATGTACACACAAAACATGCTGTCACAAATAATAATGAAAGTCAAACTTACATATGCATCAATGATGTTGAAACACTCTAAGACGTCGTGCAGTACTTCCACAGTAGGTACTGATGCCTAATAATCTGTTTTGCCTCTTGCACCACCAGTGTATATACAGCTGGGCAAGGATGCTGATTATGCCATCTTTCATGGCTGATGCATGATCCACACATACATCCCCAATCCAGTCTAAGTTTATGTTTCCACGCATAACTTCTGTAGCACGGTGCTTCACACCAGGCAAGTAGCTACTGGTACTGAGCATATCTTCCACAAGAGTACTACCAAGAGCTACAGCTCTACATAAATCCTCAGATGGATATGTTAGAACTGGACTTTGTTCGTTATACTCTTCGAAATATATACCCAAGTGCCTACTCTCCATCGAGTCTGTTGTGATTGCAATCCGACATTTGTTACAGAGGTTATGACGAAGAAGCCTGCTGACAATATATCCTGAAACCTTTGCGTTTGAGTAGGACTCAAACACCTCAGCCATTAAACTGAGATTTGGAGGATCCTGCTGCAAAGCAGAGCTAGGAACCTGATTTGCAACAGACTGTGGTTCCGCAAAAACTAAGCTGTGAAGATTATTTAAAACCTCACCAGTGTTTTCCTCCACTTCACAGTTTAAACCCTTGAGATCCCTAAAAGCCATGCCGTTGACAATGGCTGTCTTAAGGGCTGCCAGAAACTGGACCACTGTTGGGTTGTCATTTGATCCACAGCAAGATCGAATGCAACCAAACAAGTGCTCAATGGGATCCTGGTTGAGGGTTCTGGTTTCAAGGAAGGCGAAGTTCTTTTCCTTCAGTTTATGCCACAAAATCCGCAAACCATTAAAGGTGGCAATCCAGCCATCTTGAGATGGTGGACGGTATACCTTATGACATAAGCTGCTGGAATCAGAACGTTCACCACTGTTAGCAGACCTTTTCAGAAACTGTAAACTATCAACTTTGGCAACAGCCTCCTCCCAAAACTGGAGGTGCAAGTTTTCTCGGCTGACATCAACACGACATCTTAGATTTCCTGGACCTCCTGGCTCCTTTCCTCTCCCATTGCAGCTATCAAATAATTTGTTCATAAAGGAACAAAATGCTGCTGTGCCAACGGCAGACGGTCTTGGTGTTTGACCTAAGAAAAATAACAATGTGTTTACTATTAGCATATTTTAATGCATTTGGATTATACTGTTAAATATTAGTTAGGAAAACCATTTGTAATATTAGAGCTTACCTTTGGCAACAAGTGAGTAAATGGCACCTGCCATGTTATTGCTGAAGACCTGCGCTGCCAATTTCACCTTCATTTTTGAGCCACCTTTAGGTTCTACAGGCTGTCGTGTGATATCATGCAGAAGCCTAAAGGGGCTAGGCTCATCAACCATGAAAGCATCATGAATATCTTTCCATGATGCTATCAGTGGGACTAAAGGTTTGCCTCCAAACTCCTCATACAGCAGCACATCAGACTCCATAAGTCTGTTTCGAGTGCATTTCAAGAGGTGGGGTGGATCAAATAGTGTCACCACCTCTTGTCCTCTGTATGAAAAGACTGGATTCTGAAAAGAACTGCCCAAAGCTTTTACTGTCTTTACATTGTTGGTACCCATGTCACAGACAGTGGCCACAACATGCAATCCAGCTTTTGTACAAGCTTCAAGCACTTCTTTTAAGATCTCCACCAGATCTTCAGCCTTCACAGGACCTCTGCTGAAGTAGAATGCTACTGGCTGCATCCATTTCTTAAGCAGGCCCTGGACCATGAATACAAGGACATGGTTTGCCAACGCATTGGAAGCACCTGCAGTGCCCTTGTCTTCATAGCCCATGATCCTATCTGACTTAGAGTTGTACTCTATATGTTCCCTAATGGACATATCGAATATTAGGGAACATATACAATCCAGCTCATCAAAATGAGATGCAGTCTCATGCAGAACTCTGAACATGTGATCATTTATACCGGGAAAGAAAGGAATGCGGTATAAAAGGGAGCGCAATGTACTCTGTGAAGGAAAAGGATATAGTGCTCTAAGAGCACTATAGCCCTTAGGGGAACGTTTGTAAAGGACAAGGGCTTGCAGCTTGTCTTCTTCTGTCCACCTTCGACCTTTTGGCAAACGCTTTGCATTTCTCACCTGAGAAGTCAAAAATTGGGCAGAAGATACAGACATGGACTTTGAGAGAAGATCTGCCATTCTTAACTCTGTATCTTTTAATCTATTGTTGAACTCTTTCAAAGTCAATGTCTGTTTATTATATCTTTCTTCAAATTGAAGTATTTCTTACGCAGGGAAGTTAATCTGCCAAAAAGTGATTTTTTCCTAGGAGTCAACTCCTTCTGCCTGGATACATTAATTTCAGCTAAAACCGTACTCCTCCTTTTTGACTCAGATGTACTTAGATCTGTACTAGCTGCAGATACACCTGAAAGAACATCTTCAGAGACAGAGTAATCTAAAGGTGTAGCCAAAATATCTGAGTCAGACTCAGAAGACAGTTGGGGTTCAAAAAGACGGAGAGCACAGGAAGGTCTTATTGTGGATGTAGCAGAGTTTGAGCAGGATGGATAAACATCAACATGATCAGTACTGGCACTACTTACTTCAGCAGAGTCAGGGATAGTTGCTGAGACAGGCCCTAGAGATGCTTGCCCAGGTCTTAATGATGGCATAGCGCTATACCTCAGAAGTTGTTGCAGTTCATCTCTGAACTGGTCAGGTTGAAAATGACATCCGCAGATGAATGCCATTTTCGGCTGCTTTGCCAGGAGGTCAGGGTTTCTTGAAAAACGTGCCCATTTGTCATACCTGAAATTAGATGCACACAAGCTTTAAAATGCATACAACGTTTGTATATAGGATATCAATTATCCGCTCTAAATTCAGTTTTCCACCACAGGCATGGTACTTCTAAATGTATGACAGATTACAACTTCACATACCACTTTGTTTTCATTTATAAATTACAACTGTGCTTGCATTAACACCACACATGGGCAAACTCATTCACTCGCTCACTCACCAGTGCAGAGTAGATAACATTCCAATAGTGCAAACATATGAATAAGAGCAAAATCAATTATTCTGATATGAAGCGGCAATATCTGATCAATGTACAATGTGTAGAGATATAATTAGTTTAAGTGTTTTGTATTTAAAAGGGAAGCTTTAAGTTTGTGTTAAGGGAGTAAAAACTTCCAAGAAAATTGGAAGCAGGCCACTCACTAAAATAATCATGGATTATCTCCTGAGAAATGGATCTACTAGACTGTAATACATTGCATTAATGAAATGAAAGTAATATCAATACATTTTATAATAATTTGCAATCACTAATGGCACATTGAAAGCCAACATACAAAAAAAAAAACACCTTAAACTTATTTTTCTGCTTCACTTTAGAACAAAATGTCAGAATAATTTTCATTGAAATATATGTATATTACAATTTGGAATGAATACTCCAGTACTAATTTAAAAATAAAAAGGTCTACACCACAGGTCTACACACATTTTACCATGACTCCTCTCAGTGCATCTTAGACATTACTGCACTATACAATCTAGTTCTGTTCTTTGTAACACATATATCTGTGGTGAAATAAACCACAAACATATCTTAAATTTATGTCATTGGCAATTTAATGAACCCTTACTTGCGTGATTGCCTGAAGATAAAGAATATACATACAACTCCATAAAATAATTGTGAATCAATATAACAGTTCTCAAAATCTCTTATCATGTACATGCATACTGCACTTTACCACAAACTGAAGAAATTGATTCTACACAAAACATCTTGACCGTATCGCATACTCAAATTAACATCTTTACAACAAAATTTGTGGTGTACGATCCCAATACTAGGTATGCAGGTGATTTTCCAGAGCAGCAAATATAATACAATGATGCAACTAATGTGTAATAAAAATTAGCTATGGTTCCCATGGCTGAAACTGTTATGTATGCAGATGATATTTTCATTAATTACCAATTACCAAAAATAATCTATTACCAATGTACTGACATGGGCTTACACCACATTTTATTATGTTTAATTTATTCAAGCCCTTACAACACAACCAAACAACCGTTGCGTAAGAAATCTTTAAAAAATCACGAGCTAGTATGAAAGTATGATTATAGTTCAGATACCCAAATTTTACATCTAAACCTATATGTAGGAGTTTCATTTGCTAATTTTTGAAAGGCATCACTTTATCTGCATTATTAAATCAGTAACCAGCGCTGAAATTTATTTCGAATACAGTTTACGATTCACGTGGCAAAATAACTGTACGGCATTATTCTAAGTTAATGCTTATTTATTCCTGTTCTGAAACGTATCTTACCTTTCCGGATATCTTGGGAAACGAAAAAGTTTAGTTTCCTTATTTCTACCTGTAACTGGGCAGCCAAGCCCAGCACACTTTTTTTTCACAAGATACTTGTACATCCTGCTTACGTTTCCGATATAGTCGCCATATTATTTCACCATGCAAATTCTCTAATTCCACGAAAACCTCACGTGACTGAAATACAATCCCATCAGGGTAACCAACATATACACAGAACAGACTGCTAATAAAACACATAATTTTGGAATTTCAATCTGTATTGGTTGAATTTTAGGGATTTTAGAATACTTCAGTCACTCTTTTTATGTATTCATTGGGTATTTTAGTACATTTTATTATATTGGAATGCTCCTGTAATAATTGACAGTTTATGACACTAACCCGTGATACAGCCGGTAAACAGAGACATCTCTTCACAGCCACAACATTTAAAATTGACGTGCAGCGCTCAAAACTGTATCTTTAGACCCCGTGTGTTTCGCGAACCTTAATGTGTCTCCTGGTCTCCTATCTGAGTTATCAGACCCTGTCCTGTACTCTTCGATGCCAGCTATGTGAACTAACCAAAATTTCGGAAATGCAGTGAGCTTCTATTTCGACCGAGCTATGGTGCATTCGCTTCCCCCACCCTTCCTTGTCGTGTTCAGCGACTGATTGAATCCAACATTTTTCGAAGCCTAATTTTGTGCACCAATGAGTAATTTATGGCAAAATTAATTTATCACACATTAGGATAATACGCGCTAAATATGCTGAGTAAATGTGCGTAAATTATTCATCACTGTGCGAGATGTGACTTCAAAAGAAGTTGACCAATTAAATTCGGAAGAAAAGGTCACAGAAACCACTTCCAAACTTGATTTTTTTCCTGTTGCCACTAAGCATTATAGTTTTTATATTCATGTAATAAATGAATAAGTAGGTCTTTAAGAAACAATTGCAACTTTGACAGAGTGAGATTACTCAAGATACTGTCGAGGTTGTACAATACACTTGTACTTCCTTTCCCTGAAGTATGAATTCCTAAGCTTGTTACTGTGATAATTACAATAAAACATGACACTAAATCAATGCATTCTACAGGTACTGGAAAACAGGAAAGGATACAAGGTCATGAGTAATGCAATTTCTTTGTACATAGACTAATGTTGAAAATTTCCCTGGAATGAAAGTGTCAAAATAAAAACAACAAAAAAACGAAAAACATTATTAAAGCAATGTGTATATAAAGTGTAAGTGGAGATACAAACAACTATGTATAAAAAATATCACTATCTCTTTAAATAGAAGACAAAGAAGCTTATATTTACTAAGAATTTCAAAAGCTCTATAGTACATATTTTATTTTCAGCACAAGTTTACAAAAGAATATTCAAAGTAAAACCTGAAATTTGTGATCGATTCATGATATCAGTAAAACCTCACAAATTAGTACATGAGGCAAAGACATACATTGAATAAAAGACATATTTTATATACTTCTAATCACTTTGGTCGGATTAGCATTCATACATGCAGTATAAATGATAATGATTTGAATGAAACGTACAGTTTAATGTATCTAAGACGATATTAAGTAGATAAAAACTGTATCACTCATTTAAAATTGTCCTAAACATAACTTTGTCTTTGAAACACAGGAACATTAGAGTCTTGAATTTGTAAATGCTTTAATGACATGTATAGGGACAGTAATAAATGCTGAAAAAAGAAAATAAGCAGTTTTAAAAATAAATTTTAATGCAAAGTGCATCTTCCAACAGGACAAAATATAATGTAATCATCTGACTGTGAAGTATGATTTGCATGGTACAGCAACTGTTTTGGTAAATGGCCTACGTTAACTTGGTAAGACTTTAAGCTATATACGTACTAAGATGGCAATTGGTTCTCCCTGCATAGTGTAAACCTCTCAGGTTATGACATACAACTGAATATGTGTCACATAAGTAAATCAATGAAAGGTTACACTCAGAACTATTACTGCTTTTTGTGATCTTAATTATGCAGTAAACGTGCTGGAACTATCTGTTTGAGTTGTTAATAGGTCTAATTAAAATGCTTACACATCTATGCATTATTTCCTTTGACAGTCCATAATTCCTTATCTGTTCAATGGAATGAAACAATAAGTGTATTATATAGATGAGGCAATATCTGCTTTTCAAAATCATGTGACTTTGCATCACTGCATGTAACGGATGTTGGCTGTTAAGCTCAAATTGTAATTTATATATTGACAATGGTCGATACTTGTATTAGTCTATGGGCAGTAAATAAATAAATTAAATACCCAGAGTTTGCCGGAGTAGCTCTGCAATATATTTGGGATGCTACCAACAGTGTAGATGCTGAAAGATATTTACGTAAATATAATTTGACTGTGACTGACAGAAGGACTCAAACGACAGAACAGAATGTTGAAATATGTTCAGTGCTTTTATTCAACAGCATTACTGAATCATAAACTAGGCTAATTTAGTGCAATTTCTTTTTATTGTGTATTTCTATATCAGTATTGATTTATCTTTTTTGTGTTATGGAATATCCTTTAGTCTGTATCAGATTGTTCTATATTTCTTTGTATTGCTTTAACCTATATTATTGTGAAATAAATTGACACTTTATGCACTTTTAACTCGCTGTCATTATAATCCTCAATAAATGTATCGAGATTTAACTGTATTGGAACACCACAGTGAAGCGAAAAATTATTAAATTTTAGATGTGTAAAAAATACGACTCATCTAAAATTTAATAACTCAATAAATGTGTTTTAAATTACATATAAATAATATTAATATTCATCATTTAACAAAATTAACTTAAACTATGTTTAAAATGCTATAAAATGCTAAACTGCAAATGTATAAATACCACAATATGCTAAATGTAAAAATCAAAATGCTAACTATCACTACCCCTACCTACTGTTTATTATGAAGCTTTACGAATTTGAGATCATGCCATTCTCTATGTCCTAGCTGCAGCAGACATTGTACATGTTTTAAGAATAAGCGGAATACTGGAAATAAATGTAAAACTGGTATATAATGATGACGATAGTACAATGATATTTTAATAATTTCTTGCAATGCACAATTGCACTTAAAACTTGTTAAAGTTTTTAGGGTCAATTCTAATTCCATCAGATCTCTTCTAAGATTACTCAGGTACATTATTTGGTGTAGGGTGTACAATATTACATAATGATTACTGCATTACACAAGATAGAATAAATTTAATTATGGAATCTCAGATCATATTTTTAATTGCTGTTAAAAACTATGAGATTCTTTATCACTGGTGTAGTTATACAGTGATGAGTAAGGTTAAGAGAACCTAATTATTCAAAATATCATTGCAATTTACCGTAAAACTTTCTAAAACTTATTATCCAAGCATGTCGCCCAAAGATTTTAATAGAAGTCCTTAGATTATATGTAAACACAGATAATGCCAATTATAAACAAAGAAATTCCACAGAAATCAAAGAGAATTGAGTTCTGTACAAATCCACAGCCACAGTTTTGGTATATCTGAAAATTCACATACTTGGGTTAGAATGACACAGCGAAGCATGTAACATACACGGCAAATACAGTATATCATTATCAGAAAAGGATGCTGCCAACAAACTTTGCAAGTACATCCTTATAAACAATTCATATAAATTATTTAAGCCAGGAAAAATACTGTCGCTGAAATGCACAAATGTTTCATATAAAACATATTCTGAGATGGAAGGACTTTTTGAAAATCTTTGTGCATAAGCTTGTTTTTTAAGTGCAGAAGAATCTACTCCCATTAGTCCTGGACCCGTAGGACCAAGGACCCAGGCCTCCTTCTACCCGGGAGCAGGGGATAACTCCGGGGCTCTTTCCATAGGGCAATACCTGGAGTCAAAAAAGCCCCCCCCCCCCCCGACCAGCACAACGGTTGTACACATGCTAATACAAACAGTATGACAATTAAGGATATGTAATAGGATGCAAAGAAATATGTCTCTAAATCTAATCAGCAATTGTTTAAGTATTTCAGTCTTTGATGACAGGTAATTATATGGACTAAATTAACCCCACCCTCAAAACAAAACTTAAATATTGAAGACATCACATAACATTGATGGTCTTTAATTTTGGCTTAATGTTGTTTTATATGGAAATCAAATGACAATTACGAAATAACTGTATTTTAGGAAAGCTATTGTTCCAGTAATTTAAACTGGAAACTACTTACCTTACATGGTCTGTTCTATATTACTCAAATATTTTAAATTTAAAACTTCTAACATAAAACCAAATAATATATCCAATCAACTGCCTAAAATAATTTCTCTTTTTCTGAAAATTTAGGACATACAGGTCACAACACTCCTCAAAGTTTTTGTTAAGTTTCCACTGATATTGAAATGAAAGTCAAACTTTAAGAAATATCTGATAATAAGCCACAATAAATTGCTGTATAGGTGAGAAAGAAAGCTTTGTTCTACATTAATAATGTTCCTGAAGATCACTGCTCATCACCAAAACAATAAACATACAAAATTTCCAATCATTCGGCACTTTTGATTTCTGCCATCGTATTCCTGGTAGCCTGAGATGAGGTAGCTAAAAAAAAGCAGAAAAACATTGTTTTTCATTAATAATTAGGTAACAAGGTTAATGAAACTAATATTTTTTCATGTTAAATATCCTTGATACATTATAAAGCTCTACATAATCAAAAGAACTTAATTATAAATAAATATGTATGCAGGTACAATTCAGGTTAAGTTAGGATATTAATTTTCTTTATTTAGCTACATGCTAACATCTTACTTACCCATAGGTCTTTGTGAAAGTCCATTCCCTTCCTTCTTGCTGCTCATATGCCATCGCAGGCCTTACAAGTCTTACAAATTGATGACCATTTTTCATGTGCTTAATATGACTTGGCTACGAAACCGTTGACACCGACAGATTTTAAAGTTGATGTGCAGCGCTCTATCTGGCGCACGGCTGTTTGAGAAGCTTAATGTGGAATCAAGGTCTCTATCCCACTTAACAACCCCTGAGTTGGAGTGACATTCGTGACTAATGATCAGTTTCAGATTGCAACTGTTATTTGTTATAACTGGTTACAAGTATCAACAAAAATTATCCTTACGTGATTTAACAATAAACCCATGCCTCACCCTTTTTTTTTTTTTTTTTCGAGTGGAGGAAAAATGCATTTACGCACTAGCCCCGGGATCGGAGTGTGGGACTCCTCTGACGGAGAGAGATCCGTCAGCCCTACCCACTAAAAAACCTCCACCGGTGAGAATTCGGGAGAGGAAGTGCAGCAGTACCGCTATTGCACCTGCGGATTCTGGGAGAGGATATTACGGCCGGGCAAAGCCTAGGCCGGGTGAGGATGGCGCCAGGACACAAGCATGACCAAGGTCCTACTTGCGACCTTGGAAATTCGGATGTGGAATTGGTTTATGTAGTATTGTTGTGCCTCGGGACGGAGGCATCGTCTTACAAGATATCTGTGTGGTCCTGAAACATAAGGATGGTGTCATTAATTGTTAGTGCTTAAGAATAAGTTTAAGATATCAGGCCAGGAGCGGCGCTGAGTCTGGCGTCAATTTGTTAGGTATTGGTTTACATGCATTCAATGTGAAAATGGATATATTTAATGTAACTTAACTAAATAACAGCCAAATATTTTGGACATATGCTCAGGATTGAGTATGGTCCACGTCATGTGAGCTAATCTTGCTAGATTATTGTTTTGTTTATACATCTACAATTGAGTAGTCTTCTCATGTCCATGTGGTATGCTTTGGTCATTTTCACTGGTCCCCAGAACGACCCTTAGCAGGGACTTCCAGGGCCACTGGTCTGTCAGTAGTGTTTTTGCTAAGCCATGGCTTCTGATTAAGGTGGTACTAAGTTGTTTAGGTAATCTTGAATGTTTATTTCTGGTTGCCCCAGGCCAAGAGTTCTGTCAAATAATGAGAGCGGTCTTTTGTGTATGTCGTGTTGTGTACCGTATGCGCCTAGGTCGCGAATTAGAGGGTTTTTGTTTTTTGCCTTTCTGTCATATAAGTTATAACTGAGTAGTTTAATAAATTGTTCGATCGAGTGGAGCTTCAGTTCTTCGTGCAGCCAATAAGCTGGAGCTACTATAGGAACCTTTGCAATAATTCGTATTATTCTGTTTTGCAGTGTCTGCAGTCTGTTTATATGCGTTTTCGCAGCGTATCCCCAGACAGGGGCTGCGTACGTCAATATTGGCCTGATTAGTGTCTTGTATAGCGTAAGACCCATATTGAGTTGCAGTTGGTTATTTAAATTAATCAAAGGGTAGAGTCTGTTCAATTGTCCATTTGCTTTGGCCCTGATATTTTGAATGTGTTTTTTCCATGTGAGACCTTGATCCATGGTGACCCCTAGGTAGGTAATTTGGTCTTTCCATTCGATTCTTTCGCCATGATACACGAGAGGTGGCTGTCTGTGCCTGGGATGACGATGTTGGATTCTTGTTGTGAAAATAATTGATTGGCACTTTCTGGAGTTTACTGTTATTCTCCATTTTCGAAACCATGGTTCAAGATCATTCAGGGCATTCTGTAGCCGCAGGTGTATTATCCGCGGTTGAGTGGATTGAGTTACCAGTGCCGTGTCGTCGGCGTATATGTATTTTTCAGTGCGAGTGAGTTCTGGCATATCGTTAACGTACAAATTAAAGAGGGTCGGTCCTAGCAAACTTCCTTGTGGGACTCCTGCCTTAATAGGCCCTCACCCAGAGGGAATAACTAATGATATTGTTAATTTAGAAGGCTTTCTTTCTGTAACATTGTTAATTGTTTGCTTGATATTGCCTTCCTGTACATTGCAGCTACTGTTCCTTTCTAAGAAATAAAAGAACAATGAAATATAAGCTATTTAGAATTAATATAGCCATAATGTACTCTAAAGTCTCACAAATAACTACAAGTCTCTTCTCCGATATAAGTTGTTACATGTGGAGCCCTCTCTGGACAGCAACAAGCAGTCGGCTGTCAACGAAAACGTCTCCCCTGGCGGATAATCATTGTAACTAAAGTATCGTCTCCTACCAGACAGAGAAGATCTAAAAACGGTAGAAAACAATCGATTCATCTAAAAGGACCAAGGGATTGTCAAGGACAACAAGATCTGGACTGGTTTACCTGCTAACGAGAGAGACTTTCCTTACTGAAGACATCAAACTTCGATATATGATGTCACACACCAAGGCTTTTAGAAATCAACTGAACATCATGGAGGATAACCACCGACACATGGTTCGAACTGCGACATGTTGTAACTTGTAATTAGCTAAAACAAATGAGTGTGAACTGTGTACAATATCACATAGAACGTGCAGGAAAAGTTTGACATCTATAAATGAATACGTAAAAATGCGAACATGTTTACGTGAAGTAAATATTTAAGGCTATTTGGCTGACAATTTATTTATTATTAAATATTCTCTCCTGTATAATAATGTCTCATAATGTGTCAGCTCATAGTAGTTTCTCAACAAACCGTTCCACAAAGGCTTTTCTTTCCATCTGATGAAAATTACAAGATTCGCAATTTCACGGGAAATACGGCTGTAGTGTTTAAATATCGAGTTAGACTTCAAATTTCAAAGCTCTTCATTCCTATGAGACTTTTAATAGGTTAAAAATCAAAAGTTCCGTTTTTAAGACACAAAGTATTGGAAAATTGAACTATAAGCAAAAAAATATTTCGAAAATCTTTAGCAATAAAATAAGTTTACATAAATGACGCCCTTTAACGATATCTCAAACTTTGTGTACTGAGACCTTATCTGTGGCTCATGAACTACATTTAAAGAACATTCTACAGAATTCGGTCAGAATAAACAGAAGTTCAGGGACTACTGCAAGAGTTCAATACTACATTTTGTGTTTTATACAAAGGTATATAAATAACATTTGTCACTTTGTAGAAATGTTAGAGAGAAAAGAAAAAGAAATGTTTAAAAACAAGTAAAAAGAGAAAAAGCTTTAGTTTTGCGTATGTAGAGCATTGTCTTCTATATTAAGAAGTTCCATCAAATAACTTCTCAACTCCTATTCTATAATTGTGAAATATTTCCAAAGGTTGGTCCATATTTACAGTGAGTACGAGTATTATCGTATTGTACCAAAAACTGGATAATAAAGTTTCACTAGGAATGTATTCGAGACTGCATAAAAAGGTCAACGTATGTGTGTGCCAACAGTACAACTTAAAAATAAACTTTGGGGAAATGGCAAACTATATATTTGTTTCATAATCTAAAGATTCAACAGGAAGATCCTTTAACAAATGCTGCCAACCTCAGACTACCCTATACAGAAGTACTGCTCATTCTCGAAGGCATCTACATAACTAGTAAACTGTAAACACTAGATAAAATCTTTCTAACTTAAAATACATTGTCAGAATTAAAGATATTTCAATTGTTTTACTAAGACAACATTCTAAATGTCTTCAGTGAACACTTCGTGGAGCATTTTGTAGTCCAAAGGTCGTTTGTTTCTTGTTAAAAATATGGTAACTAATATGCTGATGGTATCTACTGTACATGATTTAGAAAATATTCTTTAAAGACAAGTTTATTTTCTGGTACAAATAATTATATTTGTGCAATATATTTAAACATTTGACTATCAGTATAGTGCTACATGTATACAGACCTCACGTTTTATTTATTTCTGTATCTGTGAACACCAAAATTCTTACAAAAAGTGTCGGCTAAGTATTCAGTATATTTAGCGGATGTGACATGTAAATATTGAGGGAAATATTGATGGCACACTTCCAAAGATTCTCGGGAAAATAGTTTCAAGGATTTCTATGAACATACAATATCCTTAAAATATTTACAAACAAATGAAATGAAACTACTGATTCATTTGAGAATGTGGTCAGAAGTCTCTGCATTTCTAGGATATTATCAAAATGGTAAATTGTAAGAGACAGTCAAAATCTTACTGCTCCAATATATTGATCTTGATAAATTGACAAACTTTTTGTGGAATAAAGCATTTACGAGATATTTCTTATTATTTGTTTGAGTTTTTCAATAACTCTTGGATTCCCAAATAGAAGGCCTTCATTAATTGTTTATCACTAAGCTATACAAACAAATTAAATTTGAAAGCCATTATGTAGTGAGCAGCTGTTGCTAAAAGTTGTCTACCTACTGTATTCTCCCATTGTCTATTGCCTTGCAAGGAAAATAATATTGACAATGTATATTTCCATTAACATAAAGCACATAAACAATTAAGAACAACAAAAGCGTCATGAGATTTTAACTAACGAATTCCTCTCAAACTTGAGGTACGCTGTTAGAGTTTATCAAGTCTTCTAACAAACAGCAAGTCCTATTGCTCAACTGAAATTTCTTACTAACGAACAGAAACGTTTATTGATCATTATAAATTCAGGATAAAACAAAACTTAGCGTTTAACATGTTAAGAAAATATGGTCAAAATATACATACATCAGAATACTTCCTTTCTTACATAGCATTGGTTTTTCTTTTTCGAATTATCCCTACACTCTCTGCAGCTGTTGCTTGTTTTAAGGCAATAAAGAACAATTAAATCGAAGCTTTATGGAAAGAAAATACCTAAAATATGTTATAAAACTTGATAAACAATTACACATATTGCTTCTCAGCATAAGATATTACCTCTTGAGCCGTCTGTGCACAGCGATTCCAGTTCGGTTGGCAGTTCTGCAGTTTCTCTCCTGGCGAACAATCACTGTAACTAACAGATCGTCTACTGCAGACACTTGATATGTTACATTCTCAATCCGTCCTACCACTAAGGCTAATTATTCCATCGGCTCCTAATAAAAAATATCCAATACAGAAATGTTTCATTACTCATTTTCTGGTGGATACGAGAAGGTCGTATTTAAAAATTAAGAATCAGGTCAGTTTATGTTGCCTTTTAAATTCTAGTACTATGTTTGTGAACTTAGAAAAATAGGATTAGTATTGCTAAGATATAAAGGTATTGGGTATTCAGTATACTAGGGTTTTAGTTCTTAAGATTCCATTTATTGTCATCCATAGCTTTTTTGGATCGTAGGAGTTATTCAGTTTATTTGAGTAATATGCTTCTTGAAGTTCCCTTTTCATATTAGTTGCTTCATTTGCACACTTTTTGTACAGTTAAATTGCTATCGGAAAGGGAAATTTGCATTTTGATTTGACATACAGTAAGTTTTTCTTTTTAACTAGAGCCAAAAGGTTACTACTAACCCATGGTTTATGTGTCAGTTTATTTGACATGTTTACATAAAGTAACGTATTTGGCTATTTGGCTGCAAATATTATTATTAGATATTCTCACCTGTATAATAATTTCTCATTATATATCAGCTCACACTAGTTTCACAACACTCCGTTCCACAAAGGCTTTACTTTCCATCTGATGGAAATTTCGAGATTCGAAGTTTCACGGAAAATGCGGTTGTAGTGTTTAAATATCGGATTACCCTTCAAATTTCAAAGCTCTTCATTACTATGAGATTTTAACAGGTTCAAAAACAGCATCAGCGTTTTTAAGACATAAAAGTATTGGAAAATTGAAATATAACAAAAAATATTCCGAGAATCGTTAGCGATAAAATAGGTTTACATAAATTACGCTCTTTAACGATATCTCAATATTTGTGTCCTAAGACCTTGTCTGTGTCTACAAGTTAAAGAAATTTGTACAGAATTCAGTCAGAGCTCAGAGACAATTGCGAGAATTCAATAGTACATTTTCTGTTTAATCTAAATATATATATATATATATATAATGTTTGTTACGTTGTTCAAATATAATAGGAAAAAGCAGAAAATATTTAAAGAAAAAGACAACTAAAACAGAGGAAATTCGTCACAATTTTGCCTATGCAAAGGATTGTTTCGGCAATTGGGTAGCTACATACAATAAATTTTGCTCAGCTCCTATTGCATTATTGTGTAATATTTCCAAAATGTGGTGCATATTTACAGTAAATATATGTATTATTGAATTGTTACAAAATCTGGATACTGAAGTTTTAACAGGAATGTGTTAGAGAATGAATAAAATATATAATTTAGACAAAAGGACCATGTGTGTGTGTGTGTGTGTGTGTGTGTGTGTGTGTGTGTGTGTGTGTGTGTGTGTGTGTGTGTGTGTGTGAACAGCATAACCTAGAAACAAAATTTGGGGAAATGCCAAACTTTATATTTGTGTTCATCTTCTATTAGTGACTACGGTCGCACGGACAGAGTGCTTCACCACATCGATACTAGAGACGCCCGGACTATTCGGCAACCACCAAGACCCCCACCGCTAGCAAAACAAGCGGCGGTACTGGACATGCTGGGGGACATGAGATCGGGGGGTGTGATTAAAAGTCTGACAGCACTTGGTGTTCCCCTGTACTCTTGCTGACGAAGAAAAACGGCGAGCTACCCTTCTGCGTGGACTACAGGAAGCCGAAGTCTGTCACCAGGAACGACTGCTTCCCCTTAACCCGGATTGACGACATACTGGACACGCTTGCTGGTGCGCAGTAGTTCTCAAACCTGGACCTGAAATGGGGTTCCTGGCAGGTAGCTCTAGACCCGAAAGACAAGGAAAATGCTGCAATCTGGACAGGCCAAGGGTTTTGGCAGTTCACAGTTATGCACCTTGCCCTGTGCAACGTACCAGCCACAGATCAACGCCTCATGGAGTCACTGATGAGAGGATTGACTTATGGCGCCTGGATGCTATACCTGGACGACATCATCATCGTCAGCAACACATTCCAGGATCATCTTGACAAACTGAGCAAGGTTTCACAGAGACTGTAGGCGATCAAACTGAAGCTGAATGTCAGGAAGTACCAGCTCTTCCACAAGGAAGTCAACTACTTGGGCCACATAGTCTCACCAACCTGAGTGACCCCAGATCCGGAGAAGATACAGGCTGGGAGAGATTGGCTTCGCCCATAGGATAAGTGAGAACTGCGCAGTTTCCTGGAGCTGTGCTGTGATTACCGCTGTTTCATAAAGGACGTCTCCAACATCGCCAAGCTCCTCACCAACCTGTCAGAGGAACACCTGCCTTACATGTGGACGGAAGACGGCGGCGCCTTCATTCTTAATACCGACGCTAGCGACCATTGCATTGGTGGCATCCTAAACCAGTCCATGAAGGTCACTAGCTAGTGGTGGCCTACTAGCGCAAGGCACTTTCCAAGGCAGAAAGAACTACTGCGATTCCCGACGAAATCTGCTGGCGATAGTAAACACCTTGGAGCACTTCCACAAGTAGCCGTAAGGTCAGCCAGTCCACTTGAAGACTGACCACTCCAACGTAACCTGGCTTAGTTTTAGAAACATGAAACGCCAGACAGCTCATTGGGTCCAGAGACCTCAGGAGCACGACTTCACATCCGAACATCGCAGAGAGAAGAGGCATGCCAACGCAGAAGCCATGTCTCGATCACCCTGACTGGAACTGTGCGGCCAGTGCACAAGAGTGGAAGGAAATGAGCGTGCCGCAGCTGTAATTGGTCACAGCAGTGACTGCGGACGGTTGGAATAGTACAGGCCTGAGGACGGAGCTGCTGGCGGACGCCGACTTGGAGCCACTCTTGAGGGAAGGGGAGGCCGGGACAATTCCGCCCTGGGAGGACTTTGCACCCCGCAACGCTGCTAAAAGTCGCACTTCGCCCAATGGGAGTCGCCGAAGATCAAAGAGAGCGTGCTCTCCCGCGTATGAGAATCACCGGATGGGAAGACATAGAGTGAGCAGTTGCTACTTCCCCGGAGTAAGGTCCCGGAATTCTTGGAGGAAGTGCACGCCAGTAATTCTGGGGGACACCTGGAGCACCTGAAGCAAACCGAACGATGGACAAAACCCAACAGCGCTACTACTAGCTGAGGCTCAGAGTATACGCTTAGAACTGCCGCCGTCAATATCACCTGTGCGCGGCGGTTCGGGGCCCCTAAAATAGCAGCCGGTTTCGTAAGCAGCAGTACAATGTCGGAGTGCCATTCGAACGCATCGCGGTCGACATAGCAGGACCATATCGAGTTCCCGACCGATGTAACAAGTACCTGATAGTGGCTTTGGGCTATTTCACCAAGTGGCTGGAGCTGTATGCCGTCCCAAACCAGTAGGCGGGATGATTACAGACTGCCTCGTGGAACAACTGTTCTGTCGTTTTGGGCTGCCGTTAGACCTCCATAGGAACAGGGCACCAATTTTGAGACTAACCTGAAGAAGGGCACTGGAAGGAGTTGCAGTTAAAAAGACCCGCACAACACCTCTACACCCGCAGTCGTACAGCATGCTCGAAAAATACATCAAGACCTTAGACGAGCACCCAAAGAAGGTCATGGCCAGCTAGTAGCGAGATTGGGACGTGAAGGTGTCACTGTTGTTGCTGGTCTTCCACTCGACAACACACGACAATACATGCCCGCCTCGGTAGCGTAGATGATAGCGTGTCTGCCTCACGTTCAAGAGGTCCCGAGTTCGAATCTCGGTTGGCGTGAGTTACCTGGATAGGCTTTTACTGGTGTTTTCCCTTTCCTGATAGACGCATGTTGGGTAACTCTAAGCTACATGGACTCCGGACAAATTTGGGCATCATTTCAGCCATTTCATTCATCGTCCGATATGGTTTATCGTTGGAGGACGTAAAATACAAAAAATAATAAAATAAATAAGTAAATAAAAAACAGGACACCACGGGGATGACGCCGGCAAGCGTAACGTTTATTCATAATTCATAATGGTAGATCCTTTTGAAAAATTCTTCTGTATGTGCGGGCGTGTGCGCGCGTTGGTCGTTCACATAACCCAAATATATAAGCCCCTAAATGCCAAACATGGTCAACATCTTCCAAGAATGCAACATAACCATTTTCAAGAAAACTTCCCAGCTCAGACTACACTTTACATGGAAGATTTTTGGAGATTTTAATTAAGAAAATTGGTTCCTTTAAATTTTATTTCACCAATATATGTTAAATATATTTCACGAGATGTGATAAAAATGTGTTAAATCATCTTGGGATGTAGTCAGGGGTTTTCCTCATTGTGAATGATTTTTCCAAAATTGTTGAAAGGTCAGAGATAAACAAAATGTTACAGCACCGAAAGCGTATCTCCCTAAAACGAACTCTATGTTAAATATAACTTTTTGAAATGAACAATTTGCAAGTTATTCATTCCTTGCTCCTTGTCCCAAAGCTTCAATATTTGCTGTTCAGAAACTGAAACTCTTTTTTAAATATTTTTCCCTAATGGAGCAAAGATACTGGGATATTAAATTCGTTTAGCTAGTGGCCACTTTTAAAACATTTGACGCTCTCTTATGAGAAAGCTCCTATTTTCTCATATTCCCTTACATCTACAAGGTATCTGGTTTTACCAGAGGATGAGCTTGGAACATCTCGAATTCGAGCCTCCGCACGTTTTCTTTTCTTGTTCTCTACTGTACTACTGTACTGGTTTTGGTAACTGATACACACACATTTACAAGTGTATCTTCAGTGGGTCCAAAGTGTATGTCCACCTGTCAGAAACTAAGATCACTTCGTGTAGAACTTAGCCGAAGTCGCAGCCAGCCTCCTGTTGAGGTTAAAGATTATACTGATCTGTCATTGGGAACATTTTTGACATGAATCAATATTCAACTTGACAATCCTTTCCTCAAGTAAAGTTATTTGTCTGAGAGTAAGTCTGAATTTACTAATAACAGTTTCATAAACGACCAGTAGGTAGTCGTTAGCACGTACCTGTAATGTGTAAGCAGGAAATGACCAAGTGTTTGTCCATATTAGCCAAACGGTGACAATTGACACATAAGATGTTCAATAACGTGAGTATATTATAAAGTTGTATGATGTGGTACACCTATACAAATTTGTATACCTGGTGAGCCAAGCAGTATAATTTTATCTATAGGGGTAGAGAGTAAAGAAAGGGTCGAGTAAGTACAGTATAATACAAAATAAGTATTGCCTTATTATAACGTAACTTATAATTTTTGTAAACTGTTATTTATAACTGTACAATATTTTGACGATGTGATTTAAAAATTAGAAATTTCTACCTAAGTTACAAGATTGGTTCTCTACTACATATGGCAGGTAGAGGAGGTATTGTTATTTACCGAAAGACTGGATACCGAGACTTCACTGCAAATAAATGTTTTGAAAACCTCAGAACCAATCAAATTGAACATTTTATTACAATGTCCATGTTGTGTCTGTAAACAGAACAACTCAAAAACCAGAACTCGGTTTAAATACCAAACTTGATATTCAAGTTGTGCTTCTTACCAAAATTGGGACAAGAAGAATTTCCACATTGCAACTTTATGTAAACTCTGACCTTCTCAAAAACAGATGTAATAATTTTTATGTAGCTATCATATGTTTAAGATACCTTCATTCCAAAGGTAATGTCGTTAATGAACTTTCGTTTTTGTGTCCTAAAATGTGATTTGACTCATTGTCTGTGACGTTCTTTTGTTCGGATCCCTCTTGTTTAACTGATAAACGGTGAGATATAGACGAAATCGTACTGTACAAAAGATGGAGATTTCGGTAAACCATGGACTTCATGTGAAATACATTTTTGGGGTGTAACACATTTACGAGATTTTTATTTGTCTAATTCTCTTCAGGAGTTAAGCAACCTAGAAATGAACTGCTAATGGCTTTACATAGCAATCAGCTTTAACATTTCACAGACTTTTAATGTTTACTGCGTTAACGTAATATCAATTTCGTAATAATTCTTCCAAATAAGATTAACACCAATAAGGAGCAGAGAGTGTACGCGAGTTCACCATATCCTATATTGCATCACCTCTAAATTAATTACATCATTGAGTTATAAGAAAGGATTTGCTTTTGAAGTGGTGGTATATTGGATATAACTAAGAAGGTTACGCACTAATGTCACATTAAGCTAAACTGGAATTGTTGGAATAGTATTGGTGATTAGTGATCAGCTTCTATTTCCGAAAGTTATGTATTATAACCGGATAAAAGTTTCAACAAAATTCATCTTAGAAAGTAATTGACAATGAACCAACGCTTCACTTAGGAGAAATACCTAGATATATAGTTAATTAAGAAGTCTTTCCTTCCGAAGCATAGTTAACGGTTTTCTCGATATTGCCTTTGTGTACATTGTAGCTGCTGTTCTTTTCCAAGCAATAAAGAACAATTAAGTCTGAGCTATTTATAAATAATGTACTTATAATGTACCCTACAGTCTCGTAAATAATCACAAAACCTCTTCTGCAGTATATGATATTATAGGTAGCGCCCTCTCTGGACAGCAATAAGCAGTCGGCTGTCAACCAAAACTTCTCCCCTGGCGGAAAATCACTGTAACTGACATATCGTCTCCTAATAGGCACAAAAAGTTTAAAAACGATTGAAAAGAAAATCGATTCATCGAAAATAAAATTGATAATTTATGTCAACTTATTTTATCGCTACAATTGTCGAGATATTCTTTGGTTGTAGTCGAATTTCCCAATATTCTTATATACTAAAAACGCTAATGTTATTTTTCTGTTTGTCAAAAGTCAATAGCAATAACTTAGGAATTTGTAAATTGACCCCGTTATTTAACATGCAAGTGTATGTACAAGGAAATGGATAATAAAATACTTTCGTAAACGTTTATTTGTAAGTGATGGACAAGTAAACCTTTGTGATTGAGAAAGTACGTTAATTGACTTCGTTATACCGCAGACGTTTTAGTTATAGTAATTGTCCGCCAGGGGAGCTTTGGTTGACTACTGACTGCTTGTTGCTGTCCACAGAGGGCTGTACGTGTAATATGTTATACTGATGAAGGACATTTGTGATTATCTACAAGGTCTTATAACACATTCTAATTGCGTTGTTTTTATGGAGCTTTGATAAAATTGTTGTTCTTTCCTGAATACGAACGGTAGCTATAATGTCTGTGGAGAAAATATGAAGTAAATAGTTTATGGTGTATAGAATTGGATGCCTTCTAAACTAACTACATCTCTAGGTATTAATTGAAGCATGGGTTTCTGGTTATTTTATTGTAAATTTATTTTGTTGGAAGTTTCATCCAATTATATACACGATTAGCAACCTTTGTATGAATGCTCAATGACATCGTACCTACACGGTGTTTCGCAATGTTTCATTTGTCAGTAGACTGTATTATGTCCAATATGTTTCAAATTCCAGATATATTCTTTTTCACAACTCCATAATTGTAATTAATTTACAGGTTAATATCGGATATGTGGCGCTCACTTTACTTTCTCTACTCCTTTTAAACTTTAATTGATCCATCTCCCTACCTTAATTGGGATAAACATTCCATGTTTATTAATTGTTATGTAGGTACAAGGGAATACGAGAACAGAGTACACTTTAAGTGATTCTGAAATATTTGAATGTTGTTTCCTACGTAATCTTATTGTAAATGTATCTTCTAGACTTCACAAAAATGCTTATCAATGATCTCAGTTTTGAACAGGTTAAGTATTGAAGAATTCAAATAAGAAATATCTCGGAAATGGCTCAGTCTACCAAAATATATATCTGAGAGAAAGTGTGTGTTTTACCAAGATTATCATCTTCTGTTCAGAAAGATTTGTTCTGTTTTTACGGTTTGTCACTTCTACTTATATCACATTAATGAAAATGACTTCTAACAACTTTGAGAGAAAATTTAAAATGTAATCGTCAGACGTCATGATAATATCCTAATGATATAGTAATTTAATAAGGACAGTTAGGGTCATTTTTTATAAAATCAGTGTTTTCCAAAACACTTTACGTAAATGTTAGTAAGTTTTGGGGGGGTATTTTTGAAGATATACATTGTAGGAAAGTAAAAGACACGAGAGGTGAGTGACCGAATAGCAATGTGCCATTTGGTCTCCTTTGTCACGGACACATCTTGGTGTTTACAACTTAATCAAGTATTTTGTGTTTATTTATATGGTCAATATAATTTAGCAAATGTGTAGTTTATATATTATTAAACTGAACTACATGTATATATACCCCTTCCTTTCACTACTAATATCCATTAACAAGTCATGCTATGTGATTGCTCGTTTTGTAGACATTCAATATATCTGTATAACGACCATTTACACATATACATATCTAACTTTGTAATGAAATTGGTTTATGTATTTTATTTATTAATATACTTCCTTAATAAGAGATGTCAGAATGTCCAGATTACTTTCAGTTCCTCTAGGATTGTGTATCTGTGTTTATAGACTTTCAACTACAAGGTCATCGCTCATCCACTAGGATTGCTTTTATCAGTTCCTTTATTCTACTCTAGAGTCACCAACACACAACCACGCGCTCTAGTGACTCTTTGCTCTTTTAGGATATACCTTGGTGTTGTATTTTATTTCTATTTCAGTAAAGTGGCTTTGTTTGACAGAGTAAGCGTTGTGTTAGTAAAGATTCTTCGAAAGTCTCTTCACTCATCTCAAACGTCAGCCGAAATACAGGAAAGGGTTAAAGTTCCGCGGGAATCCACAACAGAAAGGCCACATAATTTTTAAGGGACAAATGGCGAAAAGAATGAACAAGACCTTTGCATCTGGATGATACTGAGTCGGGTATTAAGTATTTTAGTTTATTTCTGTTTTGTTTTGTTTCTTTATTTTAATGTTTAATATATTGCACGTAAGTCAAGGACGAGAGATTTTATGTTAGAAATAATATTATAATATAATATATTATATAATTATATAATATTGTAAAATATTATAAAACAAATATTAATAATAGTAATAATTAATAATTTATAAATAATATTATAAAGCAAATGTTATACTAACTTCATCTTTAATTATTTGTTAGTCAAGGAAACAAACAAATGAATAAAATCGTAAAGTAACACAATAAACGAGATACCAACATTGCAGTCCTCTATCCGTGATCCATGTCCTCAACACTTGTAGGTTTAATCTAGAAACCGGTAAATGTTCCTTTATATTTATTTACTTAGCGTCCTCCAGCTTATCTCAATTCAGACGATGAAACAAATGATGTTCAAGTAAGTCGAGAGTCCATTAGACCTCATTTTTCTCGACAACATAAACCTTTCAGCCACAAAAATAAGAAGCACCTATACAGATAACTCACCGTTACCCAAATTCGAACTAGGGACTTCTTGAATGTGAGGCGAGTCTACCTCAACACCACAAAGGCGAGATTAAGCAAACATTGGTGTTTTACTTGAGGAAAGTATTGTGAAATTGAATATTGATTCATGTCGAATCTGTTCCCAATCAGAGATCAGTACAATGCTTTAACGTCTGTAGGAGGCTGACTGCGACTTCGGCTAAGTTCGGAAACACGAAGTGATGTTAGTTACTGACAAGCAACCAAACATTTTGGACGAACTGGTGATAAATACATATAACATATAGCAATGCAATGAATATAAACAGAAAATTAATATAATAGTTTCTGTCAAAAATCAAAGTATCCAAAATGTTCTATTTAAAGTGTAGGTAGTCTGTGAAAAGTTCACGTTGCATTCTTGGAAGACGTTGAACCAAGAACTTGTTATATTTGAGTTATGTTACTGGCAAACCACACTCAGGGCCATTCTCTCAAAAGGCTGTATTCTTTGCACTCACAGAGTTAAAAATATTGATTTATAATTTTTATTTCTCGTTCCAATTGTTGGGAACATAATTCAGCTACTTACTGTAAGTGTAGTAAATTCTGTAGTAAAAACTATAGAATGTAAAACCTGTACCGAAATATGACTTTGGTAGAAATCTGTATGGTCAAATCATGTAATCAAAATGTTGCACCATTGTAAAATAGCAGTTAACAAAAATACACAAATTTCCCTCCTCCAGAAACTTAACTTTTACATCAATTATCGTCTGAAAAAAAACTTTTTTTTTTCTATTTACCTCTAATGATTGAGTCAGACTAACTGATCTTTAATATAAAAATCAAAATGTACAATTGTAAAATTCTGAAAATAATCTCAGATTCGTTCCATTAATTTCCCTCAACTTGTATGTCATAACATGTTGATAAGCTTTTACTACATCAAAAATCAAATATTGTTAAAAGTGTAATTTATGACAACATAATTTATCTAATTAAAGATCCTTCTGTACTTCTACTTCACTATCCAATATGTTTATATCTTAGAAATGCTAATCCTACTGTTCACAAGAATAGCACTAGAACCTAAAAGGCAGCATCACCTGACCCGAATTTTAACATTTAACTATGGTCTTCTTGTATCTACCATAAAATGAGTAATGAAATGTTTCTGTATCGGGATTTTTTCTTTTTTAAATTTAGAGTGGATGGAATATAAGCCATTGTGATTAAGAGTGTAAAACGTTAAATGTCTGCAGTAGACGATGTGTTAGTTATAGTGATTATCCGCCAGGAAAGAAATTGCAGAACTAGAACCGCCTGCGGTGCCGTATGTAGTAAAAGCGGGCGTTAAACACTACACACACACACACACACACACACACACACACACACACACACACACACACACACACACACACGCGCGCGCGCGCGCGCGCAGAACTAGTGTTGCTGTCCAGAGATGGCGCCACAGGTAATATCTTATACTCAGAAGGAATATATGAAATTATTCACCACGTATTATAACACACTTTAAGCATCCTTTTTAGATAAAGCTTCGATTTAATTGTTCTTTATTGCCTTAAATCATACAGTAGCTTCAGTACACACAGGAATGACTTCAAAAGAAATAAATAATATTGTGTAAGAAAAGATGTCTTCTAATGCTGATACATTTCGTCCGCTTTTGGCTCTATGGAGTGTTGAAAAATTATACAGTTAAATCTCGATAAATTCAATTAAGATTCACAATTTTTTGGAACTTGTATCTCTAATATAGACCATATTTGTGAATGTTTCTGTTCTTCAGACGTTTTTATTGCACCATACAATTTTAACACAATTGCTGTTTGTGAGAAGACTTGATAAACAGTACTACTATAGCTCAAGTCTGAGAGGAAATCATTGCTGATTATCGAATTATTTACTGTGTTCAACTCACAGGACATTTTAGTTTTCATAAATCCTTATTTATTTGCCTACTTTATGTTGATGGAAGTACACATTATTAATAGTATTTTGCTTGCAAGAAAATAGGAGAATACAGTAGGTAGCTAATATTTTAAAGCTGGTCGCTACGTAATGACTTTCAAATCTGATTTTCCTTCCATAGCTTAGCCATAAAAATTAATAAAGCATTCCCATTTGAGAAACCTAAAGTTATTGAACATTTTAAAATACCTTACAAATTCCTAACTCCACAGAATTATTCATCGTTTTCTTTTATATCTCTATATTGGTGCAGTAATGATTTTGTCTGTCTCTTACAGTTTCCACTATGGTAATGTCCTAGGAATGGAGATATTTCTGACCACATTCACAGTTGATTTACATATTTATTTAATTTGTCCTGGGAAAATCCTTGAAAATATTTCATGTATAAGAGATGTGAGGACGAGATTTCCCTGAATATTTACGTGTCACATCCTTTAAATATCCTGTCGCGAAGCCGTTATCTACAATAGCGTGGCTTTTTACACAAAGCGCCGGCATATAAAGATGACGGAGGTAAAGGACTTCCCGGCATAGATTAAGTTACGCTTCTGGAAGGTTCGGATTTCGTCATTTTATGTCTTGTTATTCGAGAAATATGGAGTGATTGTACGGAAGAGTCTGCTTTTTGTTTGTCCCAGAAGTCTCTCGAATCTATGATTGAGATGTATAAGAGATTGTGACACGCCAGCGGATAGTTGTAAAACAAGAGTGAGTCGCGAGAGGTAAGCAGAGAATAGCTGAGAGTGTTGTTATAACGAGAGCTGATGTAAAGTGAACGCTGCTTGTTACTGTTATCGAACTTGAAACATTGTGTATTATATGTGATGTAATGTTTTTACGTGAGAATTGAGCACTGTATTCCTAGGGGGCCCCGCAGTGGCTCAGTGGTTAGACCGCTTGGCTGTCACCAAGGCGGCCCGGTTCAATCGACCGCAAAGTGAGATTTGTGGTGGGTAACATCGCCGGGGAGGGCTTTCTCCGGGATCTCCGGTTTCCCCCGCCATCTCATTCCACCGGTGCTCCATCTTCATCTCATGTATCATCAGTGTCATCGCCTGCGGTGCCGTATGTAGTAAAAGTGGGCGTTAAACACTACACATTTCATTTCATATTCATTTCTAGGGAAATAAATGACATTTAGAATTTCGGCAAATTGGACTTTTAATTCTACGAACCCACAAAGTCCCAACACTGAGTATTTAGCCGACTTCTGTTGTAAGAGCTTTGCTGTTCACAGATACAGAAACAAATAAAAAGTGTGATTATGTAACTTGACCTTAAGTGACAGCGAAATGTTTAAAGAGCTAATCAGTATATGTCCGGGCTAAACCAAGTAATGCATTAGTTTCGGAGAAAACTGTAAATATTGGTAAATACAAACAATTAACAAGGATTATGCCTTACATACATCCTGAGTTTTAACAACATCTACATTTTTGTTTATTAACAGTTTGTCTGTCTCTTAGAGATATAAAGGCACTTTCAGAATGAAGAGAATTTTCGAAGACATTCCCAAAATATTCAAATATCCAGTTCATTTGTTATCAAAACATAATATATATGTTAAATAAATTATTTGTTAGCTTAAGACAATAAAATTAATGATAAATATTTTATATAAAGTGTAGTGTGAAGTACAGTAAGTGTATTTTCTACTTATTATGTACTTGGTAGAGACAACAAAAGTAATTTACTTCATTCACTGTTCATTCTGTTTACTGACATATTTAGTTACTTTATTACTCAACACTCATCATTTTTAATTATTTTTAATTTGTTAATACGGTAATGCCAATCACAAATTTAACCTGTACAGTTTTTGTAGTATTTGTTGATTACTTTAGACTGTTTCTACTTTTTCTAACACGTACATAGCACGTAGAGAATGTATTGTATTACACCAAATATTTGATAACAAAAGTTTACTGTAAAAACGAATTTTGAGACTTGCTAAATAAAACATATGTGTTACATTTACATGACTTTCCCTACTCATTTTCTTATTATCATATCTACTTCATGTTATTAAAGATAAATATTTATATAAAATGTCTCATTACATTTATCCTTGTAAGTAGAAAGGCAATAGGACAATACAGCAGTGTTTAACTGATAGTCAAATATTTTATGAACCAGTCGTTATGTAATGACTTTACAATGATGTGACTTTGGTGGGTTCGTAGAATTAAAAGCCGAGTTGCAGAAATTCTTAATGTGCTTTATTTCCGTATAGATACACTGTTCAACTGTCACGTAACAACATTTCATCATCAATACAACACAATCTTCCAAGGTCGATCACAATAACAAACAGTGATAGCAGATTACATGATTAGCTCTCGTTACACAGCTGGCTGTCTCTCATTTCACAACACTGTTTCACAACTTCAAAGCTGACTCTCGTTTTACACACAACTGCCTCATCACTAGCCATGGCTTCTTTTTCATACACCCATTCATGAATTCCAGAGTTTTCCCTACATTCACTAGAGGTTTCTCGAATCAACAAGGCATTTAATGACGTAATTCGATTATTCTATCACCTTCCGGAAATGTCTGGACCGGAAAGTCTTTTATCTTGGCTATCTGTTTACACTAGCCGCGCTATCGTTAACTGCTTACGCAATCTCTTCATTACAGTGAAACAATATCCGCCATCTGTTTTCTATTTGTGCCGAAACTTTATTGCCTGTTGCCGCGAAAATAACATTCTGTTTACATAAACAAGAGAGGAAAACCAAATAACGACGTCCCATTTTAGGAAAGTGGAAGTATTGGAGAATTTAAACAAATAACAAGGAATATCTCGTAAATAATTAACTCTACAAAGGTTTATTTGATGTAACTTGCATAATTCAATGTAGTCTACAGTTCTTTGTTTTGTAAGAGTTCAAGCGAAGTGTTCTTGTTTAGCGACTTCTGTGACAGGGTACATTGCCTTAATGGAACAAAGACTTTTCCCCCATTAACCTTGTGACAGAGAGAAGCATGGCTTCCTCCAAGATCTCTCATATCTCTGGCTCTTAACAGATCCATTAATGATGTACAGTTATCCAGGACCTTCACACATGTTTTTGACATTCCAGCTCTTTCTGTTATCTTCCTATAACTCAATTCACTTCTCCACATACCGACAGTTCGCCATTTTATATCCATATGCATTTTATATCACCCCAAGTTTAGTTCTATTGCAGGACAAAACTATCCACCTAGAAATGTTCTTGTAAAATCTACAACTGACACTAAAATAGACGGTATCTGTTGTTTTATCAGTGCTACCAACCTCCGAGGTCATGACCTATGTAGTCGTGACAGCAAAGCATCCATTTGCCTCGAACTTCAAGTGAAATAGTATTATAGGTAAAGACCATCTTAACCTAAGAAAATCAGGAAAATGATGTGACATTAAATGTGAATAAAAAGGCTTTGTAAATTTTTAAATTTAAAAGTGATAGTAGCCCAAGAACCTGTACAAGTTGGTCTCCATTCTTAATAAAAGTTCATATTCATGGTTCATTGACAAAAATATATATTATGTTCAGTCTCTAGTACATTCCTGATGCAACTTCGGCATCCAAATTGTTGTGTACAATACAATAACTATAGTACAATAGGAGTCGAGCAAACACCATTGCATGCAACTTCTTAACTTTAGAAACAATCCTTTGCATAAACTAAATTGTGACTTCTTTCTCTTCTTCCCTTTTTAATATTTCCAGCTTTAGTCTATCACATTTGATCAAAGAACAGAATGTTAAATATATCTATATAAAACACAAAATGTAGTATTGAATTCCTGCAATAGTCTCTGAAGTTCTATTTATTTTGACATAATTCTGTATAATTTTCTTTAAATTGGACTTCATGATATCCAGACAACGTCTTAGGACACAAAAATTGAAATTTCGTTAAAGAGCATAATTTATGAAAATTATTTTATCACTAACGAATTTCGAGTTATTTTTTGGTTATATTCAGTTTTCTAATGTTATTATATCCTAAGAAGTCTTATGCTGTGTTAGATCTTGTCAAAATCTCATAGTAATCACTTTGTAATATTAAAGCTAATACTACGTTTAAATATTTAACTATATTGCTGCTGTACGTTCAACAATGTGAGTAATGGAACAATTCCTTAAACGTATATTTCATATTTGTAACAGACGGACAAGTAAACCTTTGTCGAACGGTTGGTCGTGAGTGTATTTGTTATATAGCAGACGATGTTTTGGTTATAGTAATTGTCCACAAGGGGAGAACGGACTGCTTGTTGCTGTCCATAGAGGGATCCCCTTGTAATATCTTACAATAGTGTAGAGACTTTGTAATTATTCACAATGGTGTGTAACAGTTTTTAATTATGTTCTTTTATACATCTTTGATTTAATTGGTGATAATAGCCTGTAAACCTTGGATAGCCGCAATATTCATGCAGGCAATATCGAGTAAACAATTAATTGTCGGTCAGAAAAGAAGTCTCCTCAACTAACCATATTCCTAGGTAATTTGGCTAATTGAACCATGTGAGCGTTGGCAATGCAGACGCCGAGATGCAAGAGGCAACGAAATAATCCGCCTTATAGATGCGGACCCACAACTATAAGTACAGGGTCCCTGGCAACCCACTCATCACCCGCGAGGTGGAGGGCTGGATTCGGTCATCGACATCGCTATCACCAAGCATTTCCCATTTCACCTCACTCTCACCTCACTAAATGCACTCCATTCAGATCATAATCCAGTGTTGACAGAGATCAATACTAGGGTTGCCAGTCATGACCTCTCGATTCAAACACGAGAGGTCGATTGCGAAGGCGTAAGGAACTGCCTCCGTACCTCCATACCGCCAAAACCCAGGATTCAGAGCATCCGCACCCTCGAGGCTGCGGTCTCATCTTTCACCTCCATAGTCACGCGAACTGCCAATAATTTGACAGTTCATGCTGACGCTCCTTTACACCCAGATATCCTTCCCCTGGATATCGTCCTACTGATCCGCCGCTCTTGGGCGGCAAGTAGACTCTACCAGCGTCACCGCACGCCGCATAATCGCGCGCTACTTAGACGACTTCGTCGTCAGGTCAGTGTTCGCCTACGGGAGCACAGATTAAGTCCAGAGGTTCTACACCCATTAGCCTTGAACCCGTAGGAACAAGACCCGGGCCTCTTTCTACCCGGGAGCGAACTCCGGGGCCCTTTCCATAGGGCAATATCTGGAGTCTAAAAAGCCCCCCCGCTTGAACACGTCAAGACGGGATGGAAGTGGATACGCCACTTACGCGCGTCTACACTTAATGTGAAAACTACCGAAAAACCTCGGTGGGGCCGCCTGGTGATCTAGCACACCTTCTACTAGCTTTGCAGGCTAGCCACCGGGACACTTAATGGCTTCTCGCAACCCCGTCCGCAGACGTACCCGATTCCCACGGGTTTCGGGAACTCATTGCCCCCTCGAGACCAACCCAATCCGAACAACTCCCCTACGGGAGGGCTCGGCATGCGAGCGTGGGAGGACACAATGGCCAGGTTGCGTGTAGAGGAAGGCGACGTGTGGAGGATTGCAAAGACTCTCAGAAACCGCCGAGGTCAATACCACTCCCCATTGCAGGGTACAAGGGGTCTGGCCTATGATCCTAAATCCAAGGCAGATGTGTTTGCGGATTACCTTGAGCGTACAATGTGCCCCAGAGAAGACCCTCAGGACGATATCTTTTCGGAACGTGTCCGAAGGGAGGTACGTCGATATTTTCGCCGACCCCCGGAGGATGCGGACCGACTACCATTGTCCATCATAGTGAAGTCCAAAGCGCTCTGCAGCGTCTCAAACCTAAAAAGGCGGCGGGACAAGATGGGCTTACCCCACTCATGCTCCGTCATCTTCCTTTCAACGCCGTGCTGTTCTTGACAAAGGTCTTCAATATGTGCCTAACTCTCGGTCACTTTCCACGCGAGTGGAGGGAGGCCAGAGTGATCTGCATATTGAAGCCAAGAAAGGACCCGGTGCACCCTTCCAACTACCGTTCCATTAGTCTGCTATCTACCCTCTCGAAAGTCTTCGAGAGGATAATTCTCACCCGTTTGTCCCCCGTATTGGGTGACATTCAAGCCATACCCGCTTATCAATTTGGATTTCGTCCGTGGCACTCGACAGTCCAACAGCTGCTGCGAGTCGTGGAGACGGCTGCCCTGGGTTTCCATGAACAGGCGTTCACGGCAGCAGTGTCTTTGGACGTCGAGAAGGCTTTCTCTACAACCTGGCAAACCGGACTCCTTCACAAGCTTATCCACCTGGGCCTACCAAACCAATTAATCAACATCTTACACAGCTTTCTAAAACATCGCACTTTTAAAGTCACAGTTGCGGGGCAAACATCTACTCTCAGACCCGTGAAAGGCGGAGTCCCAGAAGGCTCTGTATCATCTCCCACACTATTTAGTGTATACATGGCAGACTTCCCAACCGAGCCGCGCGTCGAAATGGCACAATATGCTGACGACGTGCTGCTCTTCTGCAAAGACAGACATATTCGCAGAGCCTTCAACCCAATCCAAAGACACCTCCGTCTCACACAAGAGTGGTGCAGGCGTTGGCGGATGCCCGTTAACCCGGAAAAAAACCACTTTATTCTATTCACCAAGCGCCACACCCCCGCAGACTGCCCTGATTTCCATTCAAGAGGCCGAAGGATAGAATTGGCACCCTCTATCAAATACCTTGGAGTAGAGCTAGACAAGGGTCTGACTTTCCGTCGACAAATCAGGGAACTCTCGGCGAGGGTTCAGGGAGCTATTGCTTCCCTGTATCCTATGCTGGGTTCTCGATCGATGCCACTCCGCGTAAAGCTATACCTTTTTCGGCCTCTTATAGTCCCGTTGATGCTATATGCCTGCGAGGTCTGGGGCATGGCCGCAGATTCCTGGCTGGCATATCTTCAACGCGCTCAGAATATCGGACTTAGGTCCATCTGTTCAGTAGGCCGATTCTTCCCAGTAAGGTTCCTCCATGAAGCCTCGGGTCTTCCATACGTGGAGGATGAAATTAGGCGCCGGGCTACAAAATTATACTCACAGTTACCCTTGCACAGAAGTGCCCTGGTTCGGTCTCTTGGTGATTATGATCCCACCAGACGTCGTCGCCGACTATTCCGGGTCCCCAGCATGGCTTGCGGGCATCCGAGGTAACCACGGAGCATTTTCAGCAGCAGCAAAAGCTGAGCTCCCATAATCCACCAAGAGTTGTTCGTCTCAAAATTAAACAACATTCAGTTCAAATAAAAATAAATCGTTCAACGCCAGGGTGCTAGAGATACCATTCTATCCTTCTAGAGGAGTCAGTAAACTACCTCATATTCATTCCACCATCCTCAAAGAAAAACAGCCATCCTAACACATCCCGCAAAGAAAATCCTATCTGTGGTTAAAGCCTATCCTGGGTGGGCACACAGCAACAATCTTCAGGCTAACACAAGCCTACCAGTACCTGCGAGCGAGAGCGAGCGATTGAACCATAGTCTTATAGCTAATTTCTGTTGTAGGACTGAACAAACGTTTTGATGGTGTTTATTTGGACAAAGCAATGCAGGAATAACTTGGAGGAATTTTACAGGACTAAAATCACTGAAATGTGGATAACCTAATAATAAATAGCAATGTCGTAAACCTTTCTGTTCTTCAGTAGTGAAAATGATGAACTGGCGTTACGCTGTCAACTCCTTGTCACGCCTTATTAATCTTCATTTTAAATGGAATAAACTTTGGGATTTTAATAATTGTTATGTCGGTGAAAGGTTACACTTAGTTTCTATATCAAATCATAAAGATTTCATGTTCGAGTTTGTTCATATCTTATGTTTTCTCAGCGATAGAAAAGTAGCACGAATATAGGGATCTTCCGCCAACATTCCGTAACAATTTAAGATGTGTTATCATTTAAAATGAAGCTATTTAAGAATTATTTTTCAGAAAATTTAAATTTTCGAAAACGGTACACGTAAATGTTAGTAAGCGCCGAGGGATATTCCTGATAATCCACGTCAGACATACTAGGAAGATGCTGAGTGTTTTACTTTTGAGGTTATGTTGTTTACAGACACATAGATCTCTTTGTAAAGTTGTTCTAACAATTGCAGATATGTACTCAACTATCAATAACTTTACTATATGTGTAATAACAATAAGAATTGTAAGTTGTGTTGACTAGCAACTCTGTGTTAGCATGAACGTAGTCTTTAGGTGTAGTACAACAGAAACACACTGTTTTTACACCTTTTCCTAACTTAAATTCCACCCACTTCCAACATAATTACCCTGTGTTGTCAAATAATTAGTCAAAAATTTACACTTACAAATTTATATAAATAAAGCTTTGAAACTGATCTTTCATCAACATAGAGACACATACAAACTTGTTAGAGGGCATTGTCAGTAACCCTATACCATGACACTACCTTAAAATATATGCTAGTTGAACTTACAAGAGTTCCACTACTCACTTTTGTACATAATATCCTTAAAAACGTACATCCATGTATCTACTTGATGCTAATCAATATAAATATTATTAAAACGGTTTTGTTCCATATTTCCTTATGGGTATCTACAATGGCAATATTCGTCAACTTTAAACGATAGTCAATTTTTTAAAGTTGTCCACTAGTATGTGATAGCTTTGACATTTAATTTCTTTGGTTCGTCCTGGACTTATAAAAACATGAATATTTTCCCATTTGGGAAAAGAGTTTAAGTATTTGAACGTTTACAACAATAACAATGAATATTTCAAATATGATTATCATAAAAAAAATTATTTGACACAAACCTTGTGTTTTAAGGAGATTTATGTTTTATAAAGTAAGATTTTGTCTATATCTCAGCGTTTTTCAGTTATATAGAGCGATTCAGAACAAAAGAACTTCTCAGACAATGAGTCAAATGATATTTCAGGACACCAAAACCGAAAGTTCATTAGCGTCCAAATTAAAGATATATCCTTCCTTTACCCACCTTGCTAACGTGGTGGTAGCGTGTCTGTCTCACGTTCAAGAGGTCCCGAATTCGAATCTCGGTCAGGGTGAGCTACCTGGATAAGGTTTTTCAGGGGTTTTCGCTTATCCTGAAAGACGAATGTCGCATAACTCTAAGCTCTATAGACCCTAGGCTCATTTGAGCACCATTCACTCTTTCCATTCATCGTCCGATATGACTTAACGTTGGTGGACTTAAATTAAACAAAGTTACATTTCATTTGGAATGAAGGTATCTTAAACATATGGTAGTTACATAAAAATTATTAAACTTATTTTTGAGAAAGTCAGAATTTACATAAAGTTGCAATGTGGACATTTCTCTTGTCCCAATATTTGTAAGAAGCACAACTTAAATATCAGGTTTGGTATTTAACCCGAGTTTTGGTTTTAGAGCTGTTCTGTTTACAGACAAAACATGGACGTTTTCATAAAATGTTCAGTTTGATTGATTCAGAGGTTCTCAAAACATGTATTTACAGTGAAGTCTCGGATTCCAGTTTTTGAGTAGATAACAGTACCTCCTCTACCCGCTATAAGTAGTAGAGAACTAATCTTCTGACTTTGGTAGAAGTCTCTATATTTTAAATCATATCGTCAAAATATAGTTCAGTTATAAATAACAGTTCACAAAAAGTATAAGTTACGTTATAACAAGTCAATCTTTATTTTGTATTATATTGTACTTACTCGACACTTTCTTTACTCTCTACCCTTATAGATAAAATTATACTGCTGGGTTAACCAGGTACACAACTTTGTATATTTGTACCACATCATACAACTTTATAATATACTCACGTTCTTCAACAGCTTATGTGTCAATTGTCACCGTTTGGCCAATCTGGACAGACACTTAGACGTTTGCTGTTTAGACATTACAATAACATGAGGACTACATACTGGTTGTGTATGAAGCTTATTAGCAAGTTCAGACTTACAACTAAGTCAATAATTTTACATGAGGAAACAAATGTAAAGTTGAATATTGTTTCATGTCCAAACTGTCCCCAATCACAGATCAGTAGCATACTTTAACGTCTGTAAGAGGCTGACTGCGACTTCGGCTAAGTTCGGAAACACGAAGTGATCTTAGTTACTGACAGGCGACCGAACATTTTGGAACAACTGAAGGTACACTTGTAGATGTGTGTATCAGTTAGTAAAACGTGTACAGTAATACAGTAGAGGACTAGAAAAGAAAACGTGGTGAGGCTTGAAGTCGAGATGTTCCAGGCTCATCCTTTGGTATAACTATTCCTCCTACTACTACTACTACTACTACTACTACTACTACTACTACTACTACTACTACTACTACTACTACTACTACTACTACTACTACTACTACTACTACTACTACTACTACTACTACTACTACTACTACTACTACTACTTCTACTACTACTACTTCTACTACTACTACTTCTACTACTACTACTTCTACTACTACTACTTAAGGGCTTATTACGAACTATGGCTGTTTCAGATGTGTACCCTGCTCAGCGTTGACTTTATTTGGGGATTGAGGGAAACCGGCTTTTTATTTTGTTGCTTTGTTTATTTACTTTTGCATATGTTAATATTTTGTCATTCCTTGTAGATGTAAAGTAGTATGGGAATATAGGAGCATTCTCATAAGAGAGAGTCAATTTTTTTAAATCTAGCCGCTAGGTAATGACTTTAATATTCAAGTATATTTGCACGATTTACATAAAGACTTCTATTTTGTGAATGGAAAACATTAAAACTTTTGGACAGACAACAAAGAATAACTTGCAAGTTGATCACTTGTTCACTCTACAGAAGATGTATTTAACATAGAATGATATAGGTAATAGGAATATTCGGAACCATTTTTGGTAAATCAAAATTTCCAGAAATGTTCCATGTAAAGTGTAGTCTGAGCTAGGAAGTTCTCTCAAAAAGCTCTACATTGTATTCTTGAAGGTTGCTGAACCCTGTTTGATATTTAACGACTTCTATATTTGGGCTTCATTGTTGACACTCACACTCACTGACATACATATACAGTGCAACTTTTCTAAAGTTTCTACGCTTTTTACTCAGGTGGTTCAAATAGGTATTTTTAATAAATTCTCGTGATCCAATTTTCAGGTACAGTACAGTACTTGAGCTACTTACACCAAGAACATAGTAGGGAATATAAAACCTGTACCGAGATCTGACTTTGGTACAAGTCTGTATGATCAAAGCTTTACACAAGCTAATTGTAACACTTTTATATTACTTTTTGGAAAATATTCTATTGATTTATCTTAACTTTAACAAAGCACTTTATGTATAACATATCTGACTAAAAGTAAACGATTAGTTTAATAGTCTGATTCATTCTGACTTAATTCTCTATAATGTACTTTAACTGGTAAATCATAACATATGCATAAGCTTTTGGTAAATAAATATTCAATCTCGTTAATGTACATAATTTATGTCAACTTATTTTGTCTAATAAACAATTTTCGAGGCCTTCGGTGCTTCTTGTTCAAATGCCCAATTCATTTATATCTTAAAAGTGTTAATTCTATTCATCTAAGTCTATAGCATTAGTAACATTGTATTCGAAAGGCATGTATGTACAGCGAAAACAATGTGAAACTTCTGTATACGCTTATTTGCAATTTGTAGGAGATGTCTTAGCAGAAGGTCGGATTGAAAAGTATTGAAACACATTAAATGAATTTGTTAGATCTTTTAGTTATCGTAATGCCCGCTAGGGGGGCATTTTCAATTGGAAAGTTCTGAAATTAAAGCGAACGCGAATAGCTGCTCAGAGATGGCTCTAACAGTAACATCTTATACTGATGTAGAGTATGTGCAATTATATATAATGTTTTAAACCACATTTTATTTGCCATCATTAAATACAGTTTAGATTTAATTGCTATTTATTGTTTTGAAACAAATAGCAGCTACAACGAATACAAAGGAAATATGACACAAATAAGTAACTGTGGATGAGAAAGGTAGACTTCTAAACTGTGTATATGTCAACGCTCTTTTCCTATTTCCTGTAAGATTTCCATGTCGATTCTTCACTGCATGTCGAATTTTATTGGAACTTTTATCTTTTACTCAGCAATGCACTTACATATATTGTTGTCACATGACATTCCCATATACTAAATGATCTATGTACCGCATGTTCATCGAAATATACATTATTATTATTATTTTCATGCAGGTACATGGATTTATTGTTCACTTAATGTTACTTGAATGTCTAATTGTCTTAGCAATATGATTTACAATTACTTTTAAACACAATATTCCATGTTAATGACTTGTTTTCCTTGTCAAAATGGCAGTTGAGTTTGTTACATTATAAGGCAAGCGAGGGTTAATCGTATTATTATTTTGTAAATCTTTTACCAAAGTTCTATTTTTCACGTAAGTATGTAAGCTTTTACCTTATATTGAACTCTGGACATTCTAGATTATTTTAAGTATTTCGATGTACGCTTCCAGTTTCATTTTTATTGAAAGCGAAAACTAAACCTAATCGTCCGCAATAGGACTGGCACAGCAGACAAATCGGAATGGAACCTTCAATTTCAGTACATAATCTACTCATGACAATAAAATAACATATTTCTACACTCGTATATTCATATTTTTATGTAGCTCACAAACATTTTCTACAAATCAATTGTTTCTCTCCTATAACTCCAGCCCACACAGATTTCGTGGTACCATTCTCCATTTTTCTAGACCCTAATGAGCCCATTTTACTCTTCGTACGATATGACTTAAGGTTTGTGGATCTAAATAAAAAAAAAACTTTGAAAAACCATCCTTAGTTAATGCACTTCGCCCGCTGTTGTAAATGTATACATTTGTATACATTTACAGCGGTGATTAAGTAAACATTACAAAAACAAGAAGAATTGTGGATGTAAGAAAGTCTGTATTTTCTTAATCTACAAGTTTATGCAGCAATGTCAATGTACATTGGTTATAAATATATTTTAAACGAACTTCAAAATTAAAAATATTCCAGAAATGGAGCAATGACATACCTCGTTTCAGTAAAAGATGTTCGATTAGTCACTTAGACTGAAGAAACACAATCGTATTACACAGTCAACTGTCTCAGGTAGTTAACTTGCTCGTTCCAACAAAAAATACACTTAAGTCCTCTGGGGAGTAAGTACATAAGAAGGAATATAAAGCCATACAACCTTAAAATATAACCTTAAAATGTACAATTTTAAATTTGAAAAAAGTACGTATTTTCTTTAATTATCCGTATGGAGGAAAAGCATTTTATAAAATTGTGTGCTTCTCTGTGAACAGCAAAACTGAAAATTAATAATTGGTCAAACCGCAAACCTAAGATCAGTATGGAGAACGTAGGTTTTGAACAAATTCTTTGGATCAAGAAACGAATATTTAAAAAGAAAACGACTTTTTTATTTAGTCTAAGAAATAGCTGTAATGGCTTTATTAAGTACAATACTTTACAAATGTACGTGACAACTTTTGAGTTTTGTGTCTAGACTTGTTTCAAGCTAATGATCAATAAGACATAAATATCACAATATTTGTATAAAAAAACTCTGGATTTCTTATGTTCTATAACACACACACACACACACACACACACACACACACACACACACACACACACACACACACACACACACACACACACATGTACATGGTCCTTCAATCCCTAACACACGTTCCTAGTTAAGTTCCAATAGCCAATTCTTGTGTACAATACAATACTAGTAGTATAGAATTGAGAGAATCAGCACAGTGTACATAAGATGTTGAACTCTCCTCTGTGTTAATATATGAGTGATGTAGAATGCTCATTGATTTAGAACTCTCCTATATGAAAATCGAGTTGTAAAAGAAGGGGAGTGTTGGCGTAGTGCCGTTCTCCCCTGTGCAGTGAGATGTTATTGAGGGTTGGGATGATGATGATGATGATTGTGTGTGTGTGTGTGTGTGATGTGTAATGTGTGATGGGTGGGATGGGTAACGGGGGGGTTCCGGGGATGTTTGAATTAAATGTGAATTCTTTTCGATGTGTGTGTGTGCTTGAACTCTCATGTATGAATATCGAAGTCTAGGGTTCGATATTGTGATGGGGCGGGGTGGGTAACGGGGGGGTTCCGGGGATGTTTGAATTAAATGTATTGATAGTAATTCTTCGATGACTGTGCTTGAACTCTCATGTATGAATATCGAGTCTAGGGTTTGATATCTATTACGTTCAGTGCTTCGATGTCTGTGCTTGAACTTTCATGTATGAATATCGAGTGTAGGGTTTGATATCTATTACGTTTAGTGTATGATATATGATGTAGTATCGTTATTCTTTAGATAAAAGAATATCGAGAGAATGATTAGGTATGTTTACTGGGAGAGATTTATGAAAATAAATGTAATAAGACATTCTGGTAAGGGGTGTTCCCTATGCAGAATCTCTCCTTGAGCTATTGTATCCAAGAGCGATGTAAAGGTTAAGAAAAGGTTAAATTCCATTCCCACATCGAGGTACGAGAAAATATAAATCTATTCCACATTGATGAAGTATAAGAATGGAAATGTAAATCTATGTGAGAGGGTCGCATGACAAAGAAATGTCCCCTCTAAGCATGATAAAAGTGGTACATAGCAAATGCAAATAAAAATAAAAGCACTACCCATCTCTTTAAGAATGATAAAAAAATATTGAGAGAAAAGTATAAGAATGCAAATGTAAAGCTGTTTGAAAGGGGTTTCATGATAAAGGAACGCACCCTCTAAGCACGATAACTTAAAAAGAATATTCCCTCTAAGCATGATAAAAGTGGAACATAACATCGAAAATAAAATAAAAGCACTAACCATCTATTTAAAAATGATTAAGATAACGAGAGAAAAGTATCTCATCTTTAAGTAGATATGAGTAATACAAAACTGATCAATCAATACGATAATATATATACGCAAGTAGGGGTCTATAGTGTAGATATCCTAACTATTCATGGCAAGGTATCACCCTCCATATAAAAAAATTGTCTAGAAAATCTCCCCTCAGTATTACGAATACTCCACTGAACGTCATCCCCCTTGGTATGTAGGTCAGAGAAAAAAAGAGTTAATCTCTCCAGACTGGTGACAGGGGTGATCAAAACATTCCTATTGCTGTAGCGAAGTCTAACTTTGTCAAATAACGTTAGGAAAAAAAAGAATATATTTTAAAATTAAACGAATGAATCTATATATTTGTATGAATGATGAAACAATACTATGAATGTGTTAGTATACCAAATGTAAAAAAAATCAAATGTTCAGAAAAATATATTTTGTACAAGTATGTGTGTGTAAAGAAATGTGTAATTATATCCCCCTCTCCAAGATGTAGGGAACGAATCACAGTTAGTGTGCGCACGCAACATGGTGTTTGGGAAGGAGAGATACGGTTGGAGGGGGTGTAAAAAATGATGAACCTATATAAAGTTTAAACTATGATAATAAAGTTACTAGTAATATGTTTTAACTCATAACGTAGTCACAACAACTTTAAAGTCATAGTGTAATATGTAGACAGTAACAGCTCTCCCGGAAGGAGGAGGCGGAGCCTCTCTCAATAAATACCCCGGCACGGATGTGTTAGGAGGCAGTCGATTCTCTGGAAATATGGATCCTACAGGTAAGATAGAAAAGTTGTATATTGTATTTCATTTTTTATCTCTGTTTACGAAGAGTGTTGAAGTAATAGTGATTCGTTTGTGCTTATATGTTTGTTTCAGATCATGAGATGCTCCAGCTAAATCAACTAGCTGAAGGTGGAACACATCTTCCCACAAAGAAACTACGCGAATTAGACCAGTCCGTTCAACACATCATTCGATCCGTCAAAACCGTGAAGACCAGATATGGTGAACGGGTTGTCGTCGAAACATCAGAATTCCAAGTCTTCCTCCCGGAGAGATTCAAACACATGACCGCAGCGCAGAAAGATCTACTAAATCGTGGTGACTGCATACTCCAATACCATGGCGAGGAAACACTAGAAAGTGGTTTCAAACGACATAAATTGTCTTTTTTAAGCAGCCCGTAATGTCGTCAAAAGGTGAGTACAATTATTGAATAAAATTTCATAAAAAAGTGATAATGTAGTTACTTGCATGTAAATGTGAAATCGTACATGTTGTATTAGAACTTAAAGTGTTAATTATCGCACGTCATGTAGTATTAGTAATTGAATGTAGTTACTTGCATGTACGTACATGTTGTATTAGAACTTAAAGTGTTAATTATCGCACGTCATGTAGTAGTAGTAATTGAGAGTGAACGTTGTAGGGTTAATTTTCATGTGTAATAATTACGTACATGTGAATATCGTAGTTCAGTTACGTTATTTCACATGCATGTTAGTTACGTTTGTTTGTTACACGTAAAAGTAACGTTGTAGGTGAAAAAAGAACGTTAATTTATATGTGTAAAACGTACATGTGAATATCGTAGTTCAGTTACGGTATTTTACATCTATATGGTTTACGTTGTGTGTTTTTATCATTTATGTAAGGGAGAGAGCATTACGTAAAACAGTTACATACTATCTGAATATTGTAGTTACGTGATGATAGCAATAATTGTAAAAATACATAACATTATGTAACTATTTTCATATGTAAAAGTTACATGCATGTTACGTTCTACGTAAAGTATAGAGTTTACGTAAAATTGAGATTCATACATGTAAAAGTTATTAACATGTATGTTATTTCTGTTACCACCTTACATACATGTAAATCAATGTTCCCGTATGTAAAGTTAATCGAATGTTGTAATTGCATTTTTCAGAAACGGCGACAAGATGCTCCGATACTGCCACTGGACAACCCTCGATTCAGCAAGAGGAAACCTGTTCGAACGTGACCCAGGCTGAACGATTACGATGTAATCACAGTGAGTCAGCATTCAAAAACAGATTATGTACCTATGAAATTCACAACTGTGTTAATATACTTGATCCCGTTATATTCTTAGCAGAATGCAAACCTTTAATTTTGAATGAAATTGATAAGGGCTTAAACATGTATAAATCAGGTCTTAAGATAGGATCCTGTTTATCCTGTCAATATGTCATAATATCACAAGAGAGCGATAATATTCATACATTTAACTTTAACAGTAAACTTGAGGTGATATTGCAATCTACAGATAAATCTATATGGTATGAAGAGAAGATTGTACAACCTATACTAGATCATATGGATAATTTTGAATCGCGTACCAGTTCAAAAGCTTTATACAGTATTGAGAAATTAACAATATATGTGACACAATACGATTCATTGAATGCAGGGATGTATACTGAATTACCCGACTTTATAAAATCGAAGAGAGCTGTTATTAACATTCGTAATACTGATAAATATTGCTTTGCGTACTGTCTGTTAGCATCCAAATACCCAGTAGAACGTAACAAGAATCGACCCACCTCCTATAGAAGATATGATTTTCGTAACGAATTTAACTTTGAGAATATAACATTCCCCGTATCATTGAAAGATGTAGAAAAATTCGAGAATCAAAATTCAAATATTTCAATAACGATATACGGTGTTGAAAATAAATCGATTATTCTCTTATATCAACCAAGAGAGATAAAATTACATCATGTTAATCTTTTAATGTATAAAAGACATTATTTTCTGATAACAGACTTGTCACGTTTGCTAGGAAAGCAGCTTACGAAACATAATGGGCGAAAATGGTTATGTAACAATTGTAACTTGTATTTCACATCAGAATCACGTTTAAATAGCCATAAAAAGAGGTGTATGATGAATCAAATTATCAGAACGCCCGAGGCTGGTAAAACTGATCTCGTTGAATTTAACGCATATTCGAAATGTCTAAAAGTTCCATTCGTGGTTTATGCAGACATAGAATGTATCTTACGTAAGGTAGATTCGTGTCAAGATGTATCGAGTAAAAGCTGGACACGTAGCATTCATAAACATGAAGCGTATGCAATTGCATTACATTTGGTCTGTAGTTATGATAAAAATTTAACACGTTTCAAATCATTTGAAGGTCCATATGCAATTGAAAATTTTCTTAAAGAATTAACGTTAATTTTAAATCAGGTCATTAATATATATGCTAATAAAATTGAAATAAGTATGAGAGATGTGGATGAGCTAGAATATCAAAATGCAACACGATGTCACATATGCAAACGTGAATTTCTTAACTCGTGTATAAAGGTTCGTGATCATTGTCATTTGACTGGAAGTTACGTTGGCCCAGCTCATAAGTACTGCAATTTAAATAGGAAAATGCCAGGATTCATACCAATATTCTTTCATTGCTTGTCAAAATACGATGCTCATTTCATAGTAAAGAAACTAGGTTACGATACGGAACCTATCAACTGTATTGCACAAACTTCTGAAAATTACTTATCCTTTAGCAAAAGATATACAAATTCGAATGGAATGAGTATATATCTAAGATTTCTGGATAGCTATCGTTTTTTGGATTCAAAACTTAGTAACCTTTCGGATATGTTAGAAGCAGATGATTTTCATTATACCAATAATATGAACACGAATCCTTTGCATAGACAACTGATGAAACGTAAAGGTGTCTTCCCGTACACGTATGTGGATTCTATAGAAAAATTATACGAGAATAGTCTACCATCCAAACATCAGTTTGATCATGTAAGCGATGAGGATTATAGTCATGCTAGAACGGTATGGAATGAATTCAATGTTAAAAATCTGGGTGAATATTTAAATATATATCTTAAGTGCGATACATTAATACTAACGGACGTGTTTGAACGCTTCCGTGAATTAAGTATCGGTTTGTACGGACTCGACCCGTGTCAGTATTACACACTTCCCGGGTTAGCCTATGATGCAATGTTAAGAACGACTGGTGTACAGATTTCATTATTAACAGATAAGACTATGCTAGATTTCTTCGAAAAAGGAATACGAGGTGGAATTTGCACTGTGTCCAAACGGTATGCAAAGGCGAATAACAGATACATGACTAGCTATGATAACACTCAACCAACTAATTATTCAATGTACGTTGACTGCAATTCTCTATATAGTTATACAATGGAAAATAATAGCTTACCATACACTGATATAAGGTGGCTAACTGATGCTGAAATTAAATCAATAGATTTTATGTCTATTACAAGTGATTCTGACGTGGGATATGTGTTGGAAGTAGACTTTAAATATCCACAGGAACTTCATGATATACAAAATGATTTGCCATTATGCCCTTTGAATGAAATCGCGCCAGGTGATAAGTATACAAAATTGCTAACAACATTGAATGATAAAAATAAATACGTATTACATTATCTCAATTTTCAACAATGTGTTAAACTTGGTTTGATTCCATCGCGTATACATAGAGTAATAGGTTACAAACAATCTAACTGGATAAATCCTTACATTGAACTCAACGTTCGTAAACGTATTGAAGATAAGACGAAATTTGGTCAAAATCTATGGAAGTTAATGAATAATTGTGTTTATGGAAAATTTATAGAGAATGTAAAACGTTATAATTCATTTCATTTAGCTACCAGCTGGAAACGAGCGCGTAAATTGTTAGCTCGACAGACATGTATAAGGTACGTGATTTTTGCTGAAAATTTAATAGGTATAGAATTGGTCAGAGATGAAATATTGATGAATAAGCCAATATACATAGGACAAGCAATCCTGGATCTATCCAAACATAAAATGTATGATTTTTATTATGAAATTCTGAAGAAAAAATTGAAAGATGTAACTTTAATCTATACGGACACGGATGCTTTTCTCTTTGAATCTAGCTGCGATATATATGAATTTATTAGAACCAATATACATTTATTCGATACATCTAATTATCCAATGGATAATGTGTATGGTATTCCGTTAGCAAATAAGAAAATTTCAGGATTATTCAAGGATGAGCTAGCCGGTAGAGTGATGACTGAATATGTAGGGCTGAAATCGAAATTATATAGTTATCGATATGATACTGAAGTGATTAAAAAATCAAAAGGTGTAACAAAAGATTCGATGAGATTCATAACCTTTGAACAATATCTCTCATGTATTACACATCCTGACACTATACATCGAAGCATGCAGACATGTTTCAGAAGTTATAAACATGATGTTCATACTATTGAATCTAATAAGATAGCTTTAAGTGGTATCGATACAAAACGATACATTCCCAATAATTCATTTTCAACATTAGCATGGGGACATTATGCTATAGAAAATTGTCAAGTGTAAATTTCTTTTTCTTTTCTCAATAAAGCATAGATTCAACTGAGTTAAAAGGTATTACTAGGCCACGATAATAACATATTACTGTATTTCAAAAAATAAAATAATTGAGTTTCAAGTATAATTGTAAAGTGTGTTACAACTGAGTTAAAAGGTATTACTAGGCACATGATAATAACATATTACTGTATTTCAAAAAACGAAATAATTGAGTTTCAAGTATATTTGTAAAGTGTGTTACTAATTACATGATAATAACATATTTACTTCATTTGAAAGATAACGTGTTGCTTTTTTTATGTTTATGTTAGGGTGAAGGAATATTTTTTCCTATTCATGTCGTTTTGAAATGTTAGATAGCAGAAATCAATGAAATGTTAATTCAACTATAATCATGTATGATTTTTTATTAAAATATATTTACTAATTATATCAAAATGTTATTATCATGTCTCCGTTAAGGGGTGAGGGGAGATTTATATATATCAATGTGAACTAGCATGTACAAAGGCTCTTATTTCAGCTATAATCATGTATGATGTTTGTTTAACGTATATTACTAATTACTTCAAATTGTAATTATCATGTTTACGTTAAGGGTAGGTGAATTTATATATACTCAATGTGAACTAGCATGTACGTTATGTTAAAATCTCTACAATTAAATGTTAATTCAACTATAATCATGTATGATTTTTTTTTAAAGTATAAAAATGTTATTATCATGTTTAAGTTAAGGAGATGTGAATTAGCAGTTACAGAAGATTTTTAAAAAAGTATAAAAATGTTATTATCATGTTTAAGTTAAGGAGATGTGAATTAGCAGTTACAGAAGATGTCAGGAATCAATGTGAACAAAAAAAAAATCAAACACAATATATCATTAAAATTATATTTCCTTATTGAGTTGTGTGTTTTTTTATTTATACAATGTCCACCTCATTAATCCATTCACGGGTAGGAAATCCTAACCATTTCACCAGAATCCTATCACCACGACGTCTGATGATCCTTTCAACTAAATACGTGTCTGGATATTGAGTTTTCTGTAATTCATATCCGCAGAATGCTCCTTCAATCAGTTTTCCCTCCAGATCCTCGATGAGATAGGTCAATGGATGTGTCCTTTGCACTGTACGTATCCTAAAGACTTCAACACTCCAATTTGGTAGATAACCATTCTCCATAACACCTTTATGCTTAGAAATCCTCACGTAGTCACCAACACGATGAAGCCTAGATCTTCGCTTCTCACGCAGACTTCTATCATATTTGTAGACGCTGAGCAGGAGAGAATTATCACGAACTTCTACAGGCTTCATACGAATCGTTCGATGGTAAGTATTATTGTAGGTATGAATAATTCTAGGTAGTATGTTTATCCATTGATATGAGCCTTGAACAATAAATTCCTTATGCAAAATCAGTTTGATCGTTCTTATTAAACGTTCCACTGCAGCAGCCTTAACGTGTGTGAATGTACTGTAATGATTAATATTATTACGATTCATTAGTTCGCGGAAATGTTTATTGTAAAACTCCCTTCCTTTATCAGATTGAACATTCTTCGGAAACGATTCCATTTCATTCAATATCTCCTCCATAGCAGTCGAAACGTTAATACCACTTTTATCACGTAATGGTCGTGCATAAGCCATCTTGGAATAAAAATTGCATGCAAGAAGAATATACTTATAATTCCTATTGTCTCTTGCATAATTAGACATGTCCATAAGATCTATTTGTACTAAATCGTTCATTCCTTTGCTTATGATCTTACGACGTAAAAATCGTCTTCTAGCTGGTGCATGTAACTCTGTTGCAATGCGACGTTTTATCATGCTATAATTTTTGATGTTTTAAGTTCTGTAATAATTTCTTCTATCTCGGGTGAGTGATTCAAATTACCTGCATCCCTCGACGCAACCAATAATCTTAATCTGTTTATTATTTCATTCGGATCGTTCCAGTAGACGTAATCTAATTTTCTCTGCGGTACATGTTCTTTCCAACGTAAACCAAATCCAGTTCGATTACTAACAAGGTCACGAATGATATGACGATACTTGAACCCTCGATTTGCTCTTAAACGTCCATCTCTTGAATAACCGTGTCCGTAAACTTGAGTATTCTGTAAGATTTGCGAATACACGTCTAAATCATCATCTGTGTACGATGTCTTGCGAGGTAAACGTTTAAATAATAATTCATATAAGCCTGCTGTGGGTTCATACGTTTCTGTTCCTATCTGAACACCATCAGATTTAAACACAACTGTCTTGTTACCCAATTTATACTCATTATCCTCGTAACGTATGCCGTAAGTATTGTCCATGTCACTCGAACTGGCAGTTCGAACCTTGTGTAGATACTTTGACACGAGATCAGATCCGTTAGCATCATCTGTAGTTTCGTCGTCGTTGTTGTCTTGGTGTGCTTTCGCTATTACTTTCAATGGTTCGGTTACAGGTTGAAGAACTTCAGACATGACTCGTTGCGTTTCGAATTTCATTCCTTTGAGAGAACGTAACTTTTCTCTTATTGCCCTACTGTGACGGGCAATGGATTCCTTAAGTCTTATAGCTTCAGCATCCATATCGAAATGAATGTATAATTAATCAGCTACTGCTAATTTATATGAAACTATCAGTTCTATACTTAATATATGACCATCTTTAGCACGTCCGACTGGCGCTGTAAACGATAGAATATCGCCAGTTTCAACTCTTACAGGATATCTTTCAACTAATCTTCCGTTTATTGCAAACAATGTATCATTTACAGCATGCGGATGTACCGATGATACGATGGAACACGAGAGTACACTTCCATTTCCAGGAACTTTATAGTATTCGAGTCCCGATGTTAACGTATACCTTAAAGAGGGACCTCGAAACGGACGTGTTTGCAATGAAATTATGAGTTGTGCTTTCAATTGTTGTAACATAGTGTTTACAACATTTCTCATTCGTGTTTTCATAGTATGAATATCATTATTTATAGTGATTAGTTTATTATCAAGTTCCGTTTGTCGTGCGGTTAGTTCTTTCACTTCTTTTTCTACAGCTGTAGTAATAGTCTCGCTAGCGGAGGTGATTGTTCTAGTTAACTGACTTTGTAATTCATTCTGTTTCCGTGTAATAGTATCGACAATGTTTGTTATAGTCTCAGTTAAACCCGTTTGCAATTCATTATGTTTCTGTATAAAGAAATGATTAACATAACTCATGGTGACTGCATCCCTATCATCTATCGGGTCGGCTAAATCCTTCAATCTCTTCATTCGAAATGATAGAGTTTCATTAGAGTCGTGAATTGGAATCCTATCATCTACATATTTTTTATTAGGAACGTCGTGTTCGTGAAGGGGGTCCAACAGCGTTTTCATTCTTATACCATCTATAATGACATTATTTTCGGAATCACGTTTAAATGCATATTTACTTAAGTACTCCATTAAATTGTTGTATTGGATGTCGAGCGATTTTTGTATGTGATCCCTAAGCATAGCTTCAAACTCGCCCATACGCTGATACGAGGTCTGCTCGCTGAAGATTTGCATTCGATTCTCGACGTCAGCCGTATGCGTATCCACATAACGTTTAGTCGATGCATCGTCACCTTCTTCAGGGTCGTGAATATTGCACAACCGCTTTCCCTTGAATCGATAGTTTCCCGATCCATCTCTAGTTATGATATATCGATTGAACACACCCCTAGAGGGTATGATTCTTCGGGATCCGAACCTGTCGATACTCATTGCTTAAGTGATGGATTATTCTATTTATTCATTCTGATAAAGCGATCAAAACCGTGACGGTAGCGTCCCTCGTTCAGTGGATATTCTGGTACTATAACAACAAAGGATCGTTCATCACTCTCCCATATATGTTTACACATATTCTTAAATTCATCATAGGACATATCGGTATTTACATAATCTTCGTATATATGTTTTAAATTGAGATTATCCTGTCTAAAGAATATAATCATATTTGCATTATCTCTAATGAAATGTTTAGGTACTTTAGCATATGATTGTGCTAAATATATAGCATCGACATTACGATGTCTACCCATACTGTAATATGAAGCTATCTTACCCTGTTTTTCATTTATCACATCATCAAATACGAATATCGAATTTTCTCTAGCATCCGACGTTTGAATTACTTTATCACCATCATCGAACGTAAATACACCTATATCGGGTATAGTTTTCAGTAACCTGAGTAAATATCGATATTTAGGTTGTTGCAACGATTTCGAGTATATGTAGAGGTTTTCGAATCTCAGACCATTCTCGTGAATAAGCAGGTTGAGTAAAACGTTCGTTTTTCCAGCATTTGAACTGCCAAGTATGAGCGCTCTAACGTTACTCGGAAACAACGTACCGTGTCGTCCTTTGCGAATGTCATCCTCGAAATCTAACACCTGTATGGGTAGCGTACACTTTTGCTTTACTATCTCCATATCGCGACTAATACTTATAAAGCATAAGTTTTGTCTTTTATCTCGTTCGTGATAAGGGCAATCTATGTCTTTACTGGATTTAGCCAATCGTCATAGGAATCGTATACTTATAAAGCGCACGTTTTGCCTTTTTTATTTCATAGTGAGACATGCGCTCTACACGTGCACGCAAAGGTTCGGGAATTCTTAATTCCTTGATTAATTCATTACCATTTGAGGCACATTTACCAGGTTATCTTTTCTGCGGTCCCGGAACGAAACTACATAAACGCTTGCAGAGAGGTGACTTACCGGTGAACGGGTTAGATTCAGCGTGTCTCGATCACGATCGGGCTTACGCAGAGAGTACTGATACAGAATCTCGTCGTCTAGCCGATAAGGTGTTGGTAGAGAGAGCTTGGAGACGTGTAAAGTCTGCCGACGCTTCTTTGGGCGAACGACTTGCAGCTCGACTTGTGACTACACTTATGAAGGGTAAATTGGCAGCGGGCGCTGGCATGCGTAAACGTCGCAACAAGAGAGGTGGTTTCTTACCTTTGCTACCACTTTTAGCAGCTCTAGGTGCAGCAGGTGGTCTAGCTGGAGGTGCTGCTCAGATTGCTACGGCTGTCAATAAGAAACGTTCGGATGCAAAACAACTTGCGGAATTAACACGTCACAACGAGCGCATGGAATCTTTGGCTCAGGGCAAAGGTCTTCGCCGTAAGAGACGTCGTAAGGGTAGAGGATTATATCTTCGATCTAAAAACTCGGGGCGAGGCCTATATTTATCCCGGAAAAAGCCCTGAGTGCTAACGAGATCGATTCGTATGCACGACGTCTACGCATTCCACATTTTAGAGGTGTCTACATGATCGATAAACTACCTCCACATCCTCGATACTATGAGAGAATAGTAGTGAATCTGGATACATCAAATAACCCTGGTACACATTGGGTTGCTGTACGTAAGGATGGTGACGTTGCCTACTACTTTGACAGTTTCGGCGATCTGAGACCTCCGGAAGAGATAGAAACGTACCTTTCGGGTGTCAAGCTCCTATATAATACGACGAGATTTCAAGAATTCGATTGTGTGATTTGCGGTCACTTGTGCCTTCAGTTTCTCCTCGATGAGTTACACGATCACCGTGAGTGGTAGTGATACCAGCTTCTCTACATTTCTAAATCCACCATTACATCTGGATGCTAACGGACATTACGAGATAGCTCTATTGAATTTTGAGACTTTTTACTCGATTCCGAATGTGGACGAGAGTAATAATCTATTCCATTACGTTCGCGATGGAAAAGTCGAACGTATAGTAATTCCACCGGGTACTTATGAATTGGATGATATCGCCAGATTGATCAAGGATGCTCTCGACATCGGTGACGACTTTATTCTACGTGCTAATAATAACACCATGAAATCAGAAATTCAATCTCCCTATATTATCGACTTTAGTCGTGAGAGATCTATTGCTTCACTTCTCGGTTTCACCTCTAAACAGAGGGTACCGGCAAACGTGCTGACCGAGTCTAATGATTTGGTTAACATATTCAAAGTCAGCATCATACGTATCGAGTGTAGTCTTGCAACGGGATCTTTCATCAATGGTAAAAGTGGTCATTCTCTGTATGAATTTTTCCCATCGGTACCTCCAGGTTATCATATTTCGCAGGAACCATCAAGTCCTATATATTTACCAATCATCGATACGAATCTCATTGATCATCTCGACATTAGAGTGGTAGACCAGAGCGGCGATAAGTTAGATTTCAGGAACGAAACCATCACTGTACGATTGCACATACGTCGTAATGGGTATAAGTTTTAAGAGACGATGCTATATTAAAAAACATCTCTCGAGATTGATCTCTACTCGATCATCGACCCGCAAGCTAATCACATCGTCTAATCGACAATTTCTCGCTAACTTAGGCTTCAAGGTTCTATGATGGATGTGTTGGACGTGACCGGGATTCCGACCTTTGATGATAAGATCAGTAAGGAGGAAGAACACGTATTCCTACCGTACAATACGTCAGCTCTCGATGTGAACGATGAAATTAGAATTCCATGTCAAGCTGAAGATTTGTACACGCTTCCTAGTAGAAGTTATCTCTACATTGAGGGGACTCTCACTAAACCCGACGGCACCGTTGCCACATCGAAATTGAGTAACAATGCTATGGCATTCCTATTCGATGAGATTCGTCTGGATATGAATGGAACGACTATTGATAGAACTAGGAATCCGGGCATTTCATCAACGATGCGTAACTATGCTGCACTGAATGAACTGGAATCGAATCGTTTACTAAATGCTGGATGGATCTATCCTGGAGGTGTGGTAGACATCGTGAATACATCGAATGGTATCTTCAATGCTATCGTTCCTCTTTCGATGTTGCTGGGTTTCGCCGACGATCACAAGGAGGTCATACTTAATAGCAAGTTTGAACTTATTCTCATTAGATCTAAGGATTCTAATAATTGTATCATTGGAAACGATCCTACAACCATACAACTAACTAGACTCGAATGGAGGATGCCTGTACTTCGACTTTCAGATTCTGAACGAGTTGATAAACTTAAACTCGTCAAATCGGATAAACCTCTACACGTCGCATTTCGAACCTTGGACCTTCACACTCAACCTGCTGTACCTCAAACTAAAGCGTTCACATGGAACATTGCAACCACGACTAAACTTGAAAAACCACGTTTCGTCATAGTCGGTGCACAAGTGGATAGATTGAATCATCTCGCTAAGGATGCTTCTCTATTTGATAATTGTAATATCACCAATCTGAAACTTTATCTCAACAGTGAATCTTACCCCTATCACGATATGAATTTGGATTTCGCCAATTCGAAATTTGCATCTCTGTATGATCAATATTCCAAATTTCAATCATCCTACTATGGAAAGGAGAATTACCCTCTTTTGAAAAGGAACGACTTTCTGAAATATGCACCGCTATTCGTCATCGATTGCTCTCATCAACCTGAGGATACTGTGACGGGGGCAGTGAATGTCAGATTGGAAGTTCAAGCATCGTCAAATTTTCCTGCACAAACTTCATTATTCTGTTTAATTATTCATGATAAATTATTCACTTATAAACCACTAACTCATGTTGTACAATCTATCATATAGGTGTAATAAATAAAACATTACAAATTCAAATTATCTTTTTATTGACTTTAACATACATCTCCAATATCCTCTTCCTTGCACTCCTGCTTTTTGCATCATATGAACATAATGATTTATGAATATCATACAACTGATATAAATTTCTTTCAATATATGGAATTAGTCTTTTAAGTCCATTGAATGCAGTACTATTCAGATTTATACTGCCCACATTTAAACATGTATTCACAAACGTTATTTCTTGCATCTTATTCATGCATAACATTATATTAAATGCATATATTATATCTTCACTGTACGGTGCACATGGATGCTTACCATCTTTCAGATACGTATCCAAAACACACAAATTTGACATTATTACCTCCCAATCCTCTTTTGTAATATACACAAACGTATCGTCATGTGTGTCTTTAATGTAAAGTGATGGGAGTTCATTGTATAATCCTATGTTCACACGAAAGTCAATGCTGATGGAGATGTCGTTATCGTTCATGCACACACTATTTACCATCACTCGCAACTTCCTCCTCTACTTCTTCTGCGAAGGGTGTGAAGGGTTCGAACATCATTATGATGAAACTGTCTTGATCGAACGTCTTCTTGGCTTTGACGATTCTCGGTTTGCAGTTCGTCTTCTTCTTTTTCTTGTCTCCTTTCTTACTGGATCTGCGGACATACACGAACTATGTCTCAACATCGTGAATATTTAATACACTTGTTAACGTAAAACTCTTATTATTTTATACTCACTTTTCTATGACTTCCTCCTCGGGTTTCGATGTACCGATATCCTTAAACGGACGATCATTGTACGGACCGCACACATCTTCACCTTGATCCTGTTCGGACTGGCATGCCACATCTTCACTTTGGGCTTTACTGAAATAAACATATTTATCATTAGTTATCTAACACATTACAACACTTTCACGTTAACACACAATTATAATTCTACTTACCCGAGGTACACTTTACAATTCTTTCCGCATTGAGCATAAGATGTGATCGAATCATGATGGGAAGGATTCTTGCAAATCACTTGATGCATCTTTCCATCACACGTTTCATCGTGGTGCTCAACCCAATGCTTTTGCAAATCTTCGAAATTGCGTAGATTCTCCCAGAATCTGGTATCACTTTCAATGATAGGTGTTGTTGTTCCACTCATCTTGACGTTGCGATGTGAAGTGAGAATGCATTCGTTCCCGAGTGAGCAGATGAGTGATGAAACGTGATCATACCTGTCTCCCCCCTCCCCATCCTATCGTCGATTGTACTTAACGGACGGAGGGTTTGTGTGAAGTGAGGACACGTTCGTTCCCGAGCTGGCGGGACAGGGTGAGACCTGTTAATTCGAATTTACTCACATATGCACAAATCTTGAGGAATGACAACACGTCATCACCCTTATACTTCAATGTGGAATAGATTTATATTTTCTCGTACCTCGATGTGGGAATGGAATTTAACCTTTTCTTAACCTTTACATCGCTCTTGGATACAATAGCTCAAGGAGAGATTCTGCATAGGGAACACCCCTTACCAGAATGTCTTATTACATTTATTTTCATAAATCTCTCCCAGTAAACATACCTAATCATTCTCTCGATATTCTTTTATCTAAAGAATAACGATACTACATCATATATCATACACTAAACGTAATAGATATCAAACCCTACACTCGATATTCATACATGAGAGTTCAAGCACAGACATCAAAGCACTGAACGTAATAGATATCAAACCCTAGACTCGATATTCATACATGAGAGTTCAAGCACAGTCATCGAAGAATTACTATCAATACATTTAATTCAAACATCCCCGGAACCCCCGTTACCCACACCGCCCCATCACGTTACCCACACCGCCCCATCACAATATCGAACCCTAGACTTCGATATTCATACATGAGAGTTCAAGCACACACACACATCGAAAAGAATTCACATTTAATTCAAACATCCCCGGAACCCCCCCCCCCCCCCCGTTACCCATCCCACCCATCACACATTACACATCACACACACACACACACACAATCATCATCATCATCATCCCAACCCTCAAAAACATCTCACTGCACAGGGGAGAACGGCACTACGCCAACACTCCCCTTCTTTTACAACTCGATTTTCATATAGGAGAGTACTAAATCAATGAGCATTCTACATCACTCATATATTAACACAGAGGAGAGTTCAACATCTTATCTACACTGTGCTGATTCTCTCAATTCTATACTACTAATACTACCCTACTTACCCTAAGTACGTACTATATTTTGGAAATATTTTACAATTACACAAAGGACTTGATAAAAATAATTCGATGCAGCTCCTCAATTCCAAAACAAACATTTGTATAAACTAAATTGTGACAGCTTTTTACTTTTTGTAATATTTCCAGTTCTTTCTCTCTCTCATTTGATCAAAGTACCAAATGTTTAGCATATTTACATATAAATACAATTAACTATTTAATTCCTGGCAACAGGCCTTAAGTCCTATTTGTTCTGACTGAATTCTCTATAATTTTCTATAACTTGTAGTTTATGAGATATAGACAGGATCTTACTACATATAGATTTAGATTTTGTTAAAAACGATAATTTCTATCAACTTATTTTATCGCTACAATTGTCGAGATATTCTTCGGTTGTAGTCCATTTTCCCAATACTCTTATATACTAAAAACGCTAATGTTATATTTGTGTTTGTGAAAAGTCAATAGGAATAACTTTGTAATTTGTAAAGTGACAAGGTTATTTAGGATACAAGTGTATGCACAAGGAAATGGCTAATAAAACACTTCCGTAAACGTTTATTTCAAATTTGTACCAGATGGACAAGTAAGTCTTTGTCACTGAGAACGTACATTAACTGACTTTGTTATACAGGAGACGTTTTACTAATAGTAATTGTCCGCCAGGGGAGCTTTGGTTCACTACCGACTGCTTGTTGCTCTCCACAGAGTGCTGTTATCTACAAGGTCTTATAACACGTTGTAATTATGTTATTTTAATGGAGCTTTGATATAATTGTTTTTTATTTCCTGAATACGAACATCAGCTATATGATCTGTGGAGAAAATATCAAGTAAATAAGTAATGGTGTGTAGGAAAGGACGCCTTTTAAACTAATTACATATGAAGGTATTTCACATAATTGAAGCATGGATTTATGGTTATTATCCGTTTAGGAGCGTTGTCTTGTTGGAACTTTTAACTAATTATAGTGAAGAACACGCTTGGCAACCTTTGTGTCAATGCTGAATGTCTTGACACCCACACGATGTTTCGCAATGTTTCATTTGTCAGTAGACTTTATTATGTCCAATATGTTTTAAATTCCAGTGATATTCTTGTTCACAACTCAGTAATTGAAAATTATTTACAGTATAATATCGGATATGTGGCGCTCACATTACTTTCTCTACTGCTTTTAAAGCGTTATTCATCCATATCCCTCACCTCAATTGGAAGAAACATTCCATTGTTTTTAATTGTTATGTAGGTACAAGGGAATACGAGAACAGAGTACACTTTAAGTGATTGTGAAATATTTGAATTTTGTTTGCTATGTAATCTTATTGTAAATGTATCTTCTAGACTTGACAAAAACACTTACCAACGATCTCAGTTTTGAACAGGATAAGTATTAAGGAATTCAAATAAGAAATATCTCGGAAATGGCTCACTCTACCAAAATATATATCTGACAGAAAGTGTGTGTTTTACCAAGATCATCATCTTCTGTTCAGTAAGATGTTGTCTGTTTTTACGGTTTGTCACTACTACTATAACACAATAATGAAAATGACTTCGGACAACATTGAAAGAAAACTTAAAATTGAAACGTCATACGTCATGATAATATTCTAATGATATAGCAATTTAATAAAAAAAGTTAGGTTAATTTTTTATAAAATCAATATTTTCCAAAACATTTCACGTAAATGTTAGTAAGTGTTGAGGGATAATGTCAAAGAAATACATTATAGAAAGGTAAAAGACACGAGAGGTGAGTGACCGTATAGCAATGTGTCATTTGGTCTCCTTTGTCACGGACACATCTTGGTGTTTACAACTTAATCAAGTATTTTGTGTTTATTTCTATGGCAATATTATTTGGCAATTGTGTAATTTATGTATTATTAAACTGAACTACATGTATATATACCACTTCCTTTCAGTGCTAGTATCCATTAACAAGTCATACTATGTGATTGTTCATTTTGTAGACATTCAATAATTCTGTCTAACGTCCATTTAAACATATACATATTTTACTTTGTAATGAAATTGTTTTCTGTATCTTATTTATTATTATACTTCCTTAATAAGAGACGTCAGAATGTCCAGATTGCTTTCAGTTCCACTAGGATTGTATATCTGTGTTTATAGAAGCTCAACTGCAAGGTCATCACTCTACCACTAGGATTGCTTTTATCGGTTCCTTTATTCTACTCTAGAGTCACCAACACACAACCACGCTCTCTGGTGACTTTTTGCTCTTTTAGGATCTACCTTGGTGTTGTATTTCATTTCTATTGAAGTATGGTGGCTTTGTTAGACAGACTAATGCCCGATTTCACCAACCAATGTTAAAATCAACGTTAACAAATGTAACGTAACAGTTGTCACAGCGCTAAAACGAATGCTAAATTTCTTGCATTTCACAAACCGGTTTTCATAAAATGTTAACAAACCTGTGTTAACGCCAAGAAACTTGTAAATATCACAGCTATAGAAGGCTATGGATGATTTTCTGAACGTACTCCGATGCGCTTTTGTTTTCATTTTCGTCTGCACAAATGGCGGATGAACAAAATCATAAATAAAGCCGTGAGACAAATTTCTCATCGACGGAGAAACAATTGTTAATTGAAATGGCCACGAAGTGTAAGGGTATCGTGGAAAATAAGAGGATGGATGCAATGAATGTAAAAGAGAAAGATGTCGCGAGGAAAATATTGGAAACGAATTTAATTCAAATGCATGTGTCACTACTACAAGCACCAAACAACTTGTCAGTATTACGTAAATTTAAAACGAGATGCGAAGAACAAGTGTCTTAAACGTTTCAAGACGGGAGGTGAACAATGTATTGTCAACATAATTCAGTGAATTATAAAATCGCAAAATTATTAATACTTGAAGCAAAGGCGAGATCGGCATATTCCTTTCGATGTTTATTCTAACTCATTTTTACGTAAATTTAAAACGAGGAGCGAAGAAGGGCAAGTGACATCAACGTTTCAAGACGGGAGGTGGACAGTGTATTATCCACATAATTCAGTGAATTATAAAATCGCAAGGTTATTGATACCTGAAGCAAAGGCGAGATTGCCATATTCCTTTCGATGCATGTTCTAACCTCTCTTGTACTTCCGCAGTAAACTTCATAGCAACATGTTTCGACAGTCTATACCTCCGTAAAACAATTTTCTTCTGATAGTTCCTCAGAATCATTTCTCCTCATAGGCCGTACTCAATTATGAATACCATTTAGACGGTCTTAAATATAGCAAATTGACATCAACAGCTGAGTTCATGCTCGCCATCTTGACTACTTACAATTGTTAAGGACTTAACATTAGAAATTCGGCTTGTTAGTTTAACATGAGATTTAACACGAGTATTACGCTAACACTTGTTGGTGAAATGCAATGTTTGTTTTAACTATTGCTGAACTCGTGTCAAGTCTTAAAATTTGTTGGTGATATTGGGCATTAGTGCTGCGATAGTAAAGGATTCTTCGAAAGTCTCTTCACTCATCAAAAACGTCAGCCGAACTACAGGAAAGGGTCAAAGTTCCCTGGGAATTCCCGACAGAAAGACCACATTATTTCTATGGGATAAATGACGAGAAGAATGAACAAGATCTTTGCTCCTGCATCATACTGAGTCGAGTATTAAGTATTTTAGTTTATTTCTGATTTTTTTAAAAATTTAATGTTTAATATATTGCATTTATGTCAAAGACGAGAAATTTTATGATAGAAATAATATGTATTTCAAAACGAATGTTATACTAACTGCCTCTTTAATTATTTGTTATTCAGGGAAAAAAGAAAAGAATAAAATCATAAAGTAAGACAAAAAACGAGATACCAACATTGCGGTACACTATCCGTGATCCATGTATTCAACACTTGTAGGTTTAATCTAGAAACTGGTAAACGTTTCTTTATATTTATTTACTTAGCGTCCTCCAGCTTATGTCACATCAGACGATGAATCAAATGATGTTCAAGTAAGTCGAGAGTCCATTAGAACTCATTTTTCCGTTCAACAGAAACCTCTCAACCAGAAAAGCAAGAAGTACCTATACAGATCCGTTACCCAAATTCGAACTCGGGACTTCTTGAATGTGAGACGAGGCTACTTCAACACCATAGAGGCGGGATTAAGTAAACATTGCTGATTTACTTGAGGAAAGAATTGTGAAATTGAATATTGACTCATGTCGAATCTGTTCCCAATCAGAGATCAGTACAATGCTTTAACGTCTGTAGGAGGCTGACTGCGACTTCGGCTAAGTTCGGAAACACGAAGTGATCTTAGTTACTGACAAGTGACCAAACATTTTGGACGAACTGAAGGTAAACCTATATAACATATAGTGATTAAATAAATAGAAAATTAATATAACAGTTTCTGACTAAAATCAAAATTCCCAAAGATGTTCTATTTTAAGTTTAGGTAGTCTGTGAAAATGTTCACGTTGTATTCTTGGAAGACGTTGAACCAAGGACTTCTTATATTAGGGTTATGTTACTGGCAAACCACACTCAAGGCCATTCTCTCCAAAGGTTGTATTCTTTGCACTCAAAGAGTTAGAAATATCTATTTAAATTTTTTTTTCAGGTTCCAATTGATGGGTACAATACTTCAGCTACTTACTGTACGTGTAGTAAAATCTGTAGTAAAAACTGTAGAATGTAAAACCTGTACCGAAATATGACTTTGGTAGAAATCTGTATGGTCAAATTATGTAGTAAAAACGTTGTAACATTATAAAATAAAAGTTAACAAAAATACATAAATTTCCCTCCTCCGGGTATTTAACTTTTACATCAATTACAGTCTGATTTTTTTTTCTATTTACCTCTAGTGATTGAGTCAGACTAACTAAACTTTAATATAGAAAACGAAATTTACAATTGTATTATTCTGAAAATAATCTCAGATTCGTTCCATTAGTATTCCTCAACTTGTATCTCATATCATGTGGACAAGCTTATACTACATCAAAATCCAAATATTGTTAAAAGCGTAATTTATGGCAACATAATTTATCTAATTAAACATCCTTCTGTACTTCTACTTCACTATCCAATATGTCTACATCTCAGAAATGCTAATCCTACTGTTCACAAGAATAGCACTCGAACTTGAAAGGCAGCATGACCAGACCCGATTTTTAACATTTAACTATGATCTCCTTGTATCTACCATAAAATGAGTAATGAAATGTTTCTGTACTGGGACTTTTTCTTTTTTAAATTTAGAGTGGATGGAATGATGAGCCATTGTGATTAAGAGTGTAACACGTTAACTGTCTGCAGTAGATGATCTGTTAGTTATAGTAATTGTCCGCCAGGAGAGAAATTCCAGAACTAGAACCGCTGTCCAGAGATGGCGCCACAGATAATTTCTTATACTGAGAAGGAATATATGAAATTGTTTACCAAGTTTTATAACACTCTGTAAGTTTTCTCTTTAAATAATGCTTCGCTTTAGTTGTTCTTTATAGCCTTAAAACATACAGTAGCTTCTGTAAACACAGGAATGACTTCAAAAGAAATAAGTACTATTGTGTAACAAGAGATGTCTTCTAATGCTGATATATTTTGGCCGCTTATACCTCTAAAAAGCATTGCGAACTTAAATCAAGTTAAAATTCTTTTGAAACTCTTATGCGTCATGTAGAGCATGTTTGTGAATGTTTCTGTTCTTCAGATAACATTTTCACTGTGCCATACAATTTTAACACAATTGCTGTTTCTGAGAAGACTTGATAAGCAGTACTAGTGTAGTTCGTCTTAGAGGAAGGCATTGCTGATTATCGAATTATTTACTCTGTTCAACTCACAGGACCTTTAGTTTTCATAAATCCTTATTTATTTGCCTACGTCATGTTGATGGAAATACACATTATTAATAGTATTTTGCTTGCAAGAAAATAGGAGAATACAGTAGTTAGCAAATATTTTAAAGCTGGTCGCTACGTAACGGTTTTCAAATCTTATTTTGTTTCTATAGCTTACCGATAAAAATTAATACAGCATTGCCATTTGAGAAACTTACAGTTATTCAAAATTTGAAAATAACTCATAAATGTTTCCCTCCACAAAATCATTTATCATTTATCGTTTGTTTTATCGAGATCTCTATATTGGAGCAGTAAAATTTTGCCTGTCTCTTACAGTTTATCATTATGATAATGTCCTAGTAATGCAGACACTTCTGACTAAATTCACAGTTTATTCAACATGTTTACTTAATTCGTACAGAAAATATTTTAAATATAAGGGACATTCATAGATATCCTTGAAAGCATTTTTGGGAAAGTCTTTGAAAATGCTCCATGTGTAAGAGGCCTGAGGTCAAGATTTCCATGAATATTTACGTGCCTCATCCTTTAAATATACTGAGTATTTAGTGGACTTTTGTTGTAAGAGCTTTGCTGTTGACCGATACAGAAATAAATAAAAAGTATAGTTGTGTTGAGTGATAGTCAAATGTTTAAAGAGCTAATCAGTATATGTCCGGGCTAAACCAAGTAATGTATTACTTTCGGAGAAAACTGTAAATATTGGTAAATACAAACAATTAACATAGATTGTGTCTTACGTACATCCTGTGTTTTTATTTCATTTATTTGTTCATTTTTGTAAAATTTTCTACTAATTTATTTCTAATTGATTAAAGTATTTTATGTTTAATACATTATAATAAAAAGAAGGTATGCGATTAATAGTCTGATTCATTCCTACTTAAATTCCTATGATATTATTGAACTTGTAAATCATAACTTATGGACGAGCTTTTGGTAAATAAAAATTCAATCTCGTGAAAACTCATAAGTTGTGCCAACATATTCTATGATTTTCGAAGCCTTCTGTGTTTTTAGTTCAATTGCCCAATACACTTATATCTTAAAAATGCTAATCTTATTCTTGTCAGTTCATAATAGTAACATTGTAGTTGTAAAGACAGCATGAGCTGACAATTAACTATGTCCTTCTTGTATGTTGTAGAGTAATGTAAACGTTTATTTGTAATTTGGAGTAGATGGAAAACCAAGCATTAGTGAATGTGCGGATTGATAAATGTAGCACGTGAAAAGCATTTGTTATATACGAGACAATCTCTAATTATAATAACTGTTAGCGAGGAGAAATTGTAAACCAAAAGAGTTGCTGTCCAGAGATGGCAGCACTAGTAATATCCTATACTGCGGAAGGAAATGTTGTAATATTTATAAAGTTTAATATCATACTGCTATCTATTTATTTACATTCAGCTAGGATTTAGCTGTTCTTTATTGTGTTAAAATAAATAGAAGCTACAGCCATCACAGAAATTATCTCAAGTCAATAAGTTATTGTGTGTGAGAAGGTTAGCCTTCTGCGATAATTATATCACAATTCTTTTACCTCTATAAGGCATGCGTCCAGAGAAAAGGCGGAACTACTTGTCGAACACCTGGCCTCCACCTTTCATCCAGCTGACTCCCCAGATGCTGAACAGGTAGCAGACATAGAAGAGGTAGTGAGTCGCTTCATTCACTCTCCTTATGAAGCACACGACATACCCCTTACAACACCCCAGGAAGTTGGCCAAATCATTGTCTCAGTTCGTCCTTTCAAAGCTCCTGGGTATGACAAAATACCCTACGCCGCGTTCAAAGCCCTTCCGAAAAAATGGATTGACTTACTCACCCACCTATTCAACAGTCTTCTTCTCCTCTCTCACTTTCCTGATGCATGGAAGCATGCACGCATAATCACCCTCCCTAAACTTGGCAAAGACTCCAAAAACATCTCAAATCACCGACCAATCAGTCTTCTCCCTGCCATCAGCAAATTATTTGAAAGGGTGCTTCAACGTCGCCTACAGCACATCATGGATGATCTAAATATCCTCAGACCTGAACAATTTGGTTTTCGGCGACAACATTCCACCTCACACCAACTCCTACGCTTCGTTGACGACACCATCCGTGGCTTCAACAACAGACACTATGTTGTAGCCTTATTTCTTGACATCTCCAAGGCCTTCGATTCTGTCTGGCACGAAGGTCTTCTCTTTCGCCTAATCCAATATGCCTTCCCCGCTTACCTAATTCATCTACTTCACAAGTATCTAGCAAATCGCACCTTCGTCGTTGCTAGAGACGATATTGAATCCCAACCATACTCTATTCGCGCAGGAGTCCCACAGGGCAGCGTCCTTGGCCCCCTGCTCTTCCTAACCTACATAAACACTATACCCACCATCAGGAGCTGCAACTTATATCTATTTGCAGATGACACAGCCATCTCCACAGCATCCACCAGACATCTAACAGCAGTACAGCGATCACAAAGATATGCTGACATGCTGACCGCGTGGTTCCTCACTTGGAGGCTACGGATCAATGCAAACAAATCCCAGGCTGTTACATTCAGTCGTCGCCAGCTGCAAGGTGTTCCTGAGCTGCGTCTGGCAGGAGCTGCCGTACAATGGAAAACGGAAGCCCAATATCTAGGGGTAGCATTAGACATGCGCCTTACCTGGAAAGCCCATATCACATCGCTGGCAAATAAAGTCTCCAGAAGAATGTCCATGCTATATCCCCTCTACAACAGGAAGTCTCCACTAGCACTAAGAAACAAGCTACTCATATACAAACAGGTACTAAGACCCGCCTTGACATATGCCTGCCAAATATGGGGAGTTGCAGCTAAAACTCACCTCAACAAACTTCAAGTACTCCAGAACAGATACCTTCGCACAACAATAGGTGCTGATTGGTACATACCAAACGCCAACATACACGCTGACCTATCCTTTCCTACATTGACTGAATACATCGACCTTTCACGCAAATTCTATGCCAACCTTCCAGACAGTTTCAATCATTTAATCCGTGGCCTCGGGGAATATGATATTGACCCAGGAAACACCTACCCTCACCCCAGAGCTGTTCTAGACACCTAACATCATCCCATCACAGAAACTCCAAATTTCAAATTATTATAAATTATTCTTTCACATTCACTCTACCCGACCTTACATTGTCCTTCTAGAAACAAAACTCACCGTCTAACCACCATCTTTCTATTACATTGTCTAATGCCAGTAAGGGACAATATCCCGGAATGGCTAAATGTCGAAGGCCCCTGCTCTTCAGAGTAGGGTGCACCTTCAACGACACCACTGCTGCTGTGTGAACTCAAGTTATTGGCACATTGTTAAGTTTATTATTCTGAGAAAACAATTTTTGGAAGAGGCAATAAAATACCTCTTATGTTAACTTACACGGCCATCCAACGCCACAGCACCGCCGGAGACATCGCTGCTTTACCTAGCAATATCATCAACACCGCCGGCAAGTCAACCTCCAACAACCGCCGCCTCTCAACCTGCGTCAGCAGACGCTACCATACACATAGTAGCAGTCATTGGAGCCCCCCACCCAGACCGCCCTGCGAGGTATATCCTCGCCGCTGTAAAGCAGAATTGGCCATCAGCTGTGAGTGCCACTCGGATTTCTTGTATGTGAGGCACGACCACCTGCATGCATCTGCAGTTTGCTGATATTTGGGATTGCAACGCTGCCTTGACGTCAGACCTGTCCCTACTGGGACAGCCCCTGAAGGTAGTGGCCAGCAGACTGCAGCGCCAAATCCCTTGCAGGCACTGCTGCACCTACGGGCACACCAGACACATGCACCTCGCCGCCAGGGTACCTTTACTGTGGCTCTCCTACACCAACAGCAGCATACAGGGCCGACGATCTCCATCGCCGACGCAGGTGCTGCGCCATTTATAATGGCTTATGCCATTTTACCATCCAGGCTTCTTGCCCAGCTTACCCTCGACAGGGCTACAATAGATCACCCCGTACGAATACGACACAACTCCCGCCTCCAGCCTCTGCTCCTCCGTCACATGCCACAAAGGACCAGTCAACCCACTCCGTCACCTCTCCAGCCTTGACAGATTTCCTGTCAAAGCTGGAAGATATTCAGGCTGAAATACTGCACCTGGTCGCAATAGTAGCCCAGCTAGAGGAGCTACCCACCTCAACAACAATAACAGATATTACCACAAAACTTGAAAATCTTCTGGACGAGATCCAAAAAACGACTTCTCCCTCAGAATACAGTACAATACCCTAACGACTCTAGACAGAATCACCTAAGAACAAACACTGACCATCCGGAGGTACATCAAGGAGGAAGTGGCAGCCCACCGAAAGATGCTCAACGGACAGCACACTGCAGAGGCGCCATCCAGATCGCCACATGATTCCAGCGACAGAGGCCATCACCATAGGTGTAAAGGCCAAACTACAGCCAGTAATCCATAACAGCCTTACCTAGATTTCCTCAAGCATCCTCACCCTTGAATACCTTACAACACCCACAACTACCTACAACCACCTTACTCAATAATTCAGATACAACCCTCACTACTTTGCAAAGGCGTTAGCAGAGCTTAGGTCTTGCTTACATCCTGCCACCATCCTCACCTTGGACCAGGCTTCGGCCTGGCCAATATAACCCTTCCTCGAATCCGCAGGTGGTAACAGCGGTACTGCCACAGCACCACTCCTGAATACTCACCGGTGGAGGTTTTTTAGTGGGTAGGGCTGGCGGTTCAATCCCCCAGAGAAGTCCCACACTCTAATCCCAGGGTTAGATCGTACCATGCATTTTTCCTCCACTCGAAAAAAATGTGTAAGACGCATTCAAACTTACAATATGGTGAATATATGCTTTAAATTGTGTTGGAATTTGTATTTATAATTATGAATATACTTGTAAAGTCTTAGAGACAAAATCCAGCCAGCCTGTCATCTACGCCTGCAATGATTTAAGCGGAAAACCAGTAACTAGGTAGAGGGTTGCCTCTGAAGTCTAAAGCCATCCGATACTTAGATACCGGGTAAGGCACACTCTGTCTAGAGAGGTGTCCGATCCACTTCTCAGCACCTGCTAACCGTAGGTGAGGGCACACGTTCGTGTACTGTGGCGCATCGCACTGCCCCCAGGTTCTCTTCCAGCTCCCCCACTCCCAAAACAACATCCCCTTCAAATCAAGCTTCTCCGCCCACCTCGCAGGCCTAAGATATGCTTGAGTGGTTGCAGCAGCTGCTTAAGAACGACGGCCAGCGACTCTGTGAACTGGTGGTGAGATTATTCAATACCACACACTCTGTTGCCCGAATGGTCATTGCTGTCCACCGTAAGCCAGACGAACCAAATGGCGGATGGAACGAGGTCTCGGACCTCGTTCAGGTTCATGTTCTGGAATGCGAATGGCGTCGAAAAACAGCAAAATGAGCTCTTGTACTTTGCGAGAACATTTGCTTTGGAAGTCATCCTGGTAGCAGAAACACATATCCGACTAGAAATTACCTGCAGTTAACAGGGACATCCAAACTTTGGAGAAAAGACCAATCTTATAAGACCGCACAGGTAAATCTGCACAGCGGATAGGTATCGTGGAGCTCTACCCACAATCCGGGGGCACCCGGACGACTTGTTCTCGCACTTGGCTCTTGGCTTCAGTATTACCGGCTATTACTTCCTCAGGCTCGACCGTGTAGCCCATCGTGGCGGGGGCACGGCGATCTTTGTGAGGAGAGTTGTGGTCTATAAACCTGTCCATCTCCTTCCTCTTCAAACCCTTGAAGCCACGGCCACCTGCGTGAACCTGGGCGGTTCCGCAGTCCTGATAGTGTCTGCATATCACCCAATCCGGAGACACTTCGTAGCCAACGATTAACTCTCTATCCTCGCCCTACTTCCAATGTCATTATGGCTCAGGATCTAAATGCTAAACAGCCGCGTTGGCATGGAGGTCCTCGAGCAGATGCAGTAGGCAGATAAATCATGCGCATAATAGATGGAGATCTTCAAATGTGAGTAGAGGATCCCTGGCAACCCATTCATTACCCGCGAGCACAAGGCCGTCCATCGGTCATTGACTTCGCAATAATCGAACACTTCCTATTCCATTTACCACTCATTTCATAAAGCGCCTTACAGTCCGACCACAAACCAGTTGTTGCTGAGGTTAAATTGCAGGTTGTTGGTCCTGACTTTGCGATACAAAACCGCGACGTTCATAGGGACTGTGTACGGGTCTGCCTAAATGACTCCATACCTCCCAACCCACACATCACAGGCATACCAACCCTCGAGACCACAATCTCATCCTTCACCGCCATCGTGGTGCAAACATTTCGGAATCTTACCGTTCACACCCCAGCACCTCTCCATTCTGACGTCACTCCTATTGACATCCATCTACTCATCCGCCAACCTTGTGTGGCTCGCAGACTATCAGCGACACCACATTTACCATAATTAAGTTCTGCTTGGGGGCTTGCGCCGAGAGGTTCGTCTTCGCCTACGCGAGCACCGTGTGCGCGCGTGGGAGGAGATGATGTCTCGAGTGAACTTCGAGAATGGCGAAGCGTGGAGGCTCGCAAAATAAGTCCGGAACCTAGGAGGTGCAGCAACCCTCCCTATCCAAGGCATCCAAGGCCTGGTGTATGAACCACAAGCCAACGCAAATGTGTTTGTCGACTACCTAGTGAGGAGCATGAGGCCAAGAGACGACCCCAGGACCTAGACTTCACTAGCCACGTTGAGCGCGAAGTCTGTCAGTATCTTCGACGTCCTCCTGCTGATGCAGACCAACTTTCTGTAATTAGACCCAGTCAGCTACATGGTGCACTCCGGCGTCTAAATCCCAAAAAGGCGTCGGGACCTGAGGGGTTAACCCCTGTCATTCTCCGCCAAGTTCTTATCAAAGCCGTGCTCTTTCTTACTAGGATTTTTAACATGTGTCTCGCTCTGCGCTACTTTCTACGACAGTGGAGGGAACGTCGGCTAATAGGCATTTTGAAGCTCGTAAAGAGCCCGGTTCTTCCCTCCAGCTACCGCTCCATTAGTCTCCTGTCAGTCGTCTCACAGTTGTTAATGGACAGTTGTAGCGTGCGGCTCTACCGCAGTTATTTGTTCGTGCGGCGGTTTGAAGTGTACCACAACTGAATTCTTTTGTTTATTTACCTGGTAATGCAACGAGAGAGTGCGTTTGTGTATGACACGTCATTTTAGAGTCTTTAAAGTAGTACGAGGGTGTCCTTTTTCTGGCAATAAGAAGCGAAAAAAATCAAACAAATAACAATAAATAGTTCAAATATGCTCCTTTTTTATCGACGTTTGTATATTTGAGCATTAAGATTTTTTTCTGTGTCTTACACTTTACCATTATGGTAATGTCCTAGGAATGGAGAGATTTCTGACTATATACACAGTTGGAATAAGATTAGAACTCTAAAACCTTGAGACCATTTTTGAGAACATCTTTGAGAATGCTACATGTATAAGAGGTCTGGGGTCTTGTTTTCCCTCAATATTTACGTGTCACACCCTTTAAATATACGGAGTATTTAGACGACTTTAGTTGTAAGAGCTTTGCTGTTGACAGATACAGAAATAATTAAATAAAAAGTGTGGTTGTGTATCTTTACTTTCAGTGATAGTCAAATGTTTAAAGAGCTAATCAGTATATGTCCTGGCTAAACCAAGTAATGTATTGCTTTCGGAGAAAACTGTAAATATTGGTAAATACAAGCAATTAACAAGGATTATGTCTTACATATATCCTGTGTTTTAACAACATCTACATTTTTGTTTATTAACATTTTGTCTATCTCTTAGAGTTATAAAGGAACATTCAGAATGAAGAGAACTTACGAAGACATTATGAAAATAATCAAATATGCAGTTCATTTGTTATCACACTTTCTTGAAAATTTCGTAACTTAATCAAAATCGTTAGTTCGCTCACAACAATGGAAGGTACTAATTTATTTCATTTATATAAAGTATAATGTGAAGTACAGTAAGTGTTTTTTCTATTTATTATGTACTTGGTACAGGCAACAAAAAAATTTACTTCATTCACTGTTCATTCTGTTTACTAACATATTAAGTCACTTTGTTACTCAACATTCATAATTGTAAATTATTTTTAATTTGTCAATATGGTCATCTCAATCACAGATTTAACCTGTACAGTTTTTGTAGTATTTCTTGATTACTTTAGACTGTTTCTGCAGTCCTCATAATGATATTGAGAATTATGTTTTTATAAAAGTATGAGAATCAGTCAGACATATTTCATACTTACATTACTTACACACTATTAGCATATGTTTAAAGATATTAAAGTTGAGGTACAACAGCAAGTTCACTGAGTGACAACATCTTTTATCAAATTATTCCTTGTTGTACTGGATTCACTATGTATGATCCAGACCTTTAACACTTCAACGTGCCGTCAACAAACTCGTAAACGTAATTAGAGATTTTCGAACCCTTTGTTTTTCTAGTTTAGTAATTCAGGAGATATATTTCAATAAGGGTAATGCCATTCTTGTATGTTTATAAGAATAATATTTGAAAGACAGTAGGGTCTGACCCAATTTGATACATTTGACAATATCCTTGTATCTGTAAAGAAATAGTGTTAGAGGTTTATGTTAAATTTGGAGAAGATGGAATAATAAACCTTAGAGGAAAGTTGGATTGAAAAATTACTGTGAGTGAGTGAGTGAGTGTGTGGTGGTTTAGGGCCCGTCGACAGCAAGGTCATTTGGGCCTGAGTACTGTGAGTGAAACTTATTAAAGTAATTTGTTCGATCTCTTAGTTATAGTGATGTCCGCCAGGAGAGAATTTTCAATTGGAAGTTCATGAAACCAGCCCGAATGGTGATCGCTGCCCAGAGATGTCTCTGCCAGCAATATCTTATACTGACGAAGAATATGTGCAATCATATACAAAGTTTTAAAACATATTGCATTTATCTTCTTTACATACACCTTAGATTTAACCGTTTCTTATTGGCTGAAGTGAACGGCAGCCTCAAAGAACACACGGGAACAATATCAAACAAATAGATATCAGTGGGAGAGAAGTGAAGTGTTCGAAATTGTATATATCATAATGATTTTCATATTTGTGATCTGTGGGTTCATTGCTTATTTCATATATCTGTACAGGTTTATGTTGGAACTTTTAATGCAATCAATACATTTGGAATTATCTCTATTCAATAGTGTGCGAGATTCGATTTTAAGGCCGTGCCATGTCTACAAGCACGTCCGATCCATCTCATGTTTTAGAGGATGTGTTGGCCTTAGCAGTAGCTACATGTTTTAAAGACATCACTATGTAATGGCCTGGAATTACTATAACTGTTCAACTAGCAATAACCTTACTATTTACAATAACTGTATATGTAACAACAGTAATAAGCGAAAGTTGCCTTGAGTAATTGAATTGTTAAGTGTAATAGTACAAACACAGCATAAAAATTATACTTTGCTATATGCATTTCTTTTAACTTATTTTCCAGCCATTATCCTTCTTTTAAAGTTTTCCATAAGATGTAGTTTCTTTAAATTATTTTAATTTGTCAATTACAAACCCAAAGCTTAAGCCACTAAACCTCTCATACAAATATTTTATCTTTTGAAACATTTTATGTTGGTATTCATTTTTAAAGTTTGCGTTTAAAACAATATAACTTTTATACCGAGCTCTAAAATGCCTTTCTTTTTAAATGGTGAGTTAGAAAAGATTATACATTAATTGTGTGTTATTCTTGGATAAATTATAAGAAAATTGTAGGACTTCTAATATATGATGATGAAATTCACAGCTAAAATGACTTAGCCCCAAGTCAAAGCCACCTAGAATTCTATCATCAACGAGAAAGTGTAACGAAATTTCGTTGCCAAGTTTCCTAATTCAAAACTACTGCACCGAGATACTGTGAGTGATTTAATTAATAAATTTTGGGAGATATGTTCCGTGGACGATGCTGATAGGAGTGGTAGACCTCGTGTGCTAACAGAAGAAAAACTATCAGATATATCGGACAGAATGCTTCAAAGTCCACAGAAATCAGTAAGCAAAGTTCTCCAACAATGTGATATTTGTTATGGTTCCGCACACAAAGCAGTCAAAAGAGAACTCAGTTTGTCTTCATAAAGTGTCAGTCGTACACATATCACGGGAAAGTAGTGCAGTATTGTGAATGGTTCCAGAGGTTTATATTGTATCATGGAATTGACGTGTTAGATAGGAGATTCTGTACTGATGAAACGTCCAGTGCTGGCAACAGAACTCCGGACTCAAGGGGAATCTTGGTTACACGGTTATACTGGGGAAGAAAATGTTAAATTATGTGCAAAGTTTTACAAGACAGTTTTGTTTACATACAGTTAGAATTTAACTGTTATTTCTTGTGCTAAAAGAAAACAGTAGCTACAGCTAACACAGAGATTATTTCAAACGAATAAATTATATAAGTTATAAGTTATTCTGTACAAGAAAGGAAAACTTCTAATATAAGTATATCATAACGCTGCTTCGCATCTATAATGTTATAGTTTAATGTGTCGTTACAAAAGTAGACCAATAGGTTTTGTGGGAACTAACACATTTGGAAGTATTTTTGTTATCTCTCGTGAATGTCGCGTGAATCATGCGATTTTAAAGCAATGAGAGAAGACTTCATTAGCACTTTTACTTTATATCATTTACAATGTCTGGCGAACCTAATGTACCTCATGTTCGAGAGGCTAACTTAGTTATTGTAATTTACTTATAATAATTTGAATATTTTTTCTGTTAAAATCGCATCTAATGTGGAGAATATTCTGTTTATAAAGACAACGCTTTGATAAATAAGGAATATTTACTTATAACTCCTCAAACACACAAAAAGTGCAGACATAAAATACAAAATCTAATTTGTTTTACTCGCTACTCTTGTACAAAGACTTTATTGCTCTAAGTACTTCAAGTTATTTCAAATACATGTTATCTCATGGCTAATGTTATTGTAGGTACAAGGGGTATATGTTAAAAAGTGGACTTTAAGTGATAGTCAAATGTTTTAAATGGCTTATCACCATTTGATAGGTTAGAAATTCCATTCTCTTTACTCAAGAATGTAAGGAAGTTTAACACATTGTTGTCTGAAACAAATGAAGTTACCAACAAGTCACAGGAAATATCTTGGAAATATTTACATCTTAACTACAGAAACAATCGTTTGTACAATCTAATTGTGACTTCTCCATTTTTAGTATTTCCAGCACTTCTCTGTCACATTTGATTAAAACACTAAAAATTAAATATATTTACATAAATATGTTTTCTTGCAATAATCTCTGAACTTCTATTTATTCTGACTGAATTCTGTACAATTTTCTTTAAATTATAGTTCAAGAGACACAGACAAGGTCTTAGCACACAAATACTGAGATATCATTAGAGAGCAAAATTTAAGTAAACTTAATTTATCACTAAAGGTTTTACAATATTCTTTTGTTTATATCTTAAAAGCGCTTATCCTGTTTCTTAGCTTATAAAACCTTACAGGAATTGCTGTGTAATTTGGAAGCTAAGCCGATGTTTAAACATGTAACTGTATCCCACGTGAATCTACAAGGAAATGTTTACTTCAAACTTGCTGCAGGTGCAAAGTAAGGCTTTGCGAATCAGCGAGTTGAGAAACTACCGTGAGCGTAACACAATAAGTGAATTTGTTATATAGCAGACAATTTTTTAGTTATAGTAATTGTCCACCAGGGGAGAGCCGAGCGCTTGTTGCTTTCCAGAGAGGGCTCCACTTGTAATATCTTACATCGGGGAAGAGACTTTGTAATTATTTACGAAATTGTATAGTACATTGTAACTCTGTTATTTATAAATAGCTTAGGTTTAATTATTCCTTATTGCTTGAAAAATAATGGCCTAAGCGATGTATATGCAGGAAATATCAAGCTACCAATTTTATTGTGTATCAGAATACAGGTCTTCTAAACTAACTATATCACTAGGTATTTGACCTAACTGTAGTATAATTTGATTCTCTTTGAGCATTCTATAGACTTTTGTTGGAAATTGTATCTATTTATAATAATTAACACAGTTGCAATTTTTCACCGAATTCATCAGGAATGTTACTCGCACTACACGATGTTAACTCAATATGCCCTATGATAATTATGGCCTCTGTGTGTAAGCTTTATTTTCATTTCCAATATAACACAACTTCTAGAGGAAATAGTAACTTATAATTAAAAAAATTGTAATTTACGTGTGATGGAATATCCGACTTAACGCTCCTACAAGTTGTTAATATAATTATATGTTAATATGCTTCATTACTCACTTTTGTACATAATATTCCTAAACACGTACAGTCATCTATCTACTTGATGTTATCAACATAAATATTATTAAAATGGTTTTGATAAATATTTCCTTATGTTTATCTAGAATGGCAATACTGTAAACTTTAAACGATAGTTAATTTTTTAGAGCTGCCCACGAGTAGGTTATATCTTTGACATTCCATTTCTTTGGTACAGCCCGGCCTCTAAAACATGAATATGTACCCATTTGGGAAAAAGTTTAAGTATTTGAACATTTACAACAATGACAAGGAATATTTCAAATATGAATATCACAAAAGAAATTATTTTACACAAAACGTGTGTTTTAAAGAGATTTCAATTTTTATAAAGTATTATCTGGTCTATATCTCTCACCGTTTATCATTCATACAAAGCGATTCAGAATAAAAGAACGTCTCAGACAATTCAAGACAATGAGTCAAATTATATTTTAGGACACAAAACCCCAAAGTAAATTAACGTCACTTCCTTTGGAATGAAGGTATCTTAAACATATGGTAGTTACATAAAAATTATTATATCTATTATATTATATATGCTGTTGTATATTATTTCCATTGTAGTATGTCAGCAGGAGTTACTTGAAATTTCCCATCCCCTCTCAAAGCCTCTGTCGAACTCTAGGACATGGTCAAGGTCACCTGGGAATCTTCTCCAGAAAGACCAAATTATGTTTGTGGACTGATAGAGTCAATGTCAAGAACAACTAACAAGAAAATGATTAGCTCTACAAAAATATGTATTTAACCAAATTATGTTTATGGACATAGACTGAGTTTTAATAGACCTGGGTTTTGGGTAGAGTGACATTTTGTCTACCCCTGACAGTTTACCAGTCATTGTCGACTCATTCAGAATGAGGAAGACTTCTGACGATACTCCCAGATGATTTAAGATAGACATTTAATTTCATATGCATGAAATATATTTAATGTAGGGCAATTTAAACAAAATACGAGGGCTGTTCAATAAAGAATGATCATAATTTATTACGGTCATAACTTTTAGCACTAAAATTCAATCTTACTATATTCTGTTAACTTAATGTGACACAAACACGCCGCAGTAGTTTGATTGTTGGTACTCCTGGTTCCCGCCTGAAAGAACCAGGTAAGTTCAGACATATACAGTATCGCCTACCGCTGCAATGGAGGTACAATGCAGTTAAAGTTGATGTTAGAGGAAGATCCGGAGTTTCTTTCAAAGGCAATCACTGCAGATGAAACTTGGCTACATCAGTTAGTTTGATCCTGAGAGAAAACAACAAAGCTCAGTGTAGAAATCTCCGTCATCACCAACCCCCAAAAAAGCAAAAGTGGTTGCTTCTTCTGGGGAAGTTATGGTCATCTCATTCCTTGATATTCATGGAATGGTTTATCAGCATGTTGTACCTGCACACACATCAGTAACTGGACAACACTACAGGGATGACCTGAAAACATTGCAAGTCCATATCAGGCGTAAGTTTCCTTGAAACAGGCCCGATGCTGCACCTTGATAATGCGCAGCTGCATTTTGCCAATGTTGTTGTGTGACGGGCATCTGTCACCCTCCCTATAGACCAGATTTAGCCCATGTAACTTTTTCCTATTTCCTAACTTGAAGAAACGTCTTCGTGGGAGGCATTAGCCATCATCAGAAGCAGTGGTGAAGGCTGCGGAGGTGATTTTAAAATATCTCTCAAAAAATAGTTTCCAGCATGTCTTTGAAGACTGACAGAAACGCTGGGACAAGTGCATCGCATTCAGGGGAGACTATTTTGAGAATTGCCATCAAAATTATGGGGATGAGTAAAGGTACGTTGTCAAAAAAATTGAGCTCATTCTTTATTGAACAGCACTGGTGGAACAATTTTTGAGAAAATTGAAACTTACACCGAATAAATAGAGTCAATCTGAAAAATCCAATGACTTGGCCGGTATTTGAACCACGTATCTCCCGATTTCCATCAACTCGCTCTTACGCATTGAGCTAGCATGGCCAACTTGCCTTCCTGACGTTAAGTTTTCCAATTGACTCATTATATTTTTCCGGTAGACCACTTAGCGTCCTCATATCTGAGATAACCAATTGTGGCGATTTACTATTCTAAGTCCTTACCAGGATTATGTCGCTGAATACTTTTTAATGTAAATTTATATAAATTTATATAAATATATTTATATTTATTCCCACTTGTATACACAATATTCATAAAAAAGGAAATTCATCTATCTACTTGAGTCTAATCAACATTAACATTATTAAAATGGTTTTGTTATACATTTCCTTATGGGTATCTACAATGGCAATACCGTCAACTTTAAACGATAGTCAATTTGGTTTAAAGCTTTCCACTAGTATGTGATATCTTGGACATTCGATTTCATTTGCATGGCCTGGACTTATAAAAATATGAATATGTTCACATTCGGGAAAAAGTTCAAGTATTTGAACGTTTACAACAATAACAATGAATATTTCATATATGAATATCACAAAAGTAATTATTTGACCCAAACCGTGTGTTTTAAGGAGATTTACATTTTTATAAACTATGATTTTGTCTATATCTCACCGTTTATCAGTTATACAAAGTGATTCAGAATAAAAGAACGTCTCAGACAAATCAAGACAATGAGTCAAATTATATTTTAGGACACAAAACCCTAAAGTTCATTAACGTACACTTCCTTTGAAATGGAGGTATCTTATACATATGGTAGTTACATAAAAATTATTACATTTATTTTTCATAAAGTCAGATTTTACATAAAGTTTCAATGTGGGCATTCTTCTTGTCCCAATTTTTGTAAGAAGCACAACTTAAATATTAAGTTTGGTATTTGACCCAAGTTTTGGTTTTTGAGTTCTTCTGTTTACAGACACAACATAGACCTTGTTATAAAATGTTCAATTTTATTAATTCAGAAGTCCTCAGAAGATGTATTTACAGTGAAGTCTTGGTATCCAGTTTTTGGTATAAATAAATATGCCTCCTCTACCTGTTATATGAAGTAGAGAACCAATCTTGTAACTTTGGTAGACATCTGTACCGTTTAAATCATATCGTCAAAATATTGTACAGTTATAGATAAGAGTTTACAAAACTTATAAGATATAATTATAACAAGTCAATCCTTATTTTGTGTTATATAGTACTTACTCGACCATTTCTTTACTTTCCTCCCTTATAGTTAAAATTCTATTCCTTTTTTATCAGGTTTTATTGAAATATATGATGCATTGAACTCATTTTTTATCACAAGAAAGGTGTCCAATAATATTATATTTCTTTTTCAGTAATAGGGAGTCTTTTCTGTTTTTGTTGTTTTTGCAGTCACACATACCAACCTTTTCTCAGTACATTCAAAGGATTGGGTGCGAAAAGGCAACAGGTTTTCAAGTGAAAATATAAACTGATATTCTACTTATGTAACCTGATATGTGCCAGAGGAAAATATTCGTGAACAATGAAGTCAAACATAATCTTTGAAATGAGGATTTTATTGTATCGTAAAAGATAGTGTTACGCAAACGGCGAACTCGCGTTGCCGATCAATAATGCGGACTGGCGGCGGGAGGGGAGACGTAGGGGTGGCGGGGTCTTCGTTTACCCCTCCTCCTGCTGCTCGAAGTGACACGAAGGTTCGAGAATGTTTTCCCCCTCCATAACGGAAGATTCGAGAGGCTTCGGGGCGATCGATACAAGCGAGGCGACAGTTAGTTGAGTGTGTGATTGTTTGCCGGGCAGTCGAGTTAAGTAAGTCGCGGCGGGCCGACGTGTAGTCGCGCTGAGCGTACGTGTAAAGACGAACTGGCAAGATTGTAATTGTGTACATTAAATTGTAATTGGAATAAGGTGGAAATAAAGAACATTTTGAGTGGTGTAATTGAACTTTTTAATTTTACGAACCCACAAAATCACAACTGGTGTCAGGAAGCGGGACGATAACATCGCCGAACATTACGGTCATGGAATCGGCATTGGAAATGCTTTTAGCGAAGATGAACGAGTTAACAACAAAACCAGAAGCGGCAAATAACAACATCACCGAGAAGATGGAAGCGGCAAACAACAACTTGGCCACGACAATGACCGCAAAAATGGCCGAACTGACCACAGAAATGAGGGCAGCGAACGACAACCTGGCCACGGAGATGAAAGCGGCAAACGAGGCCCTTTCCGTGAAGTTTGAAGAACAGTTGGCCGGCGTGAGGGATAACGTGACGGAGCTGGGCAAGCGGATGGGCCAAGTGGACGAGCGCGTCGAGGACCTGGCGAGCCGCGTTGACGACCTGGAGGGAAAGGCCGACACCAGCGTCAAGTCCCTGAACGCCATAGTAGAGGACGTCGTCGGCAGGAAACTGAAGGATTTGAAGGCCGACGCGCCGGGACGCGAGACAACATCCGCGTGCGTCTAACCGCCGAAATATGACGGCGCGTCAACATTTGAGGTCTTCCGCCGCCAGTTCGACACAGTTGCCAAGAACAACAGATGGTCAGCGGAGGAGGAGACCACACAGCTAATAGCCAGCTTCCAGGGACGAGCCGCGGAAGTCCTAAACGCGGTGCAGACAACGGCGGCGCCCAAGGACATTTGGGAGGCCCTGGAGAATCGTATCGGGAACCACCGCTTAGCCGCAGTGTACCGCAGCCAACTAAAGGCAATGTCACAGCAGCCGGGGGAGACGCTGCAGGAGTTCGCCATAGCGATTGAGCAGCTGGCTAGCAAGGCCTTGGTTGACCTGCCACTGGAGTTCGTATCCGGGGAAGTCGCCTACAACTTTGTCGACGGGGTACGGGACACGGAGATTCGTCAGCGCCTAATGCTCGGTGATTACAAAACCATCCACGAGGCACTGTAAGCGGCATTAAGGATGGAGGCGGCCAAGGTAACATTTATCCCGACGTCGAGAACGAGGAGTGTCGGCTACGCCGGAGACAGAAGACCAGCTGAGTGACGCCGGCGAACACCTAGTGGCCTGTGTTTGGGGTGTGGACAGCCCGGGCACCTGCAGAGAGACTGCCCACACCAGGAAGAGCGGTCGGAAGAACGAGTAAGACCCGGCGTGGAGAGGGGCACGTCGGCGCCATTACCACCATCCCCTCGAGTGACAATCCACGCCGTCAGCCGGCCGATGGATGACAACCTCATCGCGGACGGCTGGGTAAGAGGAAATCCGTGCCGCGTGCTGGTGGACACCGGGGCGGCCGTGAATATCATCAGACCTGACGTGGTGAAGGGATTACCGACAAGGATGCCGAGCCGAAGATACGAGCTTGTGACGGCATCGGGCGACACCATGCCTGTGGAGAAGGAGGCCCTACTGGAGCTTACCTTGGGACGGAGTGCCGTGCGTCTGTGGGTGTTCGTCGCGAAGGTGGCTGAAGAGGTGATTCTGGGACTAGATGCCCTCAGGAGCCACGAGGTGACGGTCGACGTCGGCAGGAAGGTCCTGCGGCTCAATGGAGAAGAGGTCATACTCCGTCAACCCGAAGAGCGCCTTGGAAACGGTAGGGTCATCTTGAACGAAGACGTGGTTGTCCCCGCGAGGAGCGAGGTGGTGGTGACGGCGCGATCATAAGGCCAGACAGCAGGTTTGGTACAGAGGCTGCAGGAGTACGACTTCACTTCGGAACATCGCAGAGGGAGGAGTCACGGTAACCCGGACGCTATGTCCCGAAGACCCTGTCCAGAAGAGTGCGGCCAATGCACAAGAGTGGAGGGGCAGGAGCGTGCCGCAGCAGTTCGCGTAGTCACGGCAGTGCCTGCGGTTGACTGGGATGGCGCAGGCCTGAGGAGGGAGCAGCTGGCGGACGCAGACTTGGGACCACTCTTGAGGGAAGTGGAGGCAGGGACGAGACCAACCTGGGCGGACATCGCACCGAGGAAAGATGCTGGTGGTACACCTGGACCACCTGTCCCGCCACAATGGCGCTGTTCGGGACGACCAGCCTTGAGGAGGGAGCATTGTTACGCAAACGGCGAACTCGCGTTGCCGATCAATAATGCGGACTGGCGGCGGGAGGGGAGACGTAGGGGTGGCGGGGTCTTCGTTTACCCCTCCTCCTGCCGCTCGAAGTGACACGAAGGTTCGAGAATGTTTTCCCCCTCCATAACGGAAGATTCGAGAGGCTTCGGGGCGATCGAAACAAGCGAGGCGACAGTTAGTTGAGTGTGTGATTGTGAGCCGGGCAGTCGAGTTGAGTAAGTCGCGGCGGGCCGACGTGTAGTCGCGCTGAGCGTACGTGTAAAGAGGAACTGGCAAGATTGTAATTGTGTACATTAAATTGTAATTGGAATAAGGTGGAAATAAAGAATATTTTGAGTGGTGTAATTGAACTTTTTAATTTTACGAACCCACAAAGTCACAATTCATTAGTAGACTGTACGGCTGCTGTTAAGTACATCCATCATTCAAACGTTTTTCCACAATGCAGTGGGCTTCCTTGGATACACCAATTGATTTGGGGAAAAATAGAAGAATGTGTGAGAGAAATTAAACTGATTTTGGGAAGCCTGGTAAGTACTGTTTGATGAACATGTGAATGTTAAACTCTATGTTACAGAACAGAACTAGCTAATTGGAACAGTAAAAAGTGTAAAATTGTAGACAGATGGGGAGAATTATTTTCACATTTCAAGAAGGAAAACATAACCTATAGTCAAATCCAGAAAAACGTTAGTTTTAGTCTTACTTTAGCTGGATCTAATGCGTATCTTCTCCCTCATGAACTCGCTGTGAAAAGATGAAAGAAAATGGCTACAATTAGACTAATCAAATCTGTTCTTGTAGTAAAGACATAATTGAAGGATATGCCTTGTCTCGAGTTCCATGAAACGGTATTGAAGGACAGAAAACCTCTGCATCAGATCCATTCAAATATAAAACATCAGAGTACCGATAGTCAGCTAGTGCAGTCTTCGTCAACTACATAGAGCCGTACAGAGTGTCCCACCTAGCTATGCTACCTCAGATATCTCCAAAACGAAACAAAATATGAAAATTACAATTGGCCAAGAATGTACATAAGTAAGGGGTACACATAATGAAAAGGTATGCACAATCCATTAAGGTAAACAACACTTCCAACACCAGGTTGGTTTTTTTTTAAATGGAACAGGTATGCTTATTTTAGCAAAAGGACAACTAAAGCCTCATACGTTCCTAAATACGTGTCTTCTGACGTAATACGACGTATGTACTTCTGTGCTCAGAGCGGCGGTTGCTTGCAGTGGCCCACAGCTTAATACCAGATTCTTAACTCCGTGGTAAAAATTGAACACGCATAGGGCGCTCCTCCTGTACCTTTCGATGCCAGCTAAGTGAATTAACCAACAGGTCGGAAATGCAGTGAGCTTCTATTTCGACCGAGTTATCGTACATTCGCCTCCCTCCCACCCCCTCTTCATCATCGTGTTCGGTGACTGATTGAATCCAACATTTTTCGAAGCCTAATTTCGTGCACCAACGAGCAATTTACGGCACAATTCATTTATCACATATTAGCATAATACGCGCTAAATATGCTGAGTAAATGTGCGTAAATTATTCACCAATCTGCAAGATATGACTTCGAAAGAAGTTGGCCAGTTAAATTCTGAAGAAAAGGTCTCAGAAGCCAATTCCAAACTTCATCTTTTTCCTGTTGCCACTAAGCATTATAGCTTTTATATTCATGTAATAAATTAATAAGTAGGTCTTTAAGAAACAATTGCAACTTTGACAGAGTGAAATTACTCAAGATACTGTCAAGGTTGTACAATACACTTGTACTTCCTTTCACTGAAGTGTGAATTCCAAAGCTTGTTACTGTGATAATTACAAGAAAACCTGACACTAAATCAATGCATTATACAGGTACTGGAAAACAGGAAAGGATACCACAAGGTCCTGAGTAATGCAAGTTCTTTGTACACAGAATAATGTTGAAAAATAACCTGGAAGGAAAGTGGCAAAAAGAAAAAAATGAAAAAAAACAGCAAAAAACGAAAAACATTATTAAAGAAATGTATATATAAACTGAAAGTGAAAATAGAAACAACTATGTACAAAAAATAGTAGTATCTTTTTAAATAGAAGACAAAGCAGCTCTGTTAATAGCTTATATTTACTAAGAATTTCAAAAGCTCTATAGTACATACTTTATTTTCAGCACAAGTTTACAAAAGTATATTGAAAGAAAAACCTGAAATTTGTGATCGATTCATGATATTAGTAAAACCTCACAAATTAGTACATGAGGCAAAGACATACATTGAATAAAAGACATATTTTAATCACTTTGGTTGGATTATCATTCACACATGCAGTATAAATGAGAATGATTTGAATGAAAAATACAGTTCAATGAATCTAAGAAGAATATTAAGTACATAAAAACCGTATCATTGATTTAAAATTATCCTAAGCTTAACTTTGTCTTTGAAACACAGGAATATTGCTGTCTTGAATTTGTAAATGCTTTAATGACATGATTAGGCACGGTAATAGATGCTGAAAAAAGAAAATAAGCAGTTTTAAAAATAAATTTTGATGCAAAGTGCATCTTCCAACAGGACAAAATTTCATGTAATTATCTGACTGTGAAGTATGATGTGCTTGGTACAGCAACTGTTTTGTAAATAGCTTACCTTAACTTGGTAAGATTTTAAGCTGTATATGTACTAAGATGGCAATTGGTGCTCTCTGCATAATGTAAACCTCTCAGGTTATAACACACAACTTAATGTGTGTCATATAAGTAAATCAATGAAAGGTTACACTCAGATCTATTACTGCTATTTGTGGTCTTAATTATGCAGTGAAAGTGCTGGAACTATCTTTTTGAGTTGTTAATAAGTCAAATTAAAATGCTTACAAATCTAAGCATTATTTCTTTGGACAGTCCATAATTCCTTATCTGTTCAATGGAATGAAACAATAAGTGTATTATATACATGAGGCAATATCTGCTTTTCAAAATTATGTGGCTTTGCATCACTGCATGTAATGGATGTTGGCTGTTAAGCTCAAATTGTAATTTATATATTGACTATGGCCGATACTTGTATTAGTCTATGGGCAGTAAATAAATAAAATAAATACCCAGAGTTTGCCTGAGTAGCTATGCAATGTATTTGGGATGCTACCAACAGTGTAGATGCTGAAAGGTATTTAAGTAAATATAATTTGACTGTGACTGACAGAAGGACTCAAACGACAGAACAGAACGTTCAAATATGTTCAGTGCTTACATTCATCAGCATTACTGAATCATAAACTAGGCTAATTTAGTGCAATTCATTTTTATTGTGTATGTCTACATCAGTACTGATTTATCATTTTGTGTTATGGAATATTCTTTAGTCTGTATCAGATTGTTCTCTATTTCTGTGTATTGCTTTAACCTGTGAAATAATTTGACACTTTATGCACTTTTAACTCACTGTCATTCATAATCATCCATAAATGTGTTTTAAATTTCATATAAATAATATTAATATTCATCATTTAACAAAATAACTTAAACTTTCTTCAAAATGCTAAACTGCAAATGTATAAATGCTACAAAATGCTAAATGTAACAACCAAAATGCTAAATATCTCTACCACTACCTACTGTTTATTATGAAGCTTTACTAATTTGAGATCATGCCATTCTCTATATCCACCTGCAGCTGACATTGTACATGTTTTAAGAATAAGTGGAATACTGGAAATAAATGTAAAACTGGCATATAATGATGACGATGGCACAATGACATTTTAATAATTTCTTGCATTGCACAATTACACTTAAAACTTGTTAAAGCTTTTACAAGGTCAATTCTAATTCCAACAGATCTCTTCTAAGATTAGTCAGGTACATGATTTGGTGTAGTGTGTATATTATTACATAGGGATTACTGCGTTAAACAAGATAGAATAAATTTAATTTTGGAATCTCAGATCATATTTTTAATTGCTGTTAAAAACTATGAGATTCTTTATCACTGATGTAGTTATACATTGATGAGTAAGGTTAAGAGAACCTAATTCTTCAAAATATCATTGCAATTTACAGTAAAACTTTCTAAAAGATCATATCCAAACATGTCGCTCAAAGATTTTAATAGAAGTCATTAGATTATATGTAAACACAGATAATGCCAATTATAAACAAAGAAATTCTACAGAAATCAAGGAGAATTGAGTTCTGTATAGATCCACAGTCACAGTTTTGGTATATCTGAAAATTCCCATTCTTGGGTTAGAATGACACGGCGAAGCATGTAATACACACGGCAAATACAGTATATCATTATCAAAAACCGATGCTGCCACCAAACTTTGCAAATACATCCTTATAAACAATTTATATAATTTAGATTACTTAAGCCAGGAAAAGTACTGTCGCTGAAATGCACAAATGTTTCATATAAAACGTAGTCTGAGATGGAAGAATTTTTTGAAAATCTTTGTGCATAAGCTTATTGTACACATGTTAGTACAAAAAGTGTGACAATTAAGGATATGTAACAAGATGCAAATAAATCAGTCTCTAAAGCTAATATGCAGTTGTTTAAGTATTTCTGTCTTTGGACTAAATTAACCCCACCTCCAAAACAAAGCTTAAATATTGAAGACATCACATAACATTCATGGTCTTTAATTTTGGCTTAATGTTGTTTTATATGAACTCATGGAAATCAAATGACAATTACAAAATAACTGTAATTTAGGAAAGCTATGTTTCCAGTAATTTAAACTAGAATCTACTTACCTTACATGGACTGCTATATATGACTCAATTTTTTTAAATTTAAAACTTCTAACAGAAAACCAATGAATATATCCAATTAACTGCCTCAATTAACTTTACTTTTTCGGAAAATTTAGAACATACCAGTCACAACATTCCTAAGAGTTTTTAATAATTTTCTACTGATATTGAAATGAAACTCAAACTTTAAGAAATATCTGATGATAAGCCACAATACATTGCTGTATAGGTGAGAAAGGAAGCTTTGTTCTACATGAATAATGTTCCTGAAGATCACTGCACATCACCAAAACAATAAACATACAGAATTTCCAAACATTCGGCACTTTTGATTTCTGCCATCATATTCCTGGTAGCCTGAGATGAGGTAGCTAAAAAAAGCAGAAAAACATTGTTTTTCATTAATAATTAGGTAACAAGTTTAATGAAACTAATAGTTTTTCATGTAAAATATCCTTGATACATTGTAAAGCGCTACATAATCTAAAGAACTTAATTATAAATGAATATGTATGAATGTACAATTCAGGTTAAGTTAGGATATTAATCTTCGGTATTTAGCTACATGCTGACATCTTACTTACCGATAGGTCTTTGTGAAAGTCCATTCCCTTCTTTCTTGCCGCTCATATGCCATCACAGGCCTTACAAATTGATGACCATTTTTCACACGTGCTTAATATGGCTTGGCTTAGAAACCGTTGGCACCGATAGATTTTAAAGTTGTGTAAAGAGTGACATCTGTTTTCACGGACAGATTTAAAGTTGATGTGCAGCGCTCTATCTGTCGCACGGCCATTTGAGAAGCTTAATGTGGAATCAGAGTCTCCATCCAACACCAACTCCAATTCTCAGACCATAATACGAGTATCGATTGTAGCAAAAATGGCGCCGCTCGTGGCCCAGCATTTTATGTTAGGTTATATCCACCTAGTGAAGCATGTGTTTGTTTACTTTGTGTGTTTGCAGAATTAATGTAATTCACATTATATTGGCAACTAGTGACCAACGAGTTAGTTTATAGTGAGCTTTTAACATAACATTAAGTTATAAAGTTTGTGTAAATGTATAGTGGTGTGAAATATTGTCGACATGGGTCGTTCTTGTTCTGTTCCCGACTGTAAATCTAATTATGGTAGTGAACGTCATACGACAATATTTAAATTTCCTAAAAAAATCTTTATGTGCTAAGTGGTACAGGAAGATACATCGTAAACATTTTGAAGTAAATGACAAAACTGTAGTTTGTGTTCATCATTTTCTACAGACTTTGTGGTTAAGGAAGACATTATTCCAGCAAATGATGGTGAAGCAATTCGTGTCCCTCGAAAAGTAACAACATTAGTTGATGATGCCTACCCTACGATTTTTAAGAATCAGCCATCTTATCACACAGTAAAGCTCAACCAGAAAAGACGAAATCCTGAAGAGCGCATGCAAAACATTTTGCTGAGGGTGAAGAGAATTTTAATAATTGGTGTGCACAAGATGTTATTGGCAGTTTTGAGTCCTTAAAAACAGAAGTGGTGAGGAAAGATTTTAACACATTCATAGTCATTATTAAAGATAGTTATGTTGTTTTCAGTAACGTTCAAGATCCCAGCTTCACAGATGTTCTTTCACTTAATGTGAACTTCAAAGTATTTCATAACCTAGAAGCGAGTGTGATTTGCAATATTATGAACCTAGCAGTGAAAAATGTTAGATGGATCTTGCAATGTGAGGGAACTGCCACCTTCAAATTTGACAGATGGAGTAAACTGGACAAGCTGGTGAGTTCTCTTAAATATTATAGTATAAGCAGTAGGTATGTTCTTCAGAAAAGGTAACAATGTAAACAATAAAGGAAACTATTACTTGCTACAGATGATGATACAGTCTAATATGATAAAGTTTGCTTTAGAACAGCTGGAGCTAGCCTGTGCTAGTCGGATTAAATGTTCTCCAGATGTTTTGATTTGGGCTACAAACATTTCATATGCATATCCAGAAGCATATGAAACAATAAGAAAAACTAATGTATTGACACATCCTGTGTATCCAAGGCAATTTTTAACAAAGATGTAAAAGCACCCCTGGCATAGAACACTCACAAAAGAGAAAGTAATATAAATGAGCCTTTACTTGTCAAAGCAAAGCAGTGTGTGAAAGTTCTGGCAAACATATCCATGAACAATTACACAAAATGTTAAATGAAAAAAAATGTGTCTGAGCACTTATCCAAGAAAGTGAAAAATAGAGAAACCAAAAGAAAAGCAAATGGTGAACATGGTGAGGAAGGAGCTCAAACTTAGCAGCCAGTAAATATTTCAGGTTAGCTTTTTCGTTTTCTTTCTTTCTTTTCTTGTACATGTGTTCTTGATTTTACCATTTCTGTTGTGTTGAAGAAAACCTTAACTTTTGTTTCATTTAATCATGTTTTCCTCTATGTTTTACTGTGCAAAGTGTTAAATGCTTATGAATTGTCATGCCTTATAAGTTAAATTTTGATTGGAAGTGTAATTTGGAAAATGCAGTGGGTCGTGCTACTATATGTGATAAACGATTAGGATTGGTCATGGTACCTTTTATTAAAGTTATTACACGTTTTGGTAGAAAGCATAAAGTGATAAATGCTTAGGGAGTTATCTTACTGCTTCTTAATATGGATTATATTATGTCCATTGTATATAGTTTGCTATTTTGCGTAACCAGAGTCGCTGGGCTTCGACGGGCGCCATCTTGGAATCTGTATTAAGGTCTGAGCATTGGAGTTGGTGTTGCTCCATCCCACTTAACAACGCCTGAGTTGGAGTGACATTCGTGACTAATGATCAGTTACAGATTGCAACTGTTGCTTATTATAACTGGTTACAAGTATCAACAAAAAACTATGTTCATGATATAACAATAAACCCATGCCTCACTCAGAGGAAATACCTAACGATATAGTTAATTTAGAAGGCTTTCTTTCTGTAACATTGTTAATTGTTTGCTCAATATTGCCTTCCTCTATATTGCAGCTACTGTTCCTTTCTAAGAAATAAAAGAACAATAAAATCTAAGCTATTTGTAAATAATATACAAATAGTTATAATGTACTCTAAAGTCTCGTATATAACTGCAAGCCTCTTCTCCAATATAAGCTGTTACATGTGGAGCCCTCTCTGGACAAGCAGTCGGTGATCAACCAAAACTTCTGCCTTGGTGGATAATCACTGTAACTAAAGAATTGTCTCCTACCAGACAGAGAAGATCTAAAAATGATAGAAAAGCAATCAATTCATCTAAAAAGGGCACCAGAATTGTCAAAGACAACAAAATCTGGAATAGTTTACGTCCTAACGAGAAAGACATTCCTTACTGAAGACATCAAACTTCGATATATGATGTCACACACCACGGCTTTCAGAAATCAACTGAACATCATGAAGGATAACCATCGACACGTGGATAAAACTGCCTAACTTGTAATTAACTAAAACAAATGAGTGTGAACTGTGTACGATGTCACACAGAACGTGCAGTAAACGTTTGAGATCTATAAATGAATATGTAAAACTTTGAACATGTTTACGTGAAGTAACTGTATATGGGTATTTAGCTGAAAATATATTTATTATTAAATATTCTCTCCTGTATAACAATGTCTCATAATGTGTCAGCTCACAGTAGTTTCTCAACAAACCGTTCCACAAAGGCTTTTCTTTCCATCTGATGGAAATTACAAGATTCGCAGTTTCACGGGAAATACAGTTGTAATGTTTAAATATCGGGTTACACTTCAAATTTCAAAGCTCTTCATGGCTATGAGATTTTAACAGGTTCAAAATCAAAGTTTGCGTTTTTAATACACAAAAGTATTGGAAAATTGAACTGTAACCAAAATAATATTTCGAAAATCTTTAGCAATTAAATAAGTTTACATAAATTACGCCCTTTAACGATATCTCAAATTTTGTGTACTGAGACCTTGTCTGTGTCTCATTAACTATATTTAAAGAAAATTTTACAGAACTCGGTCAGAATAAACAGAATTTCAGAGACTACTGCAAGAGTTCAATAGTACATTTTGTGTTTTATGTAAAGGTATATATAACATTTGTTACTTTGTTGAAATGTGATGGACAAAAGTAGAAACTATTAAAAAAAAAACAACAACAAAAACAAGTAAAATTAGAAAAAATTTTACAATTTTGCGTATGCAGAGAATTGTTTTTATATTAAGAAGTTGCATCCAAGAGCTTCTTAACTCCTATTCTATAATTGTGTAATATTTCCAAAAGTTGATGCATATTTATAGTGAGTACGGATATTATTTTATTTTACCAAAACTGGATAGTAACGTTTCACTAGGAATATATTGGAGACTGAATAAAAAGAACCACGTATATGTGTGTGCCAACAGTACAACTTAAAAATAAACTTTGGGGAAATGCCAAACTTCATATTTGGTTCATCTTCTAAAGATTCAACAGAAGATCTTTTAACAAATGCTGCCCAACTCATACTACCCTACACAGAAGTACTGCTCACTCTCGAAGACATCTACATAACTAGTAAACTGTAAATATTAGATAAAATATTTCTACCTTAAAATACTTGGTCAGAATTAAAGATATTACATTTGTTTTACTAAGACAGCATTCTAAATGTGTTCAGTGAAGAGTTTGTAAAGCTATTTGTAGTCCAAAGGTCGTTTGTTTCTTGTTAAAAATATGGTAACTAATATGCTGATGGTATCTACTGCACATGATTCAGAAGATATTATTTAAAGACAAGTGAATTTTCTGTTACAAATAATTATATTTGTGCAATATACTTAAACATTTGCCTATCAGTATATTCCTACAGATACACAAACCTCACTCTTCATTTATTTCTTTATCTGTGAACAGCAAAACTCTTACAAGAGTCGGCTAAATATTCAGTATATGAAGCGGATGTGACACGTAAATATTGAGGGAAATATGCATGGCACACTGCCAAAGATTCTCGGGAAAGTAGTTTCAAGGATTTCTATGAACATACAATATCCTTAAAATATTTACAAAACAAATGAAATGACAATACTGATTCAATTGAGAATATTGTCAGAAGTCTCTGCATTTCTAGGATATTATCAAAATGGTAAATTGTAAGAGACAGACAAAATCTTACTGCTCCAACATAGGGATGTCGATAAATTGACAAACTTTTTGTGGAATTGGGCGCCGGGGTAGCGCGGTGGTTTCGTTCGCGGCTCCCGTTCTAAGGGTCCCGAGTTCGATTCCCGGCTCTGGGGTTGGCGATTTTAAGTCGGCCCTATCCACGCCTTCACCTCTGTCTAGCACACGTGAAGTATCCCCTATGCCCAACGTGGTTCGGAGTCCACGGTAAAAACTGTAGGTCCTCTCACCTCACCGCCATCTTCACTATCACCCTATCATCGGAGGTAATGGACACCGCCCTCTGGGTGCCTCCACCTGAGAAATGGGTCCGGTCATCACTTGGTGGGGTGAGGTTACCCCGAAGGCCAAGGTTGCCATGTGGGGAGTGTTAGTAACTAACTAACTTTTTGTGGAATAAAGCATTTACGAGATATTTCTTGTTATTTGTTTGAGTTGTTCAATAACTCTTGGATTCCCAAATAGAAGGCTTTCATTAACTGTTTATCACTAAGCTACACAAACAAATTAAATTTGAAAGCCATTATGTAGTGAGCAGCTACTGCCAAAAGGTTGTCTACCCACTGTATTCTCCTATTGTCTATTGTCTTGCAAGGAAAATAATATTGACAATGTATATTTCCATTAATATAAAGCACATAAATATTTAAGAACAATAAAAGCGTCATGAGATTTTAATTCAACAAGTATTTCAGTAACAACTAACGATTTCCTTTCAAACTTGAGGTATATTGGTAGAGCCTATCAAGTCTTCTCATAAACTGCAGGTCCTATTGCTCAAATGGAATTTCTAACTATCGAACAGAAACCTGTATTGATCATTATAAGTTTAGGATGCAACAAAACTTAGCATTTAACATGTTTGAGAAGTGGAATTTTAGGATAATGCTAATATGAAAATACGGTCAATATATACATACATTAGAAGATTTCCTTTCTTACATAGTATTATTCCTTTTCGAATAATCCCTACAGCTCCCTGAAGCTGTTGTTTGTTTTAAAGCAATAAAGAACAATTAAATCGAAGCTTTATGGAAAGAACATACTTAAAGTGTGTTATAAAACTTGGTAAATAATTCCACATATTACTTTTCAGTATCAGATATTACTTGTGGAGCCACCTGTGGACAAGAATTCTAGTTCGGTTGGCAGTTCTGGAATTTCTCTCCTGGCGGACAATCACTGTAACTAATAAATAAACAATACAGGAATGTTTCATAACTCATTATTTGTAGATACGAGAAGGACGTAGTTAAAAGTTAAGAATCAGGCCAGTTCATGTTCCCTTTTCAATTCTAGTACTATGTTTGTGAACTTACAAGAATAGGATTGGCATTGCTCAGATATAAAGGTATTGGATATTCAAATAAGACCACAGAAGGCTTCGAAAATCATAAATAACATAAATTAAGTTGCCGTAAATTATGCTTTATAACAATATTTGGCTTTTGATGGGCTAAAAGTTTGTCAACATGTTATGGCTTACAAGTTATCAAAATCAGAAACTTTAGTCGGAATGAATGTGAGACTATTTCCATAAAATTACAGTTGTTCATTTTGTGTTTTATGTTAAACTTTAGGCACTTTCATCGAATAATTCGAGATAAATGGAAAGAAATATTTCCCAAATATTAAGAAAAGGTTTTCAGAATTTAACTTAAGTAAAGGTTAAAATTATGTAAGTAGAAAGTTCATTCAATATTTTTGTTAACTTCTATTTTATAATGTTACAACATTTTGACTACATGATTTGATCATATAGATTTCTGACCAAGGTCGTATCTCGGTACAGGTCTTACATTCCCTCTTATGGACTTACTTTCAAAGTGTCGATAGCGTATTGTTTTGTTGGAGAGAACAAGTTAACTACCTGAGACAGTTGACTGTGTAATATGTTTGTGCTTCTTCAGTTTAAGTGACAAATCGAGCGCCTTTTACGGAAAAAAGATATGTCATTGCTTAATTTCTGACATTTTGTTATGTTTTAAGTTCGTTTAAGGTAGATATTACGAATGTGCGTTAACATTTCTCCAGAAACTTGTACAATAAGAAAATACAGAATTTAGAGAAACTTTCTTCTGTGCGACGCGAGAATATTTTCTAAGTCCAAAGGTGCACGTATGCGCATGCGCAAGCAGACGAACAGCCGGTTCTGGCGTTGCAGTCAACATGAGAAAGATATGTAAAACTTGTAGCCAACCTCCGCAAAAATGACCCAGACATTGGTGACGTAGTCCCTGTGCAAAGGAACATGGTTTGAGCAGGCTAAGTTAGCGTAGATTACACATGCACTGCTTTGTACATAAACAATCCTACGACATGACGATAATGGAGTGCTCCGTAGAAAACACATGTATAGGCTCACGGACTGTAACGGACTGGTTCGGCTACTGCCACGAAGTGTGCATGATGTCAAATGACACCAAGTATACTGCAAGGGGGGAATTGGCGGTCCCGGTCACATTGTTCAAATAGACGAATGCAAAATAGGATGATGCGAGTTTCATCGTGGGCGCGTCGTAGAGGGCAACTGGACCTTGGGAATTATGACGTGCGGATGACGATATGCCCCAACAACAGAAGGGATACAAATACGCTCTACAGTCTAATTGCAGCGCCCACGATGAAACTTGCGTCGTCCAATTTTGTATTCGTCGATTTGAACGACGTGACCGAGACCGCCAACTTTCCGCCTTGCAGTATATTTGGTGTCATTTGACATCGTGCATACTTCGCGGCAGTACCCGAAACAGTCCTATACAGTCCGTGAGCTCATACATTTAGCCTACTAGATAGTGTAATTTCGCGACAAGTAAGACTGCTGGCAACATTGCCTTTAGTGGAGAAACAAGCATAGTCTGGCTGCACTGAATTCTTCAATATGGCTATATTACGTTGTAGGTAAATAAATAAAAATTATAACGTTAAAATAATGCCCTGTTACAAGAAATTATATTTAAAAATCATGCTTGTATATAAGAACATCATAAATTGCGAAGCAACTAGAAAATAGTCGCCAGACCTTCTTATATCCACAATGCTCCTTGTTGTTATGATGGTTACTTAATCAATGCTGCCAATGGACAAAAACAACAGAGGATAAGGTAACACGGTGGGTCAAAAATGTCTATTTATTCCTGCAACGTTAAGCCATACGGTACGATATATAAAATGAATGAAATGATGCTCAAATGAGGCCAGAAAATTGGAGAATTGTACCACAAAATCTGTGTGAGCTCTGTAGGAAACAAGCAAATAATATGTCGTAAATATATGTGAGATACATAAATATATAAATATATAAGTGTAGAAATGTGTTATTTTGTTCTCATGAATACATTATGTACTGAAATTAAATGTTCCATTCCAATTCGTCCGTTATGCCAATCCTATTCATCCTCCAATTCCGGACGATATAGATTAGCTTCTCCTAGCAATAAAAATGAAGACGAAGGTATACAGAAAATTCTTCAACGAAAAACTTAGCATTTAACATAATCTAGAACGTCCAGGTAAAAGCTTTCGTATTTACGTGACAAACTTAACGCCGCGTTAAAGTAGTATAAGGTGACAGGTTTTGTGTAGGTCACTCTGGACACACGCGCGCGCGCGCGCGCACACACACACACACACACATACACACACACAGAAATCCTGAGCATTGTTGGTGGTTTTTATCAGGGAGATGCACTAATTAACACACTGTACACAACAAATTCATTTCACAGTAAGATATACGTATTTTTCAATTCTTATTATTCAGAATTAGCTAATGTTTATAACATATACAGTCACAGAGTAGGTATTGCTTCTTAAACAAAGGAAGGATATTAACACTGAAAGGAACGGGAATATATACATGGCACTACAGCCTTACTAGGCCAAGGTCTGCCAGCTCCACTGCCGGCCTCACGCCCACATACGCAGGCCAGAGGTGGGCGATATATAAAATACACGTTTGTTAAATGATATTGATCATAAAATTAAAACAAAATATTTCAATAAAGTATAAGCAATTAGATGTGAACTATCACGCTCTCATCATTTTGCCACATGACAAAGGAGGGTTAGACACCTTGGACAAATGCCACATTGTTATACAGTAGACATAAAACCAGAAGGTGACGTAATATTGGTAGACCTGAGGCTTGCTGCATTCCCTGTTTTCCCGAGGTACATTTGCTGCTGGCTGTGTTCAGCAAGTAACTGTCGACAAAGAGGAGAGTACTATTTGTTGGGGGAAATAGTTAACCTCTATCCAACAATGCGAGTACATGTTTTGTTATCAACTTTGAGCTTCGGATGACGGAGACTAGCAGTAGAGTAAAATTACAGACAGAAACTTCGAGAACATTATAAACATGTGGATAAATGACGTGGAGTCAGTTGACTAAGGTGACAACAATGAGTCTGAAGATGAGCTTGATATTCTCTCAGTTCTTGAAAATGTTATCTGTGAAGTTCAATTATACGGCAACAACGACTTGATGGAAGATGTGAATCAACAATATACTAATGGAAGACACTGGTGTCTGTGCAGTATAAAGAAACTAGTAGGCTGTTGGAATGGACTATTTGTAAGGCTCTAATGAAGTGATTGCTCGCCTCGGGAGCGTAGATGGTAGCATGTCTACCTAACGTTCAAGAGCGCCCGAGTTCGAATCTCCGTCAGGGTGAGTTACCTGGATAAGTTTTTTCCGGGGTTTTCCCCTATCCTTACAGACGAATGTCGGATAGCGCTAGGCTCCATGAACCCTGGACACATTTGAGCATCATTTCATTCATTTCATTCACCGTCCGGCATAACTTAACGTTGGAGGACATAACATTAAAAATAAGAAGTGATTTAGGGACAGAACTTGAAGTGCAAAAATGGTGCATATGCTGATGCAAATGACGAGAAGGAAATTTGTGTCCAACCTTGTCTGTCTGAGTAAGATCGACATCACTGATATGCTTTCTAAAGAAAGACATAAAACATATGAAATCATCAATGTGTGAAATTTTCTTTTAATGTGAATCAATGTGTACGTTGAGATATAGACAAAATCTCATTGCACAGAAGATGGAGATTTCGGTAAAGCACACACTGGATGTCAAATATATTCATTGGTGTGTGAACCATATCCGAGACATTCTTTATTTGTCCAATTCCCTTCAGTACCTAAGCAGCTTAAAAAGAAACTGGTAATGATGTTACATAGCATTAAGCTTTAACATTTAACACTCTTTTAAAGTTTACTACATGCCCATAATAATTATCAATATCGCAATAATTATTGAAAATAAGATTAACATCAATAAGGAGCAGAGAGTGTACGCCAGTTCAACTCATCCAATACAGCAGCATCTGTAAATTAATTATTTTTTAATTATAATGAAAGATTTCCTCTTCAAGTTGAGGTATATTAGTTATAATAATGAAATACACAAAAGGGTTACATTGCGTTAAACTCGAGTAGTTCGAATAATATTGGTGACCAATGATCAGTTTCAGTTTCCAACTGTTATTTTTCGTAACTGGATACAAGTTCCATCCATGTGATTTGCATCATGTATATATGTACTTCACTTAGGAATAATACCTAGAGATATAGTTAGTTAAGAAGTCTTTCTTTCTGAAGCACAGTTAATTGTTTGCTCGATATGGTCTTGAAATACATTGCAGCTACTGTTATATTCCAATCAATAAAGAACAGTTACACCTGAGCTATTTAAAATAGCATAGATATAATGCCTCTCCTCCAGTGTAAGATATTACAGATAGAGCCCTCTCTGGAGAGCAGCAAGCAGTGGCTGTTAACCAAAACGTCTCCCCTGGCAGATAGTCACTGTAACTAAAGTATCAACTCCCACTTGACAGAAAAAGTGATATGGATGTGCGATAGCAACGAGTAAACAACTTTTCAGTTGATTAGTTTGTAAATGTTGTTACAGAATTATCAATTTGCATCGAATTGTGTTGCCAGTTTTGAATAATTGTAGTATAATAGTGCATGGTGAACAATATTTCAATGTTTTTTGTGCATTTGACTGCGTTATTCACTAAAATGTGTGTTATTTTGCGCAAACGACCTTTGTTGGCTGAGTGCTGTAGTTTTAGTGAATCTATATTAATAAATATATCGTCTGAACTGTGTTTGGTGTGCTCTTGTGCAGGAAGGGTCAATGGGGTCGCATACTATCTACAGTAGGATATTGTATTGGGCCAAATTATCGGACGGCACTTACTGCCAGTTTTGTGCTCTGTTTCGTACATCATGTCCTCATGTAACATGGACTTCACAACAACCTCCCCTTCAGACGAAGATGTTCCCAGTGCAGCTCTGTCCTACTACATTAACGTTGGTAACAGCAGCTGTTTCAAGGATCGGTTACTTATAGTTGATCCAAAGTTTCCCCTGTATTCTGATCATGTAACTGTTCTTCAACTGGAGATGGTAGCCCGGTTGCAGTATGTTCAGTTTGCTGAGCAACATATCCCTTAACTCCTTTCAGCGGACTCTGAGTGTAACAACTCCCAAGTTGTATCAGAAGAGTTTCATAAGAAGGTTCTGCACCGTGCTCGTATGTAGGTCATCACTACGTACCTCACCAAGCCCGAATATTCAACAGCATCTGAACGGCAACAGGTCCCCACAAAGAGGAGACACCAACCACCTCAATGCAACGACATCACTGAGCACACACCTACGTCAAATAGATTCTCTCCCCTTGCAACTGCAGCCTCCCCCTCAGTCGTAGCAGCCCCTCCTAGCCCCGCTCCAGTTAAACGTCCCCGCAGTGGTAGAAACACCTTGGCCACTTCAGTGACAAACGCTGAGTCTACTCTATCAGACACTCCTATCCCCAGGGTGGCGAGACCCCTTCCCATTTTGCTTCGTCAGTCAGAAGACGGCAGAAAATTGCACACCTTCGCTGGGTATGACAAAACTATTACCCTCCGTAATATGCGCAACACAGTTACCATCTTACCTGAAGATCTCATAGCACATCGTGAAGTCCGTCGCTGGCTAGAAGATAATCAAATCCCGTTTATTGCTACTTTCCTGCCTGAAGAAAAGAGGCTTCAGGTAACCATCAAAGATCTCCCTCAATATATCACTGAGGATGAGGTCAAGGTCGAACTCCTTGGTCGAGAACTTCCCATAATCAGTGTCAACCGGCCCCGTACTATCCGCGGACCCACTCCAGGCCCTCTTCCACACTTCAGAGTAGCTTTAGAGAAATACAGTGAGTCCGAAAAGAACTACAAGGTGAACACGATGTTCTTCCGCTGCCGTCACCGTCGAGGCATATAAACCGCCTTTCCGACCTCAGCAGTGTTTGAACTGTCAGCAGTTCTTCCATGGGGCGGAAGACTCCAAACTACCATCTGTTTGTTCTCACTGTGGGCAAACAGGTCATCTTCGCAATGCTTCTAGCAAGCTCATTATTACTAAACCCAGCTGTGCTAACTGCGGAGTTGAACACTCATGTCGATACGCCAAATGACCTCTTTGGCAGGAAGCTTGATATGAATTGGAAAGCACCAAGAAGGGAGCCCGAAGGATTCCAGTTCGTGCTCCTTTTCGAGGACCCAACCCCAATGGGCTACCTAAGGAGGCTTTCTGCGGTGCTCGTTTCCCAGCTCTCCCAGCTAGATCGCCAGGGCAATTCCCATCCTACGCAGCAGCCGTCGGGAACGCTTCCAAGTAACCCCCTACCCAACCGCAAGAATGTCAGCTCTCTTGTACTCACCGTACAACACCTCCACCAACCTCATCTCCTGTTTTTACACCTCCCAGTTCTCCTTAACCACAATTATCAAATACTATTCAACTCGCCTCAAACAGGCTATGCCTGCACAGCTCCCACCAAGGGAGTCGGCATCTTCTAAAGCTGCCACTCCACCTCAATTGTCAACTACTAACGATCATTGGAATCGAAAGAGGATTAAGTACATTGCAACCTTCAGTGAGGTAACCGATCCCATTCCTCCGCACCTGCATCTTAAAATTGCAGCTTCTCTGATGGAGGCTCTTCTCACAAGATCTCCACAAACGTCGCCAGAAATAGTACTGATCTAAAGAGTCTAACCTTCTGCATTATATTGTCAGAGCGGAGCAATTTGACTTTCACTCTGAGCATTCCACTTAAAACCAACTACTTCGTCTGGTCGCTGAAATTTACAAAGCCTTTAACAGGTAGCAGTTCGTTTCAGCACTACTCGTAATTATCACCAGAGCATTCGACAGCGTATGGGACGAACACTTACTCTCCCGTCTCATCAACTACCAAACCCCTTCCTACTTAATACATCTCATTCACTCCTATCTCACTGGCAGAACCTTTGCTGTACCCCACTACGGAATCTTATCCTCATCACATCCCATTAGAGCTGGCGTTCCCCAGGGTAGTGTTCTGGCACCCGCTCTCTTTCTTTTATACATCAACACTCTATCATCCCTGCCACGCTGCTCGCCGTATCTCTTTTCTGACGATACAGCTGTCACCTCCACATTATCAAAGCTCAACCTATATACTCGCAGGATTCAACAATATGCAGACCTCCTCACCACCTGGTTTGAACGTTGGCGCCTGCGCGTCCACCCACAGAAAAGCCAGGCTATCAGTTTCTCTCGAAGACGAATAGCGGATCTTCGACGAATTTGCCTAGCTGGTGTGGACGTCCATTGGATAACTTACGTTAAGTATCTCGGTGTTCTACTGGACATCAAATTGTCGTGGAGAGACCACATTGCTTATGCGGCTAATAAAGTTACCAAAAGAATGCGTATGCTCTACCCTCTCTAGAACCGACGATCAGTCATGTCGCTGCCTACAAAGCTGCTCCTGTATAAGCAAGTACTCCGCCAGCCTTCGCATACACCAGTGAAATATGGGCAGTAGCAGCTAAGTGTCACCTACACCGTCTTGAAATTCTACAATCCCGATTCCTCCGCATTGCCTCAGGCTCCCTTTGGAACATCCCCAATCTATTTATCTGACGTGACCTATGTATCCCCACAATAACAGACTACATCCATACCCTTTCACGTTCCTTCTATCAAAATCCCTCCCATAACTTCAACTCCCTCATCCGCGGTCTAGGTGAGTGCTACATCGATCCTGGAGAGGGCTACAGACGCCCGAGACTGCTTCTAGGCACATAAAACAATATATCAGATGGCTTATATATAACTCCAACCTCATCTTCTTCCTCGGGTTATCAATCCAAACAGAATACTCCGCAGCCAGTAGAGGGCCTAGCCCTGAACTGGCCTGAGACCGAAGGCCTGACATTCAGATCTTCAATGTCCAGTCGCGTCTGTGTGTGTGTTTGTGTATGTGTGTGTGTGACAGAAATAGTATTAAAACGATTGAAAAAAACCCGATTCATCTAAAAAGGGCACTGGGATTGTCAAAGACAAGAAGATCTGGACTAGTTTACCTGCTAACGAGAGAGAGAGAGAGAGAGAGAGAGAGAGATTCCTTATTGAAGACATCAATTTTCGATATATGTTGTCACACACCAAGGACTTTAGATCAACTAAACCTCATGGAGGATAACCTCCGACACGTGGTCAGCACCAAACTTCAAACTGCGTCATATCGTAACTTGTAATTAGCAAAAACAAATGAGAGTGAACTGTGTACGATATCACATAGAACGTGCAGTAAAAGTTTGACAGCTATAAATGAATATGCAAAAATGTCAAAGTTTACGTCAAATAGATATATATATTTATATTTAACTGCAAATATATTTGTTATTAAATATTCTCTCCTGTATAATAATTACTCATAATCCATTACACTCACAGTAGGTTTTCAACACACCGTTCCACAAAGGCTTTACTTTCAATCTTATGGAAACTACAAGATTTGAATTTTCACGGGAAATACGTTTGTAGTGTTTAAATATCCGGTTAGACATAACAGACTGTTAGGACATAACAGTATTGCAAAATTGAACGATAACCAAAATAAAATTGCAAAAATCGTTAGCGATGAAATAAATTAAATATCTCAATATTTGTGTCCTAAGACCTTGTCTGTGTCTCATGAACTTCAATTGAAAGAAAATTGTACATTAATCAGTCAGATTAAATATGACTTTAGAGACTACTGTAAGAATTCAATAGTACAGTTTGTGTTTTATATATATATTATATGACATTTTTTAATTTGTTCAAATGTGATATAGAAATGCAGAAAATATTTAAAAAATAAGTAAAAGGAGAAAAAGTCCTCACAATTTAGCTTATGCAGACTCTCGTATCTGTATTAAGAAGTTGCATCCAATAACTTTTGCCCAACTCCCTCTGTATTATTCTGTAATATTTCAAAAGTGTGGTCACTATTTACTGTAAGTAGGGGTACTATTCTACTGTACCAAAAGCTGGGTACCAAAGTTTTACCAGAAATGTCTTAGAGAGTAAATCAAGTATATAATTTAGATAAAAGGACCATGTATATGCGTGAACAGCATAATCTAGGAACAAATTTTGGGGAAATGACTTTATATTTGTGTTCATCTTCTAACAGCGATTACGTCCGTATGCACCGAGTACTCCACCGCATCGATACCAAAGACGCCCGGCCTAATCGGCAACCAGCTAGACGCGTTTCACTACCAAAGTAAGCGGCGGTACGGGACATGCTGGAGGACATGAGTCCCAGGGGAGGGATTGAAGAGTCTGACAAACCTTGGTGTTCACCTGTAGTCTTGGTGACGAAAAAGAACTGCGAGCTACGCTTCTGTGTGGACAACAGGAAGCTGAGGGCTGGCTCCAGGAAGGTCTGGTTCCCCTTACCCCAAACTAACGACACCCTGGACACGCTTGCTGGTGCGCAGTGGCTCTCGACACTGGATCTGAGGTTGGGTTACTGGCAGGTAGCTCTAGACCCGAAAGACAAGGAAAACACCGTAATCTAGACAGGCCAAGGGTTTGGCAGTTCACAGTTATGCCCTTTGGCCTGTGCAACGTACCAATCACAAATCAATACCTGATGGAGTCAGAGATGAGATGATTGACTTATGGCGCCCGCCTGCTATACCTGGATGACATCGTCATCGTCAGCAACATATTCGAGGATCATCTCGACAAAATGAGCAAGGTGTTACAGACACTGTAGGCGACCAACCTGAAGCTGAATGTCAAGAAGTGTCAATTCTCTTCCGCAAGGAAGTCAACTACTTGGCCACATAGTCTCACCAACCGCAATGGCCACAGATCCGGAGAAGATACAGGCAGTGAGAGATTGGCATAGCCCATAGGATAAGTGAGAATTGCGCAGTTTCCTGGAGCTGTGCTGTTGTTACCGCCGCTTCAGAAAGGCTTCTCCAACATCTCCAAGCCCCTCACCCACCTATCAGAAGAACACCGGCCTTGCGAGAGGACGGAGGACGGCGGTGCTTTCATTCTGAATACCGACGCCATCGACCATTGCATTGGTGGCATCCTATCCCAGTCCAGAACGGCCAAGAGCGGGTGATAGCTTACTAGAACGAGACGCTGTCCAAGGCAGAGAAGAACGACTGCGATTCCCGATGAAATCTGCTGGCGGTAGTAAACACCTTGGAAAACTTCCAAAAGTAGCCGTAAGATCATCCAGGACACATGACGACTGACCAGTCCAACCTAACCTGGCTTAGTTTTAGAAACCTGGAAGCCGTACAGCTCATTGGGTCCAGAGGCTTCTGGAGCAGCACTTCACCTCCGAACATCGTAGAGAGGAGTGGCACGCCAACGCAGAAGCCATGTTTCAATGACCCTGACCATAAGAGTGTGGCCAGTGCAAAAGGGTGGAAGGGAAAGAGCGTGCCGCAGCTGTCAGTGATCACGGCAGTGACTGCGGACGGCTGGCATAGCGCAGGCCTGAGGAGGGAGCAGCTGGCGGACGCCGACTTGGGGCCACTCTTGAGGGAAGAGGAGGCAGGGACAATTCCGCTCTAGGAGGACATCGCACCCCGCAACGCTGCGTAAAAGTTGTACTGGGCCCAATGGTAGTCACTGAAGATCAAAGAGAGCGTGCTCTCCCGCGAATGGGAATCACCCGATGAGAAGACACAGAGAGAGCAGTTGCTACTTCCCCGGAGTAAGGTCCCGGAAGTCTTGGAGGCAGTGCACGCCAGTACTTCAGGAGGACACCTGGAGCACCTGGAGCAAACTGAACGATGGACAAAACCCAACAGCGCTACTACTAGTTGAGGCTCAGGGTAGACGCTTAGAACTGGTGCCGCCAATATCACCTGTGCGCGGCGAGTCGGGGCCCCCAAAACTAGCAGCTGGGTTCGCAAGCAGCAGTACAACGTCGGAGTGCCATTCGAACACATCGCAGTCGACATAGCAGGACCATTTCGAGTTTCCGACCGAGGTAACAAGAGCCTGATAGTGGCTTTGGGCTATTTCACCAAGTGGCTGGAGGTGTATGCCATCCCAAACCAGGAGGCGAAGATGATTACAGACTGCCTCGTGGAACAACTGTTCTGTCGTTTTGGGCTACCGTTAGAGCTCCACAGGGACAGGGCACCAATTTTGAGACTAACCTTAAGAAGAGCACTGGAAAGACTTGCGGTGAAAAAGACCCGCACAACACATCTACACCTCCAGTCGGACAGCATGCTCGAGAAATACATCAAGATCATAGACGAGCACCCGAAGAAGGTCGTGGCCAGCGAGCAGCGAGATTGGGACGTGAATGTGCACTGTTCTTGCTGGCCTACCACTCGACAACACACAGTACATGCCCGCCTCGGTAGCGTAAATGGTAGCATGCCGGCCTCACAATCAAGAGGTCCCCAGTTCGAATCTCGCTTAGGGTGAGTTACCTTGATAAGCTTTTTCAGGTGTTTTCCCTTATCCTGACAGACGCATATTTTGTAACTCTAAGCTACTTGGACTCCGGACTCATTTGAGCATCATTTCAGCCATTTCATTCATCGTCCGATATGATTTATCGTTGGTGGACGTAAATTACAAAAATAATAAAATAAATAAATAAAAAACAGGACAACCACTGTGATGACGCCGGCAAGCGTAACGTTTCTTCATGATTCCTAATGGTAAATCCTTTTGAAAAATACTTCTGTATGTGTGGGCGCTTGCGCGCGTTGGTCGTTTACATAACACAAATATATAAGTCCCTAAATACCAAACATGGCCAACATCTTCCAAGAATGCAACATAACCATTTTCAAGAAAACTTCCCAGCTCAGACTACACTTTATATGAAAGAATTTTGGAGATTTTGATTAGGAAGATTGGTTCTATTAATTTTTATTACACCAATATATATAAAATATATTTTATGAGATATGATAAAAAGTGTTAAATCATCTTGTGATGTAGTCAGAAGTCTTCCTCATTGTGAATAGTATTTCCAAAATTGTTAAAAGTTAAGGGATAAACAAAACCTTACTGCACAGAAAGCGTATCTCCATAAAACGAACTCTATGTTAAACATAACTTTTTAAATGAACAATTTGCAAGTTATTCATTCCTTGCTCCTTGTCCCAAAGTTTCAATATTTGTTGTTCAGAAATTGAAAGTCTTTTTTAAACATTTCTCCCTAATGGAGCAAAGATGCTGAGATATTAAATTCGTTTAGCTAGTGGCCACTTTTAAAACATTTGTCGCTCTCTTATGAGAATGCTCCTATTTTCTCATATTCCCTTACATATACAAGGAATCTGGTTTTACCAGAGGATGAGCTTGGAACATCTCGAATTCGAGCCTCCGCACGTTTTCTTTTCTTGTTCTCTACTGTACTGCTGTACTGGTTTTGGTATCTGGTACACACACATTTACAAGTGTATCTTCAGTTGGTCCAAAGTGTTTGTCCGCTTGTCAGAAACTAAGATCACTTCGTGTAGAACTTAGCCGAAGTCGCAGTCAGCCTCCTGTAGACGTTAAAGATTATACTGATCTGTCATTGGGAACACTTTTGACATGAATCAATATTCAACTTGACAATCCTTTCCTCAAGTAAAGTTATTTGTCAAACAGTAAGTCTGAATTTACTAATAACAGTTTCATAAACGACCAGTGGGTAGTCGTTAACACTTACCTGTAATGTCCAAACAGGAAATGTCCAAGTGTTAGTCCAGATTGGCCAAACGGTGACAATTGACACATAAGATGTTCAAGAACGTGAGTATATTATAAAGTTGTATGATGTGTTACAACTATACAAGTTTGTGTACCTGGTTAATCAAGCAGTATAATTTTATGTAGAAGGTTAGAAAGTAAAGAAAGGGTCGAGTAAGTACAATATAATACAAAATAAAGACTTACTTGTAATAACGTAACTTATAATTTTTGTAAACTGTTATTTATAACCGTACCATATTTTGACGATATGATTTAAAGGTTAGAGATTCCTACCTATTCTCTGTTTCATATAACCTTGTCCGGCTGAAATGTATCACTCCGGGTTCAACAACCCTCCCCCTGGCCCTAATTGGCTAATGCTTTCGCGCCATAGGCCATAGGCGGTGCCTTCCCATCACATTTAAAACTGCAGTAAACGTCAAATGCCAGGAGATAGCTAAAATCATGCAAATAAGTATATGAAGGCATGCAAAACTACAAGTTTATAATGAAACTGAACTCACGCGTTATGGAGAATCTGGTAATGGAGTAATCCCCTCCATCTCGGATTCGGATTCTGATTCTGCAGTAACAGTTTCGCTGTCGGAACTCTCCGTAGGGTTTATAATTATGCTCTCTATTACGTTGTCGACGATGCCATCCAGCTCCCACATTTTGTTTTCTTCTTTGAGCACATGATGAATAGCCTTTTTCCATGTTTCGTCGCTGATCTCCGAAAATGCTGTGGTAAGCAATGGCCTGATATCATTCAACTTAAATATTCTATTGTTTCTCGCTACGAATCCTTTAATTTGGCTCCAAATAAGCTCAATTGGATTTAAAATCCAGTGATATGGTGGAAGCCTGAGTACCTCATGACCAGCTGACCTTGCCATTTCATCGATTACGTATTTATCACAATCGCTGGCATGCTTTACTACAAGTTCCAGTAGTTCTGCCTTAATAAGGGATTCATTTACAACTTCATTTTTTGCACGCAGCCACTCAATAATGTCTTGTTTCTTCCAGGATGTATTTGGTTTCTTTTCGACACGAACGCTGTGGTAAGGAGCATTGTCCATCACAATTATGCTGCTTGGTTCCAGTTTTGCTAACACACTCGCAAACCACTGCTGAAACACATGTCCATTCATATCTTCATGGTAATCACCGGTTTTCTTTGACTAAAACAGTAGTAGACCATCTTCCACAAAACCACTATCACTTCCTATATGAGTGACAATCAGTCTTCGGCCTTTTCCACTGGGATTTTTTAAACCAGAAGACATACCTTGCAAAAATGCTTGTCTTTCAGTCTTAATAGTCGAGTCACGCCATAGTTTACTTGTCGTAAGCCCTTCATTCACCCAAGTCTCGTCTAGGTAGTATATTTTGCGATTTGTATCCCGGTATTGTCTGATTGTCCTTAAATAACGTCTTCGCCACACAGCAATATCGCCTCTGTCTCTCAGTACATTTTTCTTGCCCCTTTTTTCATTCACAAACCGAAGCTGTATAAGCAATCTATACAGACTAGATCTGCTGAAATTTAGTAAATCTGCATCCTCATTTACAGCAGACAAAATTTTATTTATGTTAGGGAGTTCGTTTCTAAAGAAGAAACTATGCACATGCCGACGTACAGCAGTTTTAACGAACTCATCACATTCTGCGAGCACGCGCTTTTCTTTATTCCTGCGTTTGCCTGGAGTGGTAAGTTTTCCTGTTTTCTCAACTTCACGTCGCGATGTTCCTATGGACCTAACACTCACACCTGTAAGTTCGGAGCACAACTGTTCGACTTCCCTCACTAACAAAGACGGATACTTCTCTGTGAGTGCATTAAACACATGCAACACAATTCTTTTTTCACCGCTTTGTAATGGCTTACCCTTACGATGCTTCAGCGAAAAACTGGCGGTAGACTCTGCCATTATACATATAATAAGTACATCCGCAATAAACGATGGATAAAATAACGTATCTCTCGAACGCGCACAGTACACGTTCTAATGACAATACATGACTAATCCAGTTCAGAACAAGGTCAGTGATAAAACTCATATAAACAAATATAAACAAATATATGTAATTCACTACCGCTAAAGCACGTGCTCTTGTGTAATCAAAAAGGCAGGCCTAGATGCAAAGGAACCTCCTCTTTACTTTGTTTAAGAATTAACATGCATTTCAGATAAATTAACTCTGTTGCGTAATATATTTAATTGAAACAGTTATGAAAGTAAATAATTGACAATTCTCTTTCAACATATAAAGATATATCACCATGTTAAATAACGAACTAATTTTTACCGCAAAACAGTCTCTACCAAACAGCAGCCAATGAGAGGAGATGAGGTCACGTGACCGTTAAGAGATTACCGGGCAAGCTTACGTGAAACAAGGTATAAGTTAGAAGATTGCTTCTCTACTACATATGGCAGGTAGAGAAGGTATTGTTATCTAACGAATAACTGGATATAGAGACTTCACTGTAAATAAATGTTTTGAGAACCTCAGCACCTATCAAATTGAATATTTTATAACAACATCCATGATGTGTCTCTAAACAGAACAACTCAAAAACCAAAACTCGGGTTAAATACCAAACTTGATATTTAAGTTATGCTTCTTACAAAAATCGGGACAAGAAAAATGTCCACCTTAAAAATTTATGTAAATTCTGACTTTCTCAAAAACAGGTGTAATAATTTTCAGTAACTATCATATGTTTAAGATGCCTTCATTCCAAAGGTAGTGTCATTAATGAACTTTCGGTTTTGTGTCCTAAAATGTCATTTGACTCATTGTCTGAGACGTTCTTTTGTTCGGACCCGTCTTGTATAACTGATAAGCGGTGAGATACAGACAAAATCCGACCGTACAGAAGATGGAGATTTCGGCAAACCATGGACTTCATGCGAAATATATTTTTGGGGTGTAACACATTTACGAGATTTTTGATTTGTCTAAATCTCTTTAGTAGTTAGGAAAGTTAGAAATGAACTGCTAAGGACTTTACATAGGAATGAGCTTTAACATTTCACAGACTTTTAATGTTTACTGCGTTAACGTAATATTATCAACTTCGTAATAATTCCTCCAAATAAAATTAACACCAATTAGCACATATCAGATATTGCATCACCTGTAAATTAATTACAGTTTTGACTTATAAGAAAGGATTTGCTTTTGAAGTTGAGGTCTATTGGATATAACAAAGAAGTACACACACAATGTCACATTAAGCTAAACTGGAGTTGTTGTAATAGTATTGGTGATTAATGATCAGTTTCAGTTTCCAATTGGTATTTATTAAAATTGGATACAAGTTTCAACAAAAAAGATTGATGAATATAATCGACAGTAAACCCACGCTTCACTTAGGAGAAATACCTACAGATATAGTTAATTAAGAAGTCTTTCTTTCCGAAACACTGTTAACTGTTTGCCCGATATTGCCTTCGTGTACATTGTAGCTGCTGTTCTTTTCCACGCAATAAACAGCAATTAAATCTGAGCTATTTTTAAATAATATGGTTATAATGTACTCTACAGTCTCGTAAATAATCACAAAACCTCTTCTCCAGTATATGATATTACACGTAGAGCCCTCTCTGCACAGCAATAAGCAGTCGGCTGTCAACCAAAACTTCTCCCCTGGCGGAAAATCACTGTAACTGAATTATCGTCTCCTAATAGACACAAAAAGTTTAAGAACGATTGAAAAGAAAATCGATTCATCGAAACTATAAATGATAATTTATGTCAACTTATTTTATCACTACAATTGTCGAGATATTCTTTTGTTCTAGTCCAATTTCCCAATACTCTTATATACTAAAAACGCTAATGTTATATTTGTGTTTGTCAAAAGTCAATAGCAATAACTTTGGAATTTGTAAATTGACCCGGTTATTTAACATGCAAGTGTATGTAAAAGGAAATGGCTAATAAAACACTTCCGTAAACGTTTATTTGTACGTGATGGACAAGTAAGCCTTTGTGATTGAGAAAGTACGTTAATTGACTTTGATATACAGAAGACGTTTTAGTTATAGTAATTGTCCGCCAGGGGAGGTTTGGTTGACTGCTGACTGCTTGTTGCTGTCCACAGAGGGCTGTACGTGTATATGTTATACTGATGAAGGACATTTGTGATTATCTACAAGGTCTTATAACATTGTAATTACGTTGTTTTTATGGAGCTTTGATAAAATTGTTGTTTTTTCCTGAATACGAACGGTAGCTATAAGGTCTGTGGAGAAAATATGAAGTAAATTATTTACGGTGCATAGAAAAGGATACCTTATAAACTAACTACATCTCTAGGTATCGCTCGCTCGCTCGTGCTGGCTGGCTGGCTGGCTGTACGTTTTTGCTGCGTGCCCACCCATTAAGGGTTTTACCGCAGGTATGATTATTATTGAAAGATGTAGGATGAAGGTGATGTAGGTTTTTGATTGGGAGTCAATTTTGAGGTTACCTTCGGGTTGAAGGAGAGGATGCAGTACTTAGCACCCATTTTTTTTGTTTTGTTTTTAAATATTTTGGATTTTAGTTGGGGAGAAATTTAGATGCCAAACAGCTTGGAAGAATTATGAGGAGCTCAGCTTTAACTGCAGGTAGGTTTAGCTCCTGTCTTATCTAGGGTGCCCGCATGCCATACGTGGGACCCGATGCAGTCTAGATCGGCGTCTAGTGGGGTAATAATTTCCCAATGATCTGACAAGGGCGCTTCTATGAGATGGTAAACTTGCGTATAATTTTGAAGCCCGGCGCCTAATTTCATCCTCCACGTATGGAAGACCCGATGCTTCGTGGAGCAACCTGGTAGGGAAATAACGTCCCACAGAATAAATAGACCGCAGTCCTTTATTCTGTGCACGTTGAAGCCATCCTAAACAGCTGTCTGCTGCCATGCCCCAGATCTCGCAGGCATATAGCATCACCGGGATTACCAGCGCTCGGAAGAGGTACAACTTCATGCGGACTGGCATCGAGGTAGACCCCAGCATTGGGTACAGGGCAGCAATTGCTCCCTGTACCTTCGCCGAAAGGTCCCTGATGTGCCGGCGAAAAGTTAAACCTCTATCCAAGTTTACTCTTAGGTACTGGACAGAGTTAGACCATTCTATTCTTCGACCTCGGTAGCTGAAGTTGGGGCAGTCTGCGGGGGTGCGGCGCTTTGTGAAAAGTATGACGTGGCTTTTGTCCGGATTTACGGACATCCGCCAACGCCGGCACCACTGTTGTATTAGGCGGAGATGTCTTTGAATGGGGTTGAAGGCTCTGATAATGTGTTTGTCCTTGCAGAACAGAAACACGTCGTCAGCGTATTGTGCCATTTCGACTCGTGGTTCTGTAGGGAAATCTGCCATAAAGACGTTGAAGAGGGTGGGGGATAGCACAGAGCCTTTGGGGACTCCGCCTCTCACTGGCCTTAGTGTTGATGTTTTCCCCGCGACTGAGACTTTAAATGTGCGATGTCGCAAGAAGCTGTGTAGAATGATGATCACTTGTGTTGGGAGCCCCAGATGGATCATTTTGTGTAGGAGTCTGGCATGCCATGTCGTAGAGAAGGCCTTCTCGACGTCCAACGAAACTGCGGCAGTGAAGGCGCCTTCCTGGAAGCCCAGGGCGGCGGACTCCACCACACGCAGCAACTGCTGAACTGTCGAGTGCCCAGGACGAAAACCAAATTGGTGGTCAGGAATGGCTTGAATGTCTACCAATATTGGGGACAAGCGAGCAAGAATTAGCCTCTCGAGAACTTTCGAAGGGGTGGATAGGAGGCTAATGGACCTGTAGCTGGAAGGGTGTACCGGATTCTTCCCAGGTTTCAATATGCAAGTCACCCGGGCCTCTCTCCACTCTCGTGGAAAGTACCCAAGGGCGAGGCACATATTGAAAATCCTAGTCAGGAAGAGAACCGCATTGAAGGGAAGATTGCGGAGCATTAGGGGAGTCAGCCCGTCCGGCCCCGCCGCCTTCTTTGGTTTGAGACGTTGGAGTGCGCCTTGGACTTCACTAGGTCGGATGGTAGGGAGTCTCTCCGCATCCTCAGGAGGGTGACGTAAGAAACGACGCACCTCCCGACGGACGCGTTCAGAAAAGTTATCGTCCTGGGGGTCATCTCTCGGACACATAGTACGCTCAAGATAGTCAGCGAAAGCATTGGCTTTGGCTTGGGGTTCATAGGCCAGGCCCTGGGTGCCGTGAATGGGAGAGGTGTACTGACCTCTGTGTTTTCTGAGGGCTTTGGCTATCCTCCACACGTCGCCATCCTCGACGCGCAACCTGGCCATTTTGTCCTCCCACGCTTGCACCTTGTGCTCGCGCAGACGGACACTGACCTCTCGACGTAAACGTCTTAGGAGCGCTCGATTATGTGGCGTGCGGTGACGTTGGTATAATCTCCGTGCTGCCCAGGATCGCCGGATTAGGAGAAGGATGTCCAAAGGGAGGACATCGGGATGAAGAGGAGCCGGAGCATGGACTGTCAAATTAAAGGTGGTCCGCTTCACGATGGAAGTGAAGGATGAGACGGCGTTATCCAGGGTAGGGATGTTTGTGATTTTAGGATTTGGCGGGATGGAAGTGCGGAGCAGTTCCTGACGCCTTCCCAGTCAACCTCTCGCGTTTAGAGCGAGATGTCGTGACTGGCAACCCTTGGGTTGATCTCTGTCAAAACTGGATTGTGATCTGAATGTAATGCATTTAATGATGTGAGTGTGAGATGGTATGGTAGATGTTTTGTGATTGCGAAGTCTATGACTGAGGGCAGTCCTCCTCCTCGCGGGTAATGAGTGGGTTGCCAGGGACCCTGTACTTGAAGTTGAGGGTCCGCATCTATAAGGCGAATGATTTCATTGCCTCTTGCATCCGCCCAACAACCGCAATGCAAACGTTGATGTTTAGCATTGAAACTGCCGGCCATGATAGCACAGGGATATAGGGCTAGGATGGATAGATAGTCATTGCGTACAAACTGTCGGTTTGGTGGATGAATCACAGAGACTACCAAGACCTCCAATCCACCAAGGTGCCGTGGCCTCTAGGGTTTGTAGAGGTGGGAGCTGGATGGGCTGATGGACCACATTTTGCCTCACCAAAATCGCAGTTCCGCCCCCTGGGCGTCCCTGACGATCCGTACGATGGCAGATGTAGCCCGGAAGACGGAATCGGAAGTCTGGTCGGAGATGCGTTTCGCTGACTTGAATGACGTCTAGGGCATTGTCTCGGGCAAAGTGAAGAAGCTCGCTCCCCTGACCTGCTAGGCCGCACGCATTCCAAAATGTGAATCGAAACGAGGTACGTGACCTAGTTCGATGCGCCATCTCGGAGCTGTTGCGTGCCTGCGGTCAGGAGGGCCATCGCCTCCATTGCCACCAGCATCTTGCTGGCCTGATCTGTGGCTGTGAAGAACTACACAACGAGCTCACAGATTTTCTGTCCATGTGTCTGCAACAACTGCTGCAGCCACTTGAACACATCCGTAAGGTCGAGTGTAGCTGTCATGGGAATCTCTAGGTATTTCACATAATTGAAGCATATATACGCCAGGCGGCAGCCTGAGTGGCTTAGGGACTTCTCGAGACGTCGAGGAGTGAACATCGCCTCTCCAGGGAGACCATCTAGAGACTACGCAGCGACAGAGCAAGCGGATTGCCACCATCGGGAGGGACCTTAGGGAAGCTCCCGGCAATTGCGCTACTCTACGGACGTCGCAGAAAACGCTGCAACTACAGGCCTTCTCCTGAGGGACAACCACTCAGCTGCCTTCTTCACCATCTTCAACAAGGAAATCAACACAGGTAGCGGGGCGACTCAAGACCTGAGCCATCCAGTCCTTGTGACTGTGTAAGGCGCATTCTGTGAAAACAGGTGTCCGCTCCTCTGAGTTGCAAGCTGTTCAGCACCCGCTGCCTAGAGGTAAGGACACCAGTAGGGTGGTTGATTGCACTGTACCTTCGGGTGCAGGGCTGTAAGTGTACCTGTTTTACACCCCCCCTTTTATCATATTTCTTCTCACCTCACTCTATAATATCTCGTCATGGCAGAAAACACTGCCATTCCTTCCACTTCGACCCGTACAGGGTCTGATGAACCGGCTGCTACGGCCAAACCAAGCACCACCACTGGAGGATTAAGGAAGAGGAAACCTTGCCAACAACGCCACGGCGGAAAGGGCAAGGTAGTCCTTCTTGAAAAACCTTCTGACCAGGGCGTCTCGCGGGAAGCTGTTTCTCGTGTAGGCAAAATTGCGGAGTCGGACTCCGACGACAAGCGCACTAGTGTGCGCAGCTTTCAATCCAGAGGTGGGAGGACATCCGTGCTCTCCTGCAACTCTGCTTACTCCTCGGCATCTGAGGGAGGCCGGGAGCTCAGCTCATCGGATCTCTCGTCGGATGGCGAGGGTGAGGATTTCCGTGAGGTAAGGTCACGTAGAACCAAACGAGCAGCAAGACTGGCTGCAGAGGGCGTGCCCTCTGGCCAGTCTTCTCGACCCACCTCCAGTCAGAACCAGGCTGGAAGGCAAAGGCGGCACATACCGCCTATCATCGTGGACAACTTCTTGGGGATGGTAGGCTTCCTTAAGGAGGTTATGCCGACCCTCAAGAACGAGTGTTCGGTGAAGAGGAACAAGAGCCGATTTCTCTTCCACGCAAAGAATGAGGGAGACTATACCAAAATTCTATTGCAACTCAAGCAGAGGAAAATTCCTCACTTTACCTTTGGCCTGAATAAGGCCCGTGATGTACGCCGAGTCATCCGAGGGTTACCCGCGGACACTTCCGTGGATGACATAAGGGCAGACCACACCCGCCAGGGCATCATCCCTAGAATAGTGAAGCAGCTCACTTGACCTGCTCCAGATCGCCAGCGAACTAAAGCTCCCCTTCCCATGTTCCTAGTAGTGGTGGAGCGGTTAAACGACCCCGAGCTTACGTTAGATGATGTTCGCACTATCTGCTACCTCCGGGTCACTCTGGAACCAGCCAAAGGTTCTGGTGGGCCCCCACAGTGTTACAGATGTCTGGGATTTAATCATTCCAGCCTCTTCTGCCACCGTAATCCTCGCTGATTGAGGTGCGGTGGCACCCACCTCAGAGAGGACTGCCCCCGTGCCATCACGGAAGTTCCAACCTGCGCCAACTGCAAAGGAGGGCACATAGCGTGCTATGGAGTTTGCCCTACCAGGAAGGCGGTTATTGCCTGTAGGAGACCAGCTCCAGGGCCAAAAACCCAGAACACCCGTTCTGAGCAAATAGCGGAGCACCATAGCACCACGGCAACAACTGCCTAGCTCCAATAGTGCCCCATCCTTTGCTGAGGTGGTGCGCAAACCAGCCGGTTGCTCGACGACTATGCGGGGCAAGATACAACCCCCCAAGGATACACACACCCGCACAGCCAAACACAAAAAACAACACAAAGCTCCAGCCCCACCTATAGCCACTCCCAGAAGGGAGGAGGGTCGTGAGGCGACCAAAAGGGCGGACTCGGATTCCGAGGCTGGGAGCGGGTCTTGTGAACCCAAGACGCTCCTCACCTTCGAAGTCCCAAACTTCACACACTGCTCCCTCCTCCTCACCACGGTCGGAGTTGCTGACGTGGCTGTATCAGCTGTTACAGTCCCACGGTGAGCGACTCTGTGAACTGATGGTGCGGTATACCTCCACTACAGACCCCGCAACCCGCATGGTGACAGCCATAGGGGGGCTTGCCCTTCTGACCTCCTTTACCGACCCGGCCCAGAATGGCAGCACGAACTAGGTCTAGTACCTCGTTCAGGTTCGCGTTCTGGAACGCGGCTGGAGTGGCGGTTCAACGGGACGAGCTCCTACATTTTGCAAGATCCAATGCTTTGGACCTCATCTTGGTGTCGGAAACCCATCTCCGCCCCCAGATCCCCTTCCATCTCTCGGGGTATCACTGTCTCCGAACGGATCGTGATAGTCGCCGAGGAGATGGCGCAGCGATCCTGGTGAGGAGAAGTGTGGTCCATCGAGCTGTCCAGCTTCCACAACTCCAGGCACTAGAAGCCACGGCAGCCTGCGTGAACCTTGGCGGTTCTGAAGTCCTGGTAGTATCAGCCTACCATCCTCCTCGCTCACAGTTCGTAGCCAATGACTACCAATCCATTCTTTCCTTACATCCTAATGCCATTATGGCCGGGGACTTCAATGCCAAACATCAGCGTTGGCATCATGGTCCCCGAGCGGATAGGAGAGGCTGTGACATTATCCGCATGCTAGATGCGGACCCCCCCCCCCCCTTCGAGTTGAGGGCCCATGGCAACCCACTCATTACCCGCGTGGTCGGGGTCGCCCATCTCATATCGACTTCGCTATCATCAAACGCTTTCCATTTCATTTCTCACTAAGTTCGCTCAACGCATTACGTTCAGATCACAACCCAGTACTTGCTGAGGTTAATACACGGATTGCCAATCATGACGTCTCGGTTCAAAAGCGGGATGTGGACTGGGATTGGGTCAAAGTCTGTCTGAATGACTCCATTCCCCCCAACCCCAACATAACCGACATTCCCTCCCTTGAGGCTGCGGTCTCGTCCTTCACCTCAGTCGTGAAGCGAACCGTCCGCAACCTTACAGTTCTCTCCCCAGCCCCACTTCATCCGGATGCTCTTCCCCTAGACATCCTACTTCTTATTCGCCGTTCATGGGCAGCAAGGCGGCTCTACCAGAGACACCGCACGCCTCATAATCGAGGGCTTCATCGGCGATTGTGCCGAGAGGTTCGTGCCCGCCTACATGAGCACAGAGTGCGCGCGTGGGAGGACACGATGTCTCGTATAAACCTCGAGGATGGAGACGTGTGGAGGGTCATTAAAAGACTTCGGAACCGCCAAGGGACACCAAACTCCCCACTCCAGGGTATCTAAGTCCTGTCCTACGAACCACAGGCCAAGGCTACGGTGTTCGCCGAGTACCTTGAGAGGACCATGAGGCCTAGAGAAGACCCCCAGGACCCTGCCTTCTCTGACCGCGTTAGGCTGGAGGTTCGTCGATACTTTCGGCGACCCCCGGCTGAGGCGGACAGACTCCCAGTTATAAGGCCCAGTGAGCTTCAGGGCATACTCCGGCGCCTCAAACCAAAAAAGGTAGCGGCACCTGATATCATAACGCCACTCATGCACCGCCACCTTCCGTTGAGGGCCGTGTTATTTCTTACCAAAGTCTTCAATATGTGTCTCTCTCTGAGTCACTTTCCACGTAGTTGGAAAGAGGCTCGGGTGATATGCATCTTGAAGCCAGGGAAAGACCCGGTTAATCCTGCCAACTACCGCTCCATTAGCCTCCTTTCTGTTCTCTCGAAGGTTGTCGAGAGACTTTTCTTAGCCCGCATGTCCCCCCTTCTGGGTGACATACAAGCCATCCCTCCTCAGCAGTTTGGCTTTCGTCCTGGGCATTCTACGTCGCAGCAATTGCTGCGCGTGGTGGAGGCTGCAGCCCTGGGTTTCCAGGACAAGGCATTCACCTCGGCGGTTTCTCTGGACGTGGAAAAGGCTTTCTCTACGACCTGGCACGCGGGTCTTCTGTACAAATTCATCCAACTGGAGCTACCCACTCAAGTCATACACCTTCTTCACTCTTTCCTAAAGCATAGATTCTTCACTGTCACAGTGGCGGGAAAAACATCTACACGAAAGTCTATACGCGGCGGAGTCCCCGAAGGTTCTGTGTTATCCCCGACGCTGTACAGCGTCTATGTGGCTGACCTTCCCACTGAACAGCACGTCAACATAGCACAATATGCTGACGACGTGCTGCTATTCTCAACAAATAGACACCCACGCAGAACCTTCAACCCCATCCAACGTTACCTAATCCTCCTCCAGGAATGGTGCACGCTTTGGCAATTGTCCATTAATACGGAGAAAAGCCAAGCGATATTGTTCACCAAGCGCCGCTTTCCCGCCAATTTCCCCCAATTTACCTACTTCGGGCAAGGGATCAGGTGGGAGAATTCGATCTAGTACTTGGGAGTCAAGCTGGACAATGGCCTAACTTTTCGGGAGCACATCCAGGAGCAAGCTCATCGGTCGTGTGGTGCCGTGGCATCACTATACCCTGTGCTTCGGTCTGCGATGTCTGTTCCCCTAAAGTTGCGCCTCTTTATGGCTCTGGTCCTCCCTATCATGCTCTATGCGTGCGAAGTCTGGGGTATGGCCGCAGGCTCACATCTAGTTCTGCTCCAACGTGCACAGAATAAATGTCTTCGGATTATTTATTCTGTTTGTACAAGGTTCCCCGTGAGATTACTTCACGAGGCTTCATCCCTCCGATATGTGGAGGATGAAATTAGGCGCCGGGCGACAAAATTCTTCGAGGGTTTGCCCCAACATCAGAGCGCCCTAGTCAGATCCCTTGGGGATTATGTTCCTCGTGAGCGTTGCTTAAAGCGATACCGGTTACTCCGCATGTCTTGTGGTCACTACCGGTAACCACATGATCTCCATTCCAGCCTAAATTAAAATTCAGCTAATCCAAAATTGTTATTATGGAATATTCAAAATTATACATACCTTCTTCCTGGTTTATTAACTAACCCCCCAGCGGTGCTCGCTGTCCGTAGCACCCGGTTCATCATTCCCTGAGGAGCAAAAAGCTACCTCCCTACACTAACCCCACTTAAAATACACCCGTCATTCTGTAACATCCACATCCCGCCACTACGTGGTTAAGCTCTTCCCAGAGCAGGTACACGATTTGACCACCCTTCGGGCTGTTCCAAACAGCCTGCCAGTATCGAGTTGAGTTGAGTGGATTAACCCAACAGATCAGAGAAGCCTATGCCCCGACATAAACGCTTGAGACAAAAGACAGACTACTACACTACCCAGATAAAGTCGCAGTAAGCGGCTAGGTGCTGGGCGAAACCATTCCGTCCAGGTTCGATTCTTCTGCTGGTTCTGCTCTGCATGGGTTTCTGGTTATTTTACTGTAAATTTATTTTGTTGGAAGTTTCATCCAATTATAGGGAATAACACGATTAGCCACCTTTGTATGAATGCTCAATGACATTTTTAATTATTAATTAAGGAGATTTTTAATTATCTACAAGGTCGTATAACACATTGTAATTATGCTATTTTAATGGATCTTTGATATAATTTATGTTTATTTCCTGAATACGAACGTCAGCTATATTGTCTGTGGAGAAAATATTAAGAAAATAATTAATGGTGTGTAGGAAAGGAAGCCTTTTAAAGTAACTACATATAAAGGTATTTCACATATTTAAGGCATGGATTTATGGTTATTTTACACCTTGGAGCTTTATCTTGTTGGATGGTTTAACCAATTATAGTGAAGAACACGTTTAGCAACCTTTGTGTCAATGCTGGATGTCATGATACCCACACGATGTTTCGCAATGTTTCATCTGTCAGTAGACTGTATTATGTCCAATATGTTTCAAATTCCAGATATATTCTTTTTCACAACTCCATAATTGTAATTAATTTACAGGTTAATATCGGATATGCGGCGCTCACATTACTTTCACTACTCCTTCTAAACTTTTATTGATTCATCTCCATCACCTTAATTGGGATAAACATTCCATTATTATGTAGGTACTAGGGAATTTGTGAACACAGTACACTTTAAGTAATTATGAAATATTTTTATGTTGGTTGCTATGTAATTTTATTGTAAATGTATCTTCTAGACTTGACAGAAAAACTTACCAACGATCTCAGTTTTGAACAGGTTTGGTATTGAAGAATTCAAAAAGAAATATCTCGGAAATGGCTCACACTACCAAAATATATATCTGACCGAAAGTGTGTGTTTTACCAAGATCATCATCTTCTGTTCAGTAAGGTTTTTTCTGTTTTTACGGTTTGTCACTTCTACTTATATCACATTAATGAAAATATCTTCTGAGAACATTGAGAGGAAATTTAAAATGTGCATGTCATACGTCATGATAATATTTCAAAGATATTGGGGTTTAATATGAGTATTTAGGGCTATTTTTTACAAAATAAATATTTTCCAAAACGCTTCACTTAACTGTTAGTAAGTGTTAAAGGATATTCTTGATGATATACATTGTAGTAGGGTAAAAGACACGAGAGGTGAGTGACCGTATAGCAATGTGCCATTTGGTCTTCTTTGTCACGGACACATCTTGGTGTTTACAACTTAATCAAGTATTTTGTGTTTATTCCTATGTTCAATATAATTTAGCAAATGTGTAGTTTATGTATTATTAAACTGAACTACATGTATATATACCCCTTCCTTTCAGTGCTAATATCCATTAACAAGTCATACTATGTGATTGTTCATTTTGTATACATTCAATAATTCTGTTTAACGACCGTTTACACTTAAACATATCTAACTTTGTAATGAAATTGTTTTCTATATTTTACTTATTAGCACACTTCCTTAATAAGAGACGTCAGAGTGTCCAGTTTACTTTCAGTTCCACTAGGATTGTGTATCTGTGTTTATAGGAGCTCAACTACAAGGTCATCACTCTTCCACTAGGATTACTTTTAACAGTTCCTTTATTCTACTCTAGAGTCTGGTGACTCTTTGATCTTTGGTGATATACCTTGGTGCTTTATTTCATTTCTATTGAAGTATGGTGGCTTTGTTAGACAGATTTAGTGCTGTGTTAGTAAAGGATTCTTCGAAAGTCTCTTCACTCAACTAAAATGTCAGGAAAGGGTCAAGGTTCCGTTGGAATCCCCGACAGAAAGCCCACGTTATTTTTGTGGGCTAAATGGCGAGAAGAATGAACAAGATCTTTGCTCTTGGATGACACAGAGTCGGGTATTAAGTATTTTAGTTTATTTTTGTATTGTTCTGTTTCTTTACTTTAATTTTTAATATATTGCGTTTAAGTCAAGGTCGAGAGATTATATGATAGAAATAATATGTATTTTAAAACAAATGTTATACTAACTGCCTCTTTAATTATTTGTTAGTCAGGGAAACAAACAAAAGAATAAAATCATAAAGTAATACAGAAAAACGAGATACCAACATTGCAGTAGACTACCCGTAATCCATGTCCTCAACACTTGTAGGTTTAATCTAGAAACTGGTAAATGTTTCTTTATATTTATTTACTTAGCGTCATCCAGCTTATGTCACATCAGACGATGAATCAAATGTTGTTCAAGTAATTCGAGAGCCCATTGGAACTCATTTTTTCGGACAATAGAAACCTCTCAACCATAAAAATAAGAAGCACCTATACAGATAACTCTCCGTTACCCAAATTTGAACTCGGGACCTCTTCAATGTAAGACGAGGCTACCTCAACACCACAGAGGCGGGATTAAGTAAGCATTTGAGTTTACACTTGAGGAAAGAATTGTGAAATTGAATATTGATTCATGTCGAATCTGTTCCCCATCAGAGATCGGTACAATGCTTTAACGTCTGTAGGAGGCTGACTGCGACTTCGGCTAAGTTCGGAAACACGAAGTGATCTTAGTTACTGACAAGTGACCAAACATTTTGGACGACCTGAAGGTAAATGTATATAACATATAGTAATGTAATAAATATAAATAGAAAATTAATATAACAGTTTCTGACAAAAATCAAAATTTCCAAAGATGTTCTATTTAAAGTGTAGGCAGTCTGTAAAAATGTTCACGTTGTATTCTTTGAAGACGTTGAACCAAGGACTATTGGGTTATATTATGCAAACCACACTTACGGCCATTCTCTCAAAAGGCTGTATTCTTTGCAGTCAAAGAGTTAGAAATATTTATTTATATTCCTTTCACGTTCCGATTTTTGGGTACAATGCTTCAGCTACTTACTGTAAGTGTGGCAAATTCTGTAGTAAAAACTGTAGAATGTAAAAGCTGTACGGACATATGACTTTGGTAAAAATATGTATGGTCAAATCATGTAGTCAAAATGTTGTACCATTGTAAAATATAAGTTAACAAAAATACACAAGTTACCCTCCTCCAGAAACCTAACCTTTTATCAATTATACTCTGAAAAAAATACTTTTTTTTCTATTTATCTCTAATGATTAAGTCAGACTAACTAATCTTTAATATAAAAACAAAATGTACAATTTTAATATTCTGAAAATAATCTCAGATTCGCTCCATTAATTTTCCTCAACTTGCATGTCATTACATGTGGACAAGTCAAATATTGTTAAAGGCATAATTTATGGCAACATAATCTATTTAATTCAACATTCCTCTGTACTTCTACTTCACTATCTCATATTTCACTAATCCTACTGTAGTAGGTTCACAAGAATAGCACTAGAACTTTAAAGGCGGCATGATCTGACCTGATTTTTAACATTTAACTACCGTCCTCTCGTATCTACCATAAAATGAGTAATGAAATGTTTCTGTACTGGGATTTTTTTAACTTTAGAGCGAATGGAATAATAAGCCTTAGTGGTATGACTAATTGAGAGTGTAACGCGTTAAATTTCTGTAGTGGACGGTCTGTTAGTTATAGTGGTTGTCCGCCAGGAGACAAACTCCAGAACTAGAATCGCTATCCAGAGACGGCGCCACAGATAATATCTTATACTGAGAAGGAATAGATGTAATTATTTACCAAGATTTATAACACAATTTAAGTATGCCTTTTGTATAACATCTAAGATTTCATTGTTCTTTATTACCTTAAAACATACAGTAGCTCCAGTAAATACAGTGATGACTTAAAAGGAAATAAGTAACACTATAAGAAAAGATGTCTTCTAATGTAGATATATTTAGTCCGCTTTTGCCTCTATGAAGTATTGCAAAATTCAATATATACTGCCACAGTTTGTTGGACTTTGTATCTGTCATGTAGAACATATTTGTGAATGTTTCTGTTCTTCAGATAACATTTTCACTGTGCCATACAATTTTAACACAATTGCTGTTTCTGAGAAGACTTGATAAGCAGTACTAGTGTAGTTCGTCTTAGAGGAAGGCATTGCTGAATATCGAATTATTTACTGTGTTCAACTCACAGGACTTTTTAGTTTTCATAAGTCCTTATTTATTTGCCTACTCATGTTGATGGAAATACACATCATTAATAGTATTTTGTTTGCAAGAAAACAGGAGAATACAGTAGGTAGTTAATATTTTAAAGCTGGTCGCTACGTAACGATTTTCAATTCTGATTTTCTTTCTATAGCTTACCGATAAACATTAATACAGCATTCCCATTTGAGGAACTTACAGTTGTTCAAAGTTTGAAAATAACTCATAAATGTTTCCCTCCACAAAATCATTTATCGTTTGTTTTATCGAGATCTCTATATTGGAGCAGTAAAATTTTGTCTGTCTGTTACAGTTTACCATTATGGTAATGTCCTAGTAATGGAGACACTTCCGACTAAATTCACAGTTGATTTAACATGTTTACTTAATTTGCTCAAAAATATTTTAAATATAAGGTATATTCAAGGATATCCTTGAAAGCATTTTTGGAAAAATCTTTGAAAATGCTCCATGTATAAGAGGTTTGTCGTCGAGATTTCCCTGAATATTTACGTGTCACATCCTTTAAATAATCTGAGTATTTAGCCGACTTTTGTTGTAAGAGCTTTGCTGTTGACAGATACAGAAATAAATAAATAAAAAGTGTGGTTGTGTATCTTGACTTTAAGTAATAGTCAAATGTTTAAAGTGCTAATCAGTATTATGTCCGGGCTAAACCAAGTAATGTATTGCTTTCGGAGAAAACTGTAAATATTGGTAAATACAAATAATTGACAAGAAAACGTAGAGTCAGACTGAAAAATTCATTGCCATAGACGGGATTTGAACCACGGATCTTCTGGTCTCCGTCCAGCCTCTCTAACTTTTGAACTACTATAGCCAACGTACCGATATGACATTAAACTCTCCAACTCACGTGTATTTTTACCGGTAAACCACTTAGGATTTCTCATAAACACATGAGACGGCTACGTTAATGGCGACTTACAACATGTAAGTACTTTAAGGCCCGGGCTTTATAGTTAACCACCATTACGTCAATTAATGGAAATTAATTATTCTTTCACACTGGCCGTGTCTAGGCTAAGTTGTGGAAACCTAGAGTCAGTCTTTCTACCTCTTGTCTCCCTAATTACACTAAAAATAAAATAAAAAAGGACATAACAAAAGCCAGACTTCTACCCACCGCCCGATGACTTACTCCCCATGAAATGCCAGTAAGGGACAGTGTTCCGGGATGGCAATAAGTCGAAGGCCTCTGTTCCATGGAGCAGGGTTCACCTTCAACGACACCTCCGTGCTGTGTGTGTGTGTGTGTGTGTGTGTGTGTGTGTGTGTGTGTGTGTGTGTGTGTGTGTCTCTGTGTGTGTGCGTGTGTGTGTGTGTGTGTGTGTGTGTGTGTGTGTGTGTGTGTGTGTGTGTGTGTGTGTGTGTGTTAAGGGGCATTCAAAAACTATCTATGGTTTAAGAACATATATCCAATTTTGTTGGAAATTGCCTCGATAATAATATATTTATAAATGTTTCTGTTCCTTAGAAATTTCATTTGAGCCAAAGAGTTTTAACAGAATTGCTGTTTGTGAGAAGACTAGATAAGCAGTTCCAGTATACCTCAAGTTTTGGAGGAAGTAGTTGTTCATTATTCAAATACCTACTGCGTTAAAGTCACATGATATTTTTATTCTTCTTATCATTACTTATGTATTTCGGTATTTCAAGTTAATGGGAATATACTTTGTTAATATTCCTCTACTTGCAAGGAAATAAGAGAATGTAGCAAGTAGGTTACTCTTTACCGATAGTTAAATATTTTAAACCTAGACGTTAGGCAATTGATTTGCAATCTGATTATCTTTGTATACCTTACTGACTAAAATTTAATAATAACGTTTCATTTGAAACCTATAGTTATTGAAACATTCAAACAAATAACAACAAATACTTCGCAAATGCTTTACACCACAAACAGTATATCTGAATTTCTCGTTTGTTTTAACGAGATCTCTATATTGGACCAGCAAGATTTTGTCCATGTCTTACTGTTTACCATTTTGGTAATGTCCCAGGAATGGAGAGACTTCGGTCTACATTCACATTTCTTTTATCTTGAAAATATTTTAAAGATATAGAATTTTCATAGAAATCCTTAAGGTAATTTTTGGACAAATCTCTGAAAGTGTTCCATATAATGGAGGTCTGTGGACAAGGTGTCCCTGAATATTTACGTGTCACATCTTTGAAATATACTGAGTATTTAGTCGACTTTTGTTGTAAGAGCTATGCTGTATGGCAGATACAGATATAAATAAATAAAAAGTGTGCTTGTGTATCTTGACTTTAAGTGATAGTCAAATGTTTTAAAGAGCTAATCAGTATATGTCCGGGCTAAACCAAGTAATGCATTGCTTTCGGAGAAAACTATAAATATTGGTAAATACAAACAGTTAACAAGGATTGTGTATTATATACATCCTGTGTTTTTATATTTTATTTGTTTATTTTTGAAAAATTTTCCACTAATTTATTTCTAATTGATTAGCGTCTTTTATGTTTAATACATTATAATAAAAAGAATGTATGAGTTTAATAGTCTGATTCATTCTCACTTAATTCTCTATGATCTTATTGAACTTGTAAATCATAACTTATGGACGAGCTCTTGGTAAATAATAATTCAATCTCGTGAAAACTCATAAGTTGTGTCAACATATTCTATGATTATCGAAGCCTTCTGTGTTTTTAGTTCAATTGCTCAATACATTTATATCTTAAAAATGCTAATCTTATTCTTGTCAGTTCATAATAATAACATTGTAGCTGCAAAGGCAGCATGAGCTGACAGTTAACTATGTCCTTCTTGTATCTTGTAGAGTAATGCAAACTTTTATTTGTAATTTGGAGTAGATGGAAAACCAAGCATTAGTGAATGTGCGGATTGATAAATGTAGCACACGAAAGGCATTTGTTATATACGAGGCAATCTCTAATTATAATAACTGTTATCGAGGAGAAATTGCATAACAAGAGTTGCTGTCCCGAGATGGCAGCACTGGTAACATCCTATACTGCGGAAGGAAATGTTGAAATATTTACAAAGTGTAATATCATACTGCAATCTATTTAGGATTTAGCTGTTCTTTATTGTGTTAAAATAAAGAGAAGCTACAACTATCACAGAGATTATCTCAAGTGAATAAGTTATTGTGTGTGACAAAGTAAGCCTTCTGAGATAATTATATCACAATACCTTTCTGCGTCTATTAAGCGGATTCCCAGTAAGGTTCCTCCATGAAGCCTCGGGTCTTCCATACGTGGAAGATGAAATTAGACGCCGGTTTACCAAATTATACGCACAGTTACCCTTGCACAGAAGTGCCCTGGTTCGGTCTCTTGGTGATTGTGATCCCACAAGACGTCGTCGCCGACTATTCCGGGTCCCCCGCATGGCTTGCGGGCATCCGAGGTAACCACGGAGCATTTCCAGCAGCAGCAAAAACTGAGCTCCCATAATCTACCAAGAGTTGTTGGTCTCAAAATTAAACAAAAATTCAGTCAAAAATTCAGTCAAAAATTCAGTCAAAATTCATTTCAAACTAAAATAAAATAAAATAATTCTTTCTACGCCAGGGTGCTAGTGAGAGCATTCTATCCTTTTAGAGGAGTCAATAGACTACCTCATATGCATTCCACCATCCTCAAATAAAAACAGTCATCCTAACCCATCCCGAAAAGAAAATCCTATCTGTGGTTAAACCCTATCCTGGGTGCGCACACAGCAACAATCTTCAGGCTAACACAAGCCTACCAGTATCTGCGAGCGAGCTATTAAGCGGACTCGGCTTCGAGACGTCGTAGAGTAAACATCGCCTTCGAGGGTTGGAGTTGCCAGCGCATCCAGAACTTCGGAGTCAGCGATTTGCCGCCATCGGAAGGGACCTTAGGGAAGCTCCCGGCAATTCGCTAAATCTCACACAGCACAGTGGTGTCGTTGAAGGTGAACCTCCTCCTCAGAGGAGGGGCCTTCGACGTTTTGCCATTTCGGGACATCGTCCCTTACTGGTATGGTGGTGGTTTTTAATGATATGACGGTGGGTGGATGGTGGTGGATATGTCTTAATGGTTGTTGGTTTGTTGGTAGGAGTTGAAATGTGATGAATATCTGGGGAATTGTATGGGCCTATGGTGGTGCAAGCACTAGTCTGGGTCGCTTGTAGGTTTCACCGGGGTCTAGGTCATATTCACCCAGACCGCGGATTAGACTGTTGAAGCTTGAAGGGAGCTTGTTATAAAAATTATGAGATAAGTTAAGGATGTATTCTGTGATTTTTGGGAAGGAGAGATCTGCATGGATATTGTCGTTAGGAATGTACCAATCGGAAGCTGTTGCTATCCGAAGGTAGCGGTTCCGAAGGACTTGTAGCTTGTAGAAATGCGATTTTTCTGCAACTCTCCAGAGTGTGCAAGCATAAGTTAGTGCAGGGCGGAGTATTTGCTTATAAATGAGCAAATTGTTGTGCAGGCTCATTGTAGATTTCCTATTAAACATAGGATATAGTATGGCCATCCTTCTGGACACTTTGTTAGCCACAGTGGTGATGTGCTGTTTCCACGTCAGACGCCAATCCAGGGTTACTCCAAGGTATGTAGCCTCCGAGGACCATTGTATTTCCTCTCCAGCCAAGCGGAGACTGGGTACATCTTGTGGAGTACGGCGGGTGAATGTGACTGCTTGAGATTTAGTTACATTTATCTTCAAGCGCCAAGTGATGAACCAGGCAGATAGCATATCAGCGTAACGCTGCGCCTTGGTTACGGCATTAAAGTGTCGTTTAGATGAAACCGTTAATGCGGTGTCATCAGCGAATAGATAGAGGTTACAGCCTATTAGGTTAGGGAGGGAGTTTATATAGGTGAGGAAGAGGAGGGGACCAAGGACACTGCCTTGTGGTACCCCTGCTTGGATACCATAGGGTTGAGAATGGATGTCGTGTCTGGCAACGACAAAGGAACGGTTTTTAAGGTAGGTGTTGATGAGTTGTATAAGGTATGCTGGGATATTGTAGTGGATGAGCCGATGGATGAGGCCGTCATGCCACACCGAGTCGAATGCTCGAGAGATGTCTAGGAATAGTGCTGTAACGTAATGCCGGTTACTAAACCCGCGTATTACATTGTCCACGAGGCGAAGTAACTGGTGAGAGGTGGAGTGTTGACGTCGGAAACCAAACTGCTCGGGTCGTAGCCCATTATATTGGTCCAGCAGATGTTGAAGGCGGGCCTGCAACACCTTCTCGAAGATTTTACTGATGGCCGACAGCAGACTGATAGGCCGCTGACTACTAATGTTTTTGGGGTCCTTTCCTGGCTTAGGAATGGTGATAATCCTAGCGTGTTTCCACGCAGCAGGGAAATGAGCTAGTAGTAGTAGACTGTTGAACAGGTGGACCAACAGTATTATCCATGCTGCCTGTAGTGCTTTAAAAGCAGCATACGGCAAGTTGTCATACCCTGTTGCTTTATAGGGGCGCACTTTAGTCACAATACTCCTCACTTCTGCGACTGTTGTCAAATGCACATCGTCCGCATTAAAGGGAGTGGACAGAAAAGCTTCAACACGTTCCACTATTTCATCAGTGAGCTTGAGATTCTGCTGGATGAAAAGTGGAGGCTTGATGTTCAGCCATTAAATCCACTTTTTCTCTCGTTGACTGTGCTGTTCTTCTGCCATCAGTAAGAGGTGGATCAGAAGAAGGTATGCGCAGCAGCGCCTTGGACATGCGCTAGAGTGATTGGTCCTGCGGATCAAGAGCGCATAGACGGCGTTCCCACTCATGATTCCGGAAGTCAGCGAGCTCTAGTTTGACTAGGTGTTGTAGTCCCTTTTGTGTAAGGGATCTCGCGTATTTTGAAACCGACACCTAGCTTTCTTTTTGTCAGCTATTAACTTCCGTAGCTGTGAGGGAAGTGGCCTCTGGGCACTGGGCAAGTAACTTTCGACAAAGAGGAGAGTTGTATTTGTTGGGGGAAGTAGTTAACCTGTATCCAACAATGAGAGTACATGTTTTGTTATCAACTTTGAGTTTCGGATCACGGAGACTAGCAGTAGAGTAAAATTACAGACAGAAACTTTGAGAACATTATAAATATGTCGAAAAAATGACCTGGAGTCAGATGACTAAGGTCACAACAATGAATCTGAAGATGAGCTTGATATTGTCTCAGTTCTTGAACATTTTATTTGTGAAGTTCAATTATACGGCAACAACGACTTGATAGAAGATGTGAATCAACAATATACAAATGGAAGAAACTGGTTTCTGTGCACCACAAAGAAACTAGGAGACTCTTGGAATGTACTGTTTGTAAGTCGTCAATGAAGTGATTGCCCGTCTCGGTAGCGTAGATGATCGCATGTCTGCCTCACTTTCAAGAAGTCCCCAGTTCGAATCTCGGTCAGGGTGAGTTACCTGGGCAAGGCTTTTTCCGGGGTTTTCCCTTATCCTTACAGAGGGATGTCGGATAGCTCTAAGCTCCATTGACCCTGGACACATTTTAAGCATTATTTCATCCATTTCTTTCGCCGTCCGTTATGATTTAAAACGTTGGAGGACGTAAAATAAAAAAGAACGAAGAGATTTAGGGACAGAACTTGAAGTGCAAAGATGGTGCATATGTTGAAGCAACTGACGAGAAGGAAATTTGTGTCCAACCTTGTATATCTGAGTAAGAGCGGACTCTAATTCACTGATATGCTTTCGAAAGAAAGACACAAAACATGTGAAAAGATCAAGATTTAATGTTATGCTCAGCTGTATAAAACTGGAATACAAAACAATCAGTTCGTGTTCTCATACAAAATTATGCTGCAGGCTCTATACCCCCATGTCTATTGGACAGTTAGTGAATAATTAACTAAAATTAGAGGTAATTAGCCTCTAAGGGTTTATATAGCTTATAAACTAGATAAGTATGGAATGAAGAAACTTCTGCAGCTAGAGTTTTGCTATCACGAGAGGCGGACTATTGTTAGTCTCATTAGAAAGGAGTTATTTTGCTTTAACCATGGCAGTTCAGGCAGTTCATTAATTGAAGAGCCCAGAAACCGGAAATAATTCCGATTTGTAACAATAGTAAAGGACGAGTATTTACTTTGAAAGAATTGCACATTGCTATATAGTGACATATCGAACCAGAGGCTTACGGTATATTGGTATATATCAGGTAAAAATAAACGCAATGGTGTTATACCTAGGTGGCAAGCAGATAATCGGTACAAAAGTCTACAAGAAGAGAGCTTCTACATAAGCTTCGAATTGAGATACTCAGGAGATGGCTGGACAAAGAGATGCATCCACAGCTTTACTCAAACACTTAACATCTGTGTCGAGGAATAACAACTATAGGAAAACAGAAGTGACTAGGAATGTTAATAAGTCTGTCATGTGTTCAGGAACAAATAATGGAAAAACAAAACTTCTATCACAAATATATAACAACGCAGTACGACAGAAGCATGTGTAGATACATCATGGGCGGCTTCTGTGGTAGTGCCGCTGTGCCATGGCACCATCTGTATGAAAACTAAAGAAAGGAAAGAGTATATGAATTGCGCAAAAAAGATTGTTTATGAGTGTCTGCTACCTCGTGAGAATAGCCACGTTAAACGCAAGCTCTCTGTTCTGGTTGTTTTCCGTGGCTTGGAACCGATTCCAGAACGGCACTGTCTACGCCCATAAGCGCCTGTGTTAAGGGACAGGATGTCTGCTTATACACGGCTTCTTATGGGAGAAGGTGGCGCCGAGATTTCATTGACGAATAACTTACGCTTCAACCGTCAGAGTGCAGTAAATCACGGGACCTATGACAGCCTCTCTGTCGCGAAATCGTACACGAACACTTCGTATCACGTTCTCCATGAACTGTATTATCAAACATTTACTGTACTCGTTAGAAGAGTATGGATGTAATAAATATCTATTTTAGTTTCCCTGTACGTTCTCTTAGGTACAGTATATTATAAAATAGAATGGATTATTGATAAGATTACCTAAATCCTACGAAATTTTTACACATATCTATATTTTAACAATGCTTATTTATTTATATTAATTTATTTATATTCATTTACTTATTTACTTATCTATTTATATATTTATTCATTCACTTATATATTGATTTTTATTTGTCTATTTACTTATTTATTGATTTTTATTTATGGCACCGCCAATACAATACATCACGGGCCGCCCCTGATATACATATAAGTTATGTAAAACACGCGACTATAATGTCAGAGCCAGGACTTACTACATTGATTCAGTTAGCATACACTCAAATTACCTTGACTAATCCATATCATATAAATCTATTAATGAATGTCAAATTCATGTATTGTTTCCAGGGTTAGTTACACAAACATTTAGTGACTGACTTCACACTCACTTTATATTTACTATAACAGTTTCATATACAAGCAGTAGGTAGTCGTTAATATGTATCTGTAATTTTTAAACAATAAATCTCAAAGTGTTTGTCCAGGTTAGCCAAACGGTGACAATTGATCCATAAGATGTTCAAGAACGTGAGTATATTATAAAGTTGTATGATGTGGTACAACTATACAAATTGTGTACCTGGTTAACCAAGCAGTGTAATTTTATGTATAAGGGTAGAGAGTAAAGAAAGGGTCGAGTAAGTACAATATAATACAAAATAAAGATTGACTTGTTATAACGTAACTTATAATTTTTGTAAACTGTTATTTATAACTATACAACATTTTGACGATAAAAATTAAACAGTAGAGATGTCCACCAAGTTACAAGATTGGTTCCCTGCTGCTCATAGCAGGTAGAGGAGGTATGATTATCTACCCCAAAGCTGGATACCGAGAGTTAACTGTAAATGGATGTTTTCAATATCTGTGAATCAATCAAACTGAACATTTTATAACAACGTCCATGTTGGGTCTGCAAACGGAACAACTCAAAAACCGAAACGCGGGTTAAATACCAAACTTCATGTTTAAGTTGTGCTTTTTACAACAATTTGGACAAGAAGAATGTCCACATTGAAACAATTATTTCAATGGAAGTGTACCTTAATGATCTTTCGGGTTTTGTGTCCTAAAATATCATTTGACTCATTGTGTGAGACGTTCTTTTATTCTGAATCAATTTGTACGTTGAGATATAGACAAAATCTCAACTGCACAGAAGATGGAGATTTCGGTAAAGCACGCACTGGATGTCAAATATATTCTTTGGTGTGTGAACTATATCCGAGATATTCTTTATTTCTCCAATTCCCTTCAGTACTTAAGCAGCTTAAAAAGAAACTGGTAATGATTTTACATAACATTCAAGTTTAACATTTCACACTCTTTTAAAGTTTACAGCATTCGCATAATAATTATCAACATCGTAATAATTATTCCAAATAAGATTAACATCAATAAGGAGCAGAGAGTATAAGACAGTTCAACACATCCAATACTCCATTATTAATTATCTTTGTGTTATAATGAAGGATTTCCTCTTCAAGTTGAGGTATATTAGATATAATAATGAAGTACACACACACAAAAGTCACATTGCGTTAAACTCGAGTAGTTCGAATAATATTGGTGTCGAATGGTCAGTTTCAGTTTCGAACTGTTATTTACCGTAACTGGACACAAGTTCCATCCATATGAACCGCATCATGAATAAAGCCACGCTTCACTTTTTTTTTCAAGTGGAGGAAAAATCCATTTATGGACTGACCCCGACTGAACTGGGATGGTGCAGCCGGGAGTGTGAGCTTCACCCGCATCATGAATAAAGCCACGCTTCACTTAGGAGTAATACCTAAAGATATAGTTAATTAAGAAGTCTTTCTTTCTGAAGCACAGTTTATTGTTGCTCGATATTTTCTTGATATACATTGCAGCTTCTCTTATTTTCCAAGCAATAAAGAACAATTAAACGTAAGCTACTTATAATAACATAGTTATAATTTACTCTACAATTTCGTCAATAATCAAAAAGCCTCTTGTACAATATAAGATATTACAGGTGTAACCCTCTCTGGACAGCACAAACAGTCGGCTGTCAACCAAAGCTTCTCCCCTGGCGGATAAAGACTGTAACTAAAACATCGTCTCCTACCTGACAGAAAAAGCCTAAAAACGATAGAAAATAAAATCGCTTCATCTAAAACGGCCACCAGGATTGGCAAATACAACATGATCTGGCTAGTTTATCTGCTAACGAGAGAGACATTCCTTACTGAAGTCATCAAACTTCGATATATGACGTCACACACCAAGGCTTTTAGAAATCAACTGAACATAATGGAGGATACCACCAACACGTGGTCAGCGTCTAACTTCGAACTGCGACATGTTGTAACTTGTAATTAGCAAAAAAAAAAATGAGTGTAAACTGTGTACCATATCACATAGAACGTGCAGTAAAATTTGACAAATACAAATGAATATGTAGAAATGTGAACATGTTTACATAAAGTAACGTATTTGGCTATTTGGCTGCAAATATTATTATTAGATATTCTCACCTATATTATAATTTCTCATAATATGTCAGCTCACAGTAGTTTCGCAACACTCCGTTCCACAAAAGTTTTACTTTCCATCTGATGGAAATTACAAGATTCGAAGTTTCACGTTAAATGCGGTTTTAGTTTTTAAATATCGGGTTAGACTTCACATTTCGGAGCTCTTTATTCCTACGTGCTTTTGACATATATGAAACAGCGTAAGCGTTTTTAAGACATAACAGTATTGGAAAATTTAACTATGACAAAAAAAAAATCCTAAAATCGTTAGCGATAAAATAAGTTTACACGAATTATGGTCTTTAACGATATCACAATATTAGTGTTTTAAGACCTTTTCTGTATCTACAAGATAAATAAGCTGTACAGAATTCAGCAGAGTTCAGAGACCATTGCAACAATTAAACAGTACATTTTGTGTTTTATGTAAAGGTATATCTACTATATGTACGTTGTTCAAATGTAAGAGAAAGACACAGACAATTTTTAAAAAAGTCAACTAAAACAGAGGAAATTTGTCAAAATTTTGCTTATGTAAAGGTTTGTTTCTGAAGTTGGGTAGCTGCATCCAATTTTTGCTCAACCCCTATTGTATTAAAGTGTAACATTTCCAAAATGAGGTATATATTTACAGTAAATAGGTGTAGTATTGAATTGTAGTAAAATCTGGATACTGAAGTTTTACCAGGAATGTGTTAGAGACCGAATAAAATATATAATTTAGATGAAAGGACCATGTATGTGTGAACAGCATAAACAAGAAACAAAATTTGGGGAAATGCCAAAGTTTATATCTGTGTTCATGTTCTAACAGTGACTACGGTCGCACGGACAGGGTGCTTCACTACATCGATACCGGAGACGCTCGGACTATTCGGCATCCACCAAGATGCCTTCCGCTAGCAAAACAAGCGGCGGTACGGGACATGCTGGGGGACATGAGATCTAGGGGAGTGATTAAAGAGTCTGACAGCCCTTGGTGTTCCCCTGTACTCTTGGAGACGAAGAAAAACGGCGAGCTAGCCTTCTGCGTGGACTGTCTCCCCTTACCCCAGATTGGCGACATCCTGGACACGCTTGCTGGTGCGCTGTAGTTCTCAACCCTAGACCTGAAATCGGGTTCCTGGCAGGTAGCTCTAGACCCGAAAGACAAGGAAAATACCGCATTCTGAACAGACCAAGGACTTTTGCAGTTCACAGTTATGCCCTTTGGCCTGTGCAACGTACCAGCCACAAATCAACGCCTCATGGATACAGTGATGAGAGAATTGACTTATGGCGTCTGCCTGCTCTACCTGGACGACTGTAGACTGTAGACTGTAGACGACCAACCTGAAGCTGAATGTTAAGAAGTGCCAGTTCTTCCACAAGGAAGTCAACTACTTGGGCCACATAGTCTTGCCAACCGGAGTGGCCACAGATCTGGAGAAGATACAGGCCGTGAGAGATTGGCTTCGCCCATAGGATAAGTAAGAATTGCGTAGTTTCCTGGAGCTGTGCTGTTATTACCGCTGTTTCATAAAGGGCTTCTCCAACATCGCCAAGCCCCTCACCCGCCTATCAGAAGAACACCGGCCTTACGTGTGGACGGAGGACGAAGGTGCCTTCACTCTGAATACCGACGCCAGCGACATTGCATTAGTAGCATCCCATCCCAGTCCATAACGGCCAAGAGCGGGTGATAGCCTACTATAACGAGACGCTGTCCAAGGCAGAGAAGAACTACTGCGATTCCCGACGAAATCTGCTGGCGATAGTAAACACCTTCGGGCACTCCCAAAAGTAGCCGTAAGGACAGCCAGTCCACATGACGACTGACCACTCCAACCTAACCTGGCTTAGTTTTAGAAACCTGGAAGGCCGGACAGCTCATTGTGTCCAGAGGCTTCAGGAGTAACACTTCACCTCCGAACATCGTAGAGAGAAGAGGCACGCCAACGCAGAAGCGATGTCTCGATTACCCTGACTGGAACAGTGCGGCCAGTGCAAAAGCGTGGAAGGGAATGAGCGTTCCGCAGCTTTAAGTGGTCACTGCAGTGACTGCGGACGTTTGGAATAGCACAGGCCTGAGGAGGGAGCAGCTTGCGAACGCTGACCTGGGGCCACTGTTGAGGGAAGGGGAGGCAGGGACAATTCCGCCCTGGGAGGACTACACACCCCACAACGCTGCGTAAAAGTCATACTGGGACCTATGGAAGTCGCTGAAGATCAAAGAGAGCGTGCTCTCCCGCGTATGGGAATCACCCGATGGGAAGACACAGAGAGAGCAGTAGCTACTTCCCCGGATTAAGGTCCTGCAAGTCTTGGAGGAAGTGCACGCCAGTACTAGAGGGGGACACCTGGAGTACCTGTAGCAAAACGAAACAATGGACAAAACCCAACAGTGCTACTACTAGTTGAGGCTTAGAATAGACGCTTAGAAATGGTGCCGTCAAAATCACCTGTGCGCGGCAATTCGGGGCCCCCAAAGTAGCAGCCGGGTTCGTAAGCAGCAGTACAACGTCGGAGTGCCATTCGTATGCATCGCGGTCGACATACCAGGACCATTTCGAGTTTCCGACCTAGGTAACAAGTACCTGATAGTGGTTTTGGGCTATTTCACCAAGTGGCTGGAGGTGTATGCCATCCCAAACCAGGAGCGAAGACGATTACAGACTGCCTCATGGAACAACTGTTCTGTCATTTTGGGCTGGGTTACAGCTCCACAGGAACAGGGCACCAATTTGAGACTAACCCGAAGAAGGGCACTGGAAAGACTTGCGGTGAAAAAGACCCGCACAACACATCTACACCCGTAGTCGGACAGCATGCTCGAAAAATACATCAAGACCTTAGACGAGCACCCGAAGAAGGTCGTGGCCAGCCAGCAGCGAGATTGGGACGTGAAGGTATCACTGTTGTTGCTGGCCTTCCGCTCGACAGCACATGACAACACATGCCCGCCTCGGTAGCGTAGATGATAGCGTGTCTGCCTCACGTTCAAGAGATCCCGAGTTCGAATCTCGGTTAGGGTGAGTTCCTGGATAGGCTTTTACTGGTGTTTTCCCTTTCCTGACAGAGGCATGTTGGGTAACTCTAAGCTACATGGACTCCGGACTAATTTGGGCATCGTTTGAGCCATTTCATTCGTCTTCCGATATGATCTATTGTTGGAGGACGTAAATTACAAAAAATAGTAAAATAAATAAATGAATAAAAAACAGGACACCACTGGGATGACGCCGGCAAGCGTAACGTTTATTCATGATTCCTAATGGTAGCTCCTTTTGAAAAATATTTGTGCGCGTGAGTGTATGTGTAAGTGTGTGTGTGTGTGTATGTGTGTGTGTGTGTGTGTGTGTGTGGGCGCGTGCGCGCGTTGGTCGTTTACATAACCCAAATATATAAGTCTCGAAATACCAAACATGGTCAACATCTTCCAAGAATTCAGCATAACCATTTTCAAGAATACTTACCAGCTCAGACTACACTTTACATGGAAGATTTTTGGAGATTTTGATTAGGAAAATTGTTTCTATTAATTGAGATATGATATCATGAGATATGATAAAAATGTGTTAAATCATCTTGGAATGTAGTCAGAAAGTTTCCTCAATGTGAATGATCTTTCCAAAATGTTAAAAGGTCCGGGATAAACAAAATCTTACTGCACCGAAAGCGTATCTCCATAAAATGAACTCTATGTTAAATATAACTTTTTGGAATGAAGAATTTGCAAGTTATTCATTCCTTGCAACTTTTACCAAAGTTTCAATATTTGCTATTCAGAAATTGGAAGTATTTATTAAAACATTTCTCCCTAATGGAGCAAAGATACTGGGATATTAAAGTCGTTTAGCTAGTGGCCACTTTTAAAATATTTGACGCTCTCTTATGAGAATGCTCCTATTTTCTCATATTCCCTTATATCTACAAGGAATCTGGTTTTAACAGAGGATGAGCTTGGAACATCTCGAATTCGAGCGTCCGCACGTTTTCTTTTCTTGTTCTCTACTGTACTACTGTACTGGTTTTGGTAACTGGTACACACACATTTACGAGTGTATCTTCAGTTGGTCCAAAGTGTTTGTCCGCCTGTCAGAAACTAAGATCACTTCGTGTAGAACTTAGCCGAAGTCGCAGTCAGCCTCCTGTAGACGTTAAAGATTATACTGATCTGCCATTGGGAACACTTTTGACATGAATCAATATTCAACTTGACAGTCCTTTCCTCAAGTAAAGTTATTTGTCTCACAGTAAGTCTGAATTTACTAATAACAGTTTCATAAACGATCAGTAGGTAGTCGTTAACACGTACCTGTAATGTCTAAACAGTAAATGTCCAAGTGTTAGTCCAGATTGGCAAAACGGCGACAATTGACACATAAGGTGTTCAATAACGTGAGTATATTATAAAGTTGTATGATGTGGTACAACTATACAAATTGGTGTACCTGGTTAACCAAGCAGTATAATTTTATCTATAAGGGTAGAAAGTAAAGAAAGGGTCGAGTAAGTACAATATAATGCAAAATAAAGATTGATTTGTAATAACGTAACTTATAATTTTTGTAAACTGTTATTTATAACTGTACAGTATTTTAACGATATGATTTTAAAATTAGAGATTTCTGCCTAAGTTAGAAGATTGGTTCACTAATACAAATAGCAGGTAGAGGAGGTATTGTTAACTACAGAAAAACTGCATACCGAGATTTAATTGTAAATAAATGTTTTGAGAACCTCAGAACCAATCAAATTGAAACATCTTATTTCAACGTCCATGCTGTGTCTGTAAACAGAATAACTCAAAAACCAAAACTCAGGTTAAATACCAAACTAGATTGTGCTTCTTACCAAAATTGGGACAAGAAGAATGTCCACATTGCAACTTTATGTAAACTCTGACCTTCTCAAAAACAGATGTAATAATTTTTATGTAACTATCATACGTGTAAGATACCTTCATTCCAAAGGTAGTGTCATTAATGAACTTTCGGTTTTGTGTCCCAAAATGTCATTTGACTCATTGGCAGAGACGTTCTTTTTTCGGATCCGTCTTGTATAACTGATAAACGTTGAGATATAGACAGAATCTTACCGTAAAGAAGATGGAGATTTCGGTAAACCATGGACTTCGTGTGAAATATATTTTTGGGATGTAACACATTTACGAGATTTTTGATTTGTCTAATTCTCTTCAGGAGTTAAGCAACCTAGAAATGAACTGCTAATGACTTTACGTAGCAATCAGCTTTAACTTTTCACAGACTTTTAATGTTTACTGCGTTAACGTGATATCAACTTCGTAATAATTCTTCCAAATAAGATTAAAACCAATAAGGAGCAGAGAGTGTACGCGAGTTCAACATTTCCGATATTGCATCGCCTGTAAATTAATTACAGTTTTGACTTATAAGAAAGGATTTGCTTTTGAAGTGGCGGTATATTGGATATAACTAAGAAGGTTACACACTAATGTCACATTAAACTAAACTGGAATTGTTGGAATAGAATTGGTGATTAATGATCAGCTTCTATTTCCAACAGTTATTTATTATAACCGGATACAAGTTTCAACAAAAAATCAACTTTGATAGAAATTGGCAATAAACCCACGCTTCATTTAGGACAAATACCTAAACATATAGTTAATTAAGAAGTCTTTCTTTCTGAAACATATTTAACTGTTTTCTCGATATTGCCTTCGTGTATATTGTAGCTGTTTTTCTATTCCAAGCAATAAAGAACAATTAAATCTGAGCTATTTATAAATAATATAGTTATAATGTACTCTACAGTCACGTAAATAATCACAAAGCCTCTTCTCCAGTATAAGACATTACAGGTAGCGCCCTCTCTGGATAGCAGCAAGCAGTCGGCTGTCAACCAAAACTTCTCCTCTGACGGATAATCACCGTAACTAAAATATCGTCTCCTACTAGACACAAAGGTTCTAAAAACGATAGAAAAATGGATTCATTTAAAATATAAATGACAATTTATGTCAACTTATTTTATCACAATTGTCGAGATATTCTTTGGTTCGAATTTCCCCATACTCTTATATACTAAAAACGCTAATGTTATTTTTGTGTTTGTCAAAAGTCAATAGGAATAACTTTCGAATTTGTCAACTGACCCGGTTATTTAACATACAAGAGTATGTACGATGAAATGGGTAATAAAACACTTCCGTAAACTTTTATTTCAAATTCTTATCAGATGGACAAGTAAGTCTTTGTGACTGATGAAGTACATTAACTCTGTTATACAGGAGACGTTTGCGTTAAAGTAATTTTCCGCCAGGGGAGCTTTGCCTGACTACCGACTGCTTGTTCCTGTACACAGAGGGCTGTACGTGTAATATGTTATACTGATGAAGGAGATTTGTAAATATCTACAGTCTTAAGACACATTGAAATTATGTTGTTTTAACGGAGCTTTCATATAATTGTTGTTTATTTCCTGATTATGAGCGATAGCTATAATGTCTGTGGAGACAATATCAAGTAAATAACTAATGGTGTGTAGGAAAGGAAGCCTTTTAAACCAACTACATCTCAAGGTATTTCTCTTAATTGAAGCGTCGCTGAACTCTCTTAGAATCAAAAAAGCCCCTGGGCAGGACCGTGTCACAGCGGAAATGCTCAAGCACCTTCCACGCAAAGCCGTGATTTACTTAACCTGCATTTACAACGCATGCCTGTTCATGCGCCACTTTCCAGCTGTCTGGAAGGAGGCGCGCGTGGTGTGCGTTTTAAAACCGGGGAAAAATCCGGTCTTCCCGTCCAGTTACCGCTCCATCAGCCTTCTACCAGTTTTGTCGAAGGTATTCGAAAAACTGCTCCTCTCCCGGCTTCTTCCTCATCTAGAAGAAAGGGGCCTAATCCCGGAACACCAGTTTGGCTCCCATTCTGGCCACTCCACGACCGAGCAGTTACTGCGAGTTGCCGAGAAGGCCTCCCTGGGATTCCATGAAAGGTCTAAAATGGTAGCAGTGCTGCTAGACGTGGAGAAGGCATTCGCCACAACCTGGCACGAGGGGCTCATTTACAAGCTCCTAGAGTATCAGATCCCTCCTCCATACATTTCCTTGGTGGCCGGTTTACTCGGAAACCGAAGCTTCCAGGTAAGCTAGGAGGGGGCGCTGTCCACAGAGCGGCCCATTGGCGCTGGAGTGCCGGAAGGCAGCGTGCTGTCGCCGGCGCTCTTCGCAGCTTACATGGCCGACATTCCAAAGCACCACAGCACCCAAACCTGTCAGTATACGGAGGATCTCATGATCTTCGCAGTCAATAGGAATACACGGTACAGCTTCCGGCAAATCCAAACCCAGCTCCGGGTCATTGGCGAATGGAGCGCAAAATGGCGAATGGCAATTAACCCGGAGAAGAGCGCTGCTATTCTCCTGGCGAAAACCAGGGCCAACCGGTTACAGCAGAACTTCGTTTTACGGCGCCGTCGAATCCCATGGGTGCGAAAGGCGAAGTATCTCGGGGTGACGCTGGACCGTAAGTTAACTTACGTTCCGGACGTCAAGGGCAAGGTCCAGGTGGGGCACGTCGCACTGCGGAGCCTATACACTATTTTCAGATCAACCATGCCGATCTGACTTAAACTCCAGCTGAATTGGGCGATCATTCCGCCTATGATTCTGTACGGCTGTGAGATCTGGGGAACAGTGGCTAATACGACTTTCGTCAGGCTCCAGACGCTGCAGAACAAGGCACTCCGCATCATTTACGATATAGGCTAGAGATTCCCGGCTTAAATCCTACATGAGCACTCCCAGATCCCGTACATTGTCGATGTCATTCACGAGAGGGCACGATCAATGTACGACAAAATCCAAATTCACCACAACCCTTTAGTGAAGTCCCTGGGAAGTTATGGCACGAGAGATCAAAGACGCTTGCCGTCCTTCAGACTGCCGAGAGACGTCTTGGGACCCCTTCGGTAACCCAAGGAAAACCACAGATGTCTCTGGGACCAATTTTTACGCCGATGGACCAAGCGCTACACAACCCGTACCCAAAACGGAGCAAAAAATTAAATCGTGTCTCCCAAAACGGGGGAACGATTAAGTGCAGCTGCCCACGATAAGAGGGGCAACCCATTCCAAATTTCCAATACTTTCAAACACCCCAGCAGAACATGGAACTACTAGCTCATTTCGCAGGTTAAGCCGCAAAGCGGCTAGGTACTGCGGCATAAGACACCCGGACGGGGAAAAAGAAAAAATAGCCCCGCCCGACTAGGACTACATCTGGACCTATGGAATTGAAGGGTGCCCCTGGTGCTAATATCCTATCACTGGACAGATTTTGTTGGAACTTTCACCCAAATATAATGAATAACCCACTTAGGAACCTTTGTGTTTGTTACTCCTCAGTGTCATGATGGCCACACGACTTTGTAGCAACATTTCATTTGTCAGTACACTTTATTGTGTGCAATATGGTTCAAATTCGAGAGAAATTTCTGCTGAGAACTCAACAGTTGTATTTATTTACAGGTCAATATCGGATTTGTGTCGCCCACATTACTTTCTCTATTCCTTTTAAACTTTTATTGATTCATCTCCATCACTTTAATTGGAAATAACATTAAATTGTTATTGATTATGATGTGGGTACAAAGGAAGACGGGAATAGAGTACAGTTTAAGTGATTCCGAAATATTTTAATTTTGTTTGCTATGTGATATTATTGTAAATGCATCCTCTAGATTTGACGACAAAAACTTACCAACATTCTTAGTTTTGAACAGGTTAAGTATTGAAGAATTCAAATAAGAAATATCTCGGAAATGGCTAACTCTACCAAAACATATATCTGACAGACAGTGTGTTTTACCAAGACCATCATTTTCTGTTCAGTAAAATTTTGTCTGTTTAACGGTTTGTAACTTCTACTTATATCACATCAATGAAAATTATTTCTGACAACATTGAGAGAAAATTTAAAATGTACACGTCATGAGAATATTTTAAAGATATGATATTTTAATAAGAATAGTTAGGCTCAGTCTTTACAAGATCAATATTTTCCAAAACACTTCACGTAAATTTTAGTAAGTATTGAGGGATATTGTTGAAGATATACATTGTAGGAAGGTAAAAGACACGAGAGGTGAGTGACCGTATAGCAATGTGCCATTTGGTCTCCTGTATCACGGACACATCTTGGTGTTTACAACTTAATCAAGTATTTTGTGTTTATTTCTATGGTCAATATAATTTAGCAAATGTGTGGTTTATGTATTATTTAACTAAACTACATGTATATATACTCCTTCCTTTCAGTGCTAATATCCATTAACAAGTCATAATATGTGATTGATCATTTTGTAGACATTTAGTAATTCTGTATATCGACCATTTAAACATATACATATCTTACTTTGTAATCAAATTATTTTCTATATTTTATTTATTAGTATACTTCCTTAATAAGGGATGCCGGAATGTCGAGATTACTTTCAGTTCCACTAGGATTGTGTATCTGTGTTTATAGAAGCTCAACTACAAGGTCATCACTGTTCCACTAGGATTGCTTTTATCAGTTATTTTGTTCTACTCTAGAGTCACCAACACACAACCACGCGCTATGGTGACTCTTTGCTGTTTTATGATATACCTTGTTGTGTAACTTCATTTCTATTGAAGTATGGTGACTTTGTTAGATAGACTTAGTGCTGCGTTAGTAAAGGATTCTTCGAAAGTCTCTTCACTCATCTATAACGTCAGCCGAGCTACAGAACAGGATCAAAGTTCCGTGGGAATACTCGACAGAAAGACCACATTATTTTTTATGGGCTCAAAGGTGAGAAGAATGAACAAGATCTTTGCTCCTGGATGATACTGAGTCGGGTATTAAGTATTTTAGTTTATTTCTGTTTTGTTTTGTTTCTTTACTTCAATGTTTAATATATTGCATTTAAGACAAAGACAAGAAATTTTATGATAGCAATAATGTATTTTAAAACAAATGTTATACTAACTGCCTCTTTAATTATTTGTTATTCAGGGAAACAAACAAAACAATAAAATCATAAAGTAACACAAAAAACGAGATACCAACATTGCAGTACACTATCCGTGATCCATGTCCTCAACACTTGTAGGTTAAATCTAGAAACTGGTAAACGTTTCTTTATATTTATTTACTTAGCGTCCTCCAGCTTATGTCACATCAGACGATGAAATAAATGATGTTCAAGTACGTCGAGAGTCCATTAGACCTCAGTTTTCAGGGCAACAGAAGCGTCTCAACCAGAACAACAATAAGCACCAATACAGATAACTCACCGTCACCCAAATTCGAACTCGGGACTTCTTGAATGGGAGACGAGGCTACGTCAACACTACAGAGGCAGGATTAAGTAAACATAGGTGTTTTCCTTGAGGAAAGAATTGTGAAATTGAATATTGATTCATGTCGAATCTGTTCCCAATTAGAGATCAGTACAATGCTTTAATGTCTGTAGGAGGCTGACTGCGACTTCGGCTATGTTCGGAAACACGAAGTGATGTTAGTTACTGACAAGTGCCAAACATTTTGGACGAACTGAAGGTAAATGTATATAACATATAGTAATGTAATAAATATAAATAGAAAATTAATATAACAGTTTCTGACAAAAATCAAAACTTCCAAAGATGTTCTATTTAAAGTGTAGGTAGTCTGTGAAAATGTTCACGTTGTATTCTTGGAAGACTTTGAACCAAGAACTTCTTATATTTGGGTTATGTTACTGGCAAACCACACTCAGGGCCATTCTCTCAAAAGGCTGTATTCTTTGCACTCAAAGAGTTAAAAATATTATTTATAATTTTTTATTCAGGTTCCAATTGTTGGGTACAATACCTCAGCTACTTACTGTAAGTGTAGTATATTCTGTAGTAAAAACTGTAGAATGTAAAACCTGTACCGAAATATGACTTTGGTAGAAATATGTATGGTCAAATCATGTAGTCAAAATGTTGTACCATTATGAAATAAAAGTTAACAAAAATACACAAATTTCTCTCTCCAGAAATTTAACTTTTACATCAATTATAGTCTGAAAAAAACAACATATTTTTCTATTTCTGTCTAGCGATTGAGCTAGACAAATCTTTAATATAAAAAACAAAATGTACAATTGTAATATTCTGAAAATAATCTCAGATTCGTTACATTAATTTTCCTCAACTTGTATCTCATAACATGTGGACAAGCTTTTACTACATCAAAGTCAAATATTGTTAAAAGCGTAATTTATGGCAACATAATTTATCTAATTAGAGATCCTTCTGTACTTCTACTTCACTATCCAATATGTTTATATCTTAGAAATGCTAATCTTACTGTTCACAAGAATTGCATTCGAACTTGAAAGGCAGCATGACCTGCCCCGATTTTTAACATTTAACTATGGTCCTCTTGTATCTACCATAAAATGAGTAATGAAATTTTTCGGTACTGGGATTTTTTCATTTTAAATTTAGAGTGGATAGAATGATAAGCCATTATGATTAAGAGTATAACACGTTAAATGTCTGCAGTAGACGATCTGTTAGTTGTAGTGATTGTCCGCCAGAAGAGAAATTCCATAACTAGAATTGCTGTCGAGAGATGGCGCCACAGGTAATATCTTATACTGAGAAGCAATATATGAAATTATTCACCACGTTTTATAACACACCTTATACATCCTTTTCAGATAAAGCTTCAATTTAATTGTTCTTTATTGCCTTAAATCACACAGTAGCTTCAGTAAACACAGGAATGACTTCAACAGAAATAAGTAATATTGTGTAAGAAAAGATGTCTTCTAATGCTGTTATAGTATGGCCGCTTTTGCCTCTAAGAAGTATTGGAAACTAAAATTACTTTTAGATACTTTTGGAACTTGTGTGTGCCATGTAGAACATATTTGTGAATGTTTCTGTTCTTCAGATAACATTTTCTCTGCGCCATACAATTTTAACACAATTGCTGTTTCTGAGAAGGCTTGATAAGCAGTACTAGTATAGTTCAAGTCTGAGAGGAAATCATTGCTGATTATCGAATTATTTACTGTGTTCAACTCACAGGACTTTTTAGTTTTCATAAATCCTTATTTATTTGCCTACTTCATGTTGATGGAATTACACATTATTAATAGTATTTTGCTTTCAAGAAAATAGGAGAATACAGTAGGTACTAACATTTTAAAGCTGGTCGCTGCGTAACGATTTTCAAATCTGAATTTCTTTCTGTAGCTTAGCGATAAAAATTAATACAGCATTTCCATTTGAGAAACTTACAGTTATTCAAAATTTGAAAATAACTCATAAATGTTTCCCTCCACAAAATCATTTATCGTTTGATTTATCGAGATCTCTATATTGCAGAAGTAAAATGTTTTCTGTCCTTACAGTTTACCATTATGGTAATGTCCCAGTAATGAAGACACTTCTGACTAAATTCACAGTTTATTCAACATGTTTACTTACTTCGTACAGAAAATATTTTAAATATAAGGTACATTCATAGATATCCTTGAAAGCATTTTTGGGAAATTCTTTGAAAATGCTCCATGTATAAGAGGTCTGTCGTCGAGATTTCCCAGAATATTTACGTGTCACAACCTTTAAATAATCTGAGTACTTAGCCGACTTTTGTTGTAAGAGCTTTGCTGTTGATAAATACAGAAATAAATATATAAAAAGTGTAGTTGTGTATCTTGACCTTAAGTGATAGTCAAATGTTTAAAGAGCTAATCAGTATATGTCCAGGCTAAACTAAGTAATGTATTGCTTTCGGAGAAAACTGTAAATCAAACAATTAACAAGCGAACGTAGAGTCAGACAGAAAAATTCAATGCCATAGCCGGGATTTGAACCACGGATCTTCTGGTCTCCGTCCAGCCGCTCTAACTATTGAACTACTATAGCCAACGTGCCGATATGACACTAAACTCTCCAACTGACTCGTATTTTTCCGGTAAACCACTTAGGAGTTCTCATTAACACATGAGACAACTACCTTAGTGGCGACTTACAACGTGTAAGTACTTTAAGGCCCGTGCTTTATAGTTAACGTCTAATAGGTCAATTAATGGAAATTAATTATTCTTTCATACTGGCCGTGTGTAGGCTAAATTGTAGAAACCTAGGGTCAGTCTTTCTACCTCTTCTCTCCCTAAATTACAGTAAAAAATAACAGAACGAAAGCCAGCCATCTACCCACCGCCCGATGACCTACTCCCCATGAAATGCCAGTAAGGGACATTGTCCCGCGATGGCAATAAGTCGAAGGCCTCTGTTCAATGGAGCAGGGTTCACCTTCAACGACACCTCCGTTCTGTGTGTGTGTGTGTGTGTGTGTGTGTGTGTGTGTGTGTGTGTGTGTGTGTGTGTGTGTGTGTGTGTGTGTGTGTGTGTGTGTGTGTGTGTGTTAAGGGGCTTTCAAAAACTATCTATTGTTTAAGATAATATACCAAATTTTGTAGGAAATTGTATCTATAATAGTATATTTAGAAATGCTTCTGTTCCTTAGAGTTCCAACAGAATTGCTGTTTGTGAGAAGACTGGATAAGCAGTTCCAGTATACCTTAAGTTTTGGAGGAAGTAGTTGTTTATTATTCAAATACCTACTGCGTTAAAGTCACATGACATTTTTATTCTTCTTATCATTACTTATGTATTTTGGTACTTCAAGTTAATGGGAATATACATTGTTAATATTCCTCTCCTTGCAAGGAAATAAAGTAATTTAGCAAGTAGGTTACTTTTTAGCGATAGATAAATATTTTAAGGCTAGACGTTAGGTAACTGATTTGCAATCTGATTATTTGTGTATACCTTACTGACTAAAAAATTAACAATTACCTTTCATTTGAAACCTATTGTTGTTGACACATTCAAACAAATAACAACAAATACTTCGCAAATGCTTTACACCACAAATAGTATATCTGAATTTCTCGTTTGTTTTATCGAGATGTCTATATTGGAGCAGTAAAATTTTGTCTAAATCTTACTGTTTACCATTTTGGTAATGTCCCAGGAATGGAGAGACTTCGGTCTACATTCACATTTCTTTTATCTTGAAAATATTTTAAAGATATTAGCATTTTTCATAGAAATCCTTAAAGCAGTTTATGAGCAAATCTTTGAAAATGCTCCACATATTGGAGGTCTGAGGTCGAGATTGCCCTGAATAGTTACGTGTCACATCCTTTAAATATACTGAGTATTGAGCCGACTTTTGTTGTAAGAGCTTTGCTGTTGACAGATACAGAAATAAGTAAATAAAAAGTGTGGTGGTGTATCTTGACTTTAAGTGATAGTCAGATGTTTAAAGAACTAATCAGTTTATGTCCGGGCTAGACCAAGTGATGTATTGCTTTCAGAGAGAACTGTAAATATTGGTAAATACAAATAATTAACAAGGATTGTGTCTTACATACATCCTGTGTTTTTATTTTTTATCTGTTTATTTTTGTAAAATTGTCCACTAATATATTTCTAATTGATTAGCGTATTTTATGTTTAATACATTATAATAAAAAGAATGTATGCGTTTAGTAGTCTGATTCATTCTCACTTAAATCTCTATAATCTTATTGAACTTGTAAATCATAACCTATTGACGAGCTTTTGGTAAATAAAATTCAATCTCGTGAAAACTCATAAGTTGTGTCAACATATTCTATGATTTTCGAAGCCTTCTGTGTGTTTAGTTCAATTGCCCAATACATTTATATCTTAAAACTGCTAACCTTATTCTTGTCAGGTCATAATAATAACTTTGTAGTTGTAAAGGCAGCATGAGCTGACAATTAACTATGTCCTTCTTGTATCTTGTAGAGTAATGTAAACGTTTATTTGTAATTTGGAGTAGATGGAAAACCAAGCATTAGTGAATGTGCGGATTGATAAATGTAGCACATGAAAGGCATTTGTTATATACGAGACAATCTCTAATTATAATAACTGTTAGCGAGGAGAAATTGCAAACCAAAAGAGTTGCTGTCCAGAGATGGCAGCACTAGTAATATCCTATACTGCGGAAGGAAATGTTGAAATATTTATAAAGTTCAATATCATACTGCTATCTATTTATTTAGCTTCAGTTAGTATTTAGCTGTTCTTTATTGTGTTAAAATAAAGAGAAGCTACAGCTATCACAGATATTATCTCAAGTCATTAAGTTATTGTATGTGAGAAAGTAAGCCTTCTGAGATAATTATATCACAATACCTTTTGTGTCTATAAAGCATGGTTTTTTGTGTATTTATAGCACATACAACATTAAGTTTTGTTGGATTTTTGTACTATATTAAGTAAGTCCTACCTTTGTAGTATAGACACGTGAGGTGTCTGTGCTTCACGTTCAAGAGGTTTCGAGTTCGAACTCAATTAAGGCCAGTTACCGGACAAGGCTTTTTCAAGTATCCTGAAAGACGAATGTCCGATAACTCTCACCTGGGCTCATTTCAGCTCCTCCTCTGCCATTACATACATCATCCGATATGACTTAACGTTAGAGGACGTAAATTATATTTTAAAAAAGACATTTGTAAACTACTATGTTCCTTCCCACGAACGTCGCACATACCATTTGATTTTAAAGTAATGTGAGAAAATTCATAAATACTTCTGGTGTACCTACCTAATATTTTAGAGGCTAACTCAGTTATTGTAATTAGTCTACTAATGGTTATTTGAATATTTGTTGCTTGAACTCGCAGACTTAGTCTTCTTATAAACCCGTATTTGTCCATGTACATCATGTTAATCGAAATATACATTGTTGTTATTATTATTGTGGGTGCAAGGGAAAAGGGGGAAACAGTAACTTCATAGCAATATGCTCAAGATTTCCTCGGGCAGCAAGCTAGGCGAAAAGACGATTTGAAAGAGACGTTTCGGGAGTGTACATCTCTCCCATCATAAGGATATTTATTAAATGTCATTACCACAAATGTATAACTGGACATAACACAAATATAAACAAAGACAAAACACTATCAAAATTTGCATTACTGAACGAAAGACTGTTTTCAGTAAATTAAATGTCAGGTCAAGAGATGGCGTGAGTACAGACAATTGACAATTGACAATTGACTCAAAAAACATAACTACTTAACTTGATGATCAAGGTGTATAGATCTGTGTTTATTAAGTCAACGGATTTCCATTTTAAGGCCGGTTTCCAAGAAGAACTGAACTGAAATCCAGCATCCGGATTAAGAATGCTTCTCTCGTAGGAAATTCCAAAGCCTCCATAACTCTCTGCTCCCAGTAACGGTTGAAGTTTGCCAAGATGACCGTCTCCCAAAAGTTGACTGTATGGTCGTTATCAAAACAATGCTCTGCCTGTCCAGACTTCTCAGGTTGCATTAAACGAATGCAACACCTCTATATTCCAGCACCATTTAATTTAGCAGAAATAAATGATCAGAGAATGAGTAAATAAATAAACTAAAAATGTGTTTGAGTACCTGTAGGAATAAGTAGACTTTAAGTATTACTCAAATGTTTAAAGAACTAGTCACTATGTGTTAGCTTTAGCACGTCCAGGACAAAACAAATCTGAGAAATGTGTAAATATTTTAAAATAATGGTGACAATACGCTACACCAGTAATTATACCTTCATATCTACTTCTACATCAGGTATTGACATATTTGTTAATTTTAAAGAGACACAACTAAATAACCAATAGAGGTCAAGTACTTCACAGTTAACAAAATGACAATATGCTACACCAGGAATTATACCTTCATGTCTACCTCTACATCAGGCACTGACATATTTGTTAATTTTAAAGAGACACAACTAAATAACCAATAGAGGTTAGGTACTTCACAGTTAACAAAATGACAATACACTATGCAGTAATTATACCTTCATGACTACCACTACATCAATTACTGACATATTTGTTAATTTTAAAGAGACACAACTAAATAACCAATAGAGGTCAGGTACTCCACAGTTAACAAAATGACAATACGCTACACCAGTAATTATACCTTCATGTCTACCTCTACATCAGGTACTGACATATTTGTTAATTTTAAAGAGACACAACTAAATAACCAATAGAGGTCAGGTACTCAACAGTTAACAAAATGACAATACACTACACCAGTAATTATACCTTCATGTCTACCTCTACATCAGGTACTGACATATTTGTTAATTTTAAAGAGACAAAACTAAATAACCAATAGAGGTCAAGTACTTCACAGTTAACAAAATGACAATACACTACACCAGTAATTATACCTTCATGTCTACCTCTACATCAGGTATTGACATATTTGTTAATTTTACAGAGACACAACTAAATAACCATAAAAAGTAATTACACTCATATTGTATTTGATGTTTTAAGTCACTTTGGAACTAGCACACCTACACATTGGATTCCATTTGGTAATCTATTTCCTTCCAGAGCACATATGGTGTATTAACAGTAATTTAAATATGCTATTACTATTAAAATTTTAGAAAAATTTGATTTAAAAGAATTTACTTATTAATTGAAGGAAACCAAAGTATAAAAGGTATGTCTCACAATTACATTTATATTTCTGAGGTTATGCTGTGTGAGCCTCATAAGGAACTCTGTGGTAATTTTTTTTATTACAACTTGATAGACCTCACTTCCAAAACAATTGCGAGATCTTAGTTTACCCATTCATTTAAGACATATTGTATTTGAAACACCTTATGTAAGCATCCCTAAACCAAGTACATTTTCATGTGATATGTTTTGTATGTGAAGTGTTTAATTACCATGATCAATCCATTGTTACAACATAATTATTATGCCTTACAATATTTTTATATCTATTAAACACAATTTGTAGATAATATTTATAGTTTTCTGCAAGTTCTGATCATTTACAAAATAGTTGATTGTATAAGTCCTGGCAGCACAGATAATTAGTTAATTATATCTAACAATATACCAACTAAATGACAATAGAACATCGGTATCGCAGCACAGAGTGTAGATACAGACTTAGATAAGTTGACACCAGTCATGTAAAATGTGAATGATTAAGAACTGAATAGACAAGGCAATCAAACTCATTTTATTGAACTGATAATGACAAAAAACGCTTAACAATTCTGTTCCACTATTTATGGAGATCATGTTTTAAAACAAGCCAATATTGTTAAATTTTAGATGAGTCGCATTTTTTACACATCTGCATCACTTTCGTACCTATTTTGAGGACATGTTTCGCAAATCTTCGTTTGCATCTACTAAAATTTAATAATTTTTCGCTTCACTGTGGTGTTCCAATACAGTTGAATCTCGATATAAGCCAATATTGACTTATAACATGACAAATAGATAGTTCTGAACATTACCACCAGACAATGCTGTGATCTGCTACAAACAACATGACAACATGATCTCCTGAAATTCTATGTAGTATGAAATAAATAATTATTAAAATGAAATGAAATATTAATAAGATATTTAAAATCAAATAAATATGTAATTATAAACATCTGCTTCATAATTAAACATTCAAGTCATGAACATTAAAATATTAATTCCAGTATATTACCCTCACATGACCTTCTCTGTTCTTGCACAAACTTTTCTTACAAATACTTTTTTCATTATCTCTCTATATTACTCAAAATAAATATTATCTGTTTGCTAATTTTCTTATCAGTGGAAGTTAATTTCATAATGCACCAGGATACAAGTGATAGTCAAAAGCTTGAAAGGCTGTTGCTATGGTTTAATTTTAGCCGTATATTCTCTTTGCATTTCCAGGACAAAACAAATAACATATTGTTATCTGAGAAATGTGTAAATATTGTAAAATACAAACAATTAATAATGATTGGCTCAGAAATGGCTAACTTCATATAAAATTGTGTTACATACATCCTGTGTTTTAACAGGATCTACATTTCAACTTAATACAGTTTTGTATCTCTCTTTGACTTTTACGGTAGTTAAAATTGAAGAGAACTTCGAAGACATTCCAAGCATATTCAAGATATATGTTCATTTGTCATCAAAATATCATAAATATTTAGTAATTTAATCAAATTTTCTAGAGATATGCTTGAGAAAAATAAAGAGTTTCAGTAAGTTTTTAATATTAGGTGTAGTGTGAAGTACAGTAAGTGTATTTTCTGCTTATTACGTACTTGGTACAGACAACAGAAGTAATTTACTTCATTCATGTTCATTCTGTTTACTAATAATATTGCAAAACATTCATCATTTTAAATTATTTTTAATTTGTTAATATGGTAATGTCAATGACAAATGTAACCTGTACAGTTTTCGTAGTACTTGTTGATTACTTTAGACTGTTTCTACTTCTTCTAACACGTACATAGCACATAGAGAATGTAGTGCATTACACCAAACATTTGATATCAAGATTTTACTGTCAAAACTAATTTTGAGACTTGCTAAATAAAAGATATGTGTTACACTTACATGACTTTCTCTACTCATGGTCCTATTCTGATATCTACTTCTTGTTATTAGTGACAAATATTTATATAAAATGTCTTATTACATATATCCTTGTAAGTACAAAGATAATAGGACCATAACGCAGTGTTTAAGTGATAGTCAAATATTTTATGAACCAGTCGTTATGTGATGCCTTTGAAATAAGATTCTCTTTACACAAACAAGAGAGGAAAACGAAAGGACTACCTGACATTTGAGGAAATATCAGTATTGAAGAATTTAAACAAATAACAAGGAATACCTTATAAATGGTTAACTCTACAAAATTGTATATGATGTAATTTTTACATTTCAATGTAGTGTACAGTTTTTTGTTTTGTAAGTGTTGATCTATCTCTAGTTGTTTAACAGTTAGACAAAGGTCAATTAGTAATGCATAGGAACTCTAAGAATATTTCAAGAAACAGTTGGTCAATCAATAATGAAATTATATCAAATTAATAAACTCTACTTGCTTGTCAGTTGTACTACATGCTTGGCAAAACGTATATTCACAAAGAAAGAAGATTACTTCATAATTTTGTATTTTTTAGCTCTGATCAACAACTGCAAGTTCACTATTCCCCCAACAGATGTCAATAGTTTACATACCCTAGCCAAGAACATCAAAAGCACCAAGAATTAGTTGGACATACACTGAAGATAGTAACAAGTTCTCAGTCCTTAAAAGATGTTCAGGTACAGTTTAGTTTGTTATGAATATTGCTTATAATCAAACACAAGTTTATAAATTATTATTGCATCACTGTTTATAATAATTTTAATGTAATGTAACACAATTGTGCCACAATGTTTAAAAATGAACTCAGAAATAAGTGTTTAAGATGTTTGTGGATAATACAGTCCTGTTTGAAAATATAAATGTACAATGCAATGCAACAACAGTTGTTCAAGTTAACAAACTAGATATAACATTTGGTTTTTCTGTTTGTTGTTATGACTATTGAGATTTACGATCATCGTAAAATATTCATAAACATTATGTAAAATATGTTACATTAACTTCAATTGTATTTGATCAATTCGTTTAAATATTTTGTTCTTAATTCTTTATCAGTTCTCTAACCCATAATTCCCAGTTACTTCAGATTACATTTGAACAGCTCTCTCTGTTGTTCTACAAACTGTTTACTTAATAACCCTTGTTAGAAAATGAGTGCAAGTATTATGTAGTGATTCATGTATTCAGGTTTTGGCTAATTTATAATTTAGTTTATTTAAAAGAAGAATACGTTCTTACCATTCTAATTATAATTTTGCAATTCTATTGTACAAAACTTGTCCCCTGCTGATATTTATGAGCTTTCTGCTTGGCCTAGTCATTACTCGACCTTGACCTAATATTCCATTGTGACCTCTGCTTCTCTAACTCTTAACTTCCTTTCCCTTGTCAGCTCTTTCTCTTTGATTTCGTCTGCTTACTTTTCCAAATTACTTATTTTGGTCTGTCCTTCTGCTTTAAGCTTTTTTATGGTTACTATGTTAGTCTGTAGTTCCTATCCTATATTAATTCCTCCAGTTCCTTCCTGGAAGATCCTCTGACTTATTATAATACACAGGTTCATTGCTTTGGTTCACTGTATTTTAACACGTGGGTTCAATGTTCATGTTTCCACATTCACTTTTGTCACCTGTTAACAGTTTCTGACTGTTTACTCACGCAACTACCATTTAGAAGTTTTAACCTGTTAACTGGGAATCCGTGACAGAAAGACCACAATATATTTATGAACTGATAGATAAATGTCGAGAAGAACTAACAACCAAACTATTAGTTCTACAAGAATATGTATTTAACATAGAGTGGGTTTTAATGAGATGGACGTTTGGTTGCAGTGACATTTTGTCTATCCCTTACGGTTTATCAGTTGTGGAAGTATGACCAAGACTTCTGACAACATTCCCAGATGATTTAAGATATACATTTCATTTCTCGAGAAATATATTTAACCTAGCACAATTTAAAGAAAATGTTACAACTCTGTCAAAATCGAAAGGTACAGTAAACGTTCCATGTAATTAGATCTAGACTGGCGATTATTCTAGAACATCTTTAAGTTCTATTCTTGGAATTTACATAAACCAAGTTTGGTATTTAACGACTTTTTATATCTGGGCAATGTTGTCTACACTCAATTGGAGAACAGTTTTCTGAAAATGCTTTACTTTTGGTTTTAGGAAGATAACAAATATGTGTTTGTGATGAATTCTCACGATCAAATATTTAGATAGATTACTAAACTTCACCCACTTACACTAAGTATGTAGTAGGGAATGTAAATCCTGTACCGAGATATCAATTTCGTACAAATAAGTATGATAAAGATAACATAACATTATAAAATAGAAGTTGACAAAAACAACTTCCAGCCTCAAGAAACTCAACTTTTATACGAGGAAAATTCTGTAAGTCTTTTTCTATTTTTAGAAAATATTTCTATCGATGTATCTGTAATGATTTGATTACAGTACTTTATATTTATTATAAAAAACAAAATGTTAAGATGCAATATACAGGAAATTACAGCTTTAATATGTTCTAAATTGTCAGATTCTTTACCACTGATTTGTGTTTAATGTTCTTTAACTTAGAAGTCATAACATATGGACAAGCTGTTAGTACATATAAATTCTAATGTTATTAAAAAGCATAATTTATGACAATTTAAGTTATCTAATTTTCCTTGAGGCCTTAGTGATAGGGCGGATTGAGGGTATGCCACGTTAAATGCCTGCAGTAGACGATGTGTTAGTTACAGTGATTGTCCGCCAGGAAAGAAACTCCGTAACTGACAACCGAACTGGAATCACTGTCCAGAGATGGTGCCACAGATAATATCTGATACTAAGAAGGATTTTGTGTAATTATTTAACAAGTTTTGTAATAGATTTTAAGTATGCTCTTCCCTAAAGCTTTAATTATATCAACCTTTATTGCCTTAAAAGGAGCAGTATCTGCAGTGAATAGGCGGATGATTTCGAAAAACATAAGTAATGCTGTGCAAGAAAGGATGTCTTCTAACGCACATATATATTTTGACCGTTTTTAGTCTTTCTTCTTATAAGCACTTTTGTTTACTTGCGAGAAAATAGGAGAATACATTAAGTATTAGCTTTAGTTAAACATTTTAAAGCTGGTCGCTGCGTAATGTCTCTCAATTTTCATGAGTGAAGCTTTGAAACTTTTAAATTTGCAAAGTTTGGCATTTATAGCAAATCATCTCACACTGATAACTACATCCAAATGCAAGTTTCAATTACTGTCACGCAACTTTACTGTTTTTAATACAAGGGGCGTCCAGAAAGTAAGTTCTGTTTCAATTTATCTCCGCTGTTGCGCTGCGATCGCAGTTCCAAACATGCGCAGTAGACGCTCTGTGTCAAGGAGAAGAAACGTGCGCCATTGTGAGATCGCTGTCAGCCACGTACGCTTTGTTGTGCTTGTTTACAATGTCGGTGTTGATTGAATATATCGCCGCTTGTGAAATCAGATCTGTGATTCGTTTTCCGAACGCTAGTAAAGTGAAACCAATTTAAATTTATCGGCAAATTTGCGATGTCAAAAGGTGTTGTATTCCTTCACGAAAACGCACGACCAAACCCTGCAAATGCGACGAAAATCATCCTACAGGTATTTCGCTGGGACGCGTTTGACCAACCCCCATACAGCCCTGACCTCGCTTCTAGCGACTTTCATCTGTCTTTGCATCTCAAATCTTTCCTTTGTGGTCAACACTTCAACAATGACCAAGAGCTAAAAGAAAATGTTTCCGACTGGATGAAGACACAGGCGGCAAACTTCTATGAAGAAGTTGTAAAAAACTTGGGCCTCACTATGACAAATGCCTGCAAAATTTCGGCAGTTATGTGGAAAAGTAGTTAAAGAGTTGTAGAATTTTGTGCAATAAATAATTTTCTGTATCGGTACACATTTTAATTGTATTACCAAACAGAACTTACTTTCTGGACGTACCTCGTAGTTTGCTTTACAGGATGATAAATATATCTCTTAACAAGGAAGAATTCAACACACAATATAAAAATATATTACTAACACTGCTTTAATTAAAGGTTTTAACGAAGATTTTATACAGAAAAGGTTAGACAAATTTAAATACCGATAAAATGAAAATGGTGTTTTCAGTCTTAAAAAAGTTAAAACCGGTAACATTTTCAAAAAATTTACTTAACATACATGAGCAAACGAAAAATTGTAAAAAAATATACAAAGAATTTGGTTCAGTACTGGAAAGTTAAAACAAATAAAACAGTAGAATGTACTACATTTTTCTAAAAAAAAAAAAAAAAAAAAAAAAAAAAAAAAAAAAAAAAAAAACTTGAGATAGCAAAAAAACCTTGCATTTATCAAGTTAACTGTTTAGAATGCGATAAGATTTACATTAGTAGGACCAAACGTAATTCAGAAACCAGAGCGAAGGAACATTTCAGAAATATTAAATATAAACAGACAGATAAATCGGCACTGGCTGATCAATGTTTGTCATTTAAACATGAAATAAACCCAGAACTTAAATTATTGAACGAACCGATAGATTTAATAGTTTGCGAGAAAATATTTATTTTGAAAAATGAAGATCGCGTGATGAATTTTGATATACCGGAAGTAGATGTCATCAATAAGTTTGAGTTGTCACCGATAGATGCCAGTAAGATATGGAGCTATTCTTCAACTTCCGGGAGTGGCCAAAGTTAGTCAGTCTGTTAGTGGTCGTTGAAAATGAAACAAAGTTGCTTCGAAACCTGTCCCAAAGAATTGTAAACAAGATAAGTAATAGTGAAGTTGTGCTACTACAGTGTTTAGTTATTCTCAATACATTAAATATCTTTTCCACTAAATATGTACTCGGTACACAGACAACAAATACTATATTATGCAACGAGACTATAATGGTAGTACTTAAAACGCCGGCAATATTACTAACCGTGCGAGCGTCTTAATTACCATTATAGTCAAGTTTGATGCGACTGTTTGTGCTCGATCATTTATCTAAATTAATAATTTCATTTCAAAGTATGAACTTCTGGTTTGAGAGATACGTTACGATCTTTATTGTTTTGTCTAAATCATTATTGCTTTGTGTGAAGTAAGACATAGTACGTAGTACGAGGCGCAGAAATACTGAGTGCTTTCCTATAAACAGCTGTTAACGTGTGACACAGTTTAACCTAAAAATATTAAAATAAAACATTTATAACATAAAAAATAAACTTACATGTATCATGAGGTATTTAACATCCGGTTCTTCATTTATACAGGTTTTCAGTTCATCAGGTGTACATGTTATGGCTTCTGTACCCTTCTGATTTATATTTTAGTTCACTGTTCAGTTTTGACTATTTAGATAAGGAAATTTGGTACCTAATGTTGATTGTTGATTTCAAAATAGAATAATGAGTCCACAAGGCCAATATTTCATATATTCGATCAATTCCGTGAAATAAACTAGACATACATTTTCTGAGAACGAATATATAACTTTTGATATTCTCTAATCCGTGAATAGTGAGTAAAATGTCTCGTATATGTTTATTGAATTTTGTGACAACAAGTTATTGGTAACATTGAGTGATGGGGTTTAAGTTCAATGTCACTGTTACTAGAGTCAGACATTTTGACTTTTATCTAAACTGGCGCTAGTAACATTGTCAATAGATACTTGCGCTTTCAAGCCACCTCTGATTGGTCGAATACCAATGTTTAATGAACAGGTGTTCTTTAATGAGACTAATTAAAGTACTGCTACCAGTCGTACAAATACAAATTTTTGACTTGCTCAAGCACAATTAGTTTACTTCATTCCCAGTTCATTCTTCTTACCAATATATTTAGTTATTTTACTACTCAACATTCATCATTTTAAATTAATTTTAAAATGCTACTTCAATCACAAATTTTACCTGTACAATTTTTGTAGTGTTTGTTGATTGCTTTAGACCGTTTCTACGTTTTCTAACACGTACATAGCACATAGAGAATGTATTATATTACACCGAACATTTGGTAACACGATTTTACTGCGAAAACTAATTTGGAGACTTGCTAATCAAAACATGTGTTGCATTTACAAGACTTCATCTACTGATTGTATTATTCTCATATCTACTTCTTGTTATTAGATATAAATATTTATATAAAATGTCTGATTACTAAAGCCCGGATTTCTAAGCAAAATAAAATAGGAAGGTAAGCACGAAAAATTAGGAAAATAAGCACAAAAAAACGAATGCTTGATTCTCTGAAAGCTTAAAGTACTCAGGAATTAAGTTTTAGTTAAATGACATAGCAACTAGCTTTAACATTTCACAATCTTTTAAAGTTTGCTGCATTCCCTTGTACCTATGTGATTGTTAACCCCGTGAACTGTAACGCCAGTTCAACACATTCGATGTTCCTTCACCTGTAAATTAATTACAGTTTTAGAGTTATAACGAACGATTTCCTCTTGGAGCTGAGGTATATTGGCCATCGTAATGAGGGAAATACAAACATTTTGGATGGGTTAAAATGGTGTAATTGAATTTGCATTTGTGAATGATGAACAGCAAAGTTTTTAATTCCCTTTATTAATAACTGGTTACAAATTCCAACAACAGCATTTACCAAATAAAGAACTTGCAATCAACAATAAATCCATGCTCAGTTGTTGAAATACCTGCATATATAGTTAATCTGGAAAGATTTGTTTCAGAATCACCGTTTACTGTTTGCGCCATATTGCCTACCTGTACATTACAGCTATCGTTCTTGTTCAATTAATAAAGAGAAATCAAATATAAGTTATATATGAACAACATAGTTAGAATGTATTACACAATTTCTTATATAAGTACAAAGATTCTTATTCATGTATGATATTACAGGTGGAGCCCTCTCTGGACAGCAGCAAACGGTCGGTTCTCCCCTGGCGGACAATTACTGTAACTAAAACATCGTCAGCTATATAACAAATTCACTTATTGTGTTACACTCATAAATCATATCCAACCGTTACACAAAGGTTTGCTTGTCCGTATGTCACAAATATGAAGTAAACTTTTACGGGGTATGGCGTTGTAGAGTTTCGGAATAAGTTTGAAGTTTCAAACAAGATTGTTATAAGTTCAAAAAAGGAATTAATGTTTTTTTTTTTTTTTAAATATAAAAGCATTGGAAAATTAAACTATAATCAAAGGATATCTGGAATATCATTAGCCATTAAGTAAGTTTACATAAATAACCTTTTTAACGGTACCTCAATTTTTGGTCGTAAGACCTTGTCTCTATCTCATGAACTAAAAGTTAAAAAGCATAACTTCGTAAATGCATTTTACGCAATTAACTATTATTTAAGTCTTCTCTGTTTGAAATTCAATTTTCCAGGACCTTTGTATCTCAAAAGTGCTAACTTTATTCTAGTAATTCATACGAATATCTCAGGACTGGCAAACGCCGCATGACCTGAACCGATTTTTATATTTAACTATATCCTTTCTGTGTATAACTCCAAATTGGTAATGAAACTTCCGCAAAATTGACCTTAAACAAGGAGCAGATGTAAAAATAAAACTTATTTTAAGGGCAGATTGAGAAAGTACTGTGAGTGTACCACATTAAATGTAACTGTTATACAACAGAGTATCCTTTAGTTACAGTGATTGTCTAACAACAAAGAAATTTCAGGTGGAAAGCAAAGTAATTATAGATCGATTTATTTACGGTGTTTTTGGGGGGGTAATGTCACGTCCTCCAACGTTAAGTCATATCGGACGGTGAAAGAAATGGGTGAAATGATGCCCAAATGGGTCCAGGGTCCATGGAGCCTAGGGCTACCCACCATTCGTCTTTAAGGATAAGAGAAATCCCCGGGAAGAACCTTATCCAGGTTACTCACCCTGACTGAATGCATTTTCATTGCATTCTTAAAACAGAGGTTAGGTTTCCTTGTTTATTGCATGGAAATAAGTATTAGTTAATATGAATACAGAGAAAATATTGAAGCAATAAGCAATTGGAGTGAGAAAGGAAGTCTTGTAAAGGAACTATATCTATATGTGAAGCATGATCTCTTTATTTATTCCGTAGCTTTTGATTTTCTTTGGAACTTTTAAGTCATTATAATGAACATCACATTTGTACATGTTTCTATCTTTACTCACAGATGTCGTTGTCACAAACATAAATGACAAGGATTTCCACTCCCATCGAAAATATACTTGACATTTATTTGTTTTACTGAGATCTCTATATTAGAGGAGTAAAATGTTGTCTGTCTCTTACAGTTTACCATTATGGTAATGTCCTAGGAATAGAGAGACTTCTGACTACATTCACAGCTCAATCAAGATATATATTCCGCTCTATATAAAATATTTTTAGGGTGTGGTACCTTTCTGAAATTATTCTATGTAAAGGATAGCCTGAGTTATAATAGATATTTTCTACTTATTATGCAAGTAGTACACAAAACAATTTATTTCATTCACCGTTTATTCATTTTAATAGCACATACAGTGAGTTTAGTGCTCAACATTTATCAATTTAAATTATTTTAATGGGATATTTCCTATCACAAAGTTGATATTCACAGTTTGCGTAGTATTTGGTGATAATTTATATATTTTTGAAGTGAAAAATTCTTTAGGCGCGTTTAGCACTTTTTGTGCGTAGTCAATTAAACTGAGCCGTCACGCTGGAATATATGACGCTCATTCGGGTGAAGTCGGCTCGAGTCGGCTCAATCCGAACTGATCCCCTCCCACACACTCATTTGTTATTTGTCTTATGTTGTCCATACCGATATACACCGTAGATTTTTGTCGCAGCCAACAGTGTATCAACAACAAGTATCGAGTTATGTTTTAACACATTTCAAATACTCCGAAAAATTCAGAAACCCTATAGCATTAGAAAAATAATTGTCTTAGGGTCCTTCTTACAAACGTCTGTCAAGTGCCGATAACCGATCCGGTCAGATAACCTTCTGTCTACATTTAGACAAGTCGACATGTCAAATTCCACTTTAAATAATAATAATAGTCAGAAACGAACCATTAGTAACACCGAAGTTCAGTATTTGAATAATTAAAACCATAATAACGAAAAATAGAGCAAATATGCTAATTATAAATAAAAGTGTTAGGAATTCGTGGATGAGATGTTTCATTTAAGATCTGGACATTTTTATTGACAATTTCTCTTTATTGTAATTAGTAAAACGTAAAATATCAATAAATTAAATGTAATAACACACAAATATTATAATTATCAAGTATTAAAATGACGCTTTGCGTTTATTTTCATCTACAACTTATAGGCTATGTTTTTCAACACAGTACAAGACCGTCCGAAGGACAAAAGATTTCGTATTTAAATTAGATTTTCTATCGCAAAAAAGATTTAAATTTATATTATTTATTTTTGAAAAATAAAAAATTAAAGACAAAACATGGAACAAAAACATCGATGTTAAGTTGAATTGAAAATGTATTAATATCAGTATCAATTGTGACAAAACATTTGAAACGAATAAGACGGGTAATAGTATATGTGTGTAAATATGTACGAACGTGTAATAAAATATGGAGTAATGAGTATGTGTACGAATATGTAATATATACCTTCGGCCACTTGGTGAATTAGCCACGACCACCATCAGGTACTTATTGCCTTTGTCGGACACTGGGAATTGTCCTGCTATGTCGACAGCGATCCGTTAGAATGGCGCATATGGATAAGCGTTTAATACACAAAAATACAGATTTCGTAAAAGAGTATAATATATGTGAAATTATTTTCTCCAATTAAGGATTTTCGGAACATTCTATGCTTCTTCTTCAAAAATCCATTATCTTTATATCTTAAAAATGCTAGTCCTATTCTTGTTGGTTCATAACAACATTGCAATTTGAAGGGCAGCATGAGCTGTCGCATATTAAAATTTAACTGTACACTTCTTGTATCTACAACAAAATGGATTATGGAAATACTGTTGTATATGTTTATTTTACGTTTGGAGGAGATGCAGAGATAAGATCTAGTGGAAGAACGGGTTGGGAAAGTACTATGAGTGTAACACACTAAATGCATTTAGTCTACAACAGACGATGTTTTAGATATAGTGATTGTCCGCCAGGAGAGAAATGTGTTGGAAAGTAATGAAATTGACAACCAAACTCGAGTTATTGATCAAAGATGGCGCCACCGCTGATATCTTATCCTGTGGAGACGGAAATGCGTAATTAATTAGAAAGATTTATAATAAATTGTCAAAATGTTGTCTACGTACAACTGAAATACATGTCTTGTTTAGTACCTGAAAATGAACAATGGCTAAAGTAAATATATAGGCAATAGTGAATGAATAAATGATTATGTCTGGGTAAGGAAGCCTTCTAAACTGAATATACGTAAACGTATCTGGCATTTCTGTGATATAGATTTTTTCCAGTTCAGAGTTCATAAATTTTTGTTGAAACTTGTGGTTTATTACATGAAAATCCATTGGATTTGACTGTTTATAAAACATTACTAGGAACTGATTTGTATATTAAAGTATTTAGTAGCATTATCTACAGTAAGACTTCCATCTCAAGTGCTGAACATAGCTGGGCATGGCTAATTACATTTTCACATTTTTACTTTAACACTCTCCTCATATACATTGTTTTCTGCCTCTACCTTCCTTCTTCAGATTTAGCAAGCAAAATCCTCCTAAGATATATACATTTTTGAAATAAAAGAACACAATTGTTAAGGGTTGCACAAAGGGACAATGTATCACGATATATGTTAAAACGACCCATATATTTTGTTCAATAGTATTTCGTCCACATCTTATGTCTTGGTCTACTGAGTACTTATTGTGTACTTGTTGTTTTGCTGAAGTCACTGAGCTACCAAGTTGTCCGTTTCTGTTTTAATGTTACAAGATTAGGTAAAACATTGTAAGACTTATATACATCCTGAACTGTCCATAAATATGGAACAAAACTAGTACAAGGAATACCAACAAGATATTAGATAATACAATTACAGTGAAAAACAAAGCATCTTTGTAGTCAAAATGATTTAAGAAGGCTTAGAATGCTGTGTTTGTAAACAAAAATAAAGTTTTGTTTACTTTGTCTATTCCTTAAGGATATTGTGACTTTGTGTTATATCCCACTTCTGACACCAGTGTGACTTTGTGGGTTCGTGGAATAAAAAGTCCAATTACACCACTCAACAATGTTCTTTATTTCCACCGACTTACAGTTAAACACTTGCCAATTACACAAAATTACTTGCTGCACACAATTACAATTTACCAGTTCGTCCGTTACAACTTCACTTGTACTCGCGATTAAACTCCGATACTCATACACAGTTCGTACAGTCTTCCGTTGCACAATCTTTTCGTTCATTAACACGTCACTGACTAACTTTTACACCAAGAACTGCGACTGTCTTCTCGCTCACACTCACTAACCAACTGATTGACCAACTCAACCAACAACTGACTGACTGACTGACTGCCCCTTGCACGACGTGTCGCTTATATAGGGTCCGCTTGCCCATCTAGAAGGTTCTCGATTAAATTGAACGTCCCGTAATTTCCAGACCCTAGTAGAAGGGTAAAGAGACGGCTCAGGGGCCCGACATCCCTCCCCTAACCATCCCTTCAGTTAGTGACAGAGACTAATGGGAGACGTGGCACGGCTGCCCTTTGGTTTCCTGACAGCTGTTGCCCTCAAGCCTACCGCTAATTGGGTGACACTGCTCCCTCCTCAAAGCTGGTCGTCCCGAACAGCACCATCGTAGCGTGCGAGGCGGTCCAGGTGTACCACCAGCATCTGCCCGGAGTCTGAGCCAGAAGTAGCGCTGCCGTAGTTTGTGAATCATTCGGTTCGCTCCCAGGTGTCCTCCTGAAGTACCGGCGTGCACTTCCTCCAAGACTTCCGGGACCTTACTCCGGGGAAGTACCAACTGTCCTCTCTGCGCCTTCCCATCGGGTGACTCCCATACCCGGAATAGCACGCACACTCTGGTCTTCAACGAGTCCCATTGGGCCCAGTGCGACCTGTAGGTGGCGCTCCTCGGTGCGATGTCCTCCCAGGTTGGTCTCGTCCCTGCGCCCACTTCCCTCAACAGTGGCCCCAAGTCTGCGTCCGCCAGCTGCTCCCTCCTCAGGCCTGCGCTATCCCAGCCTTCAGCAGGCACTGCCACAACTACTCGGACTGCTGCGGCACGCTCCTTCTCTTCCACTCTTGTGCGCTCATGGCCGTCCTGGATCTGCGATAGGACACCTCCAATGTAATGGTCGCTAGCGTCGGTGTCCACAATGAAGGCGCCACCCGGTTGTGGGAAACCCAAAATAGGAGCACTGCACAGGGTCTCCTTCGGGTGCTGGAAAGCGTCTTCGGCGTCCTCCGTCCACACATAAGGCCGGTTTTCCTCCGTCAGGCGGGTGAGGGGTTTTGCGATGTTGTCGGCCTTTTCCTCTAAATCATTAAGGCGGTCGTCTACTTGACCCATCCGCTTGCCCCGATTCGTGACGTCATCCCTCACGCCGGCCAACCGTTCCTCAAACTTGGCGGCGAGGACCTCGTTCGCCTCTCTCATCTCCGTTGTCAGTTCGGCCATCTTTGCGGTCATTGTCGTGGCCAAGTTGTTGCTTGCCGTTTCCATCTTCGCTGTTATTTCGGCCTTCATTTCTTCCATCTTCTCGGTGATGTTGTCGTTGGCCGTCCTCATTTGTTTCAGTTCCGCGGTGATGTTGTCGTTGGCCGTCTTCATTTGTTTCAGTTCCGCGGTGATGTTGTCGTTGGCCGTCTTCACTTGTTTCAACTCGGCGGTGAGGCTGTTGTTTGCCGCTTCTGTTTTCTCTGTTAACTCGTTCATCTTCGCCAGAAGCATTTCCAATGCGGATTCCATGGCTGTAATGTTCGGTGATGTTATCTTCCCGCTTCCTGACACCAGTGTGACTTTGTGTTATATCCCACTTCTGACACCAGTGTGACTTTGTGGGTTCGTGGAATAAAAAGTCCAATTACACCACTCAACAATGTTCTTTATTTCCAACGACTTACAGTTAAACACTTGCCAATTACACAAAATTACTTGCTGCACACAATTACAATTTACCAGTTCGTCCGTTACAACTTCACTTGTACTCGCGATTAAACTCCGATACTCATACACAGTTCGTACAGTCTTCCGTTGCACAATCTTTTCGTTCATTAACACGTCACTGACTAACTTTTACACCAAGAACTGCGACTGTCTTCTCGCTCACACTCACTAACCAACTGATTGACCAACTCAACCAACAACTGACTGACTGACTGACTGCCCCTTGCACGACGTGTCGCTTATATAGGGTCCGCTTGCCCATCTAGAAGGTTCTCGATTAAATTGAACGTCCCGTAATTTCCAGACCCTAGTAGAAGGGTAAAGAGACGGCTCAGGGGCCCGACATCCCTCCCCTAACCATCCCTTCAGTTAGTGACAGAGACTAATGGGAGGCGTGGTACGGCTGCCCTTTGGTTTCCTGACAGCTGTTGCCCTCAAGCCTACCGCTAATTGGGTGACAATATGTACACAGGAAGAAATTTGTCTAGTATTTACTATTTACTGGTTATGCAAATGTCTTCGAGACTGAACAGTACTTCTGTATACGGTAATCTGAGCTTGGCTGCATTTGTTTACAAATCTCCCTATTGCATATTTCTAATTTGAACTCAAATAAAAAGTTTGGATTTTAAAAAAGAATTGCCTTTTAAGTTATACTGTCCACACACATATAGATTGTCTTTTGACTAAAATAAATTCCTTGTTCAATCTCTGACGTATATTCCTGGTGAAGCTTCAGTATCCAGTTTTTGCGTAAAATACAATACTACCCTTACTTACTCTAAATATTACAACAGGTCACAAAAATCATTGGATACTACTCTCACATTGTCCGGCACACGCTCAAACACACACCAGCCAGGCTCGACCAGACACCAGCAAAGATCACCTCTCTCCTTCTCCGACACACGCTCAAACACACAAACCAGCCCAGGCTCGACCAGACACCAGCAAAGATCACCTCTCTCCTTCTCCGACACACGCTCAAACACAAAAACCAGCCCAGGCTCGACCAGACACCAGCAAGGATAACCTCTCTCCTTCTCCGGCACACGCTCAAACACACAAACCAGCCCAGGCTCGACCAGACCAGCAAAGGTCACCTCTCTCCTTCTCCGACACATGCTCAAATACACAAACCAGCCCAGGCTCGACCAGACACCAGCAAAGATCACCTCTCTCCTTCTCCGACACACGCTCAAACACACAAACCAGCCCAGGCTCGACCAGACACCAGCAAAGATCACCTCTCCTTCTCCGAAACACGCTCAAACACACAAACCAGCCCAGGCTCGACCAGATACCAGCAAAGATCACCTCTCTCCTTCTCCGACACACGCTCAAACGCACAAACCAGCCCAGGCTCGACCAGACACCAGCAAAGATCACCTCTCTCCTTCTCCGACACACGCTCAAACACACAAACCAGCCCAGTCTCGACCAGACACCAGCAAAGATCACCTCTCTCCTTCTCCGACACACGCTCAAAGACACAAACCAGCCCAGGCTCGATCAGACACCAGCAAAGATCACCTTTCTCCTTCTCCGACACACGCTCAAACACACACCAGCCAGGCTCGATCAGACACCAGCAAAGATCACCTCTCTCCTTCTCCGACACACGCTCAAACGCACAAACCAGCCCAGGCTCGATCAGACACCAGCAAAGATCACCTCTCTCCTCCGACACACGCTCAAACGCACAAACCAGCCCAGGCTCGATCAGACACCAGCAAAGATCACCTCTCTCCTTCTCCAACACACGCTCAAACACACAAACCAGCCCAGGCTCGACCAGGCACCAGCAAAGATTACCTCTCTCCTTCTCCGGCACACGCTCAAACCCACAAACCAGCCCAGGCTCGACCAGACACCAGCAAAGATCCCCTCTCTCCTTCTCCGGCACACGCTCAAACACACAAACCACCCAAGCTGGACCAGACACCAGAAAAGATCACCTCTCTACTTCTCCGGATCACGCTCAAAAGCACAGAAAATCCAGGCTAGACCGGGCAGCCAATCCACGAATGATATTTTGTCCCGGAAAGTTATGGGCTCAGGAAACTGAACGAGCCAGGCTAGAGAGGGAGAGAGGGTAAACTCGGCGGTGGCAAACTGGGTAAAGCTAGGTGCACTAAGCGCAGCTAGACGGGTATATTACTATATCAGCAAATGATTAGTTGAAACTCGTTTCACTCACCTCCCAAAACGTCAGGCGAAAGTTAGAACTGCGTCAAAGCTGGCGGCAATCCCCGACAGAAAGACCACTTTATCTTTATGGACTGAAAGACTAAATGGCGAAAAGAATTAACAAGATCTTTTCACGTATAGGATACTTACTCGGGTATTAAGTATTTTAGTTTATTTATATATCTGCTTTGTCTTATTTTAATCTTTAAGGAACTTCTGAAATATCTATGACTTTTTAAAAAGAGCAATTCACAATTGCATTACGAGGAAGGTGTTCTATATACGTTCTGCATTAGTGAATAAACATTTCTTGTTTTATTGTTAAAATGTACTGAGAAAACATTTTAATCTGATGTCAATATGTTGAATAATTCTGGCAAAATGTGTAAGTTGGTAATGAAAAATAATTTCTTCTTTGATACTCTGTGTAGACAGGAAAGACAGAATGTCACCTCAAACTGTGGAAATTATTGCAATATTTATGTCAAAATATGGAGTCCCTTGCTATACAAAAAGAAAAAGTAAAAACAGTAAATGAAATGTATAAATTCTTATTTTGTAAGAATGTCTCTAAAGTCTTGCTCATTTCAACTTTTGTGTAACTGTTAAACTCTAAGAGATAAACAAAATGGTAATATATAAATATGCGGCTTTCTTAAAAACACACAGTTCATGTCGAATATAATTTTTATGTGAAGTATCTCCGAGATATTTCTGTTGCTTGTTTGTATCTTCGTAACTTATTAACTTTATAATTTATTTTCTACAGCTGACATACTGGAGTTCAGTAACATGTATATTCCTAGAGATGGACGGTCCATAAAATGCCTAATTAACAGTCACTTGTTTACAAATTAAAAAGGCAATAACTCCTAGGATTCCAGTATCATATCACGTTTCCATATAATCTCGATTTTTTGTAAATGATAATTAATTTCTCACGTCGGCTTTAGACAGCAAATTAAAATGTATGAAGAATGACTATGCTTTAAGTTTCAAGTATTTTCTTGAAAGAAAAACTGAACTGCCAGGTAATTCACAAAAATGATTGTTAAGTATGGATTTATGATAACATTTGATCGTATAATAATCTTTATGTATTAGTCATATCTTTCTAAGGTGATTGCTTTTACATTACAATCGATTTCCCTCTCCCGGAAGTAAAACCAAATGAAAGGCAATTTTCTGTCTGAGAGAAGTATAACCATTTTTAAACTCCTAAAAATAAAAAGTAACTTGGAATCATTTCAAGACAGCAGATAATCTATGTGACATATATGATGTCGTGAAATGTCATATACATTTTTGTTATGTAAGACTTTGTTAGTTGTAATGACTACTCACGTGTGTACTGTGTCACTGACCATTTCTGTATTGACGTTACAAGATTAGATGTACATCCTAGTCTACACATAAATATGTACAGTACATACCATCAACATATTAGAAAATCTATCTTAGGACTACAAAATGCTTTACGAAGTCTTCACTGAACTCATTTAGAATGCTGTCTTTATAAAATCAAATTAAATATACTTAAGTTGGACAACGTACTTTAAGATGTACACAGAAATGTGCTGTCTAGTTTTACCAGTTATATAGATGTGATCGAGAATGAAGAGAACTTCTGTCTGAGGTGGGAGAGATTTGCTCAAAAATCTTCTTGTTGCATCATTGAATGATGAACTAAAATACCAAGTTCGGCATTTAACCGAAATTTGACACACACACACACACACACACACACACACACACACACACACACACACACACACACACACACACACACACACACACACACACGCACACATTGTCCTTTTACCTAAAATATAATTCTTTATTGAGAATCTCAAAAATACACTCCAACACTACCTCCCTTTACTATAAATACTTACCATATTAAAGCAATATCATATTATTATACAATAGGAGCTGACAAAATATATTCAATCAACTTTTCAGTTTCAGGGTCAATTCTTTGCATCAGATAATTTGTGACGATTTATTTCTATTTTCCTTTCTTTTAATATTTCCAGTTATTTCTCACTCATTCTTGATAAAAATTTAATTAATGTTTTGTCTATTTGCCTAATAAACAGGATGTACTATACAATTCCTGGCAATAGTCCCCGAAGTTCTGTATGATTTTGTTAACTTGACGTTAATGAGATACAAACATGGTCTTAGTACATAACCATCAGAGTATGCTAAAAATGATAATTTATGTCAGCTTATTTTATAGATAACGATTTATGACATATTCCTTGCTTCTGGTTCAATTTTCCAATACCTTTGTATCTTATAAACGCTAATTAGATATTTGTGCCCCCCCCCCCCCATTAAGCTAAAGGAATATCTTTGTAATTTTAAAACCGATCCGACTTTTAAACAAACATCTGTATTTATAAGGAAATGAATAAAGAAACAATTTCAAAACATATTTATTTTAAATTAGCAGCAGGCAACAAATAAGACTTTGTAGACCAGTGAGGTACGACAATGTCGTCAGTGTAACACGTTGAGTGAATTTGTTATATAGCAGACACAGTTTTAGTTGCAGAAGTTGGCCACCAGGGGAGAACCGGCCGCTTGTTGTAGTCCAGAGAGGGCTCCGCTTGTAATATCTTAAACTGAATAATTGGAATTTTAGTTATTTTGAACATTTCACAACAGATTGCAATTATATTATTTGTCTGCAACTTATGTTTAATTGTTGTTTATTGAGTAAAAAGGAACGGTAGCTGAAAGGTACTTGGAGTCAGTAACGACTAAACAACTTATTGTGTGTCAGAAACGAAGCCTTCTAAACGAATTATATATCAAAGTATTTCGTTAAACTGAAGTATTACACCTTGATCATACTTCCAATTTTGGCTTAAATTTTTGTTGGAATTTGTGTTTAATGGTAGTGTTTAACAAGTTAGGAGGTTAACAAAACCCAATAATGTAATTTACAGTTGATTGAATATTATCTCATGGGATGTCCTCCTTTTATTATTAAACTAACAAGGAATGCAGAGGACTTTAAATGATTGTGAACTCTTTTAATTCAGGTTGCTATGAAATGACTATAAATGCATTCTCTCAGCGTATCTTAGCGATACGACTTTATTTTTCAGAAGTTTAAGTACTGAGAAATGCAATCTTAAGAATTATCCGAGGATACCGCATTATCTCCTCTCCAGCAGAGCTTATTGTTGCAGATATTAAACATATCTTTGTTACTGCTGTATATACAACAACATTAGAAACGGCCAAGCTTTGCCCTGCAACTTGAACAACCATTAAAGAAGCTTCTCATTCAGCCACCTGTGTCTCTAGTCTCCTTGAAGAATACCATCAGTACACCATTTATACAGATGGCTCTCGGATAGCTGAAGGACCATATAAAATGCTAAAGTCGGATGTTCGTTTGTAGTGTTTTCACGCTCCATTCCTCTATGTTCAAACTTGCTAAAGAGTGTTCTGTCCTTCAAGCTGAATTATTAGCAATTCGCGAAGTGGTGCAACAACTTACAATGTACCGCTCGCCTTTACAGTGACTCACAAGCAGCAATTGCGGCTTTGAAAGATACAAAATACAGCAGTCCTATTGCAACAGAAGTAAGGAATCAATTATTAAGTGTTTATCATTTGTGTATCTCACGGGTCAGAGGGCACGTGGGGATTGCCGGAAATGAACGTGCAGATGAGTTTGGAAAGGGAGCGGCGACTTCAGATCTTCCAGAAGTTTACACTCTATGCTTATTTCTTATGTGAGATAAACATTGAAGAAGATCATCATCTACGACCAGAATGAACATTGGTTAAAAGTGATTGTGGTGCTTGGATTAAATATTTATATTCCCCAACGGTTTTGTGTATATATATATATATATTAATCTTGTGTTCTCTCTCAATTCTTAACTGTTATGACAAATTTTCAGCTTACTTATTTAGATTCAAAATCAAATCCACCTCGATTGTATTTGTAGAAATCATCTTCAAGATATCCCTCACATTTTATTTAATTGCCCATTTTTCTCTTTTGAAAGATACGAACTTGCATTATTGCTTCAATCATTAAGTTACACTTTTTCAAAACAACTTACACATAGTTTGATGATTTACAAAACTTATCAATATATCATGGCTTTCTTAAACGAAATATCTGTTAAGCTAAAGGATTCATCTTGATGTTTACTGTTTGTCAACTCGATATTGTATTTGGTGATGTTTTGTAACTTTATTATATTCATTTTATAATTTGTAAAATATATTCCCAATATATCTTTGGCTAACATAGAAATCACAAAATAGGATAATCAATAAATAAATTCAAACTTATTAAAAATTTTCCCTGACGTGAAGTATGGGTTCAAAATTACCATCTTTTGTGGAGTAACATTTTGTTTATATGTTACGGTTACCACTTGTACCTACGTCGAGCAAATGAGGTGAATTTTTTCGAAAAAAAAGTAACACACATAGGTAACTTTCATTCGGCAATGAAAATATTTTGGAGATATAATATTTTATACAAATCATTATTTTCTAAAACGCTCCATGTAAAAGGGTTGAGGGATATTCTTGAAAATCTACGTCTGACATTCTAGGAATTTGCTGATACTATACGTTTGAGATTATGTCGTTTACAGTCACGTAGACCTTTTCTGTAAAGTTGTTCTAACTATTGAAGATATGTACTCAATTATCAATAACTTTACTGTCTGTGTAATATAAATATTTACATGATATTATGACAGACATTACAGCTACGGCTCGTATTCAAGAAATAAACAACAATTATATAAAAGCTCCATTAAAACAACCGACCTACAGTGTGTCATAAGACCTTGTAGATAATTACAAATCTCCTTCATCAGTATAACATGTTACACGTACAGCCCTCTGTGTACGGCAACAAGCAGTCGGTAGTCAAGCAAAGCTCCCCTGGCGGACAATTACTATAACTAAAACGTCTCCTGTATAACAAAGTCAGTTAATGTACTTTCTCAGTCACAAAGATTTACTTGATCAATTGGTACAAATTTGAAATAAACGTTTACGGAAGTGTTTTATTACCCATTTCCTTGTACATACACTTGTATGTTAAATAGCCGAGTCAGTTTACAAATTACAAAGTTATTCCTATTGACTTTTGACAAATACAAAAATAACATTAGCGTTTTTAGTATATCAGAGTGTTGGGAAATTCGACTACAATCAAAGAATATCTCGAAAATGGTATTGATAAAATAAGTTGACATAAAGTGTCATTTATATTTTAGATGAATCGATTTTTTTCTATCGTTTTTAGACCCTTTGTGTCTAGTAGGAGACGATATTTTAGTTACAGTGTTGGGAGCACATTCTGATTAAATACTCTCTTATATTAAATCTTACAGTTTAATTACACGTAAATAAACTTATTAGCTAGAGCTACTCGACCTCAAGTCGAATTGGAGATTGAATTAACTTATTTTCTTTTTATATTATTCCTACTTTCTTTCAGATATTAATATAGGATAGGGTAGAATTTGATACTGGGGAGGAAGGATGAGGCAGGAGGAGACAGAGGTAGGCCAACCCCAGGAGTCATGGCAGTGCAGAGGGTAGGGTCCCTACCGTATAGCAGCTTCAAACTCCCTGCAGTCCAGCACAATGGCATCCCTCCTATCGTGACCCTGAAACAGTCCACTAGGCCGGCTCGCAGACCGTTGACTGTCCCACCGGAGGGCGAAGGTGTTTTCGAAGATCACATCAACCTGCCATGCAGCGCCGAGACGCCCACAGACTCCACCTGAAGAGGCTACCCGATGAGAGATGATGTGAAATGACAATGGCGATGAAATGGAGGGAAGGAAATTCGGGTTATGTAATTCAACTGGCGACCTTGATGATGATGATGATGATGATGATGATGATGATGATGATGATGATGATGATGATGATGATGATGATGATGATGATGATGAAGTGTGTATATAAGGGCGTCCAACAACGTGGTCATCAGCACCCTTTCAAACATTCAATCATGGCAATAGCCAGGGTTAAATTTGACTATAACATACAAAAATAAAAATAAACTGACAAATAAATGTCCAATGAGAAGAAAGAAAATAGTAAAAAACCATACATAAGAATTAATAAAAGCAAAAGAGAATAAAAAATTGTTTTTATTAATTCTGGAAATTAAAACGAATACGAAAACTTTAAACTGATTAATACTTTTTTCCTTCTTTATTATTATAAAATCTGAATATTCATAACTTCAACATCATTAATGTCCAATAGTTTTTAATGTTAAAGTAGGATTTGAGTGTTCATACCTGCCCTTCGATGGACATATGGGATTTTCCTAAAGGAAAAAAAAAAATACCTGCCCTGCGGTGGTCGATTCAATTTGCCCCTTTTCTTGGGGGGTTGGGCTAACATTTTCAGGAGGTTTGACCTTTTTCTGTCACTCTCGTTCCGGCAGTAGGGAAGGATCTGCCTTATCCATAACATTTATGGAGGAGGACTTCCTTCCAACTAATGATTTCGCTTCCAATTCCTCGAACCGACCGGAAACTGCAACCGACGAAGATGACAGTCACGGATATTTGTTTGTTTGTTTTTTTTTGGGTGGGAGGGTAGATTTAGGAAACCCAAAAAATATATTTCCAGTGAAATCTTGATATCCAATTATCTTATGGCAACCTGGAGAAATCCCCGTAAAATCTATGGGTCAGCTAGACTAGCCACGTGAATCGAACCCGGACCTCCCGATTGCGGGAGGTATTTACAATAAGTGCACTCCGAACGAAAATTGGATACCAAGATTTCATCGGAAATATATTTTTTGACACTCCTGAATCCTCCCCACAAGGAAAAATAAAACATTTTATAAAAGCCTACTCTGTGTGAGCAGAGTAACTCAAAATCAAAAAGTTGCCTTAATATATACATTTTCACTCTGCAACAATGCAGCACGAAGCACTCAACCCAAAGCTACGCTTTGCATGTAACAATTTTTTGGGAAATTTGAGTTTTGCATAAAAAGGTCCAGTAATTTTGATTAAAATAGCCCATGTTTGAATTATTTTCACGACAAATGAAATATAAAGCTAGGATTTTCTGAAAATTGAGTCCAAAGTCCTCTTAATTCTGAATGACCTTTGCACACTGCTAACATGCACAAAACATGCATCTCTTTGAAGTACAGAGTTTTGTTTGGTTCCCATTTCCAAGTATTCCTTGATATTGATTTTATTGTTTCAGTAGATACTTATACTGTTCTGTAATGTAAAGTCGTTATTTATTTCTTCGTATCTCTTGGATATGTAACGATATCAGCATTTCACATGGTCAATAGCCATCTCATGGTCAATAGCTCTTAAAAGTTTGACTATCTCTTATCTCGTTTTATCTACAACGAAGTGTGCAATAAAAGTAGAAATGGATATTTCAATTAATATGAAGGAGATAGACGAATAAATATTTGTAAGAATAGTTTAAACAATTGGTAAAAATTCTCATGTATCACATTAAATTTTTAAAATTAATGTAGAATGATCTCGAAGATTCTTTGGTTTTCCGGTGAAATTGTAGTCATCAAAGTTATTTGTGGAATTCAGTTGTTTCTGTACTCCCTGTTCAGTATATGCTAGAGAATAATAAATTTCTTCTACTTCTCTTGGTATAGGACACTGCCCTCTACATTTATGGTCATATACCCATTATGCTATTTTAGGCGTCGAGTGAGAGAGGAACAATGGATCAGAGAGAGAAATCCAGTGATGGACGATCAGCCCAGTCCCCGGATGAGAGTGAGGGAAGTAGATGAACGGAATGAGGGCGAGGTGACGAAAAGAAATTTGATAATGGAACAATTGGTGGAAAGATGGCGGGGGAAACCGAAGATCCCGGAGAAAACCAGCCCCAGCGCCGGTTGTCCATTGCATATCTCACTTTGCGGCCACCTGGGATCGAACCCAGGTCAAGCGGTCTAACCGCTCGGCAAATAATTTTCTGAGTTGTTAATTATAAAATATCTATTGGTTCACTGAGTTATACTGCTACCTCCGCATTATTTTGTCTTTTTAAACAATTTCTTGACATTTCCCGCTGTTGAGTTTTATTAAAACACACAAAGGAAATAGAACAAAAGTGGTATAAAGGTTTATTCAATTATGTTGGTATTAGTATCTTGCATAAAGATTGATTCTCGTTCGAGTTTGTTATAGGCGGTGCAGTGATCTTGGGCACTGAAATATTTCAGTGAAAGCTTTGATGCGAGTCTCTTATCGGTTTTCCCTGGCTTTCATGGCAGTGATATCTTTTGTGATTACTTCACCCTCTCAAGTATCACTGAATTGTTTATTTCACTTGTCACTATGTACTCTAGCACTATAGCTCCAGAAAGATTTTTCACTTACAATAACTTATCACGGAAATAAACAATTTGGCCTTTAATCATATTTTAATTCCTTCCTTCCTAACTTCATTCCTTCCTACCTTACTCCCTTCCTCCCTTCCTTCTTTCCTTCTTTCTTTCCCACTTTCCTTCTTTCCCTCTTTCCTTCCCTCCTGCCTGCCTCCGTCCTTCCTTCCTTCCTTCCTTCCTTCCTTCCTTCCTTCCTTCCTTCCTTCCTTCCTTCCTCCCTTCCTCCCTTCCTCCCTCCCTCCCTCCCTCCCTTCCTCCCTTCCTCCCTTCCTCCCTTCCTCCCTTCCTCCCTTCCTCCCTTCCTCCCTTCCTCCCTCCCTCCCTCCCTCCCTTCCTTCCTTCCTTCCTTCCTTCTTTCTCTCTTTCTTTCTTTCTTTCTTTCCTTCCTTCTTTCCTTCTCTCCTTCTTTCCTTCTCTCTTTCTCTCTTTCCCTCTTTCCCTCTTTCTCTCTCTCTTTCTTTCTTTCTTTCTTTCTTTCTTTCTTTCCTTTCCTTCTTTATTTCTTTCCTCCCTTCTTTCCTTCTTTCTTTCTTCCCTTTCTTTCCTTCCTTTTTTCCTTCTTTCCTTGTTTCCTTCTTTCCTTCTTTTGTTCTTTCTTATCTTCCTCCCTCCCTCCCTTGCTTCCTTCCTTCCTTCCTGCCTTGCTTCCTTCTTTCTTTCTCTCTTTCTTTGCTTGCTTCCTCCCTTCCTCCCTCCCTCCTTTCTTCCTTATTTCCTTCCTTCTCTTTCTCTCTCTCATTCTTTCCTTCCTCCTCCTCCTCCCCCTCCTCCTCCTCTGTGCAGTCATTACTGTGATCCTCGTCACTGCTTTCCAACCAATTGTCTTCAATTGCAGTTGTTTCAATTCTTTCTTCCATTAGTGCATCTTTTCTCCATTACTCCTATTCTACATCATTTACCCAATAGCATATCCATTCCATTTGCCAATTTACTGAAATCATTGGTGGCACATTTCAACGTTCTTTTGTTTCTTTTTTTAATGTCACATTTAAACAAGCAAGCAATTGTTTGACATTTGCCCATCTATAGTATTTAGATGAGGAATGTACGGAGAGACCTTTAAGGTTGCATGGTTATATCCTGACACTATTTGGTCAATCAAAAAGTTACACTGAGTAGGATTGATAGAGTCAACATGAAAAATTCAATGCCACGGCAGGGATTCGAACCACGGGTCTACTGGTTTCCGTCCAGTCGCTCTTACTCCTTGAGCTACCATGGCCAATTTTTCGTCATGACATTAAATTCTCCAATTGACTCGTGTATTTTCTGGTAAACCAACAGGGGCTCTCGCATTCGAAATACATCGTTTGTGGCGACTTACTATTGTAAGTACTTGAGTCCCAGGCTTCATCATTTTAACTCTTATTATTTAAGTTAATTGATGCAAATTATTCATTTCTTCACACTAGCCGTATACAGACATTGGATCGATAGAGTCGACATGAAAAATTCAATGCCACGGCCGGGATTTGAACCACGGATCTACTGGTTTCCGTCCAGTCGTTCTTACCCATTGAGCACGTCGACTCTATCAATCCTAGAGTGAAGAAATGAAGAATTTCCATCAATTAACTGAAATTACACTGAGTAGGCTTGTTGTCTAGAATTAAACCATACAGTAATTGTTTGGTGCTATGTTCAGCAAAGGGGATAATGTAATATTGGAACCAAGAAGGTATATCTCTTCTTAAAGAACTTAAAGTTTTGGGTATTCTGTTAAGAAGCATTATCTATGTATTCCTAGCACCAAGTTAGGAAGCAAATTTGGATTGTATATTGCGTGTAGCTATTTAGCATTATTTTCAATATTCCTTTCTTCATGAAAGTCCTAAGTTTGTCATTGTGAATTATAACTTTTCTTGCACTTTTTTAATTGCTCTATGCTCAGGAGAGTAACTGTTCCTTAAGGTATTCATATACATTAACAATCACCTCACAATTTTGGTTAGGAAGGGTCTTTCCTTTTAACTTTGTAAATACAGGAGGCATTATCACAACACAGCGTCACCGTACACCATGGCAAAGCGAGCAGGCGTATCAGATGTTTACGTGAAGTTATCGCACATGCACGGCGAGTCCGGATGCAATCTTGTCTTCTGGGCAGCAACGTCTAACACATCGGCAGGCACGAGAAATCGTATATAACGTGACTGAATGTTGTGACAAGGAGAAAGAAGAGGGGATTAAAATCCTCATTATTTTGATTATATTCATTCATCATTATTGCACTCACAAAGCAATATATTTCGTAATATCTAAAATTATATACACATAATTTTATTAGCGTAACATCATGTTTGTTAAGGGATTCACCTGTTTGTATTTGTATAGATTGATCACGCTTCAGAAAATTAGACCATATACTTCCTGCAATTTATTTCACAAGGAAAGCTTTCCATTAATGCCACTTTTTAACTAGAAAACGAACTGATAATTATTGGAAAAAGGGATGGATTACTAAAACAAGAAACTCGAAGTTGATAATAGGGACAATGATAGTGAGACATTTTTCAGTGACTGAACGTTGCTGCTGATATTACTCCCTTGCAAGTTGAGAAATCACCTTTTAGAAACTATTTCCGTTGTACAGATAGAGTGCACTAAAAAGTATTATGTTTTTTCAAATGGGAAGAGTTCTCCAACGAAAATTCCAGCGGTGCATCCGTATAGCTGTGAATGTTACTCACGTTATGACTCACGTCATTGTCATTGTCTTCATCGTCTGAGTACTGCAAATTTATTATGATAGGTTCCAAAATTTCATTACATGCTATTTCTTTCCAAAAGTCGTCTTTTTGTAGTTTCTCTGAAGTCTTACGCAGTTTTCCCAGTCTTGTTGTGTTCCTTGTTAATTTCTTCGTGAATAAGTCGCTCAACTCAGTGAGTTTAAACATATTATTTCTATTTGCAACATAATTTGAGCCCACATTAACTCAATTGGATTGTTCTGGCAGTAGTAAGGGGGAACTCGTTCGTATCTCAGTGATCCAGCTGATACACTTTCCTGTAAGAATAATTAAATAATTCTGCGTTGAATTCTCTAGAGTAAGTAGAGATTACGAACCATTCATAAACAAAGATGTAATGTGACCAGACACTTGCATGACATGCGGGCACCCAAGATAACCCAGAAGCTAATCCTAACAGCATCTAAAGCTGAGCTCCACATAATCCCCTAAGTTGTTTGGCAACAAAATTCTCCCCAACCTAAACTAAATTAAAAACACCAGGGTGCTGGGTATTGCATCCTGTCCTTTCATCCCGAAGGTACAATAATTGTAACCTCACAAAATTCATCAACCTCAAAACCTACACCATATCCATCCTACAAAGTCCCGTTTCGAATACCTTACCTGCGGTAAAACCCTTAACGGGTGGGCACGCAGCAAAAACCTTCTGGCTGTATACAGCCAGCCAGCACGTCATGGTCATGGCCATGGTCAAAACCTAGGTGGGTACGCAGCAAAAGCCTTCTGGCTGTACACAGCCAGCCAGCACGTCATGGTCATAGTCATGGTCATGGTCAAAACCTAGGTGGGTACGCAGCAAAAACGTTCTGGCTATATACAGCTAGCCAGCACCACATGACATGGCTGCCAAACCAGCAGGAACAGTATTGTTTCCTCTCATCGAATTTAACAAACACCTTGGCTTATTCAAAGTACACATTTCTTTTATCACGTCATGACAAATGTTAACGTTTCAACTCTGAATAATGTCAAATATAAGTTCACGCATACATGCCAACCAATAATGCTATTCATTACAGTGCTTACGTCACAGTGCATTGTTATAATATACTAGTATCTACTTTATTTGTATTTAGAAAACTATTTGAGCTAGAAGTATGGTTTTTTTTACGGTTATGTTAAATACATTACTCGTTCCTTCCACATGGATCAGCTTTTGCAAAATCTGAATTTTTGTCTTAGCTAGAATAGTATACATTAGAGATTGATTAGTTTGCCACTCGTCATACACCACATAGGGGAATGCAATACGACAACACCGCAGGACTCCGATTGGTTGCTCACCTAGTAGCGCTCAATGACAAACATCATCCCATTTGAAATACATAATAGTTATATTACCGTGCACTTCTTTATTTGCGGTAGTCATTTAATTACAAAAGTGTAGTTGGTTTTCTCTTTCTTTTTTCCTTGTTATGGAAATTGCAGGAGATAGGGTCGTTCAGGCTCATTTTCATACTTTAAAAAAATATTAGAACAAATAATTACGTGGATACATATTTAATGCATTTAAAATAATTTAAGTTATTTTTATGCCCACCTGTTGCGTATAATAATTGCTATTCAAGAAACTTTGCGCAAGTTTTTTTTAAATAATCTTAAACATTGCTGCAATGATATTTGTGGCATTTGTTTTATCTTACATGCATTTTCTATGGAGTAAGGAGTAATTTCTAATCTGTGGCATTTTCACTTCTTTGTCACTTCGTGTCCTAATATTTCACATGTTACTAATTTATAAATTTAACTAGGAAGATTTTGCAGATCAGGTTAGTAGGAAAAAGAATGTTTTCAGTAATGAAACAATTGTCAACATCCCATGAGCTGTTTTTGAAATTACCTACTTCCACAAATAAACCCAACTTACCTCTTTTTACATGGAATTGGTAAATTTTATATTTTTACACAACCGAGAGCAGAAAAAAAAACCGGCCTGGAGTCATGATCGTAATGGTGTTCTTTTACTGCTTTCTTTTTTTTCCTTACTTGCTGTTCCCATATTTATATGACCGTACTAATTCCTATTCAACACTAATCAAGCCTCTCTGTAACTAAGTTTGATACAAACAAGAATCAATCAGTTTCACTGGGCATGACACGTGGGGCCAGAAAAAGTCTCTCTTAATGAATTCTAATGTGATTCGTGTAACAAGTAAAAATAACGACGGCAATGTAACATGATTAGTGGCTCGACCTTGAGAGAGAGGGATGTGTGAGATATGAGTGAACTTTAGCATTAAAATCTCAAACAGCCATAGTTTTATCCCCCTCTCCTATGTTAGTGAAATCTATCTTCTTATATTATCTATTTCTCGTTTAAATTTTCATGTTAGAATTATAATTTTATTCATTTACTGCTAGCCATCTAACCTACTGGCGCTTAATGTGCTTAAACTATTTCAACTTTTCTGCCCGCCTTGGAAGCGTGGTGGTAGTGTGTCTGCTTCACGTTCAAGAGGTCCCGAGTTCGAATATCGGTCAGGGTGAATTACCTGGATAACGTTTTTCCGCGGTTTTCCCTTATCCTGAAAGACGAATGTCGGTCCAAGCTCTACGGACCCTGGGCTCGTTTGAGCATCATTTCACCCATTCCATTCATCGTTCGATATGACCACGTTGGAGGACCTAAATTATTATATTAGGCGCAATGTAACTACAACATAATTTGTGGCCCTTACCAGAATTGTTACTGCGGACAAGAAGTTGACAATGTCACGTGCAATAATTTTGTTGTGAAAACAAAAGGAATCATAATGTTTAAAGAAGTGAGCAAAAACTAGTGCGGCAAGTAAAACCATCACAATACAATATTGTCCAGAATATTTCTTTTTCAAGAAAACCAGCAAGTTATTGAATGTTCTAGTAATAATTTCATCATATAATTTTATCATAGATTTCATAATCGAAAATTGCAATCGAAAGGGTCTTACACTTATACCTCTTTGAAAGAAATGCGTTCTTCTGATTAATTGAAAAAAAAAAACATTACATCGTTCCCATTGATGAATAAACAAATATATAAAATAAAATTTAGAACAAAATAACAAAAAATAGCAAAGAAAAAAGAAAAAAACGTTGGTCTATCTTTTTGTCTGGTTTTCTAATTTCCTATTCTATTTTTTTTTTTTGTAATTTATGTCCTCCGACGTTGTCATATCGGACGATGAATGGAATGGGTGAAATGATGCTCAAATGAGCCCAGGGTCCACAGAACTTAGAGTTACCCGACATTCGTCTTTCAGGATAAGGAAAACCCCGGACAAAATATTATCCCAGTAATTCACCCTGACCGAGATTCGAACTCGGGACCGCTTGAACGTGAGGCAGACAGGCTACCACCACGCTACCCAGGCGGGCCTTTCTCTTCTCTCTTGGCTTATACTTGGAATACTAGATAATCTGTGGAACTGTATTCTCAGTACATGCTATTTCCATTTTAATCTATATTTCTCTATACCTTAAGCTATATTACACTTCCAAACTCACTGTTAAAATTGAAATTAAAATGTTTAACTGTGAAGTTAAAATGAAAATAATTGTTTTACGATATTTTCTCTGTTCTACAAAGTTCGATCCCAGGCGACCGCAAAGTGAGATTTGTGGTGGACAACACGGCGTTGGGGCGGGTTTTCTCGGGGATCTCCGGTTTTCCCCGCCATCTCATTCCACCGGTGCTCCATCTTCATCTCATGCATCATCAGTGTCACCGCCTGCGGTGCGGTATGTAGTAAAAGCGGGCGTTAAACACTACACATTTCATTTCTACAAAGGTACAAATTTAACTTCAAAGAAATTGAAAGCTCAATGACAAAAAGTCTTAAGAATTCGTGCCTTATTTTTAAGAAATACGACAACTGCATATTAAAGGATTGTACAAGTTACTTGATTTTCTTGCGATTTAAGTTTCGACCGTAAAAAAGATATCTACAACTTTTTTTCTGCTAAAAACTTTCAGGATTAAGTATATACCAAATGATATTTCTGCTTCGATTTATTCGGTAGCAAATTGTCACATTACATTGATTCTTTTTCCATATGAAGTAAAAATAAATAAAATTTCTCACATAAATATAAATCTTAAGCATAAAATAGCGACTTGGGCAACAGAGCTCAGAAATATTAAGTCCCCAAAGCAGCACATATGGGCTAGTCACCTTCTAGTTTGTTTGTTCGTTTGGTCCTATTATTGAGCAGCGCTTTAGGACAATGAATACGGCATACAGAAAACAACCTCACAAAATCAACATGAATCATTTTAATAACTAACCCCACCATACCTCAAAACATTTTTTATCACCACCATTAAACACGTAACATTTAGTTGAAAGAGGAAAACATTTTAAGAATTATTACTACTCCACATAACATTATACAATTAGTCATCCAACGAAATATGACAACCATTTGTTTATGGAGATAACAATACATTAAACCAACAGAATGATCAAGCATTCCCTTTATTGCACAGGACACTTTTAACAGTCATCCATAAATTCCCGTACCGAGTAATAGACCTTGATATATACATTTTAAGAGCAGACTTATATTTATCAAGTTTTCCTGAATATAGTAATTTTAAATATTTTGAAAAGGCATTGAATATTCTGACTTCCTTTCTGGAAACAAGTCAATCTGGCACTGGGTTTATTTAAGTGCATTCTTTCTCTAATATTTATGTTATGTACATTCACATTTTGTGTAAAGTAGTCTTGATTTCTGGTGTAGGAATGTGGCGATCCCATCGCCCACTGGGAAACCACTGCAGTCAGCCATCCGAGTATTGGCGGGAAATCAATAATCTGACATGTTTGGAAGGAAATGTCCAGCAAAAATCCCCAGACTAACAGAGAGGTGGGTCTAGACACTGAAGGTGACAGTCCAAACACCAGACTCAGGTACACAGGGCCAATCAAGTACTTACCTTAAATGTATTTGATTCAGAGAAATATAGAAAAGTAACTAGGACCAACGTTGTAAGGCAAAAGGGGATGGTGCAGAAGAAGTAGTCTTGATTTCTGATATAAAAACACATAACCAAACAGATATATTCTCAACGAAGTGTTCTAAAATGTAACATCTATCTTTAGTAATACGTATGCAGTTTTCAGCTGGTAGTACAATGATATAATTTATATAATGTAAAAACTGATCATGCGAAAAATAATATGTAATACATTAATTGGATTCACAGCAGAATGCCTTTTACCCGCCTCGGTAGCATGTCTGCTCACGTTCAAGAGGTCTCGAGTTCGAATCTCGCTCAGGCTGAGTTATCTGGATAAGGTTTTCCGGGGTTTTCCCTTATCCTGGAAGACGAATGTCGGGTAACTCTAAGCTCCCAGACACATATGACTTAATTTCACCCATTCCATTCATCGTCCGATATGACTTAACGTTGGAGGACGTAAATTAAAAGCCCCAGGGGCCTACTTCTGTAGGTACGGGTTTGGCGCACCCGGGGTCCCCAGTCAACGGTCTCCCTCGTGTGGGCTCCTCTTCGTGGTTGAGGGAGACGGTCAACAGGCCCACCCACATGTAGGCCGTGCGTGGAGACCCGTGGAGAAGGTTTATAGATTCTTTTCTGGTTTGGGGTTTGGGATTTGGTGAACGAGGTTTTTGGTAGGTTTTGATTGATGTTTTTTATGTACGTGTATTTTTAATAGGTTTTTAGAAAGTTTTATATCTGGCTTTTGCCATGACTAGTTTTTTATAGGGCGCTGATGACCGCCGTAGTTGAGCGCCCTTATATATATATATATATATATATATATATATATATATATATATATATATATATATATATATATAGTGACTTTGTGGGTTCGTGAAATGAAAAGTCCAATTGCATCACTCAGTAATTGTTCTTTATTTCCACCGACTTACAGTTAAACACTTGTCAATTACACAGAATTACGTAATGCACACAATAACGATTCACCAGTTCGTCCGTTACAATTTCACTTGCACTCGTAATTACGTCTTCTCGTCCGCTGCTTTGCTGCTCGCCAAGAACTAACTGACTGACTCTCATCCAGCTCGGCGTGTTGCTTATATAGGGTCAGCTGGCCGATCGAGAATGTTCTGGATTAGATGAAATATCCCGTAAGTTCGAGAAATCAAGGGCAGCGGAAAGAGACGGCACAGTAATGTTTTTTTTTTCAGCACCATTTGTTACAACTATAAGACAAACGAGGGGGCGTGGCGAACGGCAACCGCCCCCTGCTTGCTCGCTCTATAGGGTGTTCCGACGTTCGGGTGACACAGCTCCCTCCTCAAAGCTGGTCGTCCCGAACAGCACCATCATAGCGTGCCAGGCGATCCAGGTGTACCACCATCTTCCCTCGGGGAACCTTCTGGATGTGAGTGAGTGAGTGAATGTGGTGTTTAAGGGCCCGTCGACAACAAGGTCATTTGGGCCCCAAGTCAACATTAAAACCTAAAAACTATAAAAATTTAGCTAAAACGGTAAAATATAATAAAATCACTCAACAGCTAAAAGAACATTAAAAACGATCTAAAAACTCTTACTCTAAAAACTCTAAAAGTAATAAATATAAAATAAGTTACACTTGTTTATTAAAACCTATTTTAAAAATAAACCGCAGTGCCTTATCCACGGCCACTGGGTCGTCACCTAAAACACCTTGCAAGTCAGTCCCCAAGCCCAAAGACTGGCGAACGCGGGCGTACTGCGGGCAATGCAGCAGTACGTGCCGCACCGTGAGGCGTACTGAACACGAGGCACACACAGGGGCCGGTTCCCCTCTTAGCAGATGGCCATGAGTTGCTCGTGTGTGCCCAATTCTCAGCCGGGTGAGTATCACCTCGGCTCGCCGGTTATCCCTGCAGGATGTTTGCCAGGGTTGTACGCTCTCCTTTATACCCCGTAGTTGTGTGCCTTCTATAGCTGTCCAGGATTGCTGCCAAGCAGAAAGGAGATGGCGACGGAATAAACGTTGCACATCCTGGAATGGCACCGTAGTTGTTAAACTCCGGGGCAAACGGCAAGCGGACTTAGCAGCCGCGTCCGCCTCCTCGGTCCCTGAAATGCCCACATGGCCTGGGGTCCAAGTAAAAACAAAATGGTATCCTCGACCTAGCATTTGCGACATCTGGGACTGTATTTTTAAAACAAGGGAGTGGGCGGCAGTGTGCTGTTGCAAGGCCTGAAGAGCACTTATACAGTCTGTGCAAACAATAAAAGAGCCAGGGGCTAACTTGCAAATAAACAGGAGCATATAGTAAATGGCATACAGCTCTGCTGAGAAGACCGAAGTTGAGTCCAGAAGTCGAAATTTGTGAGCCTCACCGTTAACGAAGAACGCGCAACCCGTAGCGTTACCTAACTGAGAACCGCCTGTAAAGACCGGAACATAGTTAGGGTAACGGCCCAGTAATTCGGCAAAAAGTTGTTGGAACACCGAATGTGGAGTAGCGAGTCTAGAATTGTTTGAAAGAGCGAGATCGAACTGCGCACGATTGAGCTGCCATGCAGGATAGGGGCAGATGGACGACCTCTCCACGCGAGGCATTCGGAGGCCATGCGAATGTAGTAGATCCCGAAATCTTATTCCCATGGGGCGTGTCTGAGAACCAGGGCGCATATAACGGTGGACTAAATCTGGACACAGAACTGGTTTAAAACAAGGACGATTGGGATAACTTGCCAACTTCGAGACGTATGAGCAGAGTAAGAGCGAGCGACGAATATGCAGTGGAGGTTCGCCTGAGTCTGCATACAGGCAGTCGACTCGACTGGTGCGGAAAGCTCCTGTGGCAAGGCGGATGCCAGTATGATGTACGGTGTCTAAAAGGCGAAGTTCAGAGGCGGTCGCTGCGCCATAAATAAAACTGCCATAGTCCAGCTTGGACCGAACCAGAGATCGGTACAGCCTCAACATTACCGTGCGATCGCCCCCCCAAGATGCTCCAGATAATACCTTCAGCACCCGAAGAGAACGATCGCAAGAGGCTCGAAGGTGACGAATGTGGTGCTCCCAATTGAGTTGTCGGTCCAAGTAGAGGCCCAAGAACTTCAGGTGCGAGACAAATGGCAGGGGTGTGCCGTTCAAATGAATATCAGGAGGCGGGTGAATACCTCGTAGGCGGTGGAAGTGGATACACTGCGTCTTCGCAGCTGAAAAACGGAAGCCGGTTTGAAGCGCCCAAGCTGCTAGCTGGGTAATGGTCAGCTGCAGTTGGCGCTCAATGTGATCTATGTTGGCAGACCTATAATAGATAGCGAAGTCGTCAACATAGAGGGATGATGGAATTCCACTTCTAACGGCACTAGTGATGCCGTTAATCGCTACGGCAAAAAGGGTGACGCTCAAAATTGAACCTTGAGGTACGCCGTTCTCCTGTATCCGCTCCCGTGATATCGTGTTTCCTATGCGAACCCGAAAACGGCGAAGTTTTAAGAAGTTGCATAGGAATTCGGGTAGATGACCACGCATACCGTAATCATGTAGGTTACGGAGTATGCCGTACCGCCAGGTGGTGTCATAAGCCTTCTCCAGGTCGAGGAACACGCCGACGGCGTGCTGTTTCAGTAGAAACGCATCGGAAATATACCCCTCAAGGCGTGTTAGGTTATCGACACTTGAGCGATGGCGACGAAAACCGCATTGCAAGTTGGACAGATGGTTATGTTTTTCTAGCCACCAATTTAACCGAGCGTTTATCATCCGCTCGAAGGTCTTACAGATGACACTCGTCAAGCAAATGGGGCGGTAGCTAGATGGAAGTGTGCTGTCCTTTCCGGGTAGAGGGATGGGGATGACAATACCCTCTCGCCAGGAGGAAGGGAAAACCCGCTCATGCCAAATGCGGTTATAGATCTTTAATAGGAAACACAGCGCCTCAGATGGAAGATGTAGCAGCATCTGTCGGTGTACGTCATCGGGACCTGGAGAGGAATCCTTTGCTAACGCCAGAGAATGGGCGAGCTCGGCTGCGGTAAAGGGTTGGTTGTACGGCTCGGTGCAGTCACTATTAAAATTAAGTGGTACCCGCTCCGCCTTTTCCTTAATAGGCAGGAAGAGAGCGTCATAGCGGGCAGTTTGGCTCGTTGCAGCAAATGTGGTAGCTAGGGCTTCAGCTATGTCCTGCTCAGTGGTGCACATGGATCCGTTGATGGCAATGCCGGGAATTACCGTCCGGCGATACTTGCCATACATCCGCCGAACAGCTGACCATACTTGTTGGGTAGAGCTGCGCCGGGAAAGCGAAGACACATAGGCTTCCCAAGATTTACGCTTTGCGTTGCGCAGTATAAAGCGTGCCCTAGCGCGAGAACGTTTGAAGGCGACGAAGTTCGCTTCCGTCGGGTGCCGCTGAAAAATGCGCAAAGCACGTTTGCGTCCTTTGACAGCCAAGCTACATTCCTCGGACCACCACGGTACAGGAATACGACGTGGTGTAGGTGAGCCTCGAGGAATGTTGGATTCTGCTGCGAGCAGGATCGAGCAAGTAAAATATTCGACCATTTCGTCGATGGTGTCGAAACCGTCATCGATAAGGTTTATCAGGGAATGGAATTTTCCCCAATTAGCTTTGGAAATAATCCAGCGAGGATGTCGAGAAGGTACACATTGGCGGCCAGAAAAATGAATGTTAATGGGGTAATGATCACTGCCAAAGAGGTCGGAAAGTACTGACCACTCAAATAGTGGTACTAATGACGGACTGCAGAAGGAAAGGTCTAGTACGGAATGTGTACCATAAGCGGATGATAGGAATGTCGGGTCACCAGTATTTAGCAGAAGCAGGTCAGACTTATCGAAGACGTCTACGAGGAGGCATCCACGGGCGTCATCGGTGTCTGATCCCCAGGGCGTGTGCTTGGCATTCAAATCTCCCACAAGGAGTAGTGGTGAGGGGAGCTGAGCCAATAGAGCTTGAAGATCACGCTCTGGAACTATACTGAGCGGCGGCAGGTACATGTTGCATATGGTAAAACTGATGCTCTCCAGCTGTAGCCGAACGGCCACAGCTTGCAATGGTGTGGTGAGAGGAACGTGGGCGGCTGAGATGTTAGGCGCCACTAAGGTAGCAACGCCACCGCTTGCACGCATACCTGCAAGAGAGTCGCTTCTAAATGCAGAGAAAGACTGAAGGTGTAACGAGTGATTGGGATGTAAGTGGGTTTCCTGGAGACAAATAATTGATGGTGACCGTTGAGAAACTAAATGTTGTAGGTCTTGAGCACGAGCTCGAAAACCATTGACATTCCACTGGATTATTTCCATAAAGTGTTTTTAGCGGGCCGTTTTAACCTTTTTCTTGGCCTTGGCTGATTTTGGCCCTACTAATCGAAAATCGTTAGCCTCCTGCGACTCCGCTGATGTTCGGGAGTCAGAACTCCTACGGCTCGTAGAACGAGACCGGGATCTAATGGAGGGCGAGCGACTTCGCGATCTATGCTGTGGTCGGGATCGATTTTTCACAGTTACTACGGGATTGTTGTTACCCGCTGATGGCTTGGTGTCTGGAGTCTGTACGGCTGAAACGGAGGCTGTGCTGGTGGATATACAAACAGTCTGAGACGTAGGTTTAACGGCTAGAAAGTCAGTCTGCGTGGATGCGTGGGCGACAGGGACGTGTTGAACAGCAACAGTGGTATTAGGAGTACGGCGAGCTGCTAGTGCATATCCAGTAGTAGTGGTAGCAGGCTTCAGTTGTTCGAAGCGCCGTCGTGCCTCAGGAAAAGTCAGGCGTTCCTTTACACGTAGCTCCTGAATACTTTTTTCGTCCATGAACTTTGGGCACTGTCGCGAGCTGGAGGGATGACTACCGCCACAGTTCACGCAACAAGGTGTTCGACTGCAGTTAGGATCGTCGTGCTTCGGTAGGCCACATTGCTCACAAAGAGCAGGATTGGTACATGTGACCTTAGTATGTCCGAACCGCTGACATTGGAAACAGCGCATGGGGTTCGGGACATACTGGCGGACGCTAGCACGTTCGTAGCCACAATAGATGAATTCGGGTAATTTAGTCCCAGCAAAAGTTAGAAATACCGTACGTAGTGGGTACTCCTTGCCATCTTGTTTCCGTGTTAGCCGGTACGCCTGACAAACAAGCTGATCCGAGAGGCAACTTACTATTTCCTCGTTTGCAAGACCGTCTAGGCTGGAGGTGGTGACTACTCCTCGACAGGTGTTAAGTGTTTTGTGTGGGGCTACCCGGATAGGGTAGGAGCCCAACAAAGTCGCCTTTTGTAGTTTGCGAGACTGGTCTGCACTGGTGCTCTCTAATAGTAAGCTACCGTCTCGGAGACGCGTAGCGCTTTTGACCGGGCCGCTGATTTTGTCAACTTCACGCTTTATATAAAACGGACTGATATCTTTAAAAGTTTTCCCATCACAAGCCAAAGTCATAACTAAATAAGGGTCAATGAAGGATTGTTTGCGCGGAGACATGATGATATAGACCCCCTTCCGGAACCATCGGCGTCAGCCTGCCATCCGGGGGTTAAAGAAAAAAGACACCGAATCTTCACGGTCTGTGCCGTCATGGGGACCTCACCCATGACCGATCTCATTTGTACCTCAGAAAAGCTACCCTTCAAAATCCACTGTTTGTCCGTATGGGTAAACCGTTCACCACGCACACCCCGGCTTTATTCCCCTACCACAGGAATAACCGCCTGTGGCTCCCCGCTTTAGGCCGCGCATGCGTGTAATAGGCACACGCGGATTCAGGGGACTTGTGGTTGATTACACCGGGGTTCCGTCAGCGGTAACACGTCCGGTCCGTGATACTAACCCAACGGCAAAACGCGGCCGTCGGGAGATTACCACAGACCGGGCCCTCTAGGAGCTACGTGGGTGTACTTGACGGTGTGGACGGGCTCCGCACCTAAGGCTACACATAGGGGCAGTGCGAAGGGTCCGCTCAACCTTCACTTTTGAGACATCCGGAGAGCACACATGTCGGAAGCCGCGCTGAAAACCGTGGGACAGAACCACGGAGATAGGAGAGATCCCTGCTGGTGAGACAGGAGTTATAAACCTAAGACCTTACGTGCTAATAATAATAATAATAACTAGAAGAGGAAGAGTGTGATGCTTACTGACAAGCAGTAGCAGTGCGTGGCACAGTTGATGGAGGTGAAGGGGATGAAATGATGGTGAGCGGCTAGGGACCCCGGGATCGCCAAACCCGTACATACCGTAGTAGGTCCCTGGGGAAAATTACCAGAGCCTCTTCTGCCAGTTTTCAGGGTTACTGATGGGCCTTCTCGGCAGCCGTAGCGGTCGTGGGGTACACCAAGTCCCCACCGTACATCACCCCATCAGTCAGTCCCCTACTTCCTGTTGCCCACCCCTCGGGACGAGGACCGCAGAGGTTGGATTTTGAGGGGCACCTTCTGGATGTGGTAGACCATGTCGTTAATCCTCTTCACAATCCGTTACGGTCCTTGCCATGGCTGCTGGAGCTTCGGGCAGCGTCCCTTGGTCCGGTTAGGACGGTACAACCAGACCAGGTCACCTTGCTGGAACCCTTGGCTGTTGGCTCGCCTGTCATACCTGGTCTTCATGCGGTCGCTCGCCTTCTGGATGTCCTGGCGAGCCATCTCGTTCATGTCGTGGAGGTGGTCCACCAGGTTCTCCACATACTCGGTCACCGGCTGCTTCGCCTCCGGAGGGCTTCCAAAAGCCATGTCACAAGGGAGGCGTAACTCTCGGCCTAACATTAAGCTGGCTGACGTCATCCCAGTTGTGTGTGTAGACGAGCGGTAGGCCAGCAAGAACAGTGGCACCTTGACGTCCCAGTCTCGCTGATGGCTGGCCACGACCTTCCTCAGGTGTTCCTCTAAGGTCTTGATGTACCTTTCGTCCATGCCATCCAACTGGGGATGTAGAGGTTGCTGGAAAGAGTGAGATCGAACCGCGCACGATTGAGCTGCCATGCAGGACAAGGGCAGATGGATGACCTCTCCACGCGAGGCATTCGGAGGCCATGGGAATGTAGGAGATCCCGAAATCTTATTCCCATGGGGCGTGTACGAGAACCAGGCCGCACATAACGGTGGACTATATCTGGACACAGAACTGGTTTAAAACAAGGATGATTGGGATAACTTGCCCACTTCGACACGTATGAGCAGAGTAACAGCGAGCGACGAATATGGAGTGGAGGTTCGCCTGAGTCTGCATACAGGCAGTAGACTCGACTGGTGCGGAAAGCTCCTGTGGCAAGGCGGATGCCAGTATGATGCATGGTGTCTAAAAGGCGAAGTTTAGAGGCGGTCGCTGCGCCATAAGTAAAACTGCCATAGTCCAGCTTGGAGCGAACCACAGAGAGGTACAGTCTTAACATAGCCGTGCAATCGCCCCCCTCCCCAAGATGCTCCAGATGATACCTTCAGCACCCGCAGAGGACGATCGCAGGAGGCTCGAAGATGACGAATGTGGTGCTCCCAGTTGAGTTGTCTGTCCAAGTAGAGGCCCAAGAACTTCAGGTGCGAGACAAACGGCACGAGTGTGCCGTTCAAATGAAGATCAGGAGGTGGGTGAAAACCTCGTAGGCGGTGAAAGTGGATACACTGTGTCTTTGCAACTGAAAAGTGGAAGACGTTTTGAAGCGCCCAAGCTGCAAGCTGGGTAATGGTCAGCTGCAGTTGGCGCTCAATGTGTTCTATGTTGGCAGACCTATAATAAACTGCGAAGTCGTCAACATAGAGGGATGATGGAATTCCACTTCGAACGGCACTAGCGATGCCGTTAATCGCTACGGCAAAGACGGCGACGCTCAAAATCGACCCTTGAGGTACGCCGTTCTCCTACATCCGCTACCTTGATATCGTGTGTCCTATGCGCACAAGAAAACGGCGAAGTTTTAAAAAATTGCATAGGAATTCGGGTAGATACCCACGCATACCATAACCATGTAGGTTACGGAGTATGCCGTACCGTCAAGTGGTGTCATACGCCTTCTCCAGGTCGAGGAGTACGCCCCGGCATGCTGTTTAAGTAGAAAGGCATCGGAAATATACCCATTAAGGCGTGTTAGATTATCGACACTTGAGCGATGGCAACGAAAACCGCATTGCAAGTTGGACAGATGGTTACGTTTTTCTAGCCACCAATTTAACCGAGCGTTTATCATTCGCTCGAAGGTCTTACAGATGACACTCGTCAGGCAAATGGGGCGGTAGCTAAATGGAAGTGTGCGGTCCTTTCCGGGTCAAGGGATGGGGATGACAATACCCTCTCGCCAGGAGGAAGGGAAAACCCGCTCATGCCAAATGCGGTTATAGATGTTTAAAAGGAAACATAGCGCCTCAGATGGAAGAGGTAGCAGCATCTGTCGTTGTACGTCATCGGGACCTGGAGAACAATCCTTGGCTAACGCCAGAGAATGGGCGAGCTAGGCTGCGGTAAAAGGTTGGTTGTACGGCTCGGTGCAGTCACTATTAAAATTAAGTGGTACCCGTTCAGCCTTTTCCTTAGTAGGCAGGAAGAGAGCGTCATTGCGGGCAGTTTGGTTCGTGGCACCAAATGTGGTAGCTAGTTCTTCAGCTATGTCCTGCTGGGTGGTGCACATGGAACCGTTGATGGCAAGGCCGGGAATTACCGTCCGGCGATACTTGCCATACATCCGCCGAACAGCTGACCATACTTGTTGGATAGAGCTCCGCCGGGAAAGCGAAGACACATAGGCTTCCCAAGATTTACGCTTTGCGTTGCGCAGTATAAAGCGTGCCCTAGCGCGAGAACGTTTGAAGGCGACGAAGTTCCCTTCCGTCGGGTGCCGCTGAAAAATGCGCAAAGCACGTTTGCGTGCTTTGACAGCCAAACTGCATTCCTTGGACCACCACGGTACAGGGATACGACGTGGTGTAGGTGAACCTCGAGGAATGCTGGATTCTGCTGCGAGCAGGATCGAGCAAGTAAAATATTCGACAATTTCATCGATGGTGTCGAAACTATCGTCGATGAGGTGTATGAGGAATTGGAATTTTCCCCAGTTAGCTTTGGAAATAATCCAGCGAGGATGTCGAGAAGGTACACATTGGCGGCCAGAAAAATGAATGTTAATTGGGTAATGATCACTGCCAAAGAGGTAGGAAAGTACTGACCACTCAAGTAGTGTTACTAATGACGGACTGCAGAAAGGAAGGTCTAGTACGGAATGTGTACATTAAGCGGATGATAGGAATGTCGGGTCACCAGTATTTAGCAGCAGCAGCAGGTCAGACTTATCGAAGACGTCTGCGAGGAGGCATCCGAGGGCGTCATCAGTGTCTGATCCCCAGAGCGTGTGCTTAGCATTCAAATCTCCCACAAGGAGTAGTGGTGAGGGGAGCTGAGCCAATAGAGCTTGAAGATCCCGCTCTGGAACATGTCGCAGATGGTAAAACTGATGCTCTCCAGCTGTATCCGAACGGCCACAGCTTGCAATGGTGTGGTGAGAGGAACGTTGGCGGCTGAGATGATAGGCGCCGCTAAGGTAGCAACGCCACCGCTTGCACGCATACCTGCAAGAGAGTCGCTTCTAAATGCAGAGAAAGAGTGAAGGTGTAACGAGTGATTGGAATGCAAGTGGGTTTCCTGGAGAAAAATAATTGACGGTGACCGTTGAGAAACTAAATGTTGTAGGTCTTGAGTACGAGCTCGAAAACAATTGACATTCCACTGGATTATTTCCATAAAGAGTTTTTAGCGGGACGTTTTAACCATTTTCTTGACCTTGGCTCATTTGGGCCCTACAATTCGAAAATCGTTAGCCTCCTGTGACTCCGCTGATGTTCGGGAGTCAGAACTCCTACGGCTCATAGAATGAGACCGGGATCTAATAGAAAGCGAGCGACTTCGCGATCTGTGTGTTGGCCGGGATCGGTTTTTCACATTTACTACGGGATTGTTGTTATTCGCTGATGGCTTGGTGGCTGGAGTCTGTACGGCTGAAACGGAGGTAGTGCTCGTGGATATACAAGCAGTCTGAGACGTGGGTTTAACGGCTAGAAAGTCAGTCTGCGTGGATGCGTGGGCGACAGGGACGTGTTGAACAGCAACAGTGGTATTAGGAGTACGGCGAGCTGCTAATGCATATCCAGTAGTAGTGTTAGGAGACTTCAGTTGTTCGAAGCGCCGCCGTGCCTCTGGAAAAGTCAGGCGTTCCTTTACACGTAGCTCCTGAATACTTTTTTCGTCCATGAATCTAGGGCACTGTCGCGAACTGGAGGGATGACTACCACCACAGTTCACGCAACAAGGTGTTCGACTGCAGTTAGGGTCGTCATGTTTCAGTAGGCCACATTGCTCACAAAGAGCAGGATTGGTACATGTGACCTTAGTATGTCCGAACCGCTGACATTGGAAACAGCGCATGGGTTTCGGGACATACTGGCGGACGCTAGCACGTTCATAGCCGCAATATATATATATATATATATATATATTCAGGTAACTTCGTCCCAGCAAACGTTAGAAATACCGTACGTAATGGGAACTCCTTGCCATCTTGCTTCCGTGTTAGCCGGTACGCCTGACAAACAAGTTGGTCAGAGAGGCAACTTGCTATTTCTTCATTTGCTAGACCATCTAAGCTGGAGGTGGTGCCTACTCCTCTACACGTATTCAGCGTTTTGTGTGGGGCTACCCGGATAGGGTAGGAGCCCAACAAAGACGCCTTTTGCAGCTTTTTAGACTGGTCTGCAGTTGAGGTCTCTAACAGTAAGCTACCGTCTCGGAGACGCGTAGCGTTTTTGACAGGGCCACTGATCTTATCTATTTCACGCTTTATATAAAATGGGCTTATATCCTTAAACGTTTTGCCATCACATGCCAAGGGCATCAATAAATAAGGGTCAATGAAGGAGGTTTTGCCCGGAGACATGATGATATTGACCCCAATCCGGAACCGTCGGCGTCAGCCTGCCATCAGGGGGTTAAAAAAGAAAGACACCGAATCTTCACGGTCTGTGCCGTCATGGGGACCCCACCCATGACAGATCTCATTTGTACCTCAGAAAAGCTACCCTTCAATATCCACTGCTTGTCCGTATGGGTAAACCGTTCACCACGCACACCCCGGCTTTACTTCCCTACCACAGGAATAACTGCCTGTGGTTCCCCACTTTAGGCCGCGCTGCGTATAATAGGCAAACGTGGATTCAGGGGACTTGTGGTTGATTACACCGGGGTTCCGTCAGCGGTAACACGTCCGGTCCGTGATACTAACCCAACGGCAACACGGCCGTCGGGAGATTAACACAGACCGGGCCCTCAAGGAGCTACGTGGGTGTACTTGACGGTGTGGACGGGCTCCGCACCTAAGGCTACACATAGGGGCAGTACGAAGGGTCCGCTCAACCTTCACTTTTGAGACCTCCGGAGAGCACACTTCGGAAGCCGCGCTGAAAACCGTGGGACAGAACCACGGAGATAGGAGAGATCCCTGCTGGTGAGACAGGAGTTATAAACCTAAGACCTTACGTGCTAATAATTATAATAAAAAACTAGAAGGGGAAGAAGGTGATGCATACTGATAAGCAGTAGCACAGCGTGGCACAGTTGATGGAGGTGAAGGGGATGAAATGAGGGTGAGTGGCTAGGGACCCCGGGATCGCCAATCCCGTACCTACCGTAGTAGGTCCCTGGGGAAAAATACCAGAGCCTCTTCTGCCAGTTTTCGGGGTTACTGATGGGCCTTCTCGGCAGCCGTAGTGGCCGTGGGGTACACCAAGTCCCCACCGTACATCACCCCATTAGTCAGTCCCCTACTTCCTGTTTCCCACCCCTCGGGACGAGGACCGCAGAGGTTAGATTTTGAGGGGCTATAGCATAAGGCTCTGCGATAAAAATGGAGGTGCTGCCATGGAAGCCGAATGTATAGGGTTCGGAACCATGAACATTAGCACATCCAACACCGTCTACGGTTTTGGAGCCATCGGTAAATATTAAAAAGTGGTCCGGATAACTAGATAAAAACTCTTAAAAGCAACTGCGAATAGTTGAGGGAGCCAGCCTAGTCTTCTCGTACCGCGTCATTCCCAGATGGACGGTGATATGCCATACATCCAAGGAGGGTATACTTTCTCGCTCTTGGGAAACATCTTTGGCAGGGCGATGTAAAGTCTGCCAGGAAGCTCCCGAAGGCGAACCCGGGTGGATTTGGGTAGCGTGAGGTGTCTCAGTAAGGCGCGTCTAAAATGATGGTAAAAAGAGCGCAAACGTTGGGTGGACAGGCATACAGTGAAGTCCACAACCATGGGTTGCTAATAGAATATCACGCCGATACCGCAGAGGAGGTTCTCCAGATTGCGCGTAAAGGCTGATAACAGGGCTGGTTGGGAAAGCGTCAATAGCTAAGCGTAAGCCAGAGTTGTGGACTGTGTCTAACTTCTGCAGCACAGATGGTCGTGCTGAAGCAAACATGATACACCCATAGTCTAATTTGGTACGGATCAGGGCGCGATAGAGTCGCAGCAACACTGTCCGATCCGATCCCCACGATTTGCGACTTAGAACATGTAAGAGATTTAAAGAGCGGTCGCAGCGTGTTTTCAATTCTGTGATATGCGAAGAACAGCTAACTTTCCTATCATAGATTACACCAAGGAATCTCGTCTCATCTGCAAAAGGGAGTTGATCCGGGCCCAATCGGAGTGTGGGTAGCAATCGACCCCGATGGCGCCAAAAGTTCACGCACAGTTTTCTCAGCTGAGAAGCGAAACCCGTGTCGTAAGCTCCAATCATGAAGATTATTTAAGCATTGTTGTAGACGGCGCTGCAGAAATGATGTACGCGGAGATGTACAGTAGACGGCAAAGTCGTCTACGAATAAGCATGACGAGACCCCTGGAGGAACACACTGCGAGATAGAGTTGATCGCAGTTGCACAGTGTGACACTGAGTACCGATCCCGGAGATACTCCGATCTCTTGAAGAAAGAGATTGGACAGAACCGAACCGACACGAACTCGGAAACTGCGGTCTTTCAGGAACTCCTGGAGGAAGAGTGGCAGACGTCCACGAAAGTTCCAGGTATGCAGATGATGATGATTGCGTTTTAATGGCACTCAACTTCCAGGTCATCAGCGCCCTTAACAAAACAGTGGAGTTCCAAAAACTAAAAGGCTAAAAAGGCTAAAAGGTAAAAAGACTAAAAGACAAATAAAATCAAGATTAAAACGACTGTGTGGCAAAGACTAAAAATAGCTTAAACCATAAAAACTCAAAGCTGTAAGAGGTTAAATGTTCTAAAATCCCCTAAAGGGCTAAAATCTAAATTATAAAAGTTGTTTAAAAAGAAAGCTAAAACTTTGCCCACCGCCATCTCGTTATCCGCGAGTATCTCTGCCAAACTGACCGGCAGCTGGAGAGACCTCCGGAGACGAGTTAAGCTAAAACAGTCTAAAACCACGTTTCTGACCGTCAGCTCAGCACCGCACAGCGGGCAAACTGGTTGTGGGGTCAGGTTCAGTAAATAACTGTAACTAAAATAGCAGTGGCCAATGGGCAACCGAGCCAAAATCACTTCCGTCAAGATATCAAACAGGAAGTTGGCCACGGAATCGGAAGCACCTTAACTGTTCTAAGCCTGTTGCCACGCAGAGCAGACCACTCATCCCGCTAGCACGAGAGCGCCGACCTACGGACAAGAAGCCCAAAGTCTTCCGCAGTGACGAAGGGGATATTAACGCTGGGTTCTACGCTGGCCATCTTAACTGCCGCATCCACCCGTTCATTCCCCCGCAAATACACGTGACCAGGAATCCATGCACACACCACGCTAACGCCGCTGGTGTGTAAAACATTGAGGGTGTCCGGGATATGCTGTACAAGCGGATGGTGGTTGTAGAGCTCACGCAGGCTCTGGAGCGCGCTGAGGGATGCACTTAGGACAAGGCAGTTACCCACATTTCTGTGGCGAACATATAAAATGACTCGGTATATTGCATAGACCTCTGCATTTAAAATAGTTGTGCAGCCATGGAGACCGAATGTAAAGGGTTCCACACATGCACAAACGCACATCAGACCCCAGAAGAGCCTTTGGATCCATCGGTATAAAGGACTTTAAAATCTGTATAACGCGTTAAAACTTTTAAAATAATCTGCCGATACTACTCGGGGCATGGTAGATTTGCTGAGCAGCGTCATCCCAAGATCGACCTGAGATGCTGCACGCATCCACGGGGGGTAGAATCTTTCGCCCTTAGGGAACAACCTAGGCATGTCTCCTAAGTAGTTCCCGGAAGTGGAAACCGGGCGACTTGGGACTCAAGACGTGTGTTCGGTATGGGGTGCATACGTCGGATGCTAAGGCATGCTACATATCCCGCAACCGTAATTGCCCAGGAAAAGTTCCCGCCGGTAATGTAGGGGAGGCTCTGCCACTTCAGCGTAGACTCACAACGGGGATGGTTGAAAAGGCCCCAGTAGCTAACCGAAGGCCAGAGTTGTGCACTGGGTCTAATTTCTTAAGCACAGATGGACGAGCTGAAGCATAAACGATGCACCCATAGTCCAGCTTGGAACATATCAGTGTGCGATACAAGCGAACTAGCACTGCACGATCCGCTCCCCACGATTTCCCTCTGAGTATGCCCAAGATATTAAGAGAACGTTCACATCTTGATTTTAACTGCGCTATATGCGACGACCAGGAAAGCTTCCTATCGAAAGTCAGTCCGAGGAACCTAGTTTCATCGGCAAACTGTAAACCATGGCGACCTAGTCGGAGGAAGGGTGGTAAACGACTCTTGCGGCGCCAGAAGTTAACGCAGACTGTCTTCTCAGTGGAAAACGTAAAGCCGTTCTGAGAGCTGCAGTCCTGAAGGTTGTCTAAGCATTGCTGTAGACGACGCTCTAGGAACGGTGTACGCTGAGAAGTACAGTAGACGGCGAAGTCGTCCACGATTAAATACGATGAAACATCTCGAGGAATACAGTTAGAGATAGAATTAATCGCTATAGAAAACAGTGTAACACTTAGGACCGATCCTTGTGGGACCCCTTTCTCTAGGTTAAAAAGGTTTGATAAGACCGAGTCGACCCTAGCTCGCAAAACGTGGTTATTCATAAACTTCCGAACAAACAAAGGTAGACGTCCGCGAATATTCCAGCTGTGCAAGGTTCCTAACAGACCTGCACGCCAACATGTGCCATAAGCCTTCTCGAGATCAAAATAGACACCGGCGGTCTGGCAGTTAAGGAAACCGTTCACGATCTGTGTTGAAATGGAAACCAGATGATCTGCTGTGGAACGGCGACGGCCTAAACCACGTTGGATCTTCGTTAGTAGGTTGTGTGTTTCCAGCCACCACACCAACCGCCTATTGATCATGCGTTCCATCACCTTACAAGCACAACTGGTGAGAGAAATAGGACGGTAGTTGGAAGGCAGATGGCGGTCCTTCCCAGCTTTCAAAATGGGTATGATGGTATCAGGAAAACTGCCGTCAACCAAGACACGGTTATAGACCTCGAGTAAGAACTCCTTCCCTTCGGGAGAGAGATGCTGTAATAAGCGAACGTGGATACCGTCTGGTCCTGGTGCAGAAGCTCGCGAAGATGAAAATGCGTGTTCTAGCTCTGCCATTGTGAACTGGCGATGGTAGTCTTCAAGGTTTCTAGAAAGAAAGCAGAAACCTTAAGATTCTTCCTGATGCATAATTGCGAGGAACTCGGGTGCCAGATAAGGCCGCGCCGTGGCCCAGTGATTAGACCACTTGGCTCTCACCAAGGCGGACCGTGTTCGATCCCAAGCGATCGCAAAGTGAGATTTAAGATGAACATGACGAAGGGCGGGTTTCTCCGGGATATCCTGTTTCCCCCGCCATCTCATTCCATCGGTGCTCAATCTTCATCTCGTGTATCATCAGTGTCATCGCCTGCGGTGCCATATGTAGTAACCACGGGCGTTAAACGCTGCACTACACATTACCTGAGCTAAGATACGTGAGCGACAGCACTGCCAAGGGCGTCAGACACGTCTAACGGATCCACAACAATGCCCGAAGGAGTTTTCAAACCAGCAGTCAGAAGGTGGGTCGATTTTTCGGCCACGCGCCTTAACCTATCCCACACTACAGAACAAGGCGTATGGCGATTAGAAGATGTCACAAAAGCAGTCCATGATTCCTTTTTGCAATCGTGAATTACTTGCGGAGACCTGGCACGCATCTCCTTGTAATGAATAAGGTTTTCCAGTGTGGGGTGGCGTTGGACAACCCTAAGGGCACGCCTACGAGCACGGATTGCATTCCGGCTCATCCGTCCACCATACGTCGACGGGGATTGGGAGTCGAACGCGGAATAGACCGTTCTGCGGCGGAAAGTATTGGCTCGCTAAGATGTTCTACGAGATCGTTAACAGAGGCGCGCTCCGCATAGCTAAATACAGCCAAATGGGTTTAAAGGCGTTATCGAAACGCCAGGTAGGCAAGAGTGTGGAACACACGTTGTGTGCTACGAGACTGATAATACACGGGAAGCTGTCACAAGAGTGCAGGTCAGAGGTGTTGAACGCATCGGAAGCAAACGTAGGTTCTCCGATATGACTTAACGTTGGAGGACGTAAGTTAAAAAGGAGAATACGGTTGTTACTCTCCAGGAAGTCGGAGACAACTCCACCTCTTGCACAAGTTAGAGTTGAGCTCCAGAGAAGCTGATGTGCATTGAGGACTCCCACCAACAGAAAGGGGGTGGGTAACTAGACAACAAGATCTTGGAGCACGGTAAGTGATAGGTCAACTGAGTGCGAAATGTAGATGTTGCAGATAACCAAGTCTATCTTCGGCAGTACTATACAAGCAGCAACAGACTGGATGTCAGTGCATAAAGGAATGTCCTCCACATAAACGTCATCTCGAACACTATAGTGCCTCCGTGCACGGGAATACCTTCCTCAGGAGCACGTTCACGCCTGAATGAAGTATACCGCCTGAAGTGAAAGGAATCCTGTGGCCGTAAATTAGTCTCCTGTAGGCAAATGGATCGTGCCAATGGAGCAACAAATCGAGTGCAGGGCGATGTGCCCTAACCCCACGTATGTTCCACTGTAGCATCGCCATTATAGCAAAGGAATACTGGAATAAGAAGTTAAGGCTTATTTCACTTAACGATGACTTCGAAGGTGGCCGAATTAATTTACTCTTCCTTTTTGGTTTCGGGCTAACTTGTTTACCAGCAGCATCATCTGGTCGCTTTCCCGAAGATTTCCGGGCAACGTGGTCCGTTACCTCCTGTTCCATCTCCTCCACGGATGAGGCCCCCTGCTCGATGCAGAATTTCGGTTCAAGGACCCCGAACCGATTGGGCACGGAGATCGACGAGGATGATAGGCGTCGATCCGAGTCTTCACCTGAAGACTCTTCAGAGAAGGAACTTTTAGAAGCCCTGGAACTCTTCTTGGGGCTGGCCTGTTAGCTGTTATCTTTTACGAAGTCCGATATCTTTTAACTGGTCTTAAACCTTTTTGGTGCTGCATCATATACAATAGGCTTGTCGGTCTTGGTGGTTGAGGTTTTTGCCTGTGATTGTGCTGGCGATCTCCTGCCTGATGGAGTGGTCGGCATCAAAGGCGCAGACAAAGCTGCTCTCGTAGGCTACGGAATGATTTTCTTCGAGATGGTGGCCTCACGGATATCGCTGGTCTGAGTGGTACAGGCTTAGCAGCTATCAAGCTGTAAGTAGCGGTCCACTAGGGATAGTACATGAGTACGGGCGAGTTTCCGGGCTTCTGATAAGGATACCTTCACTTTCACCCGGATCTCTTGGATCGCCCTTTCCTCGATGAACCGTGGGCAATCTCGAGAGCTGGATGGGTGTTCTCCAGCACAATTCCCACATTTAACGGGCGAGGTGCACGCACCTTCGTTCAGTCACATCGCAGTTACAGCAGGTAGGCGTACCGTTCCCAAAATGCGCTAGAATGGCCGAAGCGCTTACACTTATAGTACCTCAATGGGTTGGGGTATATATGGTCGCACCTCAATTGCCTCGTACCCTGCCCTAATTCTTTGTGGGATATCTACCAGACCAAAGGTCAGGAACAGTGTACGGGTAGGCACCAATTCCCCTCGCTCTTTGCTGGACACGGTACACTACCGTCACACCTTCGTCCTGTAGGTTGTCGGTAATTTCTTCATTTGTCATGCCATCCAACGCACGCGTGTTTACTACACCGCGCGACTGGAGGCTCTTATCGACTGTGACGGACACCGGGTTGCTGCCCAACATATTCGTCTTCAATAGTGTTGCTGCCTGGAAGACAGAATGGGCTTCCGTGCCGTATTGCGAACGAGTACAAGATTTTACATGACCAGCTATCTTATCCAAACCCTTTTTGGATAATGAAAGGGTTCCAAGACAGAGAGTTCCTTCCTTCCTCATTTCTGGTTTCTACTAAGTAGTGAGGACCACAATGCTCAACTATCTCCTTTCCACTTACCTTTACAGCTGTTGGTTTAAATTTAGGTGCCATAGCGGTAATGTCCTCCACCATTGCAAACGTCTCCGATGGCGTGCTCACCTCCTGGGCGCCACCCCGGCTTAGATCAGAGTCCTGGCCTGGATCTTGCTCACCTGAGGGTCACACCTCCCAGTGTAAAGACAGAGGAACCCAATCGCCTTCAGGAGTGTGACAGCACAAGCAATGGCCCTTCCCCGGGACTGACCTTTATCAGCGGATCCGAACACACTCCTACATGGCCACAAGGGGCTGGGAATTACGCGGTATACAGTAACCCCTTGCGGTTCCCACTCCAACCACCCGCGATAAGTTACCCGTCAGATATTATTTCAGGGAGGAAAACATAAAAATAAAAAATAAATGGGTTCAAACACCAAAGTGGACCGTTGTTTGGGCGTTTCAAGGAACACTCTTAACTCGCAGAGGAACCCAGTCGAGAGATTACACCAGAGCCTCTTCTGCCAGTTTTCGGGGTTACTAATGGGCCTTCCCGGCAGCCGTAGCGCTCCTGGAGTACACGAGGTCCCCACCGTACATCACCCCATCAGTCAGTCCCCTACTTACTCTTGCCCACCCCTCGGGACGAGGACCGCAGAGGTTGGATATTGAAGGGCGAGGACCACAGGGCTCGACTACTTTCTTCCCACTCAACTTCACAATTGTTGGTTTAAATTTAGGGGCCATAGCGGTAATGTCCTTCACCATTGCAACGTCTCCGATTGCGTGCTCACATTCTGGGCGCCACACTGGCATAGGTGAGAGTCCTGGCCTGGAACTTGCTCATCTTAAGGTCATACCCCCAGTGTAAAGACAGAGGCACCCAATCACCTTCAGGAGTGTAACAGCTCATGCAATGGCCCCTCCCCGGAACTGACCTTTATCAGCGGATAGGAACACAGTCCTACATGGTAACAAGGGGCTGGGAATTATGCGTTACCCAGTCACCCCTTGCGCTTCCCACTCCAACCACCCACGCTATGTTACCCGTCAGACGTGTTCAGGGAGGAAAAAGAAAAGATAAATGGGGTAAAACACCGAAGTGGATCACGGTTTGGGCGTTTGAAGGAACACTCACCTCGCGGAGGAACGCAATCGAGAGATTAAACCAGAGCCTCTTCTGCCTGTTTTCTGGGTTACTGATGAGCTAACTCGGTGGCCGTAGCGGTTCCGGGTACTCCAAGTCCCCACCGTACATCACATTATCAGTTTGTTCCCTACTGCCTGTTGCCCACCCATCGGGAGCAGGACAACAGAGGTTGATTTTGAGGGGCAAGGAGTCAAGACACCGCTGCAGTTGGCGTTCCAGCAGGCAAGTGCGTCGAGAGGTAAGGCAGATAGTGAAATCGGCGACGAAAACGACGTTACCGCTGGTGGGACACAGTTAAGAAGAGGTTTAATGGCTATGGCAAAAATGGTGCCATCAGTATCGACCCCTAAGTTACTCCGTTCTCTTGGATGAAATGTTGCGAAAGAGTTGAACCAACTCGTACCCGAAATACCGGGTCCTGCATGAGCTCGCGGACAAAAATGGGAATACGTCCTCGAAAGACCCATTGGGGCAGTGTACGTAGAATACCATACCTACAAGTGTCGCAAGCCTTCTCTAGGTCAAAAATACTGTCACAATCTGGCCTTTGGTCATGAAGCCATCGATTATTTGTGTCGAAAGGCGGACAACATTATCGACAGTGGAACGGTGCCGGCGAAAACAGCACTGCGCGTTAGCCAAAAGGCCCCTTGGTTTGAGGCACCATGCCAGCCGCGCGTTTATCATGCGTTCCATAACCTTGCAAAAACAACTGGTTAGGGAGATCGGACAGTAATTGGAAGGCAGTTGACGATTCTTCCCTGGCTTCAAAATGGGGACGATGATGGCCTCACGCCAGACTGGCGGTAAAATTTCATCCTGCCAGACACGGTTATATGTCTGCAGTAGAAACAGTTTACCCTCCACGGACAAATGTTGAAAAAACAGCACGTGGACACCATCGGGACCGGGAACTGAAGGCCTACAAGAGGCCAGAACTGTGCCGTAATGGGCAGAGCTGGAAATCACTTCGAAAGGTATGCCCAAGGTGGCGCCTATAACCCGCGGCTGAACATGTGTCTCAGTGCCAACTCTGAGACCGGCTATCGGAAGCCGCTGAGGTACGCCGGCCACGTGCCTTAGTTGATTCCACACAACAGATTGTGGGGTGTTACAGTGAAAGCTCTCCAGATAGCGTCTTCATGAGGTCTTCTTACAACTGCGTATAACACGACGTGCCCTAGCCAGTAGTGCCTTATAGGTGACTAAGTTCTCCAAAGTCGGGTGGCGTTTAAACACTCGAAGAGCGCGTCTTCGCTTACGAATCGCTTGCGCGCATTCGTCCGTCCACCAAGGCACCAGAGTTAGAATAGCACGTTCGGCGGCGGTTAAAATCACCGATGAAAGTTGGTTTCGTCAACGTTGGAAAAGGCAGAGTTAGAGAACTACGCAAGGTTCGAAGTTTCCAATCGGCCTTAGCAAACTGCCACCTAGGGGGTCATGTTGAGGATGCACCAGAAGACAGTACCGTAATCTGACATGGAAAATGATCACTAGAGTGTGCATTACAAATAACATTCCACTCCAAACGGTGGGCATTATACACCAGAAGACAGTAGCGTAATCTGACATGGAAAATGATCACCAGAGTGTGCATTAGAAATAACATTCCACTCCAAGCGGTGGGCAAGCTGTACAGAATAAAAACAAATCCAAATGTGAAAAGGTGCCTGTTGTGTCAGAAATAAAGGTAGGTTCAGCAGTGCTCAAAAGGGAGAGTGAAGGCGGTCGAGGTCTACAAGAAAATCTCCCCTTGGGCAGGACCGAGGAGAGTACCAAAGCGGGTGATGTGCGTCAAAGTCCCCTACCAAAAGATACGGTTTGGCGACTTGTGACAAGGCGCAGGAAGTCACCTTCAGCTAAGGAAGAGTATGGGGGTAGAGAAGGAGTACAAATTGAAAACCGCAAACGACGAAGAGAAAGCTCAACAGCAACAGCCTGCAACGGAGTAGTAAGCGGAACAGGACGGAAGCACACATCGTTGCGGAGAATTAGGACACCACCATGAGCAGGACTGCCCTCCACCGGTGCAAGATCGAAGCGCACCGTAGAATAATTGCAGATAACAAGGGTATCCTAAGGGCGTAGTTTAGTCTCCTGCAGACAGACAAGGGATGTGTGTGACCGATGTAAAAGGTCCAGTTCCGGCCTCTGAGCACGGAGTCCACGTATGTTCCCATGTAAAAGTGCCATGTGGAGAGTGAGGAGTACGTCGGAAAGCGCAATGAACCGTGAATTGGAGCAGAACAATTACTATCTGGGCGGTTTCACGCAGTTCAGCTTGAGCTTTTATTTGCACGTCGGGCTGCGGGTGGGACAGGGGCGGCCCGGCACCTCAACCACATCTGCAGTCCCATTGCTACTAGCGGACTCAGAACATGTGGTGCGAGTCCACGAGCGAGACCGAGAACGACTCATGGGACGGTGGGTTGGTGAAGTCCTACCTAAACGGTCAGTGGTTAAGTTTAGCAAGAGAGGCCAAGGTGGAAGTCGACAAGCTATGGGACAGCGGAGCAGTATCCAGTGGAGCAGGGCGGTCAAAGATGTCAGTCTGGGTGGCGATAGAGACGTGAGAGCGTGTAGTGGTGTGAGTTTGCACTACTGCATCAAGCTTAGGTGTAGGCTTGCGGAGAGCGGTTGATGATTCAAGGAAGTGGCGGGGTGACGGGCTTCATAGCGTTTTCTCGCCTCAGCGAAGCTTAACTTCTCCAAGATACGTAACTCCTGTATTGCCTGTTGTGAAAGATATCCTGGACATCTTCGAGAACCAGATCGGTGCGCACCCTCACAATTAACACAATGGCGGTCCTGTGCACACACAGACTCGCCATGTGTAGGGCAGCCACAACGTGGACAGAGCTTGGGGCCTGACAACGTTGCTCAGTGTGTCCATATTTCTGGCAACAAAAACTCCTAAAGGGATTGGGAATATATGGGCGGATAGCCGCTCACTCGTAACCGCAAAAGATGTGCATCGATAGCACGGTTCCTTCGAAGGTTAGGAAGACCGTGCGAAGCAGAAACGGCTTATCCTCCCTCTTACCAATGAGCAGGAGTGCTGCAATAACAGCCTGATTTGATAAACACGCAACAATGTTTTCATTCAAAAGCCCATCCAAAGAAGAAGTATTAACCACACCGCGGATAGAATTTAAACTCCGATGCTTAGGAACGGTTATTGGATACGAACATAGAAGAATGGACTGACCTAGAACCTGGTTCTCAGCTCCATAAAAACAAGCATGTTCACATCGGCAGGAAAGATCATGGCATCAGTGTTTTGAGATGCCAAAGGAATTTTAGTGATTGACTATGACAAAAAACGTAAAACCATCACTACACGCTACTACTCTCAACTTCTAACCAAACTGAATGCAAGCATTCATTAAAACAGACACGAGTTAAGAAATAATTGTTTTAACACCTGCCCACAAAAGGGTTTTAGCATTGAAAACAGAGACCTGCACTATAAAGCACTGGAACATCCACCCTATTCCCAAGATTTGCCTCCCTCAGGTTTCCATCTTATCACAAAACTGAAGAAATTACATACTGGTAGCCGATTTTCATCCAATGAAGAAGGATATGCGGATGTCGATGGGTACCTTGTAGCACATCCAGGGGAACACTACAAAAGGGGGATGTCACTAGAACACTGCAGGACAAAATGTATTGATATTACTGGAAATTATCTTGAAAATGAAACTACTTTAAGTGCATGAATTGTCCTTTAATCAGGTGAAAACTTTCCATACCATCCCCATAAGGTATCTTTGATACAATATTCAAGCACATTAGCATCTAAACTGTACATCTCTTTGTGGATGTATAATTGCCACCAATGTGTTGACTGAATGCAAATCAATTGATCACTAAACTTTCTTTTATGCTCTGCCTAATTTTCACTTAAGTATCACTTTCTCAAGCTCCCTTACAATATGGTCTGATAACTGATACATTCATTTATCGCTATACCAGAATAATGGACATCACATTCGTTTAACATCTTTTCCCAAAAAAACGTACTTGAAGGTTGTTGGCACAACAGTGCATAAGAAATGTTGCTCAAAGTTAATATTTTATTCCAAAGACTTACATTTTTTTCCTAAGTGTATTAAAATATGTCTTTCTAAGTCAGACTTGCATTTCAAACACTTAACACATCTATCACACTTTCATGATCTAATGTCTGAATGAGAGTGTACATGTTTTCTTAAGCCAGGCTTCTGTCACATTAGTTGGGTTCCTATATTTAAATGTAACAGGAAATGTCTGTTTATGTTAGACCTCAGTTTAAAATACTTCTCTCGTTTTTCACATTTGTAAGTTGTATCTGAATGATGTAACAGAATATGTTGTCTTAAGCCAGGCCTCTGTTTAAAAAAACTTCTCACATTTGTTACACTCCTATGGTTTTGTATCTGAATGTAACAGAATATGTTGGTCTAATTTGTGCTTCAGTTTAAAAGACTTCTCACATTTGTTACACTTGTACGGCCTTGTATCGGAATGTAACAGGATATGGTTGTGTAAGCCCGACTGCTGTTTAAAAGACTTCTCACACTGTTTACACTTGTATGGTCTTGCATCTGAATGCAACAGAACATGTTGGTCTAAGTACTTCTTCTGTTTAAAAGACTTCTCACATTTTTTACACTTGTATGGTCTTGCATCTGAATGCAACAGAATATGTTTGTATAAGTAGTCCTTCTGTTTAAAAAACTTCTGACATTTGTTACACTGGTATGGTCTTGTATCGGAATGTAACAGGATATGTCTGTCTAAGTTGGGCTTTAGTTTGAAAGACTTCTCACATTTGTTACACTGGTATGGCCTCGTATCTGAATGCAACAGAATATGTTGGTATAAGGTGTACTTCTGTTTAAAAGACTTCTCACATTTGTTACACTTGTATGGTTTTGTGTCTGAATGTAACTGAATATGGTAGTGTAAGCCTTGCCTCTGTTTAAAAGACTTCTCACATTGTTTACACTTGTATGGTTTTGCATCTGAATGCAACAGAATATGTTGGTCTAAGTAGTTCTTCTGTTTAAAAGACTTCTGACATTTGTTACACTTGTATGGTCTTGCATCTGAATGCAACAGAACATGTTGGTCTAAGTACTTCTTCTGTTTAAAAGACTTCTGACATTTGTTACACTTGTATGGTCTTGCATCTGAATGCAACAGAATATGTTGGTCTAAGTAGTTCTTCCGTTTAAAAGACTTCTCACATTTGTTACACTTGTACGGTCTTGTATCTGAATGTAACAGGATATGTTTATCTAAGTTGTACTTCTGTTTAAAAGACTTCTCACATTTGTTCCACTTATATGGCCTTGTATCTGAATGCAACAGAATATGTTGGTGTAAGCTGTACTTCTGTTTAAAAGACTTCTCACATTTGTTACAGTTGTATGGTCTTGTATCTGAATGTAACAGGATATGTTTGTCTAAGTTGAACCTCTGTTTAAAAGACTTCTCACATTTGTTACACTTGAATGGCCTTGTATCAGAATGTGACAGAATATGTTGGTGTAAGCTGTACTTCCGTTTAAAGGTCTTCTCACATTTGTCACACTTGTATGTTCTTGTTTCAGACTGGATTTTGAAGGAATTTCCAGATCCGCCACATTCATATGATGATGTGACTGCAAACTTCGCTGTTTTCAAATGTGAAGGAATTTGTTCCATTTGATAGTTCCCTCTTAATTCTGAATTTATAAGGGAAGTGGAGATATCTCTTTCTTCAGAAACTCCTTGTGAATTTAACCTGAAATATTTAAAACCAAATTAACAACAGAGTGATTCATTTTCCCTTAAACATTTCTTATTAAAATAACATTAAAAAAATTAAATATGGAGCCATGGAAGTAAAAGCCTCTATATCTGTTTCTGGGTAATCAGTACAGCTAGGAAGTGGAGGACCTATAAACTGGCTAAAAAGGCACTTTTGAAAGAACTAAAAATATCCCAAAAGGAACTGAGTGGTGAGTGAGTGAGTGAGTGTGGAGTTTTAGGGCCCGTCGACAGCAAGGTCATTTGGGCCGGAACTGAGGATTGGAAAAATATATGTAGATGTTTTCTTAGGCGTAGTTTTGGCATGAGCGTGGTCAGGAATTCCTTCACTAACTGTGAAACTGCAGTGTAATCTACCTGTCCATTCCTAGACCCTGGGCAAGGTCATTATCAAATAAATTCAAATTTTACTGACCCAATAACATTTACATGTTTGAGTAAAGCTTGCAAACTAGTGTCATCTGTATACATATAATATAAAAAGTACACATAAAATGAATGAATAATACAAACGAAAATGTAGGTCATACCAATAAAGTTGTATTATTATGTTTGCTAGAGCTTAAAACTATACAGCTGAGATAATTCAATTATTAGTTAATGTCATCTTGTTTATATTCTTTATGGCTTTCCTAATAAGTAGGGTCCTAACATGTTTTTTGAACAATGTATTCCTTACATTTATAAGCAGAACCATTATTAACAGAGAAGTATTCATCATTCTTTAGTTTTCTTTATGAGTCACTATGTTTACAATCAACTTCACTATGTTGTATAATTGAAACGTTTTCAAGATCATTCCATTTTATCCTTAGGTGTTTGGGGACTACAGTAACATTCTTTCTCCTCCACTACTGCGGTGCTCTGATCCCTCTGCTTTCTGGTGTTAGCACCCCAAAACAAATTCAGTCTGAAGAACCTGCTAAATAAGCCACTAAAAATTCAATCCCCAACAATTTGAAATCGGGAATTTATCAGATAACTGTGAAACCTGTGATAAAAGCTACATAGGAAAAACTAAGAGAAACCTGCTAACCAGACAAAAAGAACACCAGAGGAACATAAAGTTGAAACAAAGAAAAGTCCGTTGTTGTACACCATTTTTGGACTGAAAACCACAACATTGGCCATAACATAAAACTGTTACAATATTTAAGTACACATATAGAATTGGATATTTGGGAAAAATTTTTAGAACCAAATACCGGGATAAAGTTATAAATATTGAAATCCCAGCATTAAATGAAGTATTAAAACTTAGTGCCTCTAACACCAGTTGGCAGAGGGATCGAAGCACCGAAGTAGAGGAGGAGGAAGAATGTTCCTTTAGTCAGCAAACAGCTGAGGATGAGATCGAATGATATTGAAAACGTTTCACTTATACAATAACATAGTAAATGAAGTTGAGTAGAAACATAGTGACTCATAAGTCAAACTAAAAAGAGTTTTCCTTTCCTCTTCTGAATTGACAGTGGTATTTTGTTGAAAATGTAGACTCCCCTGGTGGATACAATGTAAGTTACATAGAGGAACACAGTGAATAATAAATTTGTTTCTTTTGTTTTACTCTCTGATAATTTTGTTTTTTAATTTACGTCCGCCCCAAAGTTATATCGGATGGTGAATGAATTGGGTGAAATGATGCTCTAATGAGTCCAGGGTGCATGGAGCTTGGAGTTACCCGACATTCAACTGAAGGATAACGGAAAACCCTGGAAAAAACCTTATCTAGGTAACTCACCCTGAACGAGATTCGAACTCGGGACCTCTTGAACGTAAGGCAGACATGCTACCATCTATGCCACCGAGGCGGGCTACTCTTTGATATATATCATTGGAAAAAGAATTGAATATAGATAGCTGAATAAGAAAAAGGCAAAGAAAATGAGTTGTACGTAATTATTGCTATTGTATACCTTAACTCCACAAGTTTAAGTAGGAAGGCAGTAAAAAAACTCATATGCGACATAATTGGTTACCCCAACTAAGCCAATTATTAACATGGAAGCAGAAAATCAAGCTATCAATGGATCTCGACTATTAAACTCAATGCCAACAGAAACTAACCAAGCAAGCATAAAAATTCCAGCTATCTGGACAGAAAAACCAGATATATGGTTTTTCCAAGTGGAAGATCAGTATGCAATTTCCAATATTATGCAAGAGGATCCCAAATATAATTACCTTGTTTTGTAACTAGACCCAAAATAAGTCGAGAGCATCTGGGACATCATCAAAAGTGCAGATGCAAAAATAATACTCTGCTGCGAAAGAACGTCTTTTTAATATTATCAAAGAGAGTGAAGCAAAACAAATAAAGCATTTGCTAACAGGTCTGAAACTAGGTGACATGAAGCCAAGCCAACTACTCCGAAAAATGCAGTCGTTAGCCGGTGTAAACATGTCTGAGAAAATGCTCCGCATGTTATGCTTAGACAAGTTACTGGACTTCATCAAAAATATTTTGAAAGTGTCGCATGAAAACTTGGAAAAAATTTTCATAATGGCAGATAACATTAGCAAAATGAACTCTCATAGTGAATTATGAGAATTAGTGAAGGACCGTAAATATGAAACTCTAAAACCTAACGACATCCCTTCACAAATTTCAATTCAGAGAGCTGCCTTGGAACGACAAATTGCTGAATTTCATAGTTTTAGATGCCAAAGCCATAGCTGCACCTCAAGTCGCAAACAAAGTAAGAAAACTTACAATCTAGCTGGCAGGTATTGTGAGCACCATTTTAAATTTGTTAATCAATGTTTACCTAAAAGTGGAAACCTCTGTGCTTGTGGAACAATTTGGATAACCCTAAAAACAGTGGTAGAGTTAGCAGCAAGCTCCACTACTGAAACTATTAATGTCTGCTACAAATTCCACTTATTTGTGCGACACAAATATGCGGTTTTTCTACTTTTAGTAGACAGTGGAGCAGATGTATCCATAACTCCTGCCACCTTTAGCAATAAAATTTATGATGCCAATTTTAAATTATTTGCAGCTAATGGCTCTGAAATACTCAAATGGCATAAAAACATTGAACACTGATTTAGGACTCCATCGCCAATTTCAGTGGCCTTTTGTCACTGTTAAAACTAACAAAGGTATTTGAGATGCCAATGTTTTAAGGAAGTTCATTTATTGATCTGAAAAAAAAGCAGTTAGCTGATGGTGAGACCAAACTTAGCATTCGAGGTGAAGTCATGCTAGTCACATCAGATAATGTTATTAACACCATGTCAAAACTCACAAATTCGCAGACCTAGTATTTGCCTATCATGAGTTAACCAAAGCAAATTGGATACCTTTGGATATCAAACATGTTTATAAAGCACTATATTCCACCTGAAGACCAACCACTATATTGTAAACCTAGACAGCTGGATCCTCAAGCTTAAAATAACCAAACAGTAATTCCAGTTCATGCAGAATAATAGTATAATTTGTCCATCTTAATCCCAATGGACATGCTGACTCTACCTAGTTCAAAGAAAGATTGTGCGCAAGACAAAGACTATGGTTGCAGTGCGACCATATGGTGATTATAGGAAACTGAATGCCCAAACTATTCCAGATCGATATTCAATTCCGTATATTGATGATTTCCAGCTTATAATGAAGGGTAAATAGATCTTCAATTTCCAGATTCCAATCGCAGAACAGGACAAGTGGAAAACTGCTATATGTACCACATTTCGGCTACACGAGTTTAATTTTATACCCTTTGGACTTTGGAATGTCCCGAGTACTTTCAACACGTCATAAATGAAGCTTTACGAGGCATGGATTTCCCCTACTTGGATGACTGTTCAGTTTCAGAGGATATGGACGAACACTGCATACATCTCAAGATGGTATCTGAGAAACTAAACAAGTTTGGTTGCATATCAACATGTGTAAATCTGTCACTGGGGTAGAGGAACTTGAATTCATGGGACATTGGATTATGCCAGAAGGTTCAAGACCCCTCCCTGATAAAGTGAAAGTGATCAGTGACTTCAAGTTACCAGAGTCAATACATTAACTTTGTGTATTTCTGGGTATTGTTAATTTTTATCACAAATACCTTAAAGAGGCACCTGAGACACAAACCATTTTGCATGAGTATCTCCATGGTGCCAAGAAGCATAGCAAAAGGAAAATCACATGGACTTCATAAGCACTGCAGAAATTTCATAAATGTAAGGATGACTTAGTAAATGCAGCAATGCTCACATATTCCCTGCTTTGTCTGTAATGGTGGATGCAGTGATTTTACTGTTAGTCGTGTATTACAATACGAGAAATAAGGATTGAAACCAATAGGGCTCTTTTCAAAGAAATTAAATAAAGCAAACAGAGAATACAGTACCTATGATCATGACAGTACCTATGTTAAGAATCTATCTCTCTTATTTAAGTTAATTGGGGGAAATTAATCATTTCTTCATACTAGCCGTACATAAGCTAAGGTTTTGTATGGATAGAGTCAACATAAAAAATTCAATGCCATGGCCAGGATTTGAAACACGGATCTCCGGGTTTTCGTCCAGTCGCTCTAACCCATTGAGCTACCATGGCCAACATGCTGACCTGTCAGGATGGCCATGGTAGCTCAATGGGTTAGAGCGACTGGACGAAAACCAGGAGATCCGTGGTTCAAATCCCGGCCATGGCACTGAATTTTTCATGTTGACTCAATCCATCTATCTCTCTGTCAAATATTTTAAGCATTTCTTAGAAGGAAGAAAATTTACAATAGTTACAGACCACAAGCCACTGATGTTCACATTTCAAAAGAAGAATGAAAAGTCATCTCCACGACAACAGTGCCACCTCCAATATATTTCCTAGTTTAGCACAACTATTCAGCACATCAGTGGAAAAGACAGCATTGCGGCATATCACCCGTCACGAATTTAAACTGTATCACTCATTGACAATCATATTGTAGCTGAAAGCCAACATGAAGACGCTCAACTCATTCAACTCAGAGGAAAACCAGACTCTAGTGTTTAAGAGTTAACAACTTCCATGAGCAAAGTTATTATGGTGTGACACTTCAACTGATAAAATTAGCCCATACATTCCAAAAGAATTCCGTGAACAGTTTTTTCTTCAAATTCACAACTTATCATACCCATGAATAAAGACCAATGTTTCTCTTATGACAAATTTATCTGGCCAGGTATCAGAAATGATGTGAAGAAATGGACTCAGACCTGTATGGGATGTCAAAGATATAAAATAACAAGACATACCGAAGCACTGAGTAGCCATTTCCAAGATTCTGGTGATAGGTTCACCACAGTTCACATCAACATCTTTGGACCATTTCCACCTTCTGATGGCTACCTCTATTTAACATGCATAGATCGCTACACTAACTGGATGGAAGCAGTAACAATGAGAAATATGATAGCGGAAAATGTTTCCAAATAGTTTTATAATCACTGGTTGACAATTTGGAGTTCCAGCTAATTTAGTCACGGATCAAGGCAGGCAATTTGAAAGTCAGTTATTTAAGAAACTTTCTGCATTGTGTGGTGTTGAACTCAAATGCACCATACTGTATTATCCACAGTGCTATGGAAAAATTGAGCAGATGCATCGGATAACTGAAACAGCCATAAAAGCCCATACCCTCTCCACAGTGTTGCTAGGCATGCATCACTCCGGGAGGACTCTGGCAGTTTAGTTGCACTGGTGGTCAATGGCACACATATCTGACTTCCAAGTGAATTCTTTAATGAAAAAAAAAAACAAAAGCTGAACTGGCAACCTTGGCCTCCAACCTTCAGCATTACGTGCAACAACTGAGACTTGCGAAAGTGAAGCACAAAACTTCTAGAACTCTCTTCATCCACAAGAACTTAAGTGACTGTAACCATGTGATTTTGAGAGTGGACAGAGTGAAGAAACCATTACAACCCCTGTATGAAGGTCCCTTCAAAATAATGTTCAAAACTAATTAATACTATGCCCCCAGCCTAAGAAACAGGACTGTGAATATTTCTATTAATTGCCTGAAACCAGCATTCATGTCAGCAGTAGATGACGGAACCCCAATAACTGGAGATAATGGACAACCAGCAGTGTTATATAGACCCTGTTCTTCTGGTAAAACAACAGACCTGCCATACCGTACCAAAAAGAGAACAAGTCTTGCAGTCGGAGAACAGTCAAGTTTCCTGCTAAATACTTAAGACATTTTTGTACGTAGATTATGGACATGTGATTTTCTTTAATACTGTAGTGTGTTAGTGTTTTCTATCCTCTTTTACTGGGGAGCGGTTGGTGCAGGCTCTCCTAGTGGACATGATATTAAGTTACATAGAAGAACACAATGAATAATAAATTTCTCTTTTTGTTTTGTCTTACTCTGATATACATCATCTTTGTAAAAAAAAAAAGTTGCATATAGATGGATGAATAAGAAAGTGACAAAGAAAATGTGTTGTATGTGATTATTGGTATTATATACCAAAACTCCACGAGTTGAGCAGGAAGGCAGTAACATATACTGTTCTTACAGTTGAAGCCGAAACTGTAAATACACAGAATATTGAAATAATATAATTTGGAAATCAGTCCATGTTAAAAAGCTACATCTAGTGTTGGCTTAGATTCGTTCTAAAAGTGTCAGTACGGGATGAAAATGTTCAAGCAGGTAGTAATGGTCAGCGACCAGGTACTTTAGCATTCCCCGAGAGCAGGTTTCCCGGAAAACTGCTCTGCAAAACCTGATCGATTAAGAAAAGTGAAAGGGCACTCACTTGGCGTGGTGATGCTAAGATTCGCGCTGAAACTGGTAGAGGAAGAGAGGGACACTTGCGTAGCAACTCTCGTCGAAGGAGGTTGGTCCAGTGGCTGTTGGCCGTCACTGACCGACAGTATATTACACTGCGATAAGTTAGTGAATTTACTCTGCAGTCGTAGTAACGACATATCGGCAAACCTTTATTCAAAGTTGTGTGAATAAACAGCAGTTAAAGGAAATGCTCTGGTTTTTCTGTGCAAAACCCGTGCATACCCAGAGTTTAAGATCTATGCGGAGCAGCTGAGGAAAATAAAACAACGAGAAGCAGCATTTCGCTCGTAACAGTTAAATCGAACGTGGAGTAATAGTATTCCACATTCTACCAAACAGCGACGAGATGACAGATCAACCACGTGTTTGTTTAATAGCCGCTGCATGGTCATTGTCACAATGCTGTTCAAATATAACAGGATTCTTAGAGAGGGTTTACTAGCTTCTCTCTTGGTGCTAATGACTTCGATACTATAGAAAGTTTCTCTCAGCTGCTACCTGCTGTAGCCAATCTTACGAGTGCATTTTAGAAATTGGAATATAAGCTAGACTCTGTTGAACAGGAAAAGATTAGTAAAAAGCAGTTGAATTTGAAAGAAAAAGGAAGAAAAAATCAACAGTTTAACAAAACAAAGGAACCTTAATAGAAAAAAATAGCTAAAAATGCAAAAAGGACAAATAAAAAATAAAATCTCAAATTCCTATAACTAGTAAACAGCAACCATACACAATCATTATATCCATGTCTCTTTAAACTTCATGCTTATTGTTTACAAAAATGATCAGGAAACTTATCTAAGTTTTCAAGTTGTACAGAGGAGAACCGAGGTTCAAACTTTCAGAAATTACTTGCTTTATATTATTTCAATAGTCATGTGATAAATATAAACTGAACAACATCCGTAATTAGCTTTGTTACTTTTAAAACTTGAGGCCTTAAACATGGTACACCTACACAAATATAATTATTTGCAACAAAAACTTCACTTATCTTAAGAAATGGTGTAAGTTTTCTTATTAAGGGAAGTTTTTGCTTCAAATAGTTATATTTGTGTAGTATTTGCTGCTTCAGTGTAGCTAGGTTCATTTTTTATGTAATTAAGATAAATGTTTTCTACTTCTTTCCTTCTGCTGATTAGCTAAGCTCTTTGTGTCACAGTTTTACTTGGTTGGCATGTGACAACCGAAACCTGGCACATGCCTGCACTCAATCTTCAAGGCATAGAGAAAGTTAAATCATACATTAAGGTGGACAAGAAGTTATAAGATACAAAGCTTCTTGAATTTTAGCACAGAGGCCATCTTTTCTCCTTCACACATCCACAAGCAAAGTGGAATGCAACTACCTTTTTTCTCTCAGCCCACATTATCTCAATAGGGCTCAAATCTGACAAAGAGGTATGATTAACAATCATCTTTGCCTTATATGTGCAAGAAAATATAACCTTGTCTGAGAATTTTGGATAGAGTCAAACTGAAAAATTCAATGCCATAGCCGGGGTTGGAACCACAGTTTCGTAGTTTCTGTCCAGTTCATGAACTTCTGTTCATGATTAAGTAAGCCTGCCTCGGTAGCATAGATGGTAGCATGTCTGCCTCATGTTTAGGAGCTCCTGAATTTGAATCTCAGTCAGGGTGAATTACCTGGATAAGATTTCCCCGGGGTTTTCCCTTATAAATATTAAAAGCAGAAGCATTATTAACAGTGAAGTATTCTTCATATTTAAGTTTGATTTATGAGTCACTATGTTTACACTCAAACTTCATTTACTTGTTTTCCCTTATCCTGAAAGACTAACGTTGGGTAGCTCTAAGCTCCATGGATCCCAGGCTCATTTGAGCATCATTTCACCCCTTTCGTTCATCATCCAAATTGACGTAACGTTGGAGGACGTAAATTTCAAAAAATAAATAATGATTAAGTAATAAAAAATGATCTGCCACAGCTGATTTTGTCGATGTGTGTGTACCTAATATTTGTAAAATGTTCTTTCATTTTGGTTTCCAAATTACATTTGGTCCTTCTAATGTATGTATACCCAGTAGCAAGCTAAACAGTTAAATTGATAAATGCAAGATTTTTTTTTTATTTTTGGAAATTTTATATATTTTTAAATTTGAGTAATTTGTTTTATATTTATTTTGAGCAACCAAGATTATACCAAATTCTTTAATAACTTTTATATAGTATACTTTATATACTAGGTAATATCTGAAGTACTTTTAATTTAAATATTAAAATATGAATGAGACAATGTTGAGTCTTAAAGCTTCACATACATTAAGTTGTAAGTTCTTGGAACATTTTTGAGAGCATTCATCACCATCCTTAGCATGATAATCTCTTCCTCCTCTTTGCACAGCCTGAGCTTCTAATTGCTGCCATCTGGTGGTTAATGTGTTCGATTGGTAAGATATCAAAATTTAACAGACTTTTGGAATTATTACAACTGAAGATTTTTTCAGTGTAGTGATTTCTAGCGTGGTGACCCAAGGCTGTAATGATTTATTTCTTTTCAATATTGTGATAACCTATTCAAAAATGGTAAGCTAGTGAATAAATTATAATAACTTAAGTTAACTGATGTAAATGAATCACTCCTTCAAACTAGTCATATATAGGCTAAGGTTTTGGATAGATAATTGTTTCAGAATATTATATTACAGCTGTGATAGGTATTTGTTTTTCCAAACACAAGGTAAAACAATCTGTGATCATCTGTCAGGTCCGTTTTAGTTTCTGTTCACACATGAAGTCCTAAAATAGCTAGCAGAGCTCACCCAGACAGATGCCAAACATTACGTTTAAAGTATATCTAAACAAATAGCTGCAATGTTTTGATTCAACATCGTTAAGAGAAGGATAAAGTACATGCTACACAAAAGGTTTAGTAATAGTGTACAATATAAACTTTGTCCTGATTACTGTCATTTATATTGATACTTAGTTGTTAAAGAAGCATAACTTATTTATTTGGTTATCTTTATTGAACATATGGGTTAGTAATGATAAAACTTGCAACTTGTGACAAGTTTCTGCTGATGGTTAAAAAAATGCTGTGCCAAGAAGGACTTAGACAAACTTGGGTTAAAGACATGACTGAGATTTGCATCCATTGGTGTACATCTAGACATCTGAATTTGACAGTTCAAACAATGTTTTCCTATTACCTTGGTAACTGAGCTGATAAGAGATCCTCATCTTCCTCATTCGACTCAGCAAAACTTTCCTGCAATAAAAACATAGCACTGTAACAAACGCCTAACACAAGAAAAATATGGATAGAGTCAACATGAAAAATTCAATGCCATGGCCAGGATTTGAACCACGGATCTCCTGATTTCCGTCCAGTCGCTCTTAACCTTTGAGCTACCATGGTCAACGTGCCGTCGTGACATTAAACTCTCCATTTGACTCGTATATTTCCCCGGTAGACAAATAGGGGCTCTCGCATCCGAGATACATGTTTTGTGGCGACTTACTGTCGTAAGTACTTGAGTCCCAGGCTTCATCTTTTAACTCTTATTATTTTAGTTAATTGATGGAAATTAATCATTTCTCCACACTAGCCGTATATAGGCTAAGATTTTTGATGGATAGAGTCAACATGAAAAATTCAATATGAGTCAAATTTACGAAATATACGAGTCAAATGGACAGTTTAATGACAGGATGGCATGTTGGCCATGGTAGCTGAAAGGTTAAGAGTGACTGGACGGAAACCAGGAGATCCGTGGTTCAAATCCCGGCCATGGCATATTGAACTTTTCATGTTGACTCTATCCATCAAAAATCTTAGCCTATATACGGCTAGTGTGGAGAAATTATTAATTTCCATGAATTAAATAAAACAAATAAAATAGTTTACACACAACATCCACACATATATTGGTAGACTCTAAATTAACTCTTGCAGTGTGTGCTTATATAGAATTCACACCACAAGCATCACCATCTCCATTCATTAATACTACATACAGTGAAACATGTCCTAATTCCCAGTAGTCTGATACCATTCCTCTTGTGATTGTTTCCTTTTCTCTTATTCAAACTTATTGGTTTTTGTTTAACTAGCAGAGTTTGGGGAGGAGAAAGAAAAGCTAGTTAACTCCAAATGCTTTTACCTGATGTCAGGTATTAGCTAATTACAGTGAACCACTATGTGATGACATTTCCATGACATTGTGCTTATAAAAATAATGTTCAAAATACAACCTTATCTGCAGTGGCTCCTGAACAATAAGCTACAGTTAGCCAATTGCTTCTCTAGTGTTTGCAGTCAACTCAAGGTTAATGCGCATGTCCTGATTCAAGTAGCAAATAAGGATCTGGGGTGAACAAAGTGACTCATTATACCTGGAGAGGAACAACTGACTTTGTTCCTTTCACCGATATGGACGTCATATGACGTTCAAGTTAAAATGTCCCAAACCGATATGGACATGTATAGACGTCCTACGCATACAAACATTTAATACTTCTTTGTTCGTAATTTTACGTCCTCCAACATTAAGTCATATTGGACGGTGAATGAAAGGGGTGAAATGCTTATCAAATGTGTCCAGGGTCCATGGAGCTTAGAGCTACCCGACATTCATCTGTAAGGATAAGGGAAAACCCCGGAAAACACCTTATCCAGCTAACTCACCCTGACCGAGATTCGAACTTGGGTCCTCTTGAACGTGGGGCAGACACGCTACCATCTACGCTACCGAGGCGGGCATTAATGCACATTAACGCCAATTATTTTAATCTTCCTATTTTACAATAAATTTAAATTAGTTCTATAAGGGATGTAAACGTACCCTTAAAGGTTTCTTTTTGAATTGTACACCTCCAAACCTGGATAAACACCCAAGGGCACATCTGCAGATTCACACCAAATAATATTAATTTCCTTGCGAACTTCTTTTTCGCAACACACAAGACATTTTCAAAATGGTTGCGACTTTTTTGGCTGTGGGTGATATCCTTTTAGGGAAGTGTTTTCACTCAAGTATGAGGGGTGATGTCCTGCTGAATTTCTTACCCCCCCCTGTATAAAGTGGCCTCTGAGAATTACAATACTCATTTAGGTTACAAGCTATTTATACGCGCCAGTACAGATAGATGAATGTCTTGCATGAATTTACAGTTCTGAAAATTACTAAACAATTCGGCATGGTTAGATACAGTGGTATAAAAATACTTTATTTACCATTTAACTGTTTTTCGTAAAGAGGGATAGCTAGTAATAGCTGATCCACATCACCCATATTTGACCCGCCATTTCCCCCAAACAATGGAGTATTTAACATGCCATCTGTAGACCAGTACACGTCACTGCTACCTATATCCTAAACATCTACTTCATAATCACACAACAAATCTTCCAGATTTTCTACAGTAATATTAGAAGCCTGTATACATCATACGCAAGCTAATTTAATTGCTACATTACGGGGATAAGCAATGGTTAACATTGAAATTTAAAAATTTCAAATGTGCCATTCATTTAGCTCTTGATAGATATAAGAAATGACAGAAAGAGAGAGAGTATAAATAACTAAAATACTAAGCAAAAGCAGCTGCATAAGGCTACCAGAAACCTTGGTTGAGAAACACTGTAATAACAGATGCTGACAGGGAGTTTTCTTTACAGCATGTGTGTGTAACACAACATATACTCGTATGATTATCGCTTGGTATAGATAAATATACTAAAAGCTAAAACCTTGAACCGGAGAAGTCGCTTGCATAGCTATACATACATACATTCGTTCGTCTACACCCAAAACAAAATGATTCAAATATTAGGTGCGTTCGACACAAAGAATGGCTTTTGCTACAGTGAAACAAAGTAGTGAAATTTCAACGATTTATTAATGTAGTGTTTTATGAAGACTAGTTTCTGGGGACTTCTCCCCTATCGTCAGTTCTGTGGTATTAATGTAGTCTCTACTTTTTTGTTATTGTAGATGTATACTGCCTTTAATGGGTTTTAAACCTGTTTTTGTTTCGTTTAAATAACTTAATAAATCCGGAAGATATGGAATTGTATTTATGGTGCATTTTTTCAGCATTTAACAATTTAAATGTCCTGTTTTATTTAATGGGTATCCGTTTCCAGTCCCTGAAGGGTTTAAATGGCCATCGGTGAAGCGGTTAAAAACAAACTTCTCTTAAGATGCCCAAAATGTAATTATTCCTCAGCAAGTGATTAAAATGAGCACTTCTCTTTACCAGATCACACAAAGTTGATGTTTCTGGAAAAAAATTGTGTAAAAGACAAAGAAAATCACTAAATGCCTTATAATAAAAGAATACTAATGAAAACAACTCAAAATTTCAATCTATTCCAGTAGCATATCTCATGATGTAACTGGAAGCATATATAAAAACTGAAATAAAAACTTACTGCTGGAGATGTAATAAAACATCTTCATCATTGCCAAATTGAACAGAATAGCAGTGTAAAATATTTTGGATTTTGCAGGAACAGGAAAACATTTCATATATCATTGGTATGGGATTGTATGCCATAGATCTAGTTTGTATGTTTTTGTGGTGATCTCATTTGTCTTGATTTTTAAGCATTTGAAATTTTTAACTTTATGACAGAACAGCACTGGAATGAACACAATTCTGCAAGATGGGAGAAACTATAATGATTAGAGCCCAGATTATCATATCCTAAAAACTGAAAAGTATTTTTAGATGCTAATGATTGTAAAAATATAAAAGAAAACTATATAGCTTAAAAAAAGTGGTACGAAACAAATTTTCTAGCATGTAAAACAATGAATAAAGGAGCTCATCAATTAGTAGACAGACATCCAAAATACACATTCTGGTGTTGCACTGCATAACAAATTTATTTGACAGTATGTGCATCTCATTGCCTCGACTATTATCATTCAATAATGCTCATAATGGGAACATGAACGTGCTACAACACACAATGTGAACTTTGCACACTTGAAGAGTAAAATATCACTAACAAACATTACCACGTTAAGTAATGAGTCAGCCTTACAAAATTTCAACTTCTATACAAAGTGTTGTTAGCCACTCTGTTTCTCAAACAAGGCCTGAAATTTTTTGTTGCCACTTCTCCTTTCTAACTTAAAATAGTGTCAGGTGTTCTTAAACAAACTGTAACTTAGCAACTTAATAAGTCAACAGAAGTTCCTAATTTGTTTATCAGAAAATATAAATTACAAAATAAAAAGCCCAAGTCTGATTTTAAATTAGCATCGTATCTTAAATTGATAATCTCAATTGCAGAAAGCTCTCTTCATTTCCTACTGATGCAAATGCTTCTAAATTATCTGCATTAACACACAACTTTAAGTCAGGTACCACAATGTGACTACTGGTTTAGGAGGCAACGGAACATCTTGATTGAAAGCATCAATATGCACAAGGCTTTTACAGACAGTTTTTCCTAACTGTCGACTAGCTTGTCCATATCAGGATAAGGGGTGTATATTGTTTCACAAAATCTATGACGAGCATGAACATTTAAGGTTACATGAATCACATTACAGAGACATTTATTTTGAGCGATTTTCCTCACATATGCTACTGAGTCTCTAAACAGAAGTACACTGCACTATTTAACAATGTTTTGCTAACAAAGTCAGCTGAAAGAAACAGTTATGACCAAATTAATTGAAAAAGTCTATATGTAGTCAGTTTTTAACACTTCATCGACAACTGATGATAGTTAGATCAAGGCTAAAGTGAACGCAATGGCTTCCTAAGTGAGTCCTTCAACAATACAAAAATGTTGGTGACAAACTGTTAAAATCTGACTACAAATACCTTTTTTTCTTTCAATTAACCATTGACATTTAGAATTCCCACAGCTAATTCACTAACCTAACCTTGAGTTCACATATTACTCATTGCTTATGCAGGATTAATAAACAGATGATGTAATCTTGTGGTAACATTGAGTACCACTCCTGCTTGTACGTGCAACACAATCACTAGATATCAAATGACACAAAGAATTCCTACAACTCTCATAACTTATGAGACAAGGTTTTATGTTGCAATTATATTGAGGAAAGGACTAAACATATGTACCTGCAGAAATGCTACTGAATATATTTATAATACAATATGAAAAAAGCCCGAAAAATATGTATTTATGTCAAAGAGTCTGAAACATATACAGTTTTGAAGTTTACTCTTCATTAAGAGGCCAGCAGAAGCTAAGATTGACTCAAAGCCAATAGAGACAACTTGGCAGCTGTGACAGAAGCAGTGTCTTGTATGATACTCCAAATCATGTATACTACAATCATAACAGACAAGAGCAGCTAACTCATGTAGAGAAAATAAATGAGCAATGTTACCAGAACAGAATACTACACTACATACCAAAAGGAAAACATACAATCAGAAAACCTAACAAAGATAAGTAATGTATGAAGACTAAAAATGAGTCATACCTTTTAAAACTTGTAACTTCACTCACGTCCTTTTAAAAACTCAGGACTGTTTTCGAAACTGTTGCAGTTTCATCATCAGCTGATTAGCAACTCATCACAGTTGGTTGTTGTCTGGATCTATTCTAATTGGCTCCCTCTCTCGGAAGATTCGTTACATAAGTTCAGTAGACCACTCACTGATGGCACCTCAAAATTTAGAATATGTGGAATGTTTTTAATAACATTTTTTCCCATGTTTTAAGTTCAAGTTTTCTTGACAATGGTTTTAGTAGTTTGATCTCCTCTCCGATGTGGTGGTTACCATTCCAGAAATGAAAAGCAACTGCCAATTTTTCAGTTTGTTTATATTTTATGTTTCTACAGTGTTCTGTTAATCTAGTTTTTAAATTTCTCTTTGTCAAACCAATTTTTGTCACAGTCCTTACAATCTATCCAATATATGCCTGATTTTTGTTCTGGTGGGATCATGCTTTTCAAGGGATTATTTAACAATTTCTTGAGAGAGAATCTGTTTTGTGGTGCTAGTTTGATACCATAATCTTTAAATATTCGTTCAAACTTCGGAAATGCCCAAGGGTGGTAAGTGAATATTTTGTATTTCCAGTTTTTATTTATGTTTTGAAGAGTAGTGATCTGTTTTAATTTCTTTTGCTTGTCCCGATTGATCATTCTTTGCTTGAGTTTGTATTGAAACAATTTTTTGTGCTGTATTTAAAATATATGTAAATTCCTCATTATATTGTTTGTGATCTAAAGGTATGCTTTTCAGTCTATGGATCAAACTTCTAAGAGCAGCTAACTTATGTGACAGAGGATTGAAACTGTTGCATTTTATGGAATTATCTGTGTGAGTAGGTTTTCTACAGATTCCACATTTTACACTGTCATTTTGTCTTATGATCATTAAATCTATGAAAGGCAATTAATTGTTTTCTTCAACTTCCATTGTGAATACACAGAAAATTGAAGCTAGTTACAGATAAGTGGATTATAAGTTACAAATAATTTTATTTGTGTTCCAATGTGAATTTTATATGATCTTGTATATTCAGTAGTTTTAAGGAGTCGTTACAAACTTTTGAGGGATTGCAGCAGAAATATCATCAACATATCTGGCCAAGAAATTAAACATATATGAGAAGGTTTTAGTGACATGTCTCCAAATTGCTCGTATACAAATCGGGTAGGAAAGCTGAAAGTGGATTCCCCATGGCTAGGTCTTTTGTTTGTAAAATTTTTTGTTGAATTTGAAGTAATTTTGTTCAATACATAGCAGTGTTAATTGTATGATTTGATCTACCTCCATATCAATGATCTTATGGACTGTAGCCACTTTTTTAGTAGGTTTGGAATTTTATTTGTTGGAATGCTTGTGAGTAATGACTTAATATCAAATGACACCATAACATTATTTTTTATTGTAATTTGTTTCATTTTATCTATTAAATTTTGAGAATTGGATACACTTAAGCTGTCAAATTTATTGAAGTAATTTAGTTTCTTGACAATCCATTTAGCTAAATGGTATATTGGAGCATTGATTTCATTAATGATTGGTCTCGTGCTATTGTCATTTTTGTATATTTTGGGTAGAACATACGTTCTTCGTAATATTGGATTGTGTGTTTTTATTGCATATAATTCATCCTTAAGTACCGAGTGACAAGTTTTTTAAAAACTTTTCCATTGTGTTTTGGCATTTAGTTAGGGGGTCCTTTGGAATTTCTGCATAATCACCCATTTCAAGTAATTGGGTCATTCTTTTATTGTAGTCTTCTGTATGTAATAAAACCAGGGAATTGCCTTTGACTGCTTTATGGTTGTCGCTGTTTTATTCAGTTCTTTAATTTCTTTTTGAAATTTCGAATTTTGAGATTTCTTCATTATTGGAGACAATTATTCAGTGGCATTTTTCTCTGACTATTATTGTCACTTTCTGTATGGTGATTTGTTGCTATTTCGATATCTGCTATGTATTCATCAAATGAATCTACTACAAAAAGGCCTCACTACATGCAACAGTTTTTCATCACAGTATTTATGTAATTATCGATATGAGAAATTATTACTAGATTATTATCATTACTATTATTAATTATATATGTGAGTATATTATTATTATTCATATTGATGATTACATAAAAAATAAGTTTTAACCCTTTTTGACACAAATTTGCTGTTTTTGATAGTTTGATTTATAGATTAATAAATATACCCCTAAATAAACAGAAATCTAATAAAGAATATAAACATATTATTTATACTGCTTTAATTAATGGTTTTAATAAAGACTTTATAAAAAAGAAGATTGAACAATTTAAATATAAAAAAAACAGTTAAAAAAATAAAAGACGATTATAATTTTAAAAAATTTACTTACCATCCTTGGTTTAATAAACAATTTCAAAAAGTTTAAGGAGATTGGTATAATTTTGGTTCCTCAAAACAAATATAGTATTAAAAATTTACATTTCTCTAAAAAAGATCAAATTCCTAATAATAAAAAATCTGGTATTTATCAATTTGATTGTTTAGATTGTGATTGGGTTTACATTGGTAGGACGAAATGTAATTTGGAAACCAGAACGAAAGAAGATTTTCATAACATTAAGTATAAACAAACTGATAAATTGGCCGTAGCAGATCATTTTTGGTCATTTAACAATAATATAAATCCTGGAGTTAAATTATTACAACAATTAAATGTCCCGACAGATTTAATGGTTTGGGAAAAGATATTTATTTTAAAAAATAAATATCGCGTAATGAATTCTTAAATACCGGCAGTTGATTCTGTTCTTAAGTTTGTTTCATTTTCAGATTTTGGTAATACTGAAAAAACATAACATAGTAACTTCCTTAACGACAAATTTGCTTTCTCCTTCTTTTTTTTAATTTATGTCCTCCAACGTTAAGCCACATCGGACGGTGAATGAATTGGATGAAATAATGCTCAAATGAGTCCAGGGACCATGGAGCTTAGAGTTACCCAAAATTCGTCTTGAAGGATAGGGGAAAACCCCGGAAAAGACCTTATCCAGGTAACTCACTCTGTCCGAGATTCAAACTTGGGACCTCTTGAACGTGAGGCAGACATGCTACCACCACACTGCCGAGGCGGGCTTTTCTCCTGTGGTTTGCTTTGACTGAAGATGCGGACAAGAGTTCGTGAAATCGATTTCAATTAGACAGAAGTATTAACATTTTCTTAAGTGCAGTTTTTGTTACAAACTGTTATATTTGCATAACAATTAATTGTTTGCATCTCAAAACAAGTTTTAGGAAAGGTGGAATGCTTGAATGACCAAGAATGTAAAAGCCATTCAATCGTTTTAAGACGTTTTCACATATAACAAAATAAGCATGTAAGAACATCAGACATGGCCTTCTTCCCATTACTGATAATGCACGGTGGACACTGAAAATAAGTGATAAATGAAATCTGCTACATTATTTTTTTTAGGCTTGTTTTTATACTTTTTCTTCAAGCACTGAGTCACAACAATGTCACCTCCTTAGCATAGGTGGTAGCATGTTGGCTTCACGTTCAAGGGGTCCCGAGTTCGAATCTGTGTGGTTCAGGTAATCCCGGAGTTTACCTCATTCTAAAAGATGAATGTCTAGTAACTCTTAGCTCTACGGACCTTGACCTCATTTGAGTACAGAGAGGACTAGAGCATGTCAATTAAAAACAGAGATGACCGAGAGATGATCACGTGACTCTCAACTGAAAATATTTAAGCTCTACCTCAATTTCTAGATTGGAGGAAAGCAAGACTTAAGTAAGGCTGAGTTACCAACTAGACCATGAGAATACACAAAGAGCTGATAAATCTTACCTGCTTAATTCGCAATATGGGTACTAACTCCAAAGTTAACCCTGTCTCGTCCTCTTCTTGTTTAATTTCAACTTTTACATCTCCAAACACTCCAGTATTCATCTTGCAGTATGCTCTTTTTATGTTGAGCCGAATAAGCTGTAGTAAATCAAAATGCAGTTAAAAGTTACAATAGCTTAGGAGTAAATTATAGATAATTATAAAATATAACATGTTGTTTCGTTAAGCGCACTGCCAAATTGTTAAATGAATGTGCTCAGGTCACTGCCTTCTGAATGTATATCCACACCAATTCGAAAACTGATTCATCTTCTTAAAAGCATCATACTTTTAAGGACTAAAAATACAAAAAACGATTTTATGTTATATTACACAGAAAATTTAGCTATTGACAGTGGAGTAACAAACACTACACAAATAAAAATATTTAGTAAATATTCTCCACTTAACTTAAGAAGCTGATGACAATATTTCTATTATGTTTTTGCGAAATTAATTTCATGGACAGTTGCCCACATCTTCAGTCAACACAATTCGTTGTCAGGGATACCATGCATTTACGTATTTACGTATTACCAAATATGTGGGCAAATGTCCATGAAATTAATTTTGCAATAACATAATAGACGAATTGTCATCAGCTTCTTAAGTTAAGTGGAGAATATTTACTAAATATTTTTATTTATGTAGTGTTTGTTACTCCACTGTAAATAGCTTCATTTTCTGTGTAATCAGTTTATAATTTGAAGCATCCATTTTCGTTGTTTACACTTTTAGGTTACTATGGATCATAACATTTATGCGTTTAATTTAAATTTTATAGATACCAAATCTGAAATTAAGCTATATTTAAAACTTCCAAAGAAAAAAAGATCTATTCTTGCAGACATTCGTTTTCTAAATCTTTGTTTGAAACATACAGTAGTTCCTATTTTCATTAGAAACACTGCTAAATTTAATAATAATAGTATTCATCAACAAGCAGCGGAGAAAAAAGTAAATCAAGTTGAAAAAAGTTCATTGTTTAAAAGTTTAAGTAATATTGAACTTAACTTATATGATTTACATCTTAAATTAACAATGATTTTAGGTTACACAATATGGCTTAATTTAGAATCTAAATTATTTCATATTCTTAGTATAAATATGAAAAATAAAACTACTAAATTAAAAAAGAAATTATATAATTTGCATTTGAAACAAAATAAATTAAACCCAGTTATTAAAAATAATTCAAATTTTAAAGGGGCTAGGTGTGATATAAAACTTTACCTGAAATTGGAAATAAAAAGAAGAAACACATGTGCGGACATACGGTTTTTAGATCAATGTTTATACCATAAAGTCACACCAAGATTCGTGAGGATAGTAAAATTAAAAAACGATAGTAAAGCTCTACTTGCAGCCGACAAAAAAGTAATTCAGCTGGAAAAGAATAAACACTATGCTAAATTGGGATCACTTGACCTAGAAGCATACTGTTGCAAACCCGATCGCAATAAGGCGGCTGGACACACAAAGGAACTGATAGGTTTCACGTAGATAACGAGCTTGCATAAGCAGATAAACATAGCGCTTGAGATAAAAGACTTACCGAAAAAACTGAGATAAATGGAAATTTCTGGTAATATCTTGATTATTCGGTTTCTTTATTCTTGTGGAAGAGTCTCAATTTACGAAATAGGTACTTAAGGAGGTGACAGTTCGCAAAGGGTCAGTTGTGAAAGTGTTGAAATGAGAGACAGTCAGCTGTGCTGTTGTAACGAGAGCTAAGGATGTAATCTGCTGTCACTGTTTGTTATTGTGATCGACCTTGGTAGAATGATGGTGTATGTAACCTAATGCTGCTGTAATCTATAAGAGTATTTCTATGGAAATAAAGGAGATTTTTAATTTCTGCAACTTGGCCTTTTAATTCTACGACCCACAAAGAAACAATTGGTGTCAGGAAGTGGGACGATAACATCACCAAGAAGATGGAAGAAATGAAGACCGAATTAACAACGAAGACGGAAGCTGCAAATAGCAACTTAAGCGCGACAATGACCGCGTAGACGACCGACACCAGGAAGAACAGCCGGAGAAACGAGTAAGGACCGGCGTGGAGAGGAGCACATCGGCACCATCACCACCACCCCCTCGAGTGACACTGCGCAACGTCAGCCGGCGTATAGATGACAGCCTCATCGCGGACAGTTGGGTGAGAGGGAAGCCGTGCACTCGTAGACATTGGGGCAGTCATGACCATCGTCAGACCTGACGTGGCCAAGGGTTTGCCGTCAAGGAAACCAAGTCGATCATACCAGCTAATGACGGCATCGGGCGACACCATGCCCGTGGAGAGGGAGGCTCTGCTGCAGTTGACCTTGGGATAGAGTGCTGTGTGTCAGTGGGTGTTTTTCAAGGAGGTGGCTGAGGAGGTGGTACTGGAACTGGATGACCTCAGGAGCCAGGAGGCGACGGTCGACACAGGCTGGAAGGTCCTGCAGCTCAGTGGAGAAGAGGTCATATTCCAGCAACCCGAAGAACGCCTTGGAATCTGCAGGGTCATCTTGAAGGAAGACGTGGGTCCCAGCGAGAAAGGAGGTGGTGGTGATGGCGCGACTGGAAGGATAGCGAATGACGAACATCGTTGCCATGCTGAGAGGTGCCAGTGAGGCTGCTTAACCTAGCGGACATCTATCACGACGTCCAGGCCGGAACGGAGATGGGGACGGGTGAACCCGTGGTCATCGTGACAACAATCGACAAGACACAGGAGCCGGTGCCAACGCAACAACTGGGGCCCCGGCTGGAAGGCTTACTGGAGAGGGCGGCAGATAACCTGACCGCAGAACAACTCGAGAAGGTTTGACAACTGCTCTGACGATACCAGCGCGTCTACAGCCAAGGCAGAGAACTACTGCGTCACCCAACGAGAGTTATTGGCAGTAGTAAAGGCCTTGGAGCACTTCCACAAGTACCTGTACAGTCAGCCATTCCACCTGAGGACTGACCATTCCACCCTAACCTGGCTACTGAGCTTTAGAAACCTGGAAGGCCAGACAGCACTTTGGGTTCAGAGGCTGCAGGAGTACGACTTCGCCTGTGAACATCGTAGAGGGAAGAGCCACGGTAACGCAGATGCCATGTCCCGAAGACCCTGCCCAGAGGAGTGCGGCCAATGCACAATTGTGGAAGAAAAGGAGCGTGCTGCAGCAGTCCAAGTAGTCACGGCAGTGCCTGCGGATGGCTGGGATAGTGCAGGCCTGAGGAGGGAGCAGCTGGCGGACGCAGACTTGGGGCCACTCTTGAGAGAAGTGAAGGCAGGGACAAGACCAACCTGGGAGGACATCGCACCGAGGAGCGCCACCTATAAGTCATACTGGGCCCAACGGGACACGCTGAAAATCAGAGAGGGCGTGCTGTTCCGGGTATGGGAATCACCCGATGGGAAGACGCAGAGACAACAGTTGGTAGGTAGGTAAGGTCTCGGAAGTCTTGGGGGAAGTGCACGCCAGTACTTCAGGACACCTGGGAGCAATCCGAACAATCGACAAACTTCAACAGCCGTGGCAAGGACCGTACCGGGTGGTGAAGGGGACTAACGACGTGGTCTACCGCATCCAGAAGGTGCCCCGAGGGAAGATGTTGGTGCTACACCTGGATCGTCTGGCCAGCTACGATGGGGCCGTTCGGGACGACCAGCCTTGAGGAGGGAGCAATGTCGCGAAGCCCATCGCAATAAGGCGGCTGGGCACACAAAGGAACTGATAGGTTTCACGTAGATAACGAGCTTGCATAAGCAGATAGACATAGCACTTAAGATAAAAGACTTACCGAAACATTCAATCTGGATACGCTTTACTCTTATGATTATAAGGTTAATCTAGGCTTAGAAGGATGGGGCACTGCCATTGTATACCGGAAAGGACTTCATCTACAGAATTTTCAGATGGATCCATCCGGCCGAATCTTCTCAGCGACATTGGACGACACAGTGTTAATAAATATTTACACTACGTCCTGATGGCCTTTCTTATGAATTTTATAGGACCTGTTGGCCCATTATAAAACATGAAGTGTTGGTGGAGCTGTAGGAAACAGCTCAGTTTCCGAAACGTTTCCGGATGGAATTATCACGTTGTTGCCAAAGACAGCACAGCTTACTACTATGAAGGATTTTCGTCCAGTAACATTGTTGAATGCTGACTATAAGATATTTACCAAAGTAATAAATAGCAAACAGGTTGAAAGGAGTGTACACAGAAATATTACACTGCAACCAACCGGCGATCTCGAACGCAATATCATTGTTACGCTGGGAGAATTGCGTGATATCCTCATACATCTTCAAAGAGAACAGCAGGTGGTGGCTTTGATAAGCTTGGATTTTGCACAAGCATTACGGAAAGTGCAACATTCGTATCTTTGGTACTGTTTAAAGGCGGCGAAATTTCCGATGCATGTGATTAAAATTATACAAGGCCTTTATGGTACAGCACAATCCCGGGTGTTATGAAATGGCTGGCTTTCCATTCCAGTACGAATAGGCCTGTGAGTGCGTCAAGGGTGCCCGTTATCAATGGGGCTTTTCTCTCTAGCGTTAAACCCCCTACTTCAAAGACTGCAAGATACTCTACATGGGGTTACTGTGTACAATGAACGCTTTAAAGTCATGGCTTATGCGGACAATGTCTGTCACCGCTGTAGCGACTAACAATCACGATATGGCAGCCCTACACAATGGACTGCAGATCTATACAAGGATGTCTGGTGCAAAGTTAAACGTAAACAAATCAGAGATATTACTGTTTGGACAGTGGTTGGAACCTGTACAAACACTGGGAATGCAATGTACCACCACCACCAGGATACTTGGTATCAACCTTTATGGGAGATATAGAAGCCACTATAGCTTACAACTGGAGACAGAAAATCAAACATTTGCGATATTCGTTATTGTTGGAGAGGGCTCGGAACCTGAATTTGATGCAGCGAATTTGATACCTACATATCTATGGTCTCAGTCAAATGTGGTACTTAGCACAGATACTGCCAATTCCAAAACGTGATGCACAGAAACTTGAGAAACTGCTTGGCTATTTCTTTTGAACAGGTAAAGTATACAGAGCACAGTTGCGATTGCCGCAATCCAAAGGTGGATGTGGACTGGTGGATATTGCCAAGAAATGCATGGCCTTATTAGGGAAAACTGCTGTCAGATCACTGGGTGGTAATGGTTCATTGATAGATGGGAGTTTCTGGCAGGATCAGATACAGAACCCTCAGAGGACATATCTAGGATTTAAACCCATTGGTAACCATCTCAGACATCTGATGGACACCAGCGATGACCTCGCAGTTTTCAAATCAACGAAAAAACAATATCAGCTGCTCAATACATCGCAGTGTACACCCAGGATTGAAGAGAAAGAGAATAGAGAGTGGAAACTTATAAGGAAGAATCTCTACAATAAGGTTGTTCCTACTGGTTGGCAATAGACAGCATATGAAATATTAAACCAGACCATACCAACAGCAGAGAAATTATGGTAACATGGCCGTGCAACATCTAACATATGCCAAATTTGTTCACAAATAGATACCTTGGAACATAGGATTGCCTCTTGCAAACAGGTGCATTATATATGGATGGTGCTCAGAGGCTTTATTGGAAAATGGTGCCCGCCAGAGTTTCCACCATGTCTTCGGAGACTACAGCGACTGGAATTCAGTTTTAAAAACACGTTGCTCCATAGATGTGCAATCTGGTTGGTAATGGGAACATTAAACTAGATAATTCAGAAAAATACTTGAATGGTGGCCTTACAGAGGGAATGGTTTGATTTCCTGCGAAAGGAACGCTGGAATCTGATCACTTCTGGGCTCAGTGGTTCTATGGAGCACTACATCACCCGCTTCGAGCTCCATTACGCTGGTGCAGAAGTCAACTTCCATCCCAACATCTAGACTGGCTGCTTTCACTGAGTGCAGACGATCTTTAGCAATACCATTTTGCTCACCACAAGTTCTTAGAACAGTGTTCCTTCAGATAGACAACCTATTGCAATGACTATCCTCTTCAAATGGATACCGGAGGATAAACTAAGGGTCTCAATAGTTACCATGGTGAATATAATTGCATGTTTGAAGTGTCAACTTGTACAGCAGTTAAAATTGTGATATACCATTATTGTTAGCAACAGTAAATATGTAGCATGACTTGAACTGAGTTGCTAGTCAGTGAGCTAGGAGCGGTGTTAATGTAAATTAGTGTCAGATACGGAATTAAATGAATATTATAAACTGTTTTTATTGATCTTCATTTTGAAATGGCTGTGGTGGCTTTCATGAACTCTTGCTGCAAGTGAAAACTACATAAGCTTTACTTAAGGCCATTTAGACTCAAATGATTAGATTATAAGAGTCAGGTTGAAATTTAAATGTTTAACAAAGTTTTTAGTCAGCGTCAAGTTGTTAGCTAATCTTTTCTTGTGATGTGGGAGAAAAAAGATTTCAGCTTAACATTCATCCAAATTAGTGACTGTGCATGGAAGACAATGGTAGCAGTTAAAAAAAGAAAACAGAAAAAAAATGTATGTCCTCTAATGTTAAGTCATGTCGGAGGATGAATGTAGTGATAAAATGACTCCAGGGTCCATAGAGCTTAGAGTTATCAGATATTCATCCTTCAGGATAAGAAAAACCCCCTCGAAAAAACCTTATCAGCCTAACAGAGAATGGAACTCGGACCCTCTTAAACGTGAGAACGACACGCCTACAGCACGCTACAGAGGTGGGCAACATATCCTTCATACATCCCACAGTCTATTGCGAGGACAAGAGAATATCCTCCTTTACAAGGAAATTCCAACGCCCAATTAATTGTAGATACCACACATAAATGCTAATCTGGGACAATCCAGAAATAACCAGGAAGATACTATACATCAGCAGGATATATCTGCATTCTATGACAAACATTTCACTCACACAAGTAATGCATCTGAATGGGGTCATTGATCTGGCACCATAATACAGTCGTATCAATTGGAAGGTATTGCTGAAATGTATTGTCATTATGAAAAGAAGGTTGTCAGATATATGATATTTTCGAATGATGCTTTCGTCGAATGCCGTTGACAAGGAAGTGGTCTGTGGTTATTGCACAGTTAGCAAAGTGTAAAATTTATCAAATTTGGACTTCCAATGACATATTGTATACTTCAGTTATGCAATATTTAGCTATATAGTTTTACACTGGTCAACAATAAATTTCCGCCAGGAAATTTGATTGGTATAAGATTGCAAGTTGTTTGCGCTGATTTCGGAACTACTTTCATTTCTTTCATATGATGCATAGATCTCTCTTTATCTCTAATATACACTTAACCCCACTTGAAGATTGTAGCATGCCACAAGAGAAAGCTTCTTACGTATCCTGGGTAAGCGATGATTCAACTGAGTAATGTAAGCACAACATTTATCTTTCTTATACGTTAGATATTGAGATATTTCGTTTGCAATTGGCCCCAGACAATGGCGTGTAACAGTGCATTGGTATATTAGTAATGTCCATGAAAGATTGAGTACAGTATGTTTGTCATGGTTGTTGTCAGGAAGCTTTGAATAGCAATACATTTAAGTGTACATTAAAAAATAAGTACGAATTTAGTATTTGCTCTCCTCTGTGTATCCATTGTATACTAATGAGTGTCACGGAAACCATAGCTCGATAACTGATAAATCAAATAACCATTACATCCTAATGCCCTTGCATATATACAATAAATCATAAAACAGCGCCAACAGAATGCAAAATGAATATAATATTAGATAAAAATAACAAAGTATGCCTTAAAATAAATTACAATAGTCATTTATATAGAATACTTTTGTAGCTGTAAATTAAACGTTAGCAGGAAATGCAGGTAGACACTGGAAGGGATCATAACGGGGCTCAAAGTCTCGTAAACCCTTGGAGCACTTGTGAAAGACATTTACCTTATCTAGATACAAATCTTACATTTGGAAGCTTTTAGCTAATGAAGGTGAATGCACAGCCTTACTATACGAAGAAACCATTGAGAACGGTATGTGTGTGTGTGAATGTCAAAACTGTAATAGCTGTTTGTTAAAGATATGACGCATAGAAATGGAACATGCAGTGTTTCTTTCCTTATTTCGTCTTAGCACTGTGTAAGATACACAACGACATGGATGCTCAAGATTTCTTCAAAAATGTGCCCATTAGCTGCTTCAGTTATGTTGTTCACTTCGGTTATTGGTTCACTGAAGAGCGGAAGACGGTTGCAAACCAAGAGGGTTAGACATCCTGAAATTATTTGGCATAATACCAGATAGGGAAGTAGAGATAAACGCTCTCCGACAGGGTGACAGCCGACGATGACAACCGGCCAATTGAGGTCTTGGGTGGAAGTTCAGATGCAGGAACAACCATCGGCTGGAGGCCACAAACAACACCTAAGCGGTGTGTTTGGCACCCACGCTGTGGTGAGGTATGCCTATCTGTGGATGGTAGGCCACACCTCAAAAGAAATTCAGGGCGAATTGGGACTGGCTCATGACACAACTAGAGCCTGGAGCAGCTACTTTCGCAATGTGGCTACAAACAACACCTTCCTACAGAGGGTGCATCTAAATGGTGGGTTTGGCGTCTATCTGGATGGTAGGCCGCATCTCAAAAGAAATTCAGGACGAATTGGGACTGGCTCACGACACCACTAGAGCCTGGAGCAGCTACTTTCGCGATGTGGCTACAAACAACACCTTCCTACAGGGGGTGTATCTAAATGGAGGGTTTGGCGTCTATCTGGATGGTAGGCCGCATATCAAAAGAAATTCAGGACGAATTGGGACTGGCTCACGACACAACTAGAGCCTGGAGCAGCTACTTTCACGATGTGGCTACAAAGATCACGTGGCACGACACTCGCCAAATTGGCGGCTTCAGGGACATCGTGGAAGTTGATGGAACACACCTCTTTAGGCAGAAATACCACGTCGGTCGCCGGTTGATGTGGAGGAGCCACTGGCTGGTTGGTGGCATAAGCCAGTCAACCAAACTCCGCTTCGGCCTGCTGGTGCCAAACCATTCCACAGAAACACTGCTGCCCATCTTACAACAATACATTGATCCCGACAGCTTCTTCATCATGGATTCCTGGACAATGCAACACAGTTTTCCGGTGTCACGGCATTGTCAACCACAGACTACATTTTGTTCACACCCCCCCCCCCCAGGGATAGTGACCCTATACGGGTACCCACGGGAGACTTTTATCTCAGTGCTTGGATGCACTGTGGTGTGGTCCACCAACAGCAGCCAATGTCCAACCTTTGAGGTATCATACCCAATATAAAGAGAGATCATGGAGATCCCTTAAGACCCCTCTGCGTTCATGCATCAACCTGCAGTATGCACCAAGCTATGTCGGGGAATGGATGTACCGTCAGAACATCCTCAACATGCTGAATAAAACAGAGCGATTCGTAACGCTCTTCTGAGATATCGCTAGAGCTTATCCAGGTGTTGGCAAACATACAAGAGTGCTACTGCTACGTTTGCTATGCAGATTAAAGACAACAGCTTCGCAAACTAACATAAAACCATAGAAACAACAAACGCCCCATGTAAAACATCAGCTATGCTCACTCCTAAGTAACCCCAGACAAAACCCATCTCAGTATCAAAATCCCATACAACATCCGTGTTACATATTTTCAAACTCCTACCAACCCCAAATAAAACCATTAACAATATCACACACATATAAAACCCATGTTACACATTTTCCAACTCCTACCAACCCGAAATAAAACCCATATCAGTATCACACACCTCCTATGAAACCCGTGTTACACATTTTCCGACTCCTACCATCCCCAAATAATACCCATATCAATATCACACACCTGCTATGAAACCTGTGTTACACATTTTCCAACTGCTACCAAAACTAAGGAAAACTCATCAATATCACACACCCCCTATAAAACCCATGTTACACATTATCTTACTCCTACCAACCCCAAATAAAACCCAATCAATATTGACGCGGCGAGTTCGGCAAGTTGGACTCTTAAATTCTACGAACCCACAAAATCACAGGTCCTACACCTCTCACACATCTCCTATAAAATCCATGTTACGTATTATCTAATCCTACCAACCCCTTCTAAAACCCATATCAATATCACACACCTCCAATAAAACCCATATCAATATTACACACCTCCAATGAAACCTATGTTACACATATTTCAACTCCTGTCAACCCCAAATAAAACCCATATCAATATTACACTTGTCCTATAAAACCCATGTTACACATTTTGCAACTCCTACCAACCCTAAAAATCGTTTCAGTGAAACCTGGGTTCTAGTTAGCTGAAAAGTAACATCCATAACGTGTACATAATATAACTACTGAATTTATGGATAGCAGTCTCATGGTTTTCACATCTATTATACGTTCGCTTTTTGCTTAAAACAAAAAAACGTACATCTTATGACTGTTTTACGTGTAGCAAGATTAAGCACACTTATAAATTGTATTATACTTTAATTTTCTGCTACACCATGCATTAACTAAAGCTGCACAAATACACACATTTTAAAACGTGGGGCAAAAGGAATAGATCATCCACACATATGTAACATCCTCCAATAAGCTAAATTATATTCCTGAAATACTTTCCTTTCATGATGAAAAAAAAAGTGTTTGTGTATGGGGACTTTTAACATTTTCTTGCCATCAGAGCCGAGGCGGCTGGCTAGCCTACGGTTTGGGTCACGCAAATGCGCTTGCGCGAGAACTTTGCCATCGGAGCCAAGGCGGCTGGCTAGGCTATGGTGTGGGTCAGGCATATTCATTCATGTTCACTTAAGGTGCATTTTATTCTAGCGGAAATCTGTTTTCGTACAAAACAGCAATATAAAAATTTGCAACTAATGGGAACTTAGTTTTTTTCTGAGTGTTAATTACATACAGTAATTCTCATTTTGTGCATTCAATTTCACTTAAGAAAGAAAAAAAAAAGAATAACATTAGCTTTGTTCCAAAAGAAAGGTGTGATGCCGTTATCTCCAAAACACATTGAGAGACGATAACCAAAGGAATGGATTCCACGGAAATGTTTTTCATGAGACAGCAAAATAACATGATGTTATATATTTGAACTTTGAATATTTTCGTAAGAAAGCCAAAATTTCTTACAGGCATACTTCTATCACACAGTTAAAATTACAATGTTTCCCTAGAAGTATTTCTGGAAAACGTACAGAATGAGTGCGCACAGTTATGTTGGTACAGAATGATGTAACAAAAATAAGTTGATGCCAACTGAAGTGCTCCAATATACGCGAAAACAGCAGAGCGTTGCCAACACATTTTCTTTTTCTTATTATAAACTAGCGATACTGTATATATGCAAATACAGAGAAACGTTGCCAAATGCATTTTCTGTTTCTTATTATAAACTAGCGATAATAATGGGAATAGTATGTAGTAAGCTTTGTTTATTATTTATGTTATTATTATTGTTATTAATATTAGTTATTATTACCGTTATTATTATTATTATTATTAGCACTGCCCGACTCGGCAGTGAAGATGGTAGCGTGTCAGCCTCACGTTCAAGAGGTTCTGAGTTCGAACAAATATGACTTAAATTTGGAGAACGTAAATTAAGACTATTCCAAAACTTTGTGCTAAATTTGTATAAGTTTTTAACTAATTATGATAATATTAGTCAGAATATCAGAATATATAATAATGATAACTCTGGCAATGATCCACTAATCTTTACGTCAGTTTAGTTGGATGTTATAATATCGCATGTTTGCTTACGTAATGTTCACTATTCTAAAACTTTTAGCTAGATTCCTTCAAGTTTTTAAATAATTAAGATGATGATAATAATAGTAATTAATAATAATAACAATAATAATAATGATGATGATAATAATTTATTATAACAAGATGGCAGTGAACCAAGATGTCCTAAATCTTCATAGCTTGGCTATAGAGGAAATAAGCTCAATAATAAACATTTTAAATAGTGATCGTAGGGGTCAAAATAAGTGGTGGGAAACTGTGTTGAGCTCCATTAAAATAGTGAGGTCTACTGTGGACAATTTCAAAGATTTTCTTACTAAGTCACAGGACACCAGTGCTCAGGTACCGAGGCAATCTTATGCTTCAGCTACAGCAGTGAAAACCATGAAAACTACAGCAGTTAATTAAGATACTACACAAAATATAGTGACAGTTTCTCCCGCAAATCCTGAAGACGTGAAAGACTCGGAACAAACTATACAATTAGTAAAAGCAATTTTGACTGGTACAACTGTCGGTGTTAAAAAGATTAGAAATAAGCAGGTAATAATAGAACTCAGAAGTGAGACTGAATGCCATGCTTTCTTGGAGAAAATTAAATACCAGAAAAGCATATCTACCAAAATTCCAGCGAAATACAACCCTCGAGTTACAATACATGGGATAGAAGGTTATCTTTCCGAAACAGAAATAGTGGAAGCCATTGTGAATCAGAACCCAATAATCCAACAGCCCTACTGGATGATTCACAACATCTGAAAAAGTTGTTTATTCGACAATCTAAGAATGGTTGCACCAAATATGCCGTGATTGAGGTTTCGCCGGGAATCTAGAAGGCTGTGATGGGTGAAGGCAAACTTTCCATCGGATTCAGTCGCTATACAGTGAAAATTATATACCTGTAGTTCGTTGCCTCCAATGTTTAGGTTTTGGACATGTTGCCACTGATTGCCAGTCTTCCAAATGTTGTCAGGAGTGTACTGAGGAACAGGATAAAGCAGTCTCCCCAAAAATAATTCAGAATGTTTAAACTGCAAAACATTCAATAGAAAAATGTCCAACAGAAAAATTTGTATACCTTCGGATCATAACCATGCAACAACTTCTGTCGAGTGCCCAGCCTATAAGAGAATCATTGCCCTAATCAAAGCAAAAATCAATTATGGCTGAAATTACAATTTTCCAGTAGCATTTACATCGGTCTCTTGTGCCAACACAAGAACTATTAATTAACAGCAACTTTATGCACTCGCAAAACTTGGAGGTACAGATTTTCTGTACACAAGAACTTAATACTTATGACAATAAGGTGGCTGGAATTTGCTCCACAGTTTATGAATCATTGGACGTTTCTAAAAGACACCGTGCTGCTATTGTATCAAATTATAAAAACTTTTCATGCTACATTTTTCTACCCCCCAATATAGTTCTTGTAAGCATAAGTATCCAATCGTTTAATGTGTATATCTGTAACATTTGCTATGACAAGGATCTTCATCAAATAATAGATGAACTGACAATAATCTGTGCAAAACTGAAAGACCTCCATTTGTTAATTACAGGAGATATTAATGCTAAACATTCTGCATGGTCAAGTCCTCAGACTGATGAACGGGGCAAACTTTATTAAGAATTTTGTTGTATGAACAATCTTGCCATCCTCAACGAGGGGCATAAGCCTACATACAGATGTGGTGACACTACAAGCTTTATAGACATCAGTGCCTGTAGTTCTAACTTATTACCTTCAATTTCAGACTGGTCAGTTAGTGATAAAGCTTCCCTTTCTGATCATGCCCTTATTGAAGTTAAAATTAACCCTACCATCAAAACCTGTGGCAATTTACAGGGAATGTACTTAACAAGAAAATTCCAGACAAAAAATGTACTGTGGTCTCATTTCCACAGATCAACAGTTCGACATTCTGAAATCCTGACTCAACAGCTACATAATGCTAATACCCCAGAATTGCTGAACAGTTTTGTTCATAAGTTTATGGACATGATCATTAAACTATGTGAACGTCATCTTCCTAAGCTTTCACAAACACCTTTAAAAAATTACTGGTGGAATGCTGATCTCACCATCATGAGGAAAAGAGTACTAGCTTGTTATCGTAGATTTCAAGGATCGAAGTGCAATGTTCCCCAAGTGAAATATGAAGAGATTTACAGAAAAGTGACATCAGAATATGGCACTATGATAAAACAAGCAAAAACCCACAGTGGGAAATCCTTCTGCTCAACACAAGTGAATCCATGGGGTATGGCATATAAATGTTCCAGAAAACCTAAAAGCTTTAATAATATACTTACAATACTGAAAACTGACAGTGGAGACACGATGACCGCTAAAGAAACTGCAGACGCTTTGGCTAATAAATTTTTCCCTTACGGCACGTCAGATAATGATCAGCAAAGCTTAGTCCATACTGAAATTAATACAGTACCCTCCACCACAGAGGATTGCCTTTTTTCTTCAAAAGAAGTAGATTATGTCATCTTAAATCTTAATGACCGGAAAGCTGCAGGTCTAGAGGGACTTTCAGCCAATATAATCAAGAATATCCACCTTTCACATCCTACACTGTTTAAGGAAGCTTTTAACAAATGTTTAGTACTTGATGTTTTTCCGGATAGATAGAAACTGGCTGTAGTAAAAATAATTCCCAAGCCTGTGAGCGACACTACATCAACATCTGCTTACCGTACCATTAGCCTATTGCCTGTTTTAGGGAAGTGTTTAGAGAAGCTCATTATTGATAGCATATTGTTTCATCTACATTCTAAGAATCTCATTAGCCATCTTCAATTTGGCATAAGACCCGGGAAGTCTACAGAATCAGCCATCTGCAACGTAGTTGATTGGATCCAACAAGTTCACAGAGAAAAACAAATAGGTCTGCTTATCTCATTAGACATATCTGGTGCGTTTGACCATGCCTGGTGGCCAAAGATACTACAGTAATTAAAAGTGAAAGGTTGCCCTAGCATCTTATATAAGATTGTAACCCACTATTTTCACAACCAAAATAGTCAGTTTAGTATTAATAATATAACTGTTATCAAACAAATGACTCGTGGATGTCCACAAGGTTCAATTTGTAGCCAAGTTTTCTGGGTCACCTATTATATGATTTAATAACACAACGATTACCATAGAACTACCAGTTATACGCATAAGCTGATGATGCTCTATTACTTATTAAGTGTACTACCTTTCAGAAGTTACAGACGACAGCCAATGAAGCCCTCAGTATCATTTATTCCTGGGTAGCAACTAACAAATTGAACTTTAATGCCAACAAGACTTTGGCTATGCTAGCCACTAAGAAAAGAAATTTGGAAGAACTATCTCTTTACATGAATAATAGAAAGATTAAATAAGTGTATAATTTGAAGTATCTAGGAGTTATTTTAGACAGACGTCTGAAGTTCCGAAACCATCTTGATTATGCAGCCAGGAAGGCTAGTAAACTTCTTAGCGCACTGACTGCTTTAACGAGACCAACATGGAGCCTAAACTCTTCTTTATTGAAGTTAATTGATAAAGGGGCGGTTGAACCTATGGTTCTCTATTGCGCAGGAGCATTGCAAAGTATTTTTCAGAAATAAACTAAATTATTACAGATACATCGTGGTTACATCTTAAAAATCATCCAAGGTTACCGCACCATCTCCACTCCAGCAGCGCTTATTATTGCTAATATTGAACCTATCTTTCTTACTGGTGTATATAAGGCAAATATCAACAACATTAGAAATGGCCGAGCCTCGCCACAACATATTCCACAACTGCAACTTGAACAACCAGTTAAACAATCTTCTCATCCAGCCACCGGTGTCTCTCGCCTCCTTGAAGTTTGTGCAGCAAATATCACCAGTACTCCATTTACACAGATGGCTCTCGGATAGCTGAAAGGCTTAGTAAAAATGCTAAAGTAGGATGTGAATTTGTGGTATTCTCTCGCTCCATAGAATGTCATTCTTCCATATTCAGACTTACCAAGAAGTGTTCAGTTTTTCAAGCTGAATTATTACCAATCTGTGATGCAGTGAAATGGTGCAACAACTTACAACGTACCGCTCGCCTTTACAGTGACTCACAAGCAGCAATTGCAGCTCTGAAAGATACGAAAAACGGCAGTCCTATTGCAGCTGAAATAGGAAGTCAATTATTATGTAGTTCTCATCTGTGTATTGAATGGGCCAGAGGACACGTAGGGATTGCTGGAAATGAACGTGCAGATGAGCTTGCAAAGAGAGCTGCGACTTCAGATCTTCCAGAGACATACACTCTATGCCCCATTTCTTATGTGAGGCAAACAAAGGAGATTATCATCAACGACTGGAATGAATACTGGTTAAAAGGTGATTGTGGTGCTTTGACTAAGGATTTATATTTCCCAACAATCTCTGACAGACATAAATATAAATTCGTTAATCCTATGTTCTCACTCAATTCTTAACTGTACATGGCAAATTTTCAGCTTACTTACTTCGATTCAAAATCAAGTCCACATGTGATACTATTTGTGGAAATCATCTTTAAGATGTCCCTCACATTTTATTTGATGCCCGTTTTTCTGCTTTGAAAGATACAAACATGAATTATTGCTTCAATCCTTAGGTTACACTATCTCAAAACACTTTCACATATTCTGATGAATTACAAAACTTATCAATATTTCATGGCTTTCTTAAGCTAAATGATTCATCTCTATGTTTACTGTTTGTCAGTTTGATATTGAATTTGTTATGTTTTTGGAAATTGTATTACATTCATAAATTTGTAAACTATATTCCTAATATACCTTTGGGTAAAATAGGAATAAAAAAATTGGCTAATAAATAAGTAATTTAATAATAATGATGATTATAATAATAGTAATAATAATAAACAACTCTGGCCATGATCCACTGAACTGTACGTCGCGTATTACAGTATCGCTGGTTTTCTTGCCTAATTTTGGTATTTTCCGCAGTAGCATGCTCTGGAAGTTGGCAACGCCCGAGCTATGACATCAGAGCCACGATATCCGTTCGCAGTAATTCTGCACTTTTACCATATTTCTGTTCCCAGATGTACCTATATTTGGCAATGTCCGCAATGAGGAACACTATTTCCAGCGTCATTGAATACAGCATGACCGAGAGGACGCCGCCACTGCACTGCATTCTCCATTCCCTATACCCGCCCTAACCCTACAATCACAGTTGCCATATGCGTAATGTTGGCTATACTGAATGACCCAAAAGCCCTACTCCTACCCAAACATCTTTTGTAGAGTTTAGCATTTCCAAAATATTCCATTCAGTTTTTAAATACGCTAATTTCAACAGGACATCATTGCCACCCTCTTTAACAGTACACTGTAGGAGAGAAAGTACTGATTCTACACTAACCACCGACATTTCACTGTAAATACACGTTTTTGGGACTCGGAATACCTTTTAGTTAAATATGAATTGAAAGATTCTATGTTAAAATAGCTTAGAGTAGAATGAAGTCCAATAAACAAATGCACCCCTTTTGAGAATTTTCAATGAGCTAACGCTTATACTTCGCTGCAAACACTATATCTCCCAGAGCATCCTAAATAGCAATCTTAACAAACAAAGATACACTTACATATATGACACATACACAGAAATCGTTGTTCCCATTCAAATTCTTTGTCTTAAACCACTCACCTAGCTTTCAACAACTAAAATGACCCTTAAGCCTTAAATCCTCAGATTCAGATGAAGTTGAAGATATCCATACCAGTACGCACTCTGCCGGACCTGGCCGCAACTCTCTCCCGTACCAACCTTCATCCGGGCTTTTCAAAGATTTGAAGTTCTGTTTTATTAGGTTGGTATCTAAAGTTGTAACGATATGTTTAGTTAGAACTTTTTATATGAATATTGTTTTCTAATATGACTTAGTACGCCATGAAATGACAATATTAAAAACAAATATATGTGTAATTTCGTGATTGGCCGTAGTAATAATTGTATTACGTAATGCGGTGACGAAGCAGTCCATCGGACAATCTCAAAATTAATACAGGAGTAACGATAGTTACGGAAAATCAATAAACTTGAGATATATAGATGTTCTTCAGTCTTGTTTCATGACGATGAAAAATGTGATGGTGAATATAAAAGTTTTGTAACGGAAAGTTAATAACCTTCAAAAAGAGTTATTTGGTATTCGTAATAGAAACGAGTGAATTGTAATTCAGATGATACAATTAAATAATATATTACGAAATCGGAGTTATATAAATTTTATTTCAGTCAGCAAAAATCCACACCTGAGAAAAGATCTCATGACTCTTATTTAGTCAAATCTCGACCTGGATCTTCCAAACAGTCGGCGTGCTTCCTATCTGCTGCGAGTCACTCTGATTAAGATGGATGGTTACAAATATGTCGCCCGAACGTGTGGCTGATTAAGTTGGAGAACCAATGTGAATCCTATCTGCTGCGAGTGGAGGAATAACGCCACAAAGTTCAACGGCAGACAGTGCTGTAGCTGCAATTACTAGGTGTAGCCCAGGGCGTGTTAAGTGGGTTACACTCTCCCACATGACTAGACATTGAAGATCTGAATGTCAGACCTTCGGTCTCAAGCCAGATCAGGGATAGGTCCTCTGCTGGCAGTGGAGTGTTTTGTAAGGTAGGATAATATGCCGCAGAAAATGAGGTTGAAGTTATATATAAGCCATCTGATGTGTTATTTTATGTGGCTAGAAGCAGTCTCGGGCATTTGTAGCGCTCTCCAGGATCGATGTCGTACTCACCTATACCGCAGATGAGGGAGTTGAAGTTGTGGAAGAGGTTTCGATAGAAGCAACGTGAAAGAATATGGATGGGATTATAGAATTTCAAGGTGGTGTAGGTGAGACTTGGCTGCTACTCCCCAACTCAACTCAACTCCATGCTGGCGGGCTGTTTGGAACATTCCGAAGGGTGGTCAAATCGTGTAACTGCTCTGGGAAGAGTTTTACTACGTAGTGGCGGGATGTGGATGTTGCAGAATGACGGGTGTATATTAAGTGGGTTTAGTGTAGGGAGGTAGCTTGTTGCTCCTCAGGGAATGATGAACCGGGTACTACAGACAGCGTGCACCGCTGGTGGATTAGTTAATAAACTAGGAAGAAGGAATGTATAATTTTGAATTTTCCAGAATAAAATTTTGGATTAGCTGAAATTTAATTTAGGCTGGAATTGAGATCATGTGGTTACCGGTAGTGACCGCAAGACATGCGGGGTAACCGGTATCGCTTTAAGCGACGCTCACGAGGTACATAATCCCCAAGGGATCTGAAGAGGGCACTCTGATGTTGGGGCAAACCCTCGAAGAATTTTGTCGCCCGGCGCCTAATTTCATCCTCCACATATCGGAGGGATGAAGCCTCGTGAAGTAATCTCACGGGGAATCTTGTGCATACAGAATAAATAATCCGAAGACATTTATTCTGTGCACGTTGGAGCAGAACTAGATGTGAGCCTGCGGCCATACCCCAGACTTCGCACGCATAGAGCATGATAGGGAGGACCAGAGCCATAAAGAGGCGCAACTTTAGGGAAACAGACATCGCAGACCGAAGCACAGGGTATAGTGATGCCATGGCACCACACGACCGATGAGCTTACTCCTGGATGTGCTCCCGAAAAGTTAGGCCCTTGTCCAGCTTGTGTCCCAAGTACTTGATTGAATTCTCCCACCTGATCCCTTGCCCGAAGTAGGTAAATGAGGGGAAATTGGCGGGAAAGCGGCGCTTGGTGAACAATGTCGCTTGGCTTTTCTCCGTATTAATGGACAATCGCCAAAGCGTGCACCAATCCTGGAGGAGGATTAGGTAGCGTTGGATGGGGTTGAAGGTTCTGCGTGGATGTCTGTTTCTTGAAAATAGCAGCACGTCGTCAGCATATTGTGCTATGTTAACGTGCTGTTCAAGGTCAGCCACGTAGACGCTGTAGAGCGTCGGGGATAACACAGAACCTTCGGGGACTCCGCCATGGATAGACCTTCGTGTAGATGTTTTTCCCGCCACTGTGACCGTGAAGAATCTATGTTTTAGGAAAGAGTGAAGAAGGTGAATGACTTGAGTGGGTAGCTCCAGTTGGATGAATTTGTACAGAAGACCCGCGTGCCAGGTCGTAGAGAAGGTTTTTTACACGTCCAGAGAAACCGCCGAGGTGAATGCCTTGTCCTGGAAACCCAGGGCTGCAGCCTCCACCACGCGCAGCAATTGCTGTGGCGTAGAATGCCCAGGACGAAAGCCAAACTGGTGAGGAGGGATGGCTTGAATGTTACCCAGAAGGGGGGACAAGCGGGCTAAGAAAAGTCTCTCGAAAACCTTCGAGAGAACAGAAAGGAGGCAAATGGAGCGGTAGTTGGCAGGATTAACCGGGTCTTGCCCTGGCTTCAAGATGCATATCACCCGAGCCTCTTTCCAACTACGTGGAAAGTGACTCAGAGAGAGACACATATTGAAGACTCTGGTAAGAAATAACACGGCCCTGAAAGGAAGGTGGCAGTGCATGAGTGGCGTTATGCCATCAGGTCCCGCCGCCTTCACTCTGTCAAAGTTCCAATTGTTTCTTATTCATTTATTACATGAATATAAAAGCTATAATGTTTAGTGGCAACAAGAAAAAGATCAAGTTTGGAGGTGACTTCTGAGTCCTTTTTCCGAATTTAGTTGGTCAACTGCTTTCGAAGTCACATCTCGCACAGTGATGAATAATTGACGCACATTTGCTCCCCATATTTAGAGCGTATTATGATAATATGTTATAAATGAATTGTGCCGTAAATTATTCATTGGTGCACGAGATTAGGCTTCGAAAGATGTTGGATTCAATCAGTCGCTGAACACGGCAGGGAGGGGGAAGGAGAATGTACCATAGCTCGGTCGAAATAGAAGCTCACTGCATTTCCGACGACATGCTGGTTAGTTCACTTAGCTGGCATCGAAAGGTTCAGGAGGAGCGCCCTATGCGTCTTCAATTTTTACCAAGGAGTTGAGAATCTGGTATTAATCTGTGTAACAGTGATTTATCACGGCTCAGTAACACTCTGCAAGATATTAATTTACGTTTGGAAAGATTAGAGTCTTCTTATGAACGCGGGCGATCATCAAGTCCAGTCGACGAAATAGTAGGCGTAACAAAAGCGGATCCCCAACCTCTTCCAACACTACCTATTTCTGACATACTAACTTTGGGAACAATGCCAAAAAATGCTATTCACCATGAACACACCTTGCAAAAAATAGCAACCCAATCAGAAATGGGGGTATGCGAAAGCGGATATTCAGCCCGCCTATTTATCACAGATAAAACAACAACAACTATAGATTCAGTAGCTACCTGCGTTACTCACACCAAGACTGGAACATCAGTTCACTGTGTTAATAATATAAATGAATTTATGGAGATGCTTCAAGGGTTTCCAGAAATAAGTATTTCCAAAGGAGCATCCAGCACATAAGATAAGCCATGTCATCGAAACCAATGGACCCCCAGTTCAATACCCTTTTCAACAATTGGCTCCAGAAAAGCTGCAAGTCGCAAAAGAAGAATTACAAATGATGATGAATCTAGGTATATGTAGACCATCGAAGTCCAGTTTGTCAAGCCCTCTACATCTCACCAAAAGGAAGGATGGCAGTTGGAGGCCATGTGGAGATTATCGAAATTTAAATGCAGTTACTAAACTAGACAGGTATCTCGTACCCCACCTTCATGACTTCACACATTCACTAGCTGGTAAAAATACTTTTTCAAAGCTGTATTTAGTGCGTGCATACAATCAAATTCCAGTAGCACCACAAGACATAGAAAAAACTGCTATAATAACTTCCTTTGGGTTATTTTAATTTCCAGTAATGACCTTCGGATTAAGAAATGCAGCACAAAAGCTGCAACGTTTTATGGATGAAGTTTTAGGTGATCTGCCATTTGCATTTGTCTACCTTGACGATGTTCTTGTTGCTTCAACCTCAGCAGAAGAACATAAACAGCACGTAAGGGTAATTTTTTCTAGACTTTGAGACTATGGTATTTCAATCAACCTTGCAAAATGCATATTTGGAGAATCAACCATGGACATTTTAGGTGTCTGAATCTCAAGCCATGGAACAGTTCCACTTGCAGGGAGTGTAGAAACTCTCATAAAAGCTGAGTTACCCCAGACGTATCGGATGTTGCGCCGCTTCGGGTACAATCAAATACTACCGACCATTTAACCATAAAGCTGCTTGACCTCAGGTGACATTAAAAGAAGCACTCAAGTCTGCTCATGATGATCGCCAAATCGTGTGGGCCTCAGAACTGATTGAAGCATATGAAGCTTGCAAAGCAGGACTTGTAAATGGAACCTTTCTTTCCCACCCAGAATCAAACTGCCCACTACTACTGCATGTTGATGCCTCTGCAGTAGCCATAGGAGCATCGGTGGAACCAGTATCTAATGAAAAAATAAAATCACTTGCCTTCTTCTCTCGAAAACTTACAGAAAAGAGATACAGCACTTATGGCCCCGAACTGTTGGTGATTTATGCATCCATCAAACATTTCAGATATATGCTTGAAAGTCACACAGTCACAGTATTTACAGATCACAAACCGTTGACTGTTGCATTTCACCAAAACCCAGAAAAGGCTTCTCCAAAACAACTTAGACATCTGGATTAAGTGTCACAATTCACAATATATTTGAGACATATATCAGGAAAAGACAACATATTTGCAGACCACCTTTTCCGATTAGAGACGATCAATTCTCTCGACTACACCAACATGGCAAGATTGCAAAAGGATAATCCTGAACTTCAAAGCCTTCTTCAAGAAAGAAACAACAGTTCTCTGAGACATTCACTGAAACCTTTTCTTGCACTAGGCACTTCACTATATTGTGATGAACATAGTCGCCCGTTTGTGCCGGGATCAATGCGCAAACAAGTTTTTGACTTAATTCACAACTTATCTCATCCGTCTCCTAAGCGCACATCACAACTTATAAGAGACAGATTTGTATGACCTTCCATAGATAAACAAGTGAAAGCATGGGCAAGAGCTTGTATCAACTGCCAGCGTTCCAAAATTGGCAACACACAAGAAGTCTGTTGGGAACACTTCCGCACGTCCAGTAAAAATTTGAACACATGAACTTGGATATCGTAGGGCAACTTCCAGTATCACAAGGTTATACATACATCCTGACAATCATTGATCGATTCTCTTCTTGGCCAGAAGCAATTCCGATAAAAGACACTTCAGCAGAATCTGTTGCACAGGTATTTGTTTCTGAATGAATTTCAAGATACGGAACTCCTTACAAACTAACAACAGATAGAGGGCGACAGTTTGAGTCAACACTATTTAAGCATCTTAACATTACACTAGGAGTATGTCATTTCCGTACTACCGCTTACCATCCACAATCGAACGGTAAAGTGGAAATATGGCATTGATCGCTGAAGGCTGCAAAGAATTGCCATCTCAAACAGGACTGGGTACATACTCTTCCAATTGTACTTCTTGGACTACAAAATGTAATTGCCGAAAGTGGATATGCTGCCTCAGAATAACTTTTTGGTCAACCAGTTCGTTTACCAGCGGAATCCTTCGTTCCTACTAAGCAAGATGATACGAACATGCCAATATATCTGAAACAGCTAAGGTCTGCATTTCGTGAAAACCAACCTACATACATGAATAAGGCAAATTCAAAATCTTGTTTTGTCCATCCTGCATTATCTACAGCAACCCATGTGTTCATGCGAGTCGATGCGGTTAAAAAACCTTTTCAGCAACCTTATGAAGGCCCATTCAAAGTTATTAAGCAGGACAGTAAATTCTTCACAATCGATCGCAACAGCAAACATGATACCATCTTTATTGACCGCCTAAAACCTGCGTACCTATTGAACCCATCACATGGATTAGTTGAAAGTCCACGAGTGAAACCCATATCTGCTGCATCGACACCAGTACTTCCAGGTAATTCTACTCAAACAACTCACAGTGGAAGAACACTACGTCTTCCTCCAAGATTCTTAACCACCCATTAGGAGGGGGAGTAGTTGTGACAATTGTTCTGAGGTTGGTCAACTTGGAGATACACAAATGTTGTTATGATGATTTTCTTTTGTTATAACTGTTATATTAAAAATGTGGAATAAATAGTAAATTACGAACGCAATATATGTTGTGATTTTGATCTTAAAATAATGCTAGACATCCACATTGCTTAATATTCTTCTTAGACTCATTGAACTGTAAGTTTCATTGAAATTATAATCATGTATACTGCATGTGTGCATGATAATACAACCAAAGTGAGTAGAGGTATATAAAATAGTGTTTCATTACATGTACGTCTTCTGCTGCTAACACTGCCTCGTGTACTAATTTGTGAGGTTTTACTATACTATTAATGTCATGAAGCAATCACAAATTTCAGGTTTTAACTTTGAATATTCTTCTGTAAAGAATGTATGTACTACAGAGTCTTCAAGTTCTTAGTAAATATAAGCTATGAGAAGACCTTTTTTGTTTTCTATTTAAAGAGATAGTGCTATTTTTTGTACATATTGTTTGTATCTTCACTTACAATTTATGTATACATTTCTTAAGTAATATTTTTTGGACACTTTCGTTCCAGGGAATTTTTCAACATTATTCTGCGTACAGAGAAATTGCATTACTGATAACCTTGTGATATCCTTTCCTGTTTTCCTGTACCTGCAGAGTGCATTTCTTTAGTATGAAGTTAACTTTCTTGTAATTGTCACAGTAACAAGCTGTGGAATTCACACTTCAGGAAAAGGAAGTACAGATGTATTGTATAACCTCAACAGCATCTTGAGTAATCTCACTCTGTCAAAGTTGCAATTGTTTTTTAAGACATACCTATTCATTTATCACATGAATATAAAAGCTATAAGGCTTAGTGGTAACAGGAAAAAGTTCAAGTTTGGAAGTGGCTTCTGAAAACTTTTTTCCACATTTAATTCAACTTCTTTCAAAGTCACATCTCACACACTGATGAATAACTTAAGCACATTTACTCAGCGTATTTAGCGCATATTATGCGAATATGTGATAAATGAATTGTACTGTAAATTATTCATGAGTGCACGAGATTAGGCTTCGAAAGATATTGGATTCAATCAGTCGTTGAACATGGCAATGAAGGAGTGGGGGAGAGGCGCATGTAAATCTTGGAGGTCAAATTATGATGTATATATTAAGTATGACAGTTATTTTCCGTGAAAATCATTTGACCTGGTAGCTACCAAAATAAATGCCAAAGAAAGCCAACATGGGCAACATATAGAACACAATAAAAACACATGAACAGGGGTTCTTTACACACAATGAAGAAGGAAAAAATGCAGTAAGCACAAAACACAATGGATCCATCACAAACCTCATACCACTAACACCAGTAAACTCCTAATGAGTAGGTACTATCATGCCCAGACTATCAATGCATATCACATTCACATGATGCATTTTACATGCAGGCAATCCAGATAGAAAACTTTGCATTAGTTAACCATGCTACATACGCTGTACCAAAATTAAGATATGTCAAATATGGACGGGCTTCTAGATCCAGGTGTTCTGAAAGCGCGCTCAACTATGGATTTAACTGGTCCAATACAAAAGGGCAACATATGAAATGCAACTATATTCTGGAAGAGAGCAAAGCGTTACGTTAGACAAAGCATAAATCAAGTGAAAAAGCTCATAACAATGTACTTACAAACACAGCAAAATATAAACTCACAATCAATGGCGACACAACGGCGAAACCACTGGATATACACATACTTGTCACCAATCCTAAGGACATAGGTGGAAAAAACACTCCACACCATACCATTCAACAGATACATTGAAGCAACACTCTCGAGAGGCTAACTAAAGAAAATCAAGAACAACCATATGTCTGAAGCAAAACTACGGTAATGACGGCTATAAATTGAGCTTGGCTACTACTCACTAAGCAAACAGTACAAATGCAAAATATATGAAACGTAAGTATACAGCTACAATGCAAAGCTCAGGATAGAAAGAAAAGACTGTGAATTAATAGAATCACAAGCAACATACTAGTAAGTCAAAACAATACAAACAAAACTATGTATAGGTAGAGAGAACACATTGGACACTGAAATAATATTTAGAGGCAATAAGGACCAGAAGGATCAGAATAGGGGAAGATACAAGACACATGTACAGATTAAAGTTTGCCTCGAGGTGCATTCGGTCGGTGAGCAGCATAAGTCACTGCGGTAATCTGTTTAACAATCCCGAAAGGTCCAAAATAACGGTGAAACAGCTTGGTACACTTACCTTTCTTTCTGAAAGGGGTGAAGATTTTAACCAGCTGGCCAATGCTATATGAAACATGTCTATGTTTAGCTTCATAGCATTCTTTCTGTTTTGCCTGTTGCTGGTTGATGTTGTGAACAGTTAGTTCCCGTGCCTTCTGGATATCCTGTAGGGTTTTCCTGATGAACGAGTCATTGGAGGTAGCCTCTAACTGAACTTGGTTAGGTAAAGCTGGCTCGCGAGCATACATCAAGAAGAAAGGAGAAAACTGTGTCGTAGCTTGAACAGATGAATTATATGAAAGTACAAAATATGGCAAAATCTTATCCCAGTTTTTCTGGTTATCCACAAAATGGCTCAACATGTTCAAAAGTGTTTGATTGAATCGTTCGGTAAGTACATTACAGGAAGGTCTATAAGCACTAGTAAAGTTGGGTGAAACAGACAAACACTTCAATAACTGCTGAGTGACCACTCAAGAAAACAGATCCTCTGTCAGACAATATATGGGCTGGCTCACCATGGCGGCAGATGATATTGTGCAGAATGAACTTAGCTACATGTGGCATAGAAACAGCGGGTAGCGCAACACATTCAACCCAACGCGTAGCATATTCGGTACAAACGATAACATGTCTGTTACCAGAATTTGAACAGGGTAGGCGACCCAATAAATCAATGCCCCAGCGATCATCCACAGTAGATACTGGAATAGGTTGAAGCAGGTATTTTAATTTTGAGGACCTTTTCGAGATTGGCAACTAGAACAGGATGTCACAAATTGTTCGATGTCCTTTTTCATCCCGATGCAATAGTACCTGGAGTGAACTTTACTAAAGGTTTTTGAAAGGCCAAGGTGCCCTGATAATGGATCTTCATGAGATAAAAATAGTATTTCATGCTTAAAAACCTCTGGGATTACCAAAAAGTGGAGGGGACCTGTAGAACCAGCATTTTTGCAGTATATTACATTAGACTTTAACACATAAGAGGCAGCTTGCCGTGTTAACTTAGGAGAAGCGTAATTAATTCATCTAGCAGTTCCACCTGGTGATCCAACGGCTGTAGAACAGGAAAACGAGTCAAGGTATCAGCATCCAGGTGTTTCTTTCCGGACTTGTAACAAATGGTGTAGTCGAATTCCTGCAGTGTCAGACTCCATTGAGCTAATCTGCCAGTAAGATCTTTCAAGTTGTTGAGGTAGCAAAGAGAGTGATGGTCAGAGATGATATGGACTTTGGGTCAAGCCGAACAAAATAGCCAATAATTCCGGCTCAGGCACACTATAATTCTTTTCACATTTTGAGAGGGTGCGTGAAGCATAGGCAACCGACCAAAGAGTGTCATTAACCCGTTGCAACAAAATGCAACCAACACCTACACCACTAGCATCTGTGTGAGGTTCTGTGTAAGTGCCCGAAGTGTAATGTGCCAAAAGAGGAGCGGCAGAAAAGCAATCTTTAAGAGTCTGGAGCGCACGCTGTTGGTGGCCTCCCAAAGCAAAATCTTGATTTTTCTTGGTGAGCTGGAAAAGTGGATGAGCAATTTTCGCATAGTCTTTAACACACTTCCTGTAAACGTTTAACAGACCCAGTACTTTGCGAAGATCTCTAACATTTTTAGGTTTAGGTAGTTTCTGAATAACAATCTTTTTGGCATCAGGAGAAATGAGACACCTCGAAATCTAAAAGTTTAATCCTAACCATCGCAAAGAAACACTTAGCCGGTTTGAGCTTAAAATTGAACTGTTCTAGCCTTTTGAATACCGCTTCCATATTATCCAAAAGGTATTCGAAGGTTTTCGCAAATACTACGATATTGCCACCCAATTATCGGAAGGCACGACCAACTGGAGCTGGGTAGGGGACAGGAGGCATTCAGACAACGCCCACCCATTTATGTTGTAGCGCTAACATAGGCCATGGTTAGGGCAGTGTCACTAGAAACTGTATCGTCTCCTTCCCCTCCCCCTTACATCTGGAACAATCGGGATGATTCACTGAGCGGTGAAACTTCCAGACACAGCGATCCGCATATATAAGGGATGTAGTGGACGAGTCAGTTCAGTTCTTGGCGAGCAGCCGTGGAGAGCGCAGTGCTAGCGAATGGACTGGAACACTGTGTATCAGAGGAGTTGTACGTAATTGTGAGTGTGGAGTGGACCTGTGACAGACGAACTGGTGGATTGTAATTGTGTGCGCTAAGTAATTCTATGTAATCGGCAAGTGTTCCAAATGTAATTCGGTGGAAATAAAGAACATTTTGAGTTTGTGCAATTGGACTTTTAATTTCACGAACCCACAAAGTCACAATATCATCTAAATAGGCGAGGGCTTTCTTATACTTTAGGTCACCTAGGAGCTTATCTGCACAGTAGGTAAAAAATCTAGGGGCATTAGAAAGGCCGAAGCTCAGTGTTTGAAATTCGTACTCACCAGAAGGAGTAACAAATGACGTGAATTTCCTGGAAGTTTCCTCAATGGGTATTTGAAAGTATGCTGACAAGAGATGAAGAGCTGAGAGCCCGGTAGCTCCATGAAGGTGGCTCATAAGGTTGTCTATAATGGGCAATGGAAAGGCCAGTGTAACAGTGACCTGGTTTAGTTTACGATAATCTACACAGAACCGGATGGAGTTATCCTTTTTCTTGACTAGAACTACTGGGGAAGCCCATGGGCACTGATTTTCAGTGATTATGCTGGCATCCTGCATTTCTTTCACCTGCTGATAAAACCTATAAGACAAATTGAAATTAATAAAAAAATTAAACAACATTAAGCTACATTTTAAAAGACAGCAGAGAATTGATGAAGAAGATAAACTAAAAGACAAGGATAATAAGAGCATTGGAGACAAAACTGACATACACAAATTGCCAAGAAAAACTGCAGTGGCCCTATTTAGAATGGAAACTGGCCATGATTGTCTTGCAGAACACCTTTATAAAATACACCGCATACCTACACCCAAGTGAACTACCTGTAAAGATGATGTCATCATGAACAAACACCATTTGGACAAATGCAATGGTCTCAAAATTGAGAACCTACAGGCTTTATATTGGGAAGCCAGGGGGAAAATGATGCAAATCAACTAATCCCCAGTTCCATTAGTCAACAATAACAACTATTATTATCTCATTGCTATTAAGTTTTCATTACCTTTCCCCACCGTCTAGTACACAGACAAATTTTGTATTCCATAAAAGGAATCAAGGTTTCATTACAAAAAGATGTTTTACTGAAGCCATTAAAAGCACTCTTTTCGGGAAAAGGAGAGGGACTGGACGGAAACCAGTACATCTGTGGCTGAAATCCCGGCCGTGGCATTGAATTCTTCATGTCAACTCTATTACTGTTTAATGTTTATTTATTCATCATTTGGTAATTACAAGCAATTACAATAGACCTTGTCATCCAGATTATAAATATAAAAATATTATATACATAAGCACATTACTCACAGACATGGACACGCGCACGCACACACACAATACTTAAGAACACAATTTACAATTCCCTCTTGTGTTGTTACCATAAAACTCGTGCAAACAATAAAACAGATTTCTTTTCTGCCATTTGTACAATCTATTTTTAAATGCTAGAATATTCAAACTCCTTATTTCTTGTGGTTGTTAAATGTTTTTTGCAATCTATGCTATGGCATATCAATTACATTATTATTTCTTGTCTCATGCTTATGTATTCCATGTCTAGTTTTATAATCATGTAGATCTTCTTTTATCTTAACCAATATGTCATAGATATATAAATTTACCACCGTTGGAATTCCCAATTGAACAAATAATGGTTTACAGTGCTCAGTTTTGCTTGAATTTGTCAGTATTCTAACAATCTTTTTTTGAATTCTTAAAATTTCAACTATTCTAGAATTGCTACTCCATAGAACTAACCCATATCTAAAAACACTTTGAAAAAAAAAAAAAAAGAGTAATATGCTATTAATACAAATTTTTCTGAAACTACTCATTTTAACCCAATACATTAGCAAATGTACGACTAGTGTGAAGAAATGAATAATTTCCATCAATTAACTTAATAAGAGTTAAACGATGAAGCCTGGGACTCAAGTACTTACAATAGTAAATCACCACAAACGGTGTATCTCGAATACGAGAGCCCCTAGTGGTTTACCAGGGAAATATGAGTCAACTGGAAAATTTAATGTTATGACGGCAATTTGACCATGGTAGCTCAATGGGTAAGAGCAACTGAACAGAAATCAGGAGATCCGTGGTTCAAATCCCAGCCATGACATTAAATTTTTCATGTTGACTCTATCCACACAAAACCTTAGCCAATGTACGGCTAGTGTTAAGAAATTATTAATTTCCACCAATTAACTTTAAAGAGAGTTGATTAAAGACACTAGACTACACTTACTTTTAAATTTTTCCGGAACATGTTTCTGAGGCTCTGCCTCTATCTTCAGCCGGCTTTTGACTGGTTCTCGTTGGTGTAGCTGACGATATTTTGTCACAGGTCTCCTCTGGTGGCGGTTCAAGGAACTTGCTGAACAAATCTCTCTGAGGGACGTCCAGATTGAATACTTTGTTCCTAATTTTTGAAATGAAGATTTGTTCCCATGTGGATAGTTCTTGTTTTCCTGATATATGTTTTAGTAGTTTTGGTTCTGGATTTATGTTGTGGTGTTTTTCCCAAAAATGTGTGGCAACTGCTGATTTTTATAATTGTTTATATTTTATGTTTCTAAAGTGTTCCTTTGCACTTGTTTCTAAACTTCTTTTTGTTTTTCCATTATAAATTTGACTACAGTCATTGCATTCAATTTGAGATATACCAGATTTTTTGTTAGATGGAATGGCATCTTTGATGTTTGAGCAAATTAGGTTTTTTAAGGAGAAATGGTTGACTGGTGCTAGTTGAATGTTTTGTTTTTTGCAGACTTTTTTGAATTTATCATAGGCCCATGGATGGTAAGTGAATTTTTTGAAAATCATATTAGTTTCTGTAGCTGGGAGGGTTGTGGTTTCCTTTAGTAGCTTCTTCTTTTTTGCTAAGTTCACTTTTTTGTCCACTAATGATTTGGGAAAGTTATTTTTTTGTACTACTTCAATAATTTTGTTGTATTCTGTTTTGTATTCTTCTGCTGTGAGAGGGATGTTTACCAGTCTGTGTGCTAAACTATTGAAGATTGCCTGTTTGTGGGATCTTGGGTTGTAGCCATTAGCTTTTATGTAGTTGTCTGTCTGTGTTGGTATTCTGTAAATGCCAAAGTTTAGTCTGTTTTTATTCCTCATTATTTTTAGATCCAAAAATGGTAAATGCTCATCTTTTTCTATTTCTACAGTGAATTTGATGCTTTTTTCTTGGATATTTAAAAGTTATAGAGCATCACTGATGTGTATTTTTGGTACTATTGCAAAGATGTCATCTACATATCGTTGTCAGAGTTTGAACATCCAAGGGAAACCTTTGTTGATCCTTATTTCTAATGCACTCATGTACAGATCGCCAGGAAGGGTGATAGGAGGTTGCCCATTGCTAACCCTGAAGTTTGGTGATAATATTTTGTTTGAAACTGGAAGAAATTTTGTTCTATGCATAATTTGGTTAGTTTGATGTAGTCTGAAATTTCTGGTGATGCCATTCCAAGTGATTTGAGCCATTTTTCTATCAACGGTGGGAGTTGATTAACGGGTATGCAGGGAAACTGTGATTTAACATCAAACGAGACTAGTGTGTCCTCTTCTTTTAGTTCAGCATCCTTAATGTGTTCTATAAGTTCATAGGTGTTTTTGAAGCTTAGGCTGTCGAATTTTGCAAATGAGTTGATTTGTTTGTGAGCCACTTTGCAAGTTTTTATGTTGGTGAATTTATACTGCTAACTATAGGTCTCATTGTTATGGATGGTTTGTGTATTTTGGGTAAGCCATAAATTCTAGGTAAGGTTGGGTTATCCGGTTTAACTGCATATTTGTTTGGTATTATGCTTGATTTTGCTATTGTTTTTTCAAATGACTGTATGCAAGTTTTTATAGGATTATTGTTAATGATTTCATATTCATTGTCAGTTAGCATTTTTTTCATTTTTTCAATATAATCTGATTTTTCCATGATATTGAAAAAATGGAAAAAATGCTGACTATGAATATGAAATCATTAACAATAATCCTATAAAAACTTGCATACAGTCATTTGAAAAAACAATAGCAAAATCAAGCATAATACCAAACAAATATGCAGTTAAACTGGATAACCCAACCTTACCTAGAATTTATGGCTTACCCAAAATACACAAACCATCCATAACAATGAGACCTATAGTTAGCAGTATAAATTCACCAACATAAAAACTTGCAAAGTGGCTCACAAACAAATTCAACTCATTTCTAAAATTCGACAGCCTAAGCATCAAAAACACCTATGAACTTATAGAACACATTAAGGATGCTGAACTAAAAGAAGAGGACACACTAGTCTCGTTTGATGTTAAATCACTGTTTCCCAGCATACCCGTTAATCAACTCCCACCGTTGATAGAAAAATGGCTCAAATCACTTGGAATGGCATCACCCGAAATTTCAGACTACATCGAACTAACCAAATTATGCATAGAATAAAATTTCTTCCAGTTTCAAACAAAATATTATCGCCAAACTTCAGGGTTAGCAATGGGCAACCCCCTATCACCCTTCCTGGCCGATCTGTACATGAGTGCATTAGAAATAAGGATCAACAAAGGTTTCCCTTGGATGTTCAAACTCTGACAACGATATGTAGATGACATCTTTGCAATAGTACCAAAAAAACATATCAGTGATGCACTAAAACTTTTAAATATCCAAGAAAAAAGCATCAAATTTACTGTAGAAATAGAAAAAGATGAGCATTTACCATTTTTGGATCTAAAAATAATGAGGAATAAAAACAGACTAAACTTTGGCATTTACAGAATACCAACACAGACAGACAACTACATAAAAGCTAATGGCTACAACCCAAGATACCACAAACAGGCAATCTTCAGTAGTTTAGCACACAGACTGGTAAACATCCCTCTCACAGCAGAAGAATACAAAACAGAATACAACAAAATTATTGAAATAGTACAAAAAAATAACTTTCCCAAATCATTAGTGGACAAAAAAGTGAACTTAGCAATAAAGAAGAAGCTACTAAAGGAATCCACAACCCTCCCAGCTACAGAAACTAATATGATTTTCAAAAAATTCACTTACCATCCATGGGCCTATGATAAATTCAAAAAAGTCTTCAAAAAACAAAACATTCAACTAGCACCAGTCAACCATTTCTCCTTAAAAAATCTAATTTGCTCAAACATCAAAGATGCCATACCATCTAACAAAAAATCTGGTATATATCAAATTGAATGCAATGACTGTAGTCAAATATATATTGGAAAAACAAAAAGAAATTTAGAAACAAGAGCAAAGGAACACTTTAGAAACATAAAATATAAACAATTATAAAAATCAGCAGCTGCCACACATTTTTGGGAAATAAACCACAACATAAATCCAGAACCAAAACTACTAAAACATACATCAGGAAAACAAGAACTATCCACATGGGAACAAATCTTCATTTTAAAAAATAGCAACAAAGTATTCAATTTCGACATCCCTCAGAGAGATTTGTTCAGCAAGTTCCTTGAACCGCCACCAGAGGAGACCTGTGACAAAATATCTTCAGCTACACCAACGAGAACCAGTCGAGAGCCGGCTGATGATAGAGGCAAAGCCTCAGGAACATGTTCCGGAAAAATTTAAAAGTAAGTGTTGTCTAGTGTCTTTAATCGACTCTCTTTAAAGTTAATTTATCATAACACTGTTTTCAACACTTCCAAGAAAGGAATTTCACCAATTAACTTAAATAATAAGAGTTAAATGATGAAGCCTGGGATTTAAGTACTTACGTTAGTAAGTCGCCACAAATGGTGCATCTCGGATATGAGAGCCCTTAGTGGTTTACTGGGAATATATGAGTCAACTGGAGAATTTAATGTCAGGACAGTACATTAGCCATGGTAGCTCAATGGGGTAGAGTGATTGGATGGAAACCAAGAGATCTGTGATTCAAATCCCAGCCATGGCATTGAACTTTTCATGTTAACTCTATCCATACAAAACCTTAGCCTATGTACGGCTAGTGTGAAGAAATGATTTATTTCCACCAATTAACTTAAATGCAACTTTTTTTTTAATAGAATAAGCTCAGTTAAGCTGGGCTACATGTTGGTGATTTTTACTCTTAAGTCTATTGACAAGTGCATTGGCAACTGTTTCTCTGCAATGGCTTGATGTTGAACAGCTCTGAATATTATTAAATTTTAGATGAGTCGCATTTTTTACACATCTGCTTCACTTTCGTACCTATTTTGAGGACATGTTTCGCAAATCTTCGTTTGCATCTACGGCTCTTGTGCGACTGACGCTAGATCCAGCGGTGTGGGTAATTCTGGGGTTGTTGCTGCCATCTGTTGATTTAGTGATGAACTGAAATGTGGGATTCTCTTCTAGCGGGATTTCAAAGTTCTTTGAAAGTTCTTTGAAATCCCGCTAGAAGAGAATCCCACATTTCAGTTCATCACTAAATCAACAGATGACAGCAACAACCCCAGAATTACCCACACCGCTGGATCTAGCGTCAGTCTCACAAGAGCCGTAGATGCAAACGAAGATTTGCGAAACATGTCCTCAAAATAGGTACGAAAGTGAAGCAGATGTGTAAAAAATGCGACTCATCTAAAATTTAATAATTTTTCGCTTCACTGTGGTGTTCCAATACAGTTGAATCTCGAGCTCTGAATATGTTTGCTCGGACATACAGGTGGTTGGAAAGGGTACAATATACGTCCTTGGTACCAAGTTGAACAACCTTCTCTCACTGCTATTATAACGCTGTACTACACACTCCCAACTGCTACATAGATTGCACCTCTCAACAGTGTTACATCATTATGACATAGAGGTATAAAAAATGTTATCTAAAGCAAATATAATTCGGCACCAAGCAGATAAGCGACTCAGTAAATACAATTCTACGTTTTCTATAATTATAACTCAACGTTATAACTTGACTTAAGGGACCCCCTCACAGACCTCCTGACATCCCCTCGCTCACCCCTGGGGTTCTGCAGACCACACTTTGAGAAGCACTGGACTAGACTATAAACTAGACTATTAGATTCTATGGCATTGTTGAGCCTCATATTTTTATACCATTATTCTCTGGATAATTCACTTTGCTAACATTTTATGCAATTAGAAACATTATAGTTAACAATTCCACACAGAGAATAAAAGATAAATTTGCTTGGATCCTTCTCTTTTTGTTAAAGTATCATGGTGAAATATTGGCATTTTAAAAATCATTGTAGAAAAAAGTATAACCTATGAACAAATATCCACAAATTAGTTAAATGTACACTAAACCCTTATATATACATTAATGTGCGCTATTAAACATCCATAATAAACTCCTTATAACATGCAATAAATTTATACCCTCCATGCATCTCTTTAACTAACAAGAATACTGCATCTCTTTAAACTGGACGTCGGGACAACCTGGACAAGTTTGGAGGGGGGGGGTGTCAGAGGAATGTGTTTAGTGTAGTAATGATTTGTGTTCCAGATGACAAGTTGCTATTCTGAGTAGCTACATAAGTCAAATTCTCCTGCCAGCGGGCAAATTCATCACACTCATCTCATCAGGAACCAGTTTGAAGAGAAACTTTGTTAAAGTCCTGGAAAAAGTTGTGGCTTGGTGTGTGTTGCTTGCCACAAAACAAGACTGAGGCAGAAATACTAAGTGTAGAAGAAGATTTTATAGATACTTTTGAAACTATTGATGGCTGTTCTGATGCTGATGAGGAACACATTGACAATGATGGAGGTTATAAACAATTACATAGGAAGATATTATTGCATCATGCAGTGCTACTGGAAATGAAAATGAAGAGTATTAACATTCAGACAGTGTGATGAACCAGCTGTGGTTTTGACCCACACACAAACAGTAATAAACATAGAGAAATTGATGTTTTATTTCGAGAGTCAAGATAAATAAGCTTCTAATGTTAAAGCGGATGTGAGACCAGCGATACACTAAACTGAGACAGCATTAACTCATTGCTTTTATGACACACACAAGCAGTAACAAACATATAGAAATTGATGTTTTATTTCGAGAGTCAAGGCAAATGAACTTCTAATGTTAAAGTGGATGTGAAGTATGCGATACACTAAACTGAGACAGCAGAAGATTGCTGCTGTTATGACCCACACACAAGCAGTAACAAACATAGAGAAATTGATGCTTTATTTCGAGAGTCAAGACAAATGAACTTCTAATGTTAAAGCGGATGTGAGACCAGCGATACACTAAACTGAGACAGCAGAAGCTTGCTGCTGTTATGACCCACACACAAACAGTAATAAACATAGAGAAATTGATGCTTTATTTGAGAGTCAAGACAAATGAACTTCTAATGTTAAAGCGGATGTGAGACATGCAATACACTAAACTGAGACAGCAGAAACTCATTGCTGTTATGACCCACACACAAGCAGTAACAAACATAGAGAAATTTATATTTTAGTGAGTGAGTGTGTGCAGTTTTAGGGCCCGTCGACAACAAGGACATTTGGGCCCGAAGTCAATACCAAAACCTAAAAACAACACAAATTAAGCTAAAGGGGTAAGATAAAATATAAACACTCAACTATTAAAAGCACATAAACAACTCAACCCTGTACTAAAAATTTAAAATCTCTAAAATTAATAAATATAAAATACAAGTCAGACTTGTTTAATAAAACCGATTTTAAAAACAAACCACAGAGCCTTATCCACGGCCACTGGGTCGTCCCCTAAAATACCGTGCAAGTTAGTTCTTAGGCCCAAAGACTGGCGAACGCGGGTGTACTGCGGGCAATCCAACAATACATGCCGCACAGTGATGCGTACTGCACACGGAGCACACACAGGGGCCGGTTCCCCTCTTAACAGGTGGCCATGAGTCGTACGTGTGTGCCCAATTCTCAGCCGTATGAGTATCACCTCGGCCCGCCGGTTATCCCTGCAGGAAGTTGGCCAGGGTTGTACGCTCTCCTTTATCGCCCGGAGTTGTGTGCCTTTCAAAGCTGTCCAGGATTGCTGACAAGCAGATAGGAGTTGGCGACGTAAGAAACGTTGCACACCCTGGTATGGCACCGTAGTTGTTAAACTCCGGGGCAAACGGCAAGGGGACTTAGCAGCCGCGTCCACCTCCTCGTTCCCGGAAATCCCAACATGGCCTGGGGTCCAAGGAAAAACAAAATTGTATCCGCGACTGAGCATTTGCGAGATCTGGGCCAGTATTTTTAAAACAAGTGTGTGAGCCGCAGTGTGCTGTTGCAAGGCCTGAAGAGCACTTAGAGAGTCAGCGCAGAGTCAGGACAAATGCACTTCTAATGTTAAAGCGTATGTGAGACATGCAATACACTAAACTGAGACAGCAGAAACTCATTGCTGTTATGACCCACACACAAGCAGTAACGAACATAGAGAAATTGATGTTTTATTTCGAGAGTCAAGACAAATGAACTTCTAATGTTAAAGCGGATGTGAGACCAGCGATACACTAAACTGAGGCAGCAGAACCTCATTGCCGTTATGACCCACACACAAGCAGTAGCAAACATAGAGAAATTGATGCTTTATTTCGAGAGTCAAGACAAATGAACTTCTAATGTTAAAGCGGATGTGAGACCAGCGATACACTAAACTGAGACCGCAGAAGCTTGCTGCTGTTTTGACCCACACACAAGCAGTAATAAACATAGAGAAATTGATGCTTTATTTCGAGAGTCAAGACAAATGAACTTCTAATGTTAAAGCGGATGTGAGACCAGTGATACACTAAACTGAGACAGCAGAAGCTTGCTGCTGCTATGACCCACACACAAACAGTAATAAACATAGAGAAATTGATGCTTTATTTTGAGAGTCAAGACAAATGAACTTCTAATGTTCAAGGGGATGTGAGACATGCAATACACTGAACTGAGACAGCAGAAACTCATTGCTGTTATGACCCACACACAAGCAGTAACAAATGTAGAGAAATTTATGCTTTAGTGAGTGAGTGAGTGAGTGTGTGGGGTTTTAGGGCCCATCGACAACAAGGACATTTGCGCCCGAAGTCAATACTAAAACCTGAAAACAACACAAATTAAGCTAAAGGGGTAAGATAAAATATAAACACTCAACTATTAAAAGCACATAAAAAACTCAACCCAGTAATAAAAATTTAAAATCTCTAAAATTAATAAATATAAAATACAAGTCAGATTTGTTTAATAAAACCGATTTTAAAAACAAACCACAGAGCCTTATCCACGGCCACTGGGTCGTCCCCTAAAATACCGTGCAAGTTAGTTCTTAGGCACAAAGACTGGCGAACGCGGGTGTACTGCGGGCAATCCAACAATACATGCCGCTCAGTGAGGCGTACTGCACACGGAGCACACACAGGGGCCTGTTCCCCTCTTAACAGGTGGCCATGAGTCGTACGTGTGTGCCCAATTCTCAGGCGGGTGAGTATCACCTCGGCCCGCCGCTTATCCCTGCAGGAAGTTGGCCAGGGTTGTACGCTCTCCTTTATCGCCCGGAGTTGTGTGCCTTTCAAAGCTGTCCAGGATTGCTGCCAAGCAGATAGGAGTTGGCGACGGAAGAAACGTTGCACATCCTGGTATGGCACCGTAGTTGTTAAACTCCGGGGAAAACGGCAAGGGGACTTAGCAGCCTCGTCCACCTCCTCGTTCCCGGAAATCCCAACATGGCCTGGGGTCCAAGTAAAAACAAAATTGTATCCGCGACTGAGTATTTGCGAGATCTGGGCCAGTATTTTAAAAACAAGTGTGTGAGCCGCAGTGTGCTGTTGCAAGGCCTGAAGAGCACTTAGAGAGTCAGTGCAGAGTCAAGACAAATGCACTTCTAATGTTAAAGCGGATGTGAGACATGCAATACACTAAACTGAGACAGCAGAAACTCATTGCTGTTATGACCAAACACACAAGCAGTAACAAACATAGAGAAATTGATGTTTTATTTCGAGAGTCAAGACAAATGAACTTCTAATGTTAAAGCGGATGTGAGACCAGCGATACACTAAACTGAGGCAGCAGAAACTCATTGCCGTTATGACCCACACACAAGCTGTAACAAACATAGAGAAATTGATGTTTTATTTCGAGAGTCAAGAGAAATGAACTTCTAATGTTAAAGTGAATGTGAGGTATGCGATACACTAAACTGAGACAGCAGAAGCTTGCTGCTGTTATGACCCACACACAAACAGTAATAAACATAGAGAAATTGATGCTCTATTTCGAGAGTCAAGACAAATGTACTTCTAATGTTAAAGTGGATGTGAGACCAGCGATACACTAAACTGAGACAGCAGAAGCTCGCTGCCTCTTTCACTACCGACTAATTTGAAGTACAGTACAAATTAATAGCCTATTACTGTACATACAGTGTAATGGTGTACCAATAGTAATAATTATAGTAATTTCTAAGCTCCACTAAATATATATACAGATATAGTAATTTGTAACTTGAAAAACTTTACTCATCTTTTAAGAAATGATAACTGTATTTCTTACAAATTGAATAGGATCCCAGTTTCGTGATTAAATCTTCCACATCATCAGCTCGAACCATCAACAAACTCATTAATGTTACCATTGCTAGAGGTCACTATGTTTATTTTAGTACTACCAACATCTGAAAATGAAACAAATTTAAAAAGAGAATCGACGGCCGGTGTTTCAAAATTCATTACGCAATGTTTGTTTTTTTTTGAAAATAAATATCTTTTCCCAAACCATTAAATCTGTTTGAGCATTTAAATGTTTTAATAGTTTAACTTCTGGATTTATTTCATGGTTAAATGACCAAAAATGATCTGCTGTGGCCGATTTATCAGTATGTATACACTTACTGTTACGAAAATGCTCTTTCAATCTGGTTTCTAAATTATATTTTGTCTTTTCAATATAAACTTTATCACAATCAAAACAATGTAATTGATAAATACCAGGTTTTTTGGTATCTGTAATTATCTGTTTTAGAGAAATGCAGTAAATTTTTAATACTATATTTATTTTGAGGAACTAAAGTTGTACCAAACTCTTTAAAAGTTGTTTGAAAATGTTATTAAACCAAGGATTGTAAGTAAATTTTTTAAGTTACAAATTATTATATTTGTATATATTTATTTGCTTCACTGTTAATAGCTTCATATTTTACGTATCTATTAAAAATATTTCACTGATGTTGAACATTTTTTATTGCTTTTCCATCATCCTCTGGATAACCCAGATTTGAATTAACTCAGGTTGATCCTTGTAAACGAGGTTCTACTGTGCACAAAAGTCACAGCTTTATAAATTACATTATAATCTGGTCTGTCATTTGCCAAATGATTGATGCTATTGCTGCAGTACTAAGCCATAAACAGTACTTATTTTCCATAAGTACATTTCTTTGATAACATGTGAATTATGTGAATGCTGATTCACCACCATTACCTTAAAGTGAAGCTTTAGAGTCAATAAATATCAAGCAAATTTAAGAAAGAGTGCATTGGGTTAGTATTTTAAATTTAATACTACTACATAAAACCCAAACTGCTATTTGCAGAACTGTTGGCAACAGTAATCGAGAAACTAAAAAGGAAAATAGAAATTCACAAAACAATTCACTAAGAATAATAACAGGAGCTGTAAAATCAACACCAATTGCCATACTACAAAGCTTCGCAAAATTTATGGCCATAGAACTGGAACATGAACTAAAGGAATTACCCTAGCACAAAAACTGCAAGTTAACAGAAATAGACACAGGTGGTATCACACTGTGGATAATATTGTCGCAAACCCGATCGCGATAGCACGGCTTGTGTACACAAAGAGCCTGGAGATAAGGAACATGCCGGAACAAATAAAGATAGCGCTAGAAAAAAGATCTGCTGGGACAGATAGGGTTACGCTTCTGGAAGGTGATAGAACATTCGATTCTGGTTTGGTTCAGAAATCTCTCGAAATTATCAGTGAGATAATTAAGGGAGCGATAACTCGCCAAGAGGTGTCATGAACAGTTGTAAAACAGTCACGGGAGAGGTAAGCAGAGAACAGCTGAGAGTAATAATAATAATACTTTATTACTACCTTATGTTTTGCAAGCATTGTTGAAAACAGGCAAGTCGTCAATCATATACAATTAAAGTTGCTGCATATTTTGATATATATACAGATATTAGAAAAAACAAAAACTTATGTGCTGTTATTCTAAATGTATGTGTTGTACACCTAATACAATGTGTAGGTATTAATCATAAGTATTGTAAAATAAGAAACTTGCAGCCAAATGATGAATCCTGAAGTTGTAGCCTTAGTTCAGATATGCATCAAGTGAATAAAATACTTTGTTAATTAAATATGATTTCAAGACATTTGAATTTTTGTTAAGTTGCTAGACACATTAACTTCTGCTGGGAGTTTGTTATATAGCTTGCCTCCCATGTAACTAGGCAACTTGTCACAACCCGCCTCGGTAGCGTGGTGCACCTCAAAATCCAACCTCTGCGTTCCTCGTCCCGAGGAAGTAGGAGACTGATTGATGGGGTGATGTACGGTGGGAACTTGGTGTACCCCAGGACCACTACGGCTGCCGGGAAGGCCCATCAGTAACCCCGAAAACTGGCAGAAGAGGCTCTGGTGTAATCTCTCGATTGGGTCTCTCCGCAAGGTGAGAGTATTCCTTCAAACGCCCAAAACATGGTCCACTTCGGTGTTTGACCCCATTTATTTATTTTTTCCTTTTCCTCCCTGAACTCATGCTTGACGGGTAACAGCGCGGATGGTTGGAGAGGGTAGCGCAAGGGGTGACTGGGTAACGCGTAACTCAAAGCCCCTTGTTACAATGTAGAACTGTGTTCGTATCCGCTGATACAGGTCAGTCCCGGGGAGGGGCCATTGCATGAGCTGTTACACTCCTGAAGGCGATTGGGTCCCTCTGTCTTTACACTGGGAGGTGTAACCCCAAGGTGAGCAAGGTCCAGGCCATGACTCTCACCTAAGCCGGGGTGGCGCCCATGATGTGAGCACGCCATCGGAGACGTTTGCAATGGGGAGGATAATACCACAATAGTGCACTCTATTAAACCCAAAAGTGTGAAGGTTTGTGTAAAGGAAGTAGCTGAACCCTGTGGTCCTCCCTACTTGGTAGTCACTGGAACAGAAGAAGGCAAGAACTTTCTGTCCTTAAACCCTTTCATCATCCAGAAGGTTCTGGATAAGATAGCTGGTCCTGTGAAGTCTTGTGCTCGTTCACGCAATGGCAAATTCCTGGTAGAAGCACATTCTGTCTCCCAGGCAGCAGTCCTACTGAAGGCAAGCCTTTTAGGGAGCTATCCGCTGACGGTCAAAGTACATAATAGCCTCAACTCCTCGCGCGGAGTGGTTAAAACCCGTGCTTTGTATGGCATGTCCAATGAGGAATTCATTGAAAACCTGCAAGATCAAGGTGTGACGGCTGTGTACCGTGTGCAGCGCAGAGAGCGAGAGGGATTGGTGCCTACCCGTTCCCTGTTCCTGACCTTCGATCGGGTCGATCTCCCGCAAAGGCTTAGGGCAGGGTACGAGACCATCGATGTACGTCCCTATATCCTTAATCCGCTAAGATGTTTTAAGTGCCAGCGCTTCGGACACACCAGCGCGTTCTGCAACGGGACGCCTACGTGCCATAACTGTGCGGTGTCCCAGCATGAGGGTGCATGCACATCGCCAGTGAAATGTGTGAGCTGTGCTGGAGAACATCCATCCAGCTCCCGAAATTGCCCGCGCTTCGTCGAGGAAAAGGCCATCCAGGAGATCTGGGTGAAAGAGAAGGTTTCCTTCTAGGAAGCCCGGAAACTCGCGCGTACTCGATTGCCATCCCTCCCGCGGTCCGCTACCTACAGCTCGGTAGCAGTTAAACCGGTGCCGTGGCGAGAGATTGCCACTCAGACCACTGATATACGAGAGGCCACAATCTCGGAGAAAATCATTCTGCCATCTCCGAAGCCTGGCAAAACACCAGCCTTATCTGCACCCACGACAGCTTAGCCTCCATCTGGAAGGAGATCGCCAGCACAGTCACCGACAAAAGTCTCAACACCCAAAAAGGACAAGCCCGTTGTATGCGATGCACCTCGCAAAGAGTTCAAGACCAGCTACAAGAGGTCCGACTTCCTGAAGGATGCCAGCAAACCTGCCAGCCGTAAGAAGAGTCTCCGGTCATCTGAAAGTTCTCCCTTGGAAGAGCCTTCCGGCCAGGACTCCCATTGATGCTTGTCAACCTCGTCGATCTCCGTGTCCAATCGGTTTCTGGCCCTTGAACCGAAGTTTTCTATCGGGAAAGGGACCTCATCCATGGAGGAGATGGGACAGGAGGATACGGACCACACTACCAGGAAGCCTTTCAGAAAACGACCCGATGATCCGGCGGGGAAAGAAGTTAGCCCGAAGCTAAAAAAGACGGTCAAATTGATTCGGCCACCCTCCAAGTCGTCATGAGGTGGAACTATCTCTAACCTTTTATCCCACCGTTTAAATGGCGACTCTCCAGTGGAACATACGTGGGCTTAGGACTCATCGTCCAGAGCTTGATTTACTGCTTAATAAGTACGTCCCACTAGTAGTGTGGTTGCGGAAGACTAAACTGCGTCCTCAGAATACCTTTGTACTAAGGCGGTATACTTCCTTCCGACGGGATCTTGCCCCGGAAGAGGGCATTCCGGCACACGGCGGGACGATGGTACTGGTCAGAGATGACGTATACGTGGACTTGACACTTTTACGCACTAACATCCAGTTCGTTGCTGCCCGTATAATACTGCCGACGATAGAGCTGGTTATCTGCAACATGTATATTCCACCCTCAGATGACCTACCACTTACTACGCTCCAAGATTGGTTGAGCAGTTACCTACCCCATTTCTGTTGGTGGGGGACCTCAATGCCATCACCCTCTTTGGGGCTCCACTCGCACTTGTGCAAGGGGTAGAGGACTCTCCGATTTCCTGGACAATAACACCCTGGTTCTCCTGAACACCGGAGAGCCTAAGTTTCTTTCCGATGCCTTCAACACCTTCTCGCTTCTGGATTTGGCAGTCTGCTCACCGCAGTTAGCAGTGTCCCTCCAATGGAACGTCATCTCTGACCACCACTCCAGTGACCACTTCCCGTGTCTCATTAATCTCCTAGCACAAAACGTTTGTTCCACCCGCTTGCCAACCTGGCGTTTCGATAACGCCAACTGGGCCCTTTAAACCCAGTTGGCGGTTTTTAGTTATGAGGAGCACGCCTCTGTTAACGAGCTAGTAGAACATCTTAGCGAGCTTATACTTTCCACCGCAGAACGATCTATACCGCGTTCGTCTCCCAATCACCGCCGCCGTCCTGTGCCACGGTGCTCGTCGGCGTGCCCTTAGGATCTTCCAGTGCCACCCCACATTGGATAACCTCATTCATTACAAGAAAATGCGTGCCAGGTCTCGGCAGGTAATTAAGCATTGCAAAAAGGAATCATGGACTGCTTTGTATCGTCTTTTAATCGCCATACACCTTCTTCTGTAGTGTGGGATAGGTTAAGGCGCGTGGCCAGGAAAGCGACCCACATTCCGATTGCTGGTGTGAAAACTCTTTCAGGATCGTCGTGGATCCGTCAGACGTGGCTAGCACCCTTGGCAGTGCTTTCGCTCACGTATCTAGCTCAGATCATTATACACCTGAGTTCCTCTCCATCAAGCATCAGAAGGAATCTTAAGGTTTCAGCTTTCTCTCTCGAAACCTTGAAGACTACAATCGCCTGTTCACCATGGCAGAGCTAGAACACGCACTTTCATCCTCCAGACTATCTGCACCAGGACCAGACGATATCCACGTACGATTCTTACAACATCTCTCTCCCGAAGGGAAGGCTTTCTTACTCGAGGTATATAACCGTATCTGGATTGACGGCAGTTCTCCTGACAAGTGGTGGGAGGCCACCATCACTCCAATTCTGAAACCAGGGAAGGACCGAGATCTGCCTTCCAGCTACCGTCCTATTTCCGTCAGCATTGCGTCTGCAAGGTGATGGAACGCATGATCAATGGGCGGTTGGTGTGGTGGCTGGAAGCCCACAACTTGCTCGCGAACATCCAGTGTGGTTTCCGACGTCACCGTTCCACAGTAGACCACCTCGTGTCGATGTCAACGCAGATCATGAACGGTTTCCTTAAGAACAGCCAGACCATCGGCATCTGCTTTGACCTCGAGAAAGCTTACGATACGTGTTGGCGTGCAGGTCTGTTGCGCACCCTGCACAGCTGGAATATTCGCGAACGCCTACCTGTGTTTTTTCGGGATTTTATGGAAAATCGCGTTTTCCGAGTTAGGGTCGGCTCGGTCTTATCAAACCTTTTTAACCAAGAGAACGGGGTCCCACAAGGATCGGTCCTAAGTGTTACACTGTTTGCTATTGCGATTAATTCTATCTCTGTGTTACTCGTGGGGTTTCATGGAGCTTATTCGTGGATGATATTGCCGTCAACTGAACTTCAAGCGTACCCCGTTCCTAGAGCGTCGTCTACTGTGATGCCTAGACAACCTTCAGAACTGGAAATCTATGTACGGCTTCCGGTTCTCCACTGAGAAGACGGTGTGCGTTAACTTCTGGCGCTCCAGGAGTCGATTACCACCTTCCGTCCGACTGGGGCGACATGTTATACCATTTGCCGATGAAACGCGGTTCTTCGGGTAGATTTTCGATAGAAAGCTAAGCTGGTCATCGCATATAGCACAGTTGACAGCAAGATGTGAGCGTTCTCTTCATATCTTGCGGGTACTTAGTGGAAAATCGTGGGGTGCGGTTCGCTCAGTGCTGCTTCGGTTGTATTGCACACTGATCCGCTCTAAGTTGAACTATGGGTGCATCGTTTATGAGTCAGCTCGTCCATCTATGCTAAAGAAATTAGACACGGTCCATAAATCTGGCCTTCGGTTGGCTACTGGCGCATTTCCAACTAGCCCAGTTGTAAGCCTCTATTGTGAGGCAGCGGAACCTCCTCTTCGCTATCGCCGGGATGTTTTGCTGGGGAATTATGGCTGTGGCTTAAACACCATGCCCTCGCATCCGACGTATGCACCCTTTTTGATTCCTCCTTTGACGTACGATATAGGAACACACGTATGAAGCCAAAGCCACCAGGTTTCCGCTTCCGGGAGCTTCTTGGGAAGCATGCACTCGAGCTACCTTTGATGTATCCTAGGGGTGAACGGGTGTATCCTCCTTGGTTGCGTGCAGCATCCCCTGTAGATCTTGGGTTGGCAGTGCACCGGAAGTCCACGATCCCCACGTGTAGTATCCGTAGTTTGTTTTTAGAATTTTTATCGAACTATAAGGATTTTAGCTTAATTTTTACTGACGGGTCCAAAAGCGTGGGTGTGCATACGTCCATGGAGCCGAACCCTTTACATTCGATCTCCATGGCACCACATCCATCTACATCGCAGAGCTCTACGCAATCTACCGAGGCATTTTACATGTTCGCCGCCGAAAGTTGGGTAATTCCCTCATTTTGAGTGATTCCCTTATTGGCCTTCAGAGCCTTCGTGAGCTGTACACTCTCCATCTCCTTGTACAGGTTATCCAGGACACCCTCCACGTCTTACACGTCGCTGGCCTAAGCGTGGTGTGTGCATGCGTTCCTGATCACGTTGTCTTGCAGGGTAATGAAAGGGCGGATTCGGCGGCTAAGGTGGCCGCCACAACACCTGGTGCTACCTTCCCCTTGGCCACCTCGGAAGACTTCAGACTTGTCCGTAGGGCGACGCTCTCGTGCTGGCGCGATGAGTGGTCGCCCATGCGTGGCAACAAGCTTAGAACCGTGAAGGAGCTTCCGATTCACTGGGCGACCTCCTGTCGATTATTCCGGCGGGAGGAGGTGATATTGGTTCGGCTACGTATTGGTCACTGCTATTTTAGTCATAGTTTTTTTTATTACGTAGGACCGCAGAACCTGTTTCCCCGCTGTGCGGTTCATTTCTGACGGGCCGCCACGTACTTTTAGATTGTTTTAGGTTAGTACGTCTCCGCAGGTCTCACCAGCTTCCGGCCAGCATGGCGGAGATCCTGGCGGACCACGAGCAAGCGGTGATCAAGGTTTTAGATTTCATTTTACATCTCCATTTTAGAATATAGGACCCTTTAATTTAGAATTGTAATCTTTTTATGGTTTTAAGCTCTATTTTACTTTTGAGCTTCCGTTTTAGGGTTTTTTATCTTGTTTTATGTAAGGCAGTTTTAGCATTTTAGATTGATTTTAAACCCATTGGATTTCAAGGGCGTTGATGACCTTGTAGTTGAGCACCCTTAAACCCAATTATCTATCCATTCCATTTTTGTGCTGCTGGAGTCCTGACACTGTGTGTAGCGCACCATTGAGCGATTCACTGCTTCTGGGACTATAAAGGGTCGACCACAAACACATGGCTGATTTTCAGCTTTTATAGGGTCTTGAAAGTGTCACTTGCAGGTTTTCCAACTTTATGAAGATCGTGTAGCCGTCATTGCGTTGCATAATCACACCCTTCCATGGCGAAAGCTGGAAAACGTCTTTCAAAGAAAAGCTAACAATAATTCAAGGTTAAGGTGTGCACACACGGAGTTGTTTACGCGCCAAACCGGATGTACAGTATGCGTCAAAATTTGTAACAGTATTTATGGCAAGACTAGGTAGAATGAGACGCTACGAACCGCACGTATTAAAGTGTGTCAATGAACCTGCCCCTTGTTGTCCTCTGCTGTCAGTAGAATGCCCTAACCTGCATATAGGTGCTCTAGACCGGCAAATACCAGCGATGTTATTAGGACAAAATCGCAATCTATATAAGAGAGCATTATTGCTTGTGAGCCAGTAAGATATGACGTTTCTGGTTCGACAAAGTTGTTATTATCCGAGCGAAATCTGACGAGCAGTGAATGCTGCTGCTGAAGGAGATTGGACAGATTTTGCCTTTGATTTCTCAGAAAGTAGACAGTGTAGAAGTCGATGCTCCAGCTTATGTATCTGATTATACGTTACATCACGATATGAATGAAGCCAAGAAAAAATTGAAGTAGATCACAGTAACATTGCGACAACTAAGAAATTAACAAGTCACACTATGCGACTTCAAATATCACTGTTAACAATAATCCGGATAATATATGAAAGGAGGGTCTTATGGAATACACTTTGTATCTTTAAAAATAATTTAATAATGAAAACGGCCAAATAATCATGAGTGCATGATACAACTAATTGCTATAAAATTTCACTCGTAAAAGCTGCCATTCATTTTGTTGTTTTAAAAACAATATATTTAAACATGCTACAGGTGGAGGTTAATATTAAAGTCAGGTATTATGGATCAAAACATTGAAAAATTAATTATATTTCATAACATACGAAACCACTGGTTTAAATTAGACGAAACCTCTATAAACAAATGTTAATAGGCCTATGCCATAGAACAAGTCTAGAATAATGAAAGAGGTAGGTTTTGTTTGCGTCTCAATGAATTGAATTAATTTAATTAAATATACTTGAAACAGGTAGAAATGCCTAATCGCTGAAGTGAAGAAGAAGAGGACTATATATATATATTGTAATAGATATAGTGTTTTGCATATACACACTGTTACGTTAAGGGACTAAATCACTGATCTAGTACTAACCAAATTAAACTTTCACTGCAAAAACTAACAAAACATTTATGTTCTTACAAGCCAAAATTACAGGTTTCTTTTTTCCAAAGAACAAAACACAAACGTTTTTGACATTATAGCTTTAACTTTCCTGCCAACCTAAACACATTTCTTTTTCTTTCGTAACGTCCTCCCACCTTTCAATTTTATACATATAATTGAAACATTACAATTTCCCTTTAAATATAAACTGATTACAAATTTAAGCGGGTGGGTAGTCTGATCTTCCTTCCAGATTTGCTAGTGATCACTCGTGGGGCTTTTTCATTCTCAGAAGCATTCTCCACCATATCATGCTGCTCTTCTGGAATAGTGTCTACCTCTAAGGGGTATATATTCTGGACGGGCCATTTTAGTTCCCCAGTTGCAGTTTTCACTTGGACCACTCGGATGACTTTGTCCTTTCCGGGGTACACTTCTACTACCTTTCCATAGGCCACTCAATCCTTCGGGTGTTGTTACTTCCAACAAGAACAATATCTCCATTCTTCAGATCCTTCCTTAAATTACCTTGTTCTTTGTAAATTTAAGTATTCATAAATATTCTGATCTGAATCTTCTACGTAGCTGTTCTCTAAGAAGTTGCACATGTCGAAATCTTTTTCCTAAAATTGTCTTGTCTATGCAGTCGATGTCAGGTAGTCCTGCCCTTGAGATATCATGCAAGAACATAGCATGTGTCAAGGCTACCATATCCTCAGGATTTTCAGACAGATAAGTTAATGGCCGAGAGTTTATGGTTGCCTCACAGTCTGTTAGCACCGTCAACATTTCTTCATAATCTAAAGATGCACGCCCCAGTACTCGTCTCAATAACTTCTTCAACATTAGGACTATACGTTCCCAAAATCCTCCCCACCAGGCTGCTGTAGGGGGATTGAATTTCGAATTAATTCTCATATTAGCTGTTTCTTTGTTCAATGTTGACCAATCTAGCTGACCAAATAAATTGTCTGTCCCTACAAAATTGGTTCCATTGTCACTGTAAATTATGACTGGTCTTCCAATTCGAGCAATAAACCTTCTCAATGTTTGAAGAACCCCTGAAGTTGACAAGGTCTTGACCAACTCAAAGTGTACTGCTCTGAATACTGCACATGTATATATCACAATACATGCCCTTTCACCTCCGCGCAGATACAATAGACCAGCCAGGTCCACCCCTGTCATTTCAAAAACTGAAGCATCACGTACTGTGTCTTCTGGCAAAGGAGCAACTTTTGTGGTAATTCCTTTTGCTAGATGTCTCTTGCACCTGATGCATCCAGAAATAGTTTTTCGTATGGTTTTTCTTCCATTTATGATCCAAAACCGTTCCCTTATTGTGGAAAGTAGGATTTGTACTCCAGCATGCGATGATTCAATATGTTTCTCCATGATCATCATATGCACTAACTTATGATCAGAGGGCAACAGAATTGGTGTGAGGAACTCATTTTCATCCCTTGTTTGTGTTATTCTGGTTTGGACTCGAAGTAATCCATTTAGGTCTTCAAAGACATTTAGATACTTGAATGTGCATTCTCTGCCATCAAAACTCTCTTGCTTAACAATCTTCAAAAGTGTTATTTCAGCTTTTTGGAGTTCTTCAAAATCAAGTTCCTTTGCATCACTTTTCTCTCCTTCAGCTCTAGTGTTGTGTATGAATCTTAGAATCCATGTAGTCATTCTGATAACTTTAGTGTAGTTTGAAAAATAACTAAGGTACCATTTCTCTTCTGTTCTTGAAGAAACTAAGACCATCGAAATCCCCTTCTTGCGCTCTCGATTAATTTCTTCTTCATCGACTTCAACATTCTCTTTAGGCCATTCATATTCTTGGAGCTTCAGCCATGGTGGTCCCTCCCACCATTTCGATGGCAGAAGTGTAGTCGCTGAACATCGTCTAGAGGGTAGGTCAGCTGGGTTATTTAATCCTGGCACATGGTACCAGCAGTTATGATCTGATATCTGCCTAATCTCTTTCACTCTATTTTGAACAAATGTTCCCCAAACATCTTTTCCTTTGATCCAATGTAGTACAGTCATGGAATCATACTAATAAAGGGACCGTATATTCTCAACTCCTAAGTGTTCCTTTACTGAATTAGCAAGGCGAGCTCCTATAGTACAAGCAAGGAGTTCCAGTCGTGGAATGGTTGTTTTTTTGAGAGGTGCTACACGGGACTTTGCTTGGAGAAGTGTTACGTGTGTTTCTGACCCTCTTCTGAACGAAGAAGTACTACCGCTGCATACGCCACATGAGTAGCATAACAGAATGTGTAAAGTCTCCAAGAGTCCTGGGTATTACTTGGAGCAATTTGTTTCGGAATCTTTATTTCATGTAAGACCTCCACTTCTTCTTGCCAACTTTTAAACTTCCTTTTCACGTCCTCTTTCATTTCTTCTTGGCAACCTTAAGACTTCCTTTTCACATCCTCTTCCATTTCTTCATCCCAGCTCATTTTTTTCCAACTTTCTTGTAAGATCACCTTAGGAATAAGAGAAACAGGACGCGTATAACCTATAGGATCGAAAATCCTCTGGGCAGCTGCTAAGACATTTCTCCTGGTAACTTTTTCGCCATTTGTCATGTAGTTATTTTTCGCACATGATATTACATCTTGTATTTTATCCCAGCACAGTCCTAATACTGATGTGACCTCGGGAAAGTTACTTTCTAATGAACTTTGTCTTGCATATTCTCAATTTCGTAGTTCAAACTGTGCCTTGCCTAACAATGACGTGGCTTCTTCTATGAATGTGTACAATCCTTTCTCAGTAGTCATGGATGTGATGCAATTATCCACATAAAAAGAGTGCCTCAACATCTCTGCGGTTTCTTGATGTTCTTTACTTTGTTGTAAATGAAGATCTAGTACCCCTTCGATCAGAAATGGGCTACAATTCAAGCTAAACACTACTCTACAATGCCGCAAAATTTTCAGCTGACTTCTTGCCTCGTCCTTCCACCACAGGAATCACAAATAATCCCTGTCTTCTTCTCTGACAGATATTTGTAGAAATGCCTTTCTTATGTCTGAGATGACTCCTATATTGTTCTTCCTAAACATTAAAAGCAATGCTGGTATTTGTAACAATACGTTAGGCCCCTTTTCCAAACATTCATTCAACAAAGGGGCATCTTTTGATTTTGACGATCCATCGAATACTGGTCTCACATTCATGGTCGAGTTTTCCTTAAAGATTCCTCGATGTGGCAAGTAATAACAAAATGGGTCCTCTTTTTCCTCTAAAGTTTCTTCAATTACACCTTCATTTTCCCATTCCTTGAAAACATTTCCATATTCTTCATATTTTTTCTCTTTCATCAGCTTGTTGGTGATGGATACTAATCTTCTTTCAGCAATTTCCTCGTCCAATAGAATGCAATTAGCAACATCAGCTCCCAACAGCATCTCCACTTCAGGTGGATCCGATCCCACGTCCGAAAGCCATATCTTCTTCGCCTTCAATTCTTTCATCCATGGTTCAAAGTTTAACCTGGGGATCTTCCCACAAACAGTTTTCTGTCCTATCAATTGCAGAGTAGCCGTGTGTGAGCCTCCACAACTGCCAACACATAATTCATACAAATTATGCTCTTCTTCACATGTTTCGGTGCCTCCAAACAATCTATGTACCATTGTTTCTGTTTTTAGAGGATGATACTACATTTCATTAGCAGTTTTCTGCAAAATGTATGATCTTTTTGACCCACTAGCTATCAGTGCTCGGACTATCTTTTCTTTACCTTTGTGTTTCAATTTTACACATAGGGTTTGTAACAACACTTCTTTTGTAGCACTGTGAAAGTTCATGGATATATTGCTCTCTGTTTTCTCTTGGGTCTCAAGTTCAGATACTGCTTGTGCATTTAACTGTGGACACATGATAACAGTATGATGCCGTTTGCATAAATGGCACTTCAGGTTTGCTTTACAATTTTTGGCTCGATGACCTAACCTCAAACATGAGAAGCAGCACTTTTCTTTTGTTACCTTGTTGCGTTTTTCTTCTAAGCTCATCTGCTGGGAGACATGACACTCCTTCCTGTCGTGTAGTTTACTGCAAAAAATGCATCGTTTTCTTTTCCCATCAGATTTGCCAGCAAACAGGGAATTGGCAGTAGACACATTTTCATCTTCATATTCTCTTCTTTTAGTTCTTTCCTGCCTTTTCTTATCGAATAAATCAAAGCCAGTTTGGGAGAACTTTATTCTTTCTTCACCTTCTACCTCTTTCCGCAGGAAATCAAGAAGAGCTTCCAATCGGTCATTTTGTACATTGTCTGTATCAGGATTCGTCAGTGATTGGTTCCTAAGCCATACCCTTAGAACCTCTTCTGGCAAGCACGATTCTACCAGCGGAAATAACATTGATGCATGTTTATCTCTAATTACACCAATGGATTCTAAAGCTCTCAACTGACATTCTAACTTATACAACGCAGCAATTCCCGATTTGTCATTCTTGCGAGTTGTGTTTTGTATCACTAAATTAATAAGCTCCCTAGTATAATGCTCAATCAGCAGATCTTCACGTCCAAACCTGTTCGTCAGAGTTTCTACCATTTTAGGGCAATTCTCTGCAGTGGCCGGGAAAATGTTTACCAGCTCTCTAGCTCTACTATTTGGCTTTGTACTTTGTACTAAATATTGAAATTTGTATTCTGGTTCAATTTCGTTACCTTCGTGGATTCTTTTAAACATGCTCCAGAATCCTAACCAATCCTTGACTTCGCCGCCATATTGGTGTAGCTCTAACTTCGGTATTTTCAAATTCTTCTTTTGTGAACTCGAGGAAGCTATGGAGATATGATCTGCAACTGTTTGTCTACCATTAGAAATGCTTGACATTTTTACTCTAATCTCGTCCATCTTATCTCTATAATTCTTAATGGCATTGTACTTACGGTTTATATGCATCATCATCAGCCTCACATTCTAACCACAAATCAAGGATTTTCTAGTCCAAAGAAGATAACTCAGTAGTTAATCTCTCTAAATTTGCGTTTATCAGGTGTGTAGCTTCACTTTCTGCTTGTTCGCTTGCCAAATTCTCAGTCAATTCATTATATGTTTTCATAAATGATGCACGTATCGGCTTACGCTGTTTTTGCAATTTATCCATTTTTGTTTGTTGCTTATCTTATAAAACGTATCACTATCACGTCGGGGTCACCAAATTGTTACGTTAAGGGACTAAATCACTGATCTAGTATTAACCAAATTAAACTTTCACTGCAAAAACTAACAAAACATTTATTTTCTTACAAGCCAAACTTACATGTTTCTTTTCTCCAAAGAACAAAACACAAACGTCCTTGACATTATAGCTTTAACTGTCCTGCCAACCTAAACACATTTCTTTTTCTTTCGTAAAACACACACACACACACACACACACACACACACACACACACACACACACACACACACACACACACACACACACACACACAATACTATATTATTACTTTCGTAAACGAGAGTACCACTTCAATAAATACAACAGGAGTAGGTTTTAATGTATTTATAAGTATCAAAGAGGAACTTAAACTGCGACACGTCCTATGTAGTTTTTACTCAAAAGTATGTCCAGAATCAACTACGCGAAACGCTTAACATATTCGAATTTTACAACCAAACCTTTATAACATAGATGTCGAACATACATTGATAAATGTTTTAACTGCGGAAGAAAAATGAATTGTGGGAATGAATGTGCCGCTTCCCCTCCTCTGTAATGTAATTTTTGGAGTATAACCAAAAATGCCTTTAACTTCTATACATATTTTCTTGTTGCTGAACTCCGTGCTCAAAATTGAAGACGCATAGGGACATGTTAGCCAATCACCAGATGTAAGTACTTTAGACCGGATAGTGAAGATGTTAGAAGAAATAAATAATAAGATTGAAAATCAAAATGCAGATATGATTAGGAAAATATATTGTGACTTTGTGGGTTCGTCAAATGATAAAACGAGGTTACAAAACACAAAAACTACACTTTATTCTCCTCGAAATACACTGTTCACCATTACAATTTGCTATCTAACCTAAAACTGTTTATTTTCTCTAACTCTACATCCAACTGTCTGTCTCTACCGGTAACGATTGGTTCCGAAGTTTTCCGAATCTCCACCGGCCATCATTTTTCATCAGCTTCGCGATTTTACCGCCAAGGTGACACTGCTCCCTCCTCAAGGCTGGTCGTCCCGAACAGCGCCTTCGTAGCGGGCAGGCGATCCAGGTGTACCACCAACATCTTTCCTCGGGACACCTTCTGGATGCGGTAGACCACGTCGTTAATCCTCTTCACCACACGGTACGGTCCTTGCCATGGCTGCTGAAGCTTCGGACAGCGTCCCTTGGTCCGGGTAGGGCGGTACAACCAGACCAGGTCACCTAGCTGGAACCCTTGGCTGTTGGCTTGCCTGTCGTATCGGATTTTCATACGGTCGCTCGTCTTCTGGATGTCCTGGCGAGCCATCATGTGCATATCGTGGAGGTGGTCCACCGGGTTCTCCACATCCCTCAAGAGTGGCCTCAAGTCTGCGTCCGCCAGCTGCTCCCTCCTCAGGCCTGCGCTATCCCAGCCATCCGCAGGCACCGCCGTGACTACTCGAACTGCTGCGGCACGCTCCTTCTCCTCCACTCTTGTGCATTGGCCGCACTCTTCTGGACAGGGTCTTCGGGACATAGCGTCCGCGTTACCTTGGCTCTTCCATCTGCGATGTTCCGAGGTGAAGTCGTACTCCTGCTGCCTCTGGACCCCACCTGCTGTCTGGCCTTCCGGTCGCGCCGTCACTATCACTTCGCTCCTCGCGGGGACAACCACGTCTTCGCTCAAGACGACCCTGCCAATTCCAAGGCGCTCTTCTGCTTGACGGATTATAACCTCTTCTCCGTTGAGCCTCAGGACCTTCCTGCCGACGTAGACCGTCGCCTCGTGGCGACGAACACCCTCAGACGCACGGCACTCCGTCCCAAGTTCAGCTCCAGCAGGGCCTCCTTCTGCACAGGCATGGTGGCCCCGGATGCCGTCACAAGCTGGTATGGTCCACTCGGTTTCTTCGTCGGCAAACCCTTCGCCATGTCAGGTCTGATGATGGTCACGGCCACCCCGGTGTCCACCAGCACGCGGCACGGCTTTCCTCTTCCCCAGCAGTCCGCAATGAGGTTGTCATCCATACGCCGGCTGACGGCCCTGATTGTCACTCGAGGGGATGGTGGTAATGGCGCCGACGTACCCCTCTCCACGACGGCCCTTAAAAGCTTTCCGGCTGCTCTTCCTGGTGTGGGCAGTCTCCGCAGGTGTCCGGGCTGTCCACACACCAACACAGGCCTCTAGGTGTTCGCCGGCGTCCCTTGGCTGGCTTTCTGTCTCTTGCGTAACGCACACTCCTCGTTCTCGACGACGGGATAGCTGTTACCTTGGCCGCCTCCATCCTTAATGCCGTTGTCAGCGCCTCGTGGATGGTTTTATAATTCCGAGCATTAGGCGCTGACGAATCTCCGTGTCCCGTACCCCGTCGACAAAGTTGTAGGCGGCTTCCCGGGATACGAACTCCAGTGGCAGGTCAACCAAGGCCTTGCTAGCTAGCTGCTCAATCGCTATGGCTAACTCCTGCAGCATCTCCCCCGGCTTCTGCGACCTTGCCTTTAGCTGGCTGCGGTATGCTGCGGCTAAGCGGTGGTTCCCGAAGCGATTCTCCAGGGCCTCCCAGATGTCCTTGGGCGCCGCCGTCGTCTGCACCGCGTTTAGGATTTCCGCGGCCCGTCCCTGGAGGCTGGCTATTAACTGTGTGGCCTCCTCCTCCGGTGACCATCTGTTGTGCTTTGCCACTGTGTCGAACTGGCGGCGGAAGACCTCGAATTTTGACGCGCCGTCATATTTCGGAGGTTTGACGCGCGCCGATGTTGTGTCGCGTCCCGGTGCGTCAGCCTTCAAATCCTTCAGTCTCCTGCCGACGACGTCCTCCACCATGGCGTTCAGGGACTTGATGCTGCTGTTGGCCTTTCCCTCCAGGTTGTTTACGCGGTACGCGAGGTCTTCGATGTGTTCAACCATGGCGTTCAGGGACTTGGCGTTATTGTCGGCCTTTTCCTCTAGGTCATTGAAGCGGTTCGACAGGTCCTCGACGTGCTCGTCCACTTGGTCCATCCGCTTGCCCAGCTCCGTCACGTCATCCCTCACGCCGGCCAACAGTTCCTCAAATTTGGCAGCGAGGACCTCGTTCGCCCCCTTCATTTCCGTGGCCAGACTGTCGTTCGCTGCCTTCATTTCTGTGGTCAATTCGGTCTTTATTTCTTTCAACTCCGCGGCCAGGTTGTTATTTGCCGCTTCTGTTTTTGTTGTTAACTCGTTCATCTTCGCGGCCAAGTTGTTATTTGCCGCTTCCGACTTCGCTGTTAATTCGTTCATCTTCTGCAAAAGCATTTCCAATACCGATTCCATGTCCATAATCTTCGGTGATATTGTTATCCCACTCCTGACACCAGTTTTGACTTTGTGGGTTCGTGAAATGATAAAACGAAGTTACAAAACACAAAAACTACACTTTATTCTCCTCGAAATACACTGTTCACCATTACAATTTGCTAGCTAACCTAAAACTGTTTATTTTCTCTAACTCTACATCCAACTGTCAGTCTCTACCGGTACCGATTGGTTCCGAAGTTTTCCGAAACTCCACCGGCCATCATTTTTCATCGGCTTCGCAATTCTACCGCCAGGGTGACACTATTAGAATGCAGAACTCAGTAGCAAGATAGAAAATCAGAATGCAGAACTCATTACCAAATTAGAAGACGTAAATAATAAGATAGAAAGTCAATATGCGGATTTGAGTAGGAAAATAGAAAATCAGAATGCAGAACTCAGTAGAAAATTAGAAGCCGTAAATAATAAGATAGAAAGTCAATATGCAGATTTGATTAGGAAAATAGAAAGTGCAAATCTTATCAGGCAGATAGAAAATCAAAATGCAGAACTCAGTAGCAAATTAGTTGCGAAGACAGATAATGTGAATCAATTAGGCTCACAAGAGAAATGTATAACTAGCTTAAGTGAACAACAAGAGAGGTTAAAATTTGTACAGAATAGCCAATCTAATGAACTAAGTGAACTAGTTAGCCAAGAAATAAGAAATTTACAGCAAATGTTGACTTAACAAACAATGAATGTTATAATACAGATGGTTATCAGAAGATGTATTTTGTAAACTCAAACAAACACGACATGTTCCCACAAATACAAATACACAATGAAGGTTGTAGTGGTCATATGTATGATACCCCACACCAAATAATGTTGTTAAAGTTTTGTAAAAGATTTGAACACACAACCTAATCTTCAGAGTTATAATATACATAAAAACAAAAGATGTATTTACCAAGTTCTGGATGCTTGCAAAGATCAGGTTAGCCAACTGAAAAAATATATCACACTAACTGTTCAAAAGTTATGAGTATTAACCAAACTTTGTCATGGATACAGGACAGCTAGAAAAAATTAATTATGTGGGTGAATCACCCAACATGAACAGCAAAACAGAGAACTCTTTTGTATATAAACTGTATATATAATTTTGTTAAAATTTCAGTTATTTCAGTTTAATTACATATATTCGTTTACAAATTGTTATGTTAAAATATTCTTTATATTGCTATATTATGTTTTGTTCATTGTAAATAATTAAAAAATGTTAATTATAAAAATACTTTAACGCAAATTTGGGGTGGGGCACACCCCACTCATAAATACAAAGATATATATTTAAAAACGTGTTATAGTAATGCTAAGTTGTTAAATGTTCATTTATCTATTATATTTCATTTCATGCATGTTTATTGTTATATGTTGTGTATGTTATATTTTATAGTTTATTGTTGTAAACAAAATTGTTAAATTTGGGGCATTCTTCAAAATATATGGAAACACATTGTTAAAGTATTTAAGTTAAAATTATTTTCCATAAATTTGAAGAGGGCATTTGTAACGATATGTTTTAGTTAGAACTTTTTATATGAATATTGTTTTCTGATATGACTTAGTAGGCCATGAAATGACAATATTAAAGACAAATATATGTGTAATTTTGTGATTGGCCGTAGTAATACTTGTATTACGTAATGCGGTGACGTAGCAGTACATCGGAGTGAATTGTAATTCAGATTATACAGTTAAATAATATATTACGAAATCGGAGTCATATAAATTTTATTTCTGTCACCAAAAATTCACACCAGAGAAAAGATCTCATGACTCTTATTTAATCAAATCTCGACCTGGATCTTCCAAACAGTCGGCGTGCTTCCTATCTGCTGCGAGTCACTCTGATTAAGATGGATGGTTACAAATATGTCGCCCGAACGTGTGGCTGATTAAGTTGGAGAACTAACGTGAATCCTATCTGCTGCGAGTGGAGGAATAACGCCACAAATTGCGACATATTTGTAATCATCCATTTTAATCGTTGCAGGTCGAATTGTTTCTTGATGATTGAGTTTGATATATTATTTAATTTGATTGTATAATCTAACGTCCACTCGTCACTATTACGAATACAGAATAACTCTTTTTGAAGGTTATTAACTTTCCGTTACAAAACTTTTATATTCACCGCCACATTTTTCATCGTCATGAAACAAGACTGAAGAACATTTATCTATCTCAAGATTATTGATTTTCCGTAACTATCGTTACTCATCTATTAATTTTGTGCTTGTCCGATGTACTGCTTCGTCACCGCATTACGTAATACAATTATTACTACGGCCAATCACAAAATTACACATATATTTGTTTTTAATATTGTCATTTCATGGCCTACTAAGTCATATCAGAAAACAATAATCATATAAAAAGTTCTAACTAGAACATCGTTACAACTTTAGATACCAACCTAATAAAACAGAACTTTCGATCTTTGAAAAGCCCGGATGAAGGTTGGTACGGGAGAGAGTTGCGGCCAGGTCCGGCAGAGTGCGTACTGGTATGGATATCTTCAACTTCATCTGAATCTGAGGATTTAAGGGTCATTTTAGTTGTTGAAAGCTAGGTGAGTGGTTTAAGACAAAGAATTTGAATGGAAACCACCGTTTCTATGTTTGTGTAAGATATGTAAGTATTTCTGCTACGTGAGTGGTTTAAGACAAAGAATTTGAATGGGAACGACGATTTCTGTGTATGTGTCAGATATGTAAGTGTATCTTTGTATGTTAAGATTGCTATTTAGTATGCTCTGGGAGATATAGTGCTTGCAGCGAAGTATAAGCGTTAGCTCATTGAAAATTCTCTAAAGGGGTGCATTTATTTATTGGACTTCATTCTACTCTAAGCTATTTTATCATAGAATCTTTCAATTCATATTTAACTAAAAGGTATTCCGAGTACCAAAAACGTGTATTTACAGTGAAATGTCGGTGGTTAGTGTGTGTAGAATCAGTACTTTCTGTGCTACAGTGTACTGTTGAAGAAGGTGGCAATGATGTCCTGTTGAAATTAGCGTATTTAAAAACTGAATGGAATATTTCGGAAATGTTTAACTCTACAAAAGATGTTTGGGTAGGAGTAGGGCTTTTGGGTCATTCAGTATAGCCAACATTACGCATATGGCAACTGTGATTGTAGGGTTAGGACTGGTATAGGGAATGGGCGCAGGGGGAGAATGCAGTGCAGTGGCGGTGTACTCTCGGTAATGCTGTATTCAATGACGCTGGAAATAGCGTTCCTCATTGCGGACGTTGCCAAATATAGGTACATCTGGGAACAGAAATACGGTAAAAGTGCAGAATGACTGCGAACGGATATCGTGGTTCTGATGTCATAGCTCGGGCGTTGCCAACTTCCAGAGCGTGCTGCTGCGGAAAATACCAACATTAGGCAAGAAAACCAGCGGTACTGTAATAGGCGACGTACAGTTCAGTGGATCATGGCCAGAGTTGTTTATTATTATTATTATTATTATTATTATTATTATTATTATTATTATTATTATTATTATTATTATTATTATTATCATTATCATTATTATTAAATTACTTATTTATTAGCCAATTTTTTTATTCCTATTTTACCCAAAGGTATATTAGGAATATAGTTTACAAATTTATGAATGTAATACAATTTCCAAAAACATAGCAAATTCAATATCAAGCTGACAAGCAATAAACATAGAGATGAATCATTTAGCTTAAGAAAGCCATGAAATATTGATAAGTTTTTTTTAATTCATCAGAATATGTGTAAGTGGTTTTGAGGAAGTGTAACCTAAGGATTGAAGCAATAATTCATGTTTGTATCTTTCAAAACAGAAAAACGGGCAATCAAATAAAATGTGAGGGACATCTTAAAGATGATTTCCATAAATACAATCACATGTGGACTTGACTTTGAATCGAAATAAGTAGGCTGAAAATTTGCCATGTACAGTTAAGAATTGAGTGAGAACATAGCTAGGATTAACGAATTTACATTTAAGTCGGTCAGAGACTGTTGGGAAATATAAATCCTTAGTCAAAGCACCACAATCACCTTTTAACCAGTATTCATTCCAGTCGTTGATGATAATCTCCTTTGTTTGCCTCACATAAGAAATGGGGCATAGAGTGTATGTCTCTGGAAGATCTGAAGTCGCAGCTCTCTTTGCAAGCTCATCTGCACGTTCATTTCCGGCAATCCCTACATGTCCTCTGGCCCATTTAATACACATGAGAACTACATAATAATTGACTTCCTATTTCAGCTGCAATAGGACTGCTGTTTTTCGTATCTTTCAAAGCTGCAATTACTGCTTGTGAGTCACTGTAAAGGCGAGCGGTACGTTGTAAGTTGTTGCACCATTTCACTGCATCACGGATTGCTAATAATTCAGCTTGAAAAAATGAACACTTCTTGGTAAGTCTGAATATGGAAGAATGACATTCTATGGAGCGAGAGAATACCACAAATTCACATCCTACTTTAGATTTTTACTGAGCCTTTCAGCTATCCGAGAGCCATCTGTGTAAATGGAGTACTGGTGATATTTGCTGCACAAACTTCAAGGAGGCGAGAGACACCGGCGGCTGGATGAGAAGATTGTTTAAGAGGTTGTTCAAGTTGCAGTTGTGGAATATGTTGTGGCGAGGCTCGGCCATTTCTAATGTTGTTGATATTTGCCTTATATACACCAGTAAGAAAGATAGGTTCAATATTAGCAATAATAAGCGCTGCTGGAGTGGAGATGGTGCGGTAACCTTGGATGATTTTTTAGATATGACCACGCTGTATCTGTAATAATTTAGTTTATTTCTGAAAAATACTTTGCAATGCTCCTGGTAATAGATAACCATAGGTTCAACCGCCCCTTTATAAATTAACTTCAATAAAGAAGTGTTTAGTCTCCATGTTGGTCTCGTTAAAGCAGTCAGTGCGCTAAGAAGTTTACTAGCCTTCCTGGCTGCATAATCAAGATGGTTTCGGAACGTCAGACGTCTGTCTAAAATAACTCCTAGATACTTCAAATTATACACTTACTTAATCTTTCTATTATTCATGTAAAGAGATAGTTCTTCCAAATTTCTTTTCTTAGTGGCTAGCATAGCCAATGTCTTCTTGGCATTAAAGTTCAATTTGTTAGTTACTACCCAGGAATGAATGATACGGAGGGCTTCATTGGCTGTCGTCTGTAACTTCTGAAAGGCATAAGTAATAGAGCATCATCAGCATATGCGTATAACTGGCAATTTTCTGGTAATCGTGTTATTAAATCATATAATAGGTGACCCAAAAAACTTGGCTACAAATTGAACCTTATGGACATCCACTAGTCATTTGTTTGATAACAGTTATATTATTAATACTAAGCTGACTATTTTGGTTGTGAAAATAGTGGGTTACAATCTTATATAAGTTGCTAGGACAACCTTTCACTTTTAATTAGTGTAGTATCTTTAGCCACCAGGCATGGTCAAACGCAACAGATATGTCTAATGAGATAAGCAGACCTATTTGTTTTTCTCTGTGAACTTGTTGGATCCAATCAACTACGTTGCAGATGGCTGATTCTGTAGACTTCCCGGGTCTGAAGCCAAATTGAAGATCGCTAATGAGATTCTTGGAATGCAGATGAAACAATATGCTATCAATAATGAGCTTCTCTAAACACTTCCCTAAAACAGGCAATAGGCTAATGGGACGGTAAGCAGATGTTGATGTAGTGTCACTCACAGGCTTGGGAATTATTTTTACTACAGCCAGTTTCCATCTATCCGGAAAAACACCAAGTACTAAACATTTGTTAAAAACTTCCTTAAGCAGTGTAGGATGTGAAAGGTGGATATTCTTGATTATATTGGCTGAAAGTCCCTCTAGACCTGGAGCTTTCCGGTCGTTAAGATTTAAGATGACATAATCTACTTCTTTTGAAGAAAAAAGGCAATCCTCTGTGGTGGAGGGTACTGTATTAATTTCAGTATGGACTAAGCTTAGCTGATCATTATCTGACGTGCCGTCAGGGAAAAGTTTATTAGCCAAGGCGTCTGCAGTTTCTTTAGCGGTCATCGTGTCTCCACTGTCAGTTTTCAGTATTGTAAGTATATTATTAAAGCTTTTAGGTTTTCTGGAACATTTATATGCCATACCCCATGGATTCACTTGTGTTGAGCAGAAGGATTTCCCACTTGGTTTTTGCTTGTTTTATCATAGTGCCATATTCTGATGTCACTTTTCTGTAAATCTCTTCATGTTTCACTTGGAGAACATTGCACATCGATCGTTGAAATCTACAATAACAAGCTAGGACTCTTTTCCTCATGATGGTGAGATCAGCATTCCACCAGAAATTTTTTAAAGGTGTTTGTGAAAGCTTAGGAAGATGACGTTCACATAGTTTAATGATCATGTCCATAAACTTATGAACAAAACTGTTCAGCAATTCTGGGATATTAGCATTATGTAGCTGTTGAGTCAGGATTTCAGAATGTCGAACTGTTGATCTCTGGAAATGAGACCACAATACATTTTTTGTCTGGAATTTTCTTGTTAAGTACATTCCCTGTAAATTACCACAGGTTTTGATGGTAGGGTTAATTTTAACTTCAATAAGGGCATGATCAGAAAGGGAAGCTTTATCACTAACTGACCAGTCTGAAATTAAAGGTAATAAGTTAGAACTACAGGCACTGATGTCTATAAAGCTTGTAGTGTCACCACATCTGTATGTATGCTTATTCCCCTCGTTGAGGATGGCAACATTGTTCATACAACAAAATTCTTAATAAAGTTTGCCCCGTTCATCAGTCTGAGGACTTGACCATGCAGAATGTTTAGCATTAATATCTCCTGTAATTAACAAATGGTGGTCTTTCACTTTTGCACAGATTATTGTCAGTTCATCTATTATTTGATGAAGATCCTTGTCATAGTAAATGTTACAGATATACTCATTAAACGATTGGATACTTATGCTTACAAGAACTATATTGAGGGGTAGAAAAATGATGTAGCATGAAAAGTTTTTATAATTTGATACAATAGCAGCACGGGGTCTTTTAGAAACGTCCAATGATTCATAAACTGTGGAGCAAATTCCAGCCACCTTATTGTCATAAGTATTAAGTTCTTGTATACAGAAAATCTGTACCTCCAAGTTTTGCGAGTGCATAAAGTTGCTGTTAATTAATAGTTCTTGTTTTGGCACAAGAGACCGATGTAAATTCTACTGGAAAATTGTAATTTCAGCCATAATTGATTTTTGCTTTGATTAGGGCAATGATTCTCTTATAGGCTGGGCACTCGACAGAAGTTGTTGCATGGTTATGATCCGAAGGTATGCAAATTTTTCTGTTGGACATTTTTCTATTAAATGTTTTGCAGTTTAAACATTCTGAATTATTTTTGGGGCAGACTGCTTTATCATGTTCCTCAGTACACTCCTGACAACATTTGGAAGACTGGCAATCAGTGGCAACATGTCCAAAACCTAAACATTGGAGGCAACGAACTACAGGTATATAACTTTTCACTGTACAGTGACTGAAACCGATGTAAAGTTTGCCTTCACGAATCATAGCCTTCTAGATTCCGGGCGAAAGCTCAATCACGGCATATTTGGTGCAACCATTCTTAGATGTCTGAATGAACAACTTTTTCAGATGTTGTGAATCATCCAGTAGGTGCTGTTGGATTATTGGGTGCTGATTCACAATGGCTTCCATTATTTCCCTTTGGGAAAGATAACCTTCTATCCCATGTATTGTAACTCGAGGGTTGTATTTCGCTGGAATTTTGGTAGATATGCTTTTCAGGTATTTAATTTTCTCCAAGAAAGCATGGCATTCAGTCTCACTTCTGAGTTCTATTATTACCTGCTTATTTCTAATCTTTTTAACACCGACAGTTGTACCAGTCGAAATTGCTTTTACTAATTGTATAGTTTGTTCTGAGTCTTTCACGTCTTCAGGATTTGCGGGAGAAACTATCACTATATTTTGTGTAGTATCTTAATTAACTGCTGTAGTTTTCATGGTTTTCACTGCTGTAGCTGAAGCATAAGATTGCCTCGGTACCTGAGCACTGGTGTCCTGTGACTTAGTAAGAAAATCTTTGAAATTGTCCACAGTAGACCTCACTATTTTAATGGAGTTCAACACAGTTTCCCACCACTTATTTTGACCCCTACGATCACTATTTAAAATGTTTATTATTGAGCTTATTTCCTCTATAGCCAAGCTATGAAGATTTAGGACATCTTGGTTCACTGCCATCTTTTTATAATAAATTATCATCATCATTATTATTATTGTTATTATTATTGTTATTATTATTATTAATTACTATTATTATCATCATCTTAATTATTTAAAAACTTGAAGGAATCTAGCTAAAAGTTTTAGAATAGTGAACATTACGTAAGCAAACCAGCGATATTATAACATCAAACTAAACTGACGTAAAGATTAGTGGATCATTGCCAGCGTTATCATTATTATATATTCTGATATTCTGACTAACATTATCATAATTAGTTAAAAGCTTAAACGAATTTAACACAAAGTTTTGGAATAGTCTAAATTTACGTTCTCCAAATTTAAGTCATATGGGTTTGAACTCGGAACCTCTTGAACGTGAGGCTGGCATGCTACCATCTACACTGCTGAGACGGGCGGTGCTAATAATGACAACAATAATAACGATAACGGTAATAATTTATATTAATAACAATATTAATAACATAATAAACAAAGCTTACTACGTACTATTCCCATTACTATCGCTAGTTTATAATAAGAAACAGAAAATGCATTTGGCAACGTTTTCTGTATTTGCATATATACAGTATCGCTAGTTTATAATAAGAAAAAGAAAATGTGTTGGCAACGCTCCGCTGTTTTCGCATACATTGGAGCGCTGCAGTTGGCAACAACTTATTTTTGTTACATCATTCTGTACCAACATAACTGTGCGCACTCATTCTGTGCGTTTCCCAGAAATACTTCTAGGGAAACATTGTAATTTTAAATGTGTGATAGAAGTATGCCTGTAAGAAATTTTGGCTTTCTTACGAAAATATTCAAAGTTCGAATATATAACATGTTATTTTGCTGTCTCATGAAAAACATTTCCGCGAAATCCATTCCTTTGGTTATCATCTCTCAATGTGCTTTGGGGATAACGGCATCACACCTTTCTTTTGGAACAAAGCTAATGTCACTCTTTTTTTTTTTTTTTCATAAGTGAAATTCACTGCATAAAATGAGAATTGCAGTATATAATTAACACTCAGAAAAAAAACTAAGTTCCCATTAGTTGAAAATTTTTATATTGCTGTTTTGTACGAAAACAGATTTCCGCTAGCATAAAAGCACCTTAAGTGAACATGGATGAATATGCCTGACCCATACCGTAGGCTAGCCAGCCGCCGTGGCTCCGATGGCAAAGTTCTCGCGCAAGCACATTTCGTGACCCAAACCGTAGGCTAGCCAGGCGCCTCGGCTCCGATGGCAAGAATATGTTAAAGTCCCCACGCATAAACACTTTTTTTTTCATAATGAAAGGAAAGTATTTCAGGAATATAATTTAGCTTATTGGAGGATGTTACATATGTGTGGATGATCTATTCTTTTTGCCCCACGTTTTAAAACGTGTGTATTTGTTAAGCTATAGTTAATGTATGGTGTAGTAGAAAATAAAAGTATAATACGATTTATAAGTGTGCTTAATCTTAGTACACATAAAACAGTCACAAGACGTACGTTTACTGTTTTAAACAAAAAGCGAACAGTAAGATAGATGTGGTGAAAACCATGAGACTGCTATCCATAAATTCAGTAGTTACATTATGCACACGTTATGTATGTTAATTTTCAGCTAACTAGAACCCAGGTTTCACTGAAACGATTTTTAGTGTTGGTAGGAGTTAGAAAATATGTAACATGGGTTTTAAAGGTGGTGTGTCATATTTATATGGGTTTTATTTGTGGTTGGTAGGAGTTGGAAAATGTATAACATGGGTTTTAAAGGTGGTGCATAATATTGATATGGGTTTTATTTGGGGTTGGTAGGAGTTGAATAATGTGTAACATAGGTTTCATTGGAGGTGTGTTATATTGATATTGGTTTTATTTGGGGTTGGTAGGAGTTGGAAAATGTGTAACATGGGTTTTTAAGGGGGTGTGTGATATTGTTATGGGTTTCATTTGGGGTTGGTAGGAGTTGGAAAATATGTAACATGGATGCTGTATGGGATTTTGATACTGAGGTGTGTTTTGTCTGGGGTTGATTAGGAGTGAGCATAGCTGATGTTTTACAGGGGGCATTTGTTGTTTCCATGGTTTTATGTTAGTTTGCGAAGCTGTTGCCTTTAATCTGTGTAGCAAACATAGCAGTTGCACTCTTGTATGTTTACAGTCATATCTACTTTACCAACACCTGGATAAGCTCTAGCGATATCTCGGAAGAGTGTTACGAATTCCTCTGTTTTATTCAGCGTGTTGATGTTCTGGCGGTACATCCATTCCCCAACATAGCTTGGTGCATACTGCAGCCTGATGCATGAACGCAGAGGGATCTTAAGGGATCTCCATGATCTCTCTTTATATTGGATATGATACCTCAGAGGTTGGACATTGGCTGCTGTTGGTGGTCCACACTACAGTGCATCCAAGCATTGAGATTAAAGTCTCCCGCAGGTACCCATATAGGGTCACTATCCCTGGGGGGGGGGGTGAACGAAATGTAGTCTGTGGTTGACAACGCTGTGACACCGAAAAACTGTGTTGCATTGTCCAGGAATCCGTGATGAAGAAGCTATCGGAATCAATGTATTGTTGTAAGATGGGCAGCAGTGTTTCTGTGGAATGGTTTGGCACCAGCAGGCCGAAGTGGAGTTTGGTTGCCCGGCTTATTCTACCAACCAGCCAGTGGTTCCTCCACATCAACCGGCGAGCGACGTATTTCTGCTTGAAGAGGTGTGTTTCATCTACTTCCACGATGTCCCTGAAGCCGCCAATTTTGGCGAAAGTCATGCCGTGCGATCTTTGTGGCCACATCGCGAAAGTAGCTGCTCCAGGCTCTAGTTGTGTCGTGAGCCAGTCCCAATTCGTCCTGAATTTCTTTTGAGATGCGGCCTACCATCCACAGATAGATGCCAAACCCACCATTTAGATGCACCCTCTGTAGGAAGGTGTTGTTTGTAGCCACATCGCGAAAGTAGCTGCTCCAGGCTCTAGTTGTGTCATGAGCCAGACCCAATTCACCCTGAATTTCTTTTGAGGTGTGGCCTACCATCCACAGATAGATGCCAAACCCACCATTTAGATGCACCCTCTGTAGGAAGGTGTTGTTTGTAGCCACATCGCGAAAGTAGCTGCTCCAGGCTCTAGTTGTGTCATGAGCCAGACCCAATTCACCCTGAATTTCTTTTGAGGTGTGGCCTACCATCCACAGATTCGCATATCTCACCACAGTGTGGGCGGCAAACCCTCCGCTTAGGTGTACTGGAGGAAGGTGTTGTTTGTGGCCTCCAGCCGATGGTTGTTCCTGCATCTGAACGATTGGCCGAAGTCACGGTTGTCATCGCTGACTGTTATTGTGGGCATTGTCGGCTTTCACCCCATCGGAGAGTGTTTGTCTCTACTTCCCTATCTGGTATTATGCCAAATAATGTCAGGATGGCTAACCCTCTTGCGTTTGCAACCGTCTTCTGCTCTTCAGTGAACCAATAACCGAAGTGGGCACCTAAACTGAAGCAGCTAATGGGCACATTTTTGAAGAAATCTTGAGCATCCATGTCGTTGTGTATCTTACGCAGTGCTAAGACGAAATAAGGAAAGAAACACTGCATGTTCCATTTCTATGCATCATATCTTTTAACAAACAGCTATTACAGTTTTGTCATTCACACACACATACCGTTCTCAATGGTTTCTTCGTATAGTAAGGCCGTGCATTCACCTTCATTAGCTAAAAGCTTCCAAATGTAAGATTTGTATCTAGTAAGCTAAATGTCTTTCAAAAGTGCTCCAAGGATTTAAGAGACTTTGAGCCCCGTTATGATCCCTTCCAGTGTCTACCTGTGTTTCCTGCTAACTTTTAATTTACACCTACAAAAGTATTCCATATAAATGATTATTGTATGTTATTTTAAGGCATACTTTGTTATTTTTATCTAATGTTATATTCATTTCGCATTCCGTTGGCGCTGTTTTATGATTTATTGTATATATGCAAGGGCCATTAGGATGTAATGGTTATTCGATTTATCAGTTATCAAGCTATGGTTTCTGCGACACTCATTAGTATACAATGGGTACACAGAGAAGAGCAAATATTAAATTCTTACTTATTTTTTAATGTAGACTTAAATGTATTTGTATTCAAAGCTTCCTGACAACAAGCATGACAAACATGCTGTATTTAATCTTTCATGCACATTACTAATATACCAATGCACTGTTACACGCCATTGTCTCGGGCTGATTTCAAAAGAAATACTTCAATATCTAAAGTATAAGAAACAAATGTTGTGCTTACATTACTTAATTGAATCATCACTTACCCAGGATACGTAAGAAGCTTTCTCTTGTGGCGTGCTACAATCTTCAAGAGGGATTAAGTGTATATTAGAGATAAAGAGAGAACTATGCATCATATGAAAGAAATGAAAGCAGTTCTGAAATCAGCGCAAACAACTTGCAATCTTATACCAATCAAATTTCCTGGCGGAAATAAATTGTTGACCAATGTAAAACTATATACATAAATATTGCATAACTGAAGTATACAATTTGTCATTGGAAGTCCAAGTTTGATAAATTTTACACTTTGTTAACTGTGCACTAGCCACAGATCACTTCCTTGTCAATGGCATTCGACGAAAGCATCATTAAAAAATATATATCCGACAACTGTCTTTTCATAATGACAATACATTTCAGCAGTACCTTCCAATTGATACGACTGTATTATGGTGCCAGATCATCATCAATTGCTCCATTCAGATGCATTACTAGTGTGAGTGAAATGTTTGTCATAGAATGCAGATATATCCCACCGATGTATAGTATCTTCCTGGTTATTTCTGAATTATCCCAGATTAGCATTTATATGTGGCATCTCCGAAATCATCTTCGGACTCATCATCTGGGGGGGGACTCAGAGCAGCGACAATCATCTTGGTCGGTCCTATTTTCTAATCGGTTGGAGCCTCTTGAACCGAAAGTTGCAGAAGGAAAACGGTCCTCTCTCACAGAAGATATTCCACAGGAAATACCTGACCACATAGCTACATCGGCAAAAAAGAAGAGGCCGGATAAACCTGCCGAAACCAGCTCAACACCCAAGAAAAAAGGCAAATTGATCCGACCACCTCTAAGATCTACATAATGTGCGTATTTATTTGACATATCCCATTATTATCGCCATGGCTATCCTACAATGGAACATATGAGGTTTAAGAGCACATCAAGCAGAACTCGAACTTTTGCTCAATAAGCATGACCCCTTGTTGGTATGCTTACAAGAGACCAAGCTACGACCACTAGACAATTTTAAAATCAGGCGCTACGCACCACTGCGGTATGATATTGAAACACAAGAGGGCATTCCCGCTTATGGGGGCACAATGATGCTCCTCAGGGATGACATTTGTAGATCCGATACAGCTGCAATCTGACATCCAATCTGCAGCTGTGAGGATTAAGCTGCGTTCAATCCCGTTTTGCGTTTACAAACACCTGCATCTGATGACCTCTCGTTAACTGACCTTGAAGATCTGGTTTCCCAACTATCAACATCGTTTCTCATTGTTAGAGACTTTCATACCCATCACCAACTTTGGGACTCAAATCGGGCATGTTGGAGAGGCAATCTCATTGCAAAATTCATTCATTGAGAGCAATAATTTGGTTCTCCTGAAATGTCCTCAGTGGAATGTCATCTCTGATTTACACTCCAGTGATCACTTTCCATGTCTTCTTAGTCTCTTAGCACAAGTTGTGTCTCCCTCACGTATACCTGGCTGGCGCATTGATCGTTCCAACTGGAACCTATACACCCAGTTGGCTATTTTAATTACAACGAGCATGATTCTGTGAATGATTTAGTTGATCATCTCACAGAGAAAATTCTTTCCTCTGCAGTACAGTCTATTTCATGTTCGACCACCCACCTCAGTGAATTTCCTGTCACATGGTGGATAAAAGACTGCCGTAATGCTATTCATGCTCTAACGTTATTCCAATGACACCCTACACTATGTAACCTAATTAAGTACAAGAAAGCGCGTGCAAAGTCTAGGCAAATAATTAAGGATTGCAAAATGACCTCATGGTACAATGTTGTATCATCTTTTAACAGACGTATACCTTCCTCTGTTGTATGGGTTAAGCTAAGGCGCGTGGCCGGAAAATCGACCCACCTGCCAAACGCTGGTCTAAAAACATCTGCAGTTGTTGATACGTTTGACGAGGCCAACACCTTGGGCTGTACTCGCGTTCAAGTGTCTAGCTCAAATAATTATGCTCCTGAGTTCATCTTAATTAAGAAACCGGTAGAATACCAAGATTTCGTTTTTAGTTCCAGAAACCTTAAAGATTATAACTGCTGTTGGATCTCGTACCAGTGTTCTTCTGAATTTGGGGACGGTGCGCATTTCTAATACAGTACTTTGGCTTCTGCTTCACCTAAACGGGAGGTTAGGGACTAACCCACCGCTAATCAATCGGCCAGGACTAGGTATTGTACCAAACTCCAGGGTGAGTGGGACGGCAAGCTCGCTATCTCCCCTGCTACACAGCCCTGCCATCCCAGTGGAATGACCCCTTGTAGGGCTCCGTGGTAGGTGGGGAGCACTGGGGGATGAAACTTAAGATCAACTATTATGGTACACCCTCCTTTCAATAAAAATCCCAAAAAAGTTTTAACAGTGTAAAAGAATTAGTTGAGTGTGGATCTCGCTACTTAGTAATTAAAAGAACAGAGGAAGGCAGAACTGTTGCAATGGTTAATCCATTTTTAGTACAGAAAGGTCTTGATAAAATAGCCGGTGAAGTAAAATCCTGTACAAAATCTGGGAATGGCACGCTACTGGTGGAAGCATTTTCAGCTTCCCAGGCAGCTAAGATACTGAAAGCCAACATGCTGGGCAGTTATCCAGTGAAAGTAGAGTTGCATAGGACGCTGAATTCCTCACGCAAAGTCGTAAATACTAACAAGTTGGATGGAATGTCCAACGAGGATATTCAGGAGAACTTTCAAGAACAAGGCATTACAGCAGTCTTTTGTGTGCAACGGAGAGAGCGAGGGGAAATGGTTCCTACTCGTACCCTGTTCTTGACATGTGTTCGGGTAGATCTCCCTGTTTTCTCCGTTGAGAAAGCAATCTGTGTTAACTTCTGGCGTCAGCAGAGTCGACTACCTCCAAGGCTCCAGCTAGGCACTGATCTACCTTTTGCAGATGAGATGAGGTTCCTTGGAGTGATATTTTATAGAAAACTTAGTTGGTCGTCACATGTAGCACAAATGAAAGCACGATGTGACCGATCTTTAAATATCTTGCGGGTACTCAGTGGAAAATCGTGGGGAGCGGACCGTACAGTGTCATTGCGACTTTATCGCGCACTCATCCATTCCAAATTGGATTATGGTGGTATCGTTTATGGCTCGGCACGACCATCTATGCTGAAGAGATCAGACACAGTCCATAATTGTGGCATACGTATAGCAGTTGGGGCATTTCCAACGAGCCGAGTTATAAGCCTGTATGCTGAGTCTGCAGAACCTCCTCTGCAGTACAGATGCAACATGATATTTGCAAATTATGGTTGTAGACATAATTGCATGTCCACACATCCATCGTTTACGCCGTTCTTTAACACCTTCATGGACGTGCATTATAGCAACACTTCTATTAAACCAAAGCCACCTGGTTTTCGTTCCCGGGAGCTCCTTAGACATTTTGATACTGAAATGCCCAATATGTATCCTAGGGGGGAGAGGACATACCCTCCTCGGTTGTGCAGAGCATCCCACGTTGATCTGGGCATGACTAAATATGATAAATCTACCATGTCTATATCTAGTATCCGCATATGTTTTTTTAGAATTTGTATCACGATATGAGGACCATTTTATAATTTATACTATTGGCTCCAAGAACTCAAATAGTGTTGGTTGTGCTTACGTGTGTGGAACCAAACCGTATAGATTTGGATTCCACACTAGCACATTTTCATTTTTACTGCAGAGCTTTATGCAATATACCGGGCCATTTTACATGTACGTCGACAAAAGTTGGGGGACTGCTTAATCCTGAGTGATTCCCTCAGCGCACTTCAAAGTCTAGGAAGTGTTATCTGTGCTACACGAGCTGCTAGAGTGCTTTTGCCTAGCACACCTTAGGACGTCTCTGCAGCTGCCGGACAGCTTTGCAGAGATGCTAGCGGACGATAACGCAGTAGTGGAGAAAGTTTAGAGATTCTTTTCTAGACTAGACTTTAGGATTTAGCAAAGAGAATTTATGCCATTTTAGATATATATTTCTTTTGTTTGTATAGTTTTTTATGTGCATGTATTATTTGTAAGTCTATTTACATATTTATAGTTTTTTAGAGAATTCATATCTGGCTTTTCCCATGACCAGTTTTCTTAAAAATAAAGGGTGCTGATAACCTCTGCAGTTGAGCGCCCTTATACTCATCATCATCATCATCATCATCATCATCATCATCACAGACAAAACCAACTGGGCCATGCTGTTCGATTGGTTTTGTTAGTAACTTTAAATTTAAAATGCTTGACTCATATATAGTAGTCTATGTAAGGAAAGTAATTTGCAGTTGAAATTAGTGCAAAAATAGCTTTCCGAAGTTACAGCAACCCAATAATTGTCATTTGGTTTTGCCGTATTTATATAAAACAGTAAGCCAAAATAAAGCAACATGGATATCAGTACGTGATTTCTTCATTATTTAAGCTTTATGCATTAATGATGTTTTTTTACCCTATATCTGAGTCAGAAATACTTAATTGCTTATTAGCCTTGTAAACATGTAATATCACCTTGCATGATGTCACATAGCTTTTACTGCCATGTTTTTGGTAATAACATGTGTACAACAAGCTTAGACAAATGTGTATTTCATCCACAGTATTTTACAAAGAGCTTGTTATTTTATAACACTTTTGCTGGATTAAGTGGCCTAATATATGTATTGAAATATTTTTTTTTTTTATTATTATTTTAGAGGGAACCTAATTAAATATGCCAGAAACTGTTTTTGGGTAATGCTATACATCTTGTCTGCTTTGTGTCTTAATTGCTTAATTGTGCCAATCTAGTTCGAATATGTAAATTCTAAGAGATACCGAACTTGTGGCTGTGATTTTGCAGAGATTTTCATTCCCTTTCTCTTGATAGGTTTGCTTTGCTTATAATGGGCTCCATCTATGTGTGATAGTAATCTGAGAGACTCAAATTAACATCTTTGCATGAGTTATTTGGATATGAATGTTTATGAACATTTCCTTTATCTTATAATGATAGCTATTTTGAAGCATTAATTTCTTTCAACCTTATTCATCACTGTGTATCTCAATCACTAACAAAAAAGGTTACTTTTAATAGCTATTATAAACGTATTACCTCAGATTTCATAAATCCTATTTGTTCTATTATGTTTAATGTAATAATCACTATGAACATGATATCATAATGCACACTATACCAAATGACATATCTGTTAAGAATAACGATGTTAAGAAACCTGATTGTCTGGAGTTGATGTCGAAAAAGCTTCATGTTTTGAGTACAATTGTGCATGATAGAAAATTATGCAAGCATTACTAACATCAATATCACCGTTATTATCTGACACTTTTACTTTCATTTCTAATATTCCGCTTATTATTAAAATATAGATATAACAGATTCTAGGCCTAACACATGTGTTTCACATAACACTTAGATCTCATGCAATATAGAAATAAAGCCTCATGTGGTAAGCACCTCATTGTATCGCAACACAATTGGGACAAATGACTTTAGAAAAATAATATGGTATGTAATGTGACATTAGCACTGCATTTATGTATGTCACAATGTGCTCCATCTGTTCTCAACAGGTTCTTGACACTGTATGGATAATATTAATACATAATTTCTGTAATGTTAACAACTGTAACTGTGATATACCTTCAACAGTGTAAGGAGTTGCACATATCAAAGTACTGATATGAAACTGTTACACATGGTGTCATATTTGTGAGTTTGGATGAAGACCTCAATATTCAGTATAGATAAAAAGTGACCAACCCAAAATATGGGTCATCCTTTACATTCAGAGATGCACAGTCACATAATAATTCTGAAAAGTCATATGAATCTATCACAAATATCAAATGTTACTCTGACTATCCTTTAGAACAATTGTGCTGAAAATAATGTAAGTAGTATAGAGATTTCAAATTCTTATCAAATAGAGGCATTAACATAGCTTCTTTGTTCTCTTTTTAAATATATAAAGTGCTATTTGTTTGTACATAATTGTTGGTAAATTAATTTAAAATGTATACCTACATCTCTTTTAGTGGTGCTTTATTACTACTGTATGTTCCTACATTTTCCTTCCAGTGAATTTTCATATATTACTAATTTTCTGTGTACAAGAAACTGTATTACCATAAACTTGTGGTCAACTATCCTGTTTTCTTTGACCTACAAAATGCATTAATTTTTTATTAGGTTACCTTTACTGTAGTCATTACAGTCAGAAGCTTTAGAATTCCAACTTGCATAACATAAACAGCAGTTTGCGTGATCTCATTCTCATAGCTATATAAAGTTGTAATTGTTTAATAAAGACAGCATTATTTTAATGTAGCAGGAATTTTATTCCTGTATATGTTTAAATTCACATATAGCAGAAGTGGCCTTTGCAATCTTTTCAGCTATTCAATCAATTTATTTTTCACTATAACATAATACAGACATTATATATTGTTTTACAAATATTGCCAAAAATTGTCATTCATCTTCCCTCTGTCTCACACACATACACACACATATACATACATACAAAACATAATCTATTCAAAATAATTGCAGTTGTCATCAAATATTCATTTACCTATAGTTGGCGTTGCTTAACAAGAGTTTAGTCACTTTAGATTTCAACTTAGCAGCTGACACAGTATTAGTCTGTGACCTTGAACCATATAGTTATTCATTCTCATTGTTTCATATGTGCGGATATCGGAATTAGTGGCGGTAGTATTCCTGTTAGGTACAAAAAGTATTGTTTGCAAAATAAATATGCAGGGAAGAGAAAGTATGCTTATTATTATTATTTTTTAAATAGGGCCTGCATGAGGTGGAACATGTTATTTTAGCCAGGTAGGTATCTGATATCTCTTTTCTGTAGAAGAAAAATTCTGTTAAATTTTAATTTGGAAGTGTGTTGCCACAGCTCAATGCCATAAGAAATGTGTGAATATATTAATGCAAAATACACTAACTTACTAGTATCTACTGAGAGAAAATTGGCTAAATATCGCAACACAAAAAGTCGTGAGCTTAATTTACTTTCTAGTTTTTCAATGTGGTTGTTCCAAGTTAACCTGCCATTAAGGATTAAACATTAAATCTTTACCCATTTTACACACTGGGCTAGACAATTGTCTATATAGCTGAAGTTCGATAGGACGTCTCTTAAAATCGAATATAATTAATTTGCTTTTTTGTGCATTAGTACCTACACAGCCCAAATCATCAAAATACTGTGCCATGATATTGGCAAAGTAGTCAGTCAACATCTTTCAAAGTACATCTCGCACATAAATACTTTAACGTTCAGTTCTCCAGCGTATATAACGCTAATATGTCAATGTGCCATAAACAATTACTACATAAGTGACAAAATATGATTATCAAAGCAGTCATTTGATTTTGTGGGTGAATAAACCTTGCGAAGGTGGCTGCATTGGCGATATTGTATTAACCTGTTATATTACTAACGGTAATACAGGGGTAAGTTAATACATTATGTAGATATTTGAACTAATAATATTTGGTTAAAATAAATATCTTAATAGCATTGTATTATTTTATAGTCCTTAAAAGTATGATGTTTTTAAGAAAATGAAACAGTTTTCCATTTGGCGTGGATATACATTCAGAAGGCAGTGACTTGGGCATAAATGTTTAACATTTTGGTTTACTGTTAACGAAATAAGATCACTTATGTTTTACAATTAATTATGATTTACTTCACAGTTATTGTAACTTTAAAGTACATTTTGATTTGTTACAGCTGTTTCGGCTCAGCAAGAAAAGGAGAATACTGCAAGATGAATGCTGGAGTGTTGGACAATGTAAAAGTTGAAATTAAACAGGAAGACGACGAGACACCGTTAACTTTGGAGTTAGTACCTGTGATTCGAGTTAAAGAGGTAAAATTTATCAGCACTTTATATATTCTCATGGTTCATTTGGAATTCTTTCGTACTTAAGGCTTGCTTTCCACCAAACCAAAACGTGAACTAGAAAAATGTTATCAGTGGAAAGTCACGTGTTCATCTCTGGGTCCTCTATCTTTTTTAATTTACGTGCTCCAGAATTAAGTCATATGGGAAGGTGAATAAAATGAGTGAAATGAAACTCATAAAAAATGAGTTCACTCCATCGAGCTAAGAGTTAACATACATCCATCTTACAGAATGGGAAAATTCCATAGATAACCAAACCACGCAGATTCGAACTCGGGACCCCTTGAACGTGAGCCCAACATGCTACACCTACTCTACGGTGGTGGCATTGTTGTGACTCAATGCTTAAATAAAAAGAACAACAAACCTAAATAACACTAATCCAACAGATTTAATTTATCGCTTATACTGGTTGCCAAACTAGAATGTCATTGACAGCAACCAATGGAATAACGGTCTAAATAAATGGGAGGGGATGAGTACTTCATAACGGCTGTCATAGTAACGATTAAAATGGCCAATTAGAGGCGAGACGTTCCATGACAACATTAGACACTAAACCCTGGTTGCCGATATTCTAACACGTGCTTAGCATGAACTGCGGCTGAGCGAGTTACGCAAATGCTGCAGTAATCATAATACCTCTGTGTGTGTTTCTCTTGCTGATAACGTTGCATAAACAGAATGTCTTTACATATGCAGCAGATAGAGATCCTGTACTGGCAAGTCACTTTGCATTTTATTTGTGGCAATTTGCCTTGGTTTACGTGTGCCTGAGTCAGTATATCTGAGCGCATGTTGTGATAATTTGCTGTTGTGTTTAATGAATGTTTAATTATGTCTAAATATATTGACAAGTGAAAACCTGAACGTGCTCGGGAACCAAATAAAACTATATTTGTGTATAGTATTATAAATAATTAATAATAATCATAAAATAGCCTGAGCAGGCGCAACTGAATCACCTTCGCACATGTAGTGCTATCGTGCTCTCCATGTGGTAGCAATAAGCGGCAATGTCGCCTCTCTCTCAGTACGAAATGTCAATCACTTTCTAGATTGGCGACCAGTATAGTTTTCAGTGTTCAGCATGCATGATCAGTAATGGGAAGATGGCCATGCCTCTTCTTACATGGCTATTTTCATATATGTGAAAACATCTTTAAACGATTGAATGGCTTTTATATTCTTTACATTCTTGATCATTTTCTTCTTCCTGAAGCTTGTTTTGAAATGCAAACAGTTAATTAATTGATTTACGTATCTTTTTTATGTTTTCTGATTGTATGTTTTCCTTTTGGTATGTAGTGTTGTATTTTGTTCGAGTACATTGCTCATTCGTTTTCTCTACTTGTGCTAGCCACTTTTGTCTGTTATGATTGTGGTATACATGCTTTGGAGTATCATACAAGACACTTTGCTTTTGTCACAGCTACCAAGTCATCTCTATTGGCCTTGAGTCAATCTTAGCTTCCACTGTCGTCTTGCTGAGCAATAAACTTGAAAACTGGATATGTTTTCGAGTCTGACATAAATTCATATTTTTTGTGCTTTTCTAATATTGTAATATAAATATATTGAATAGAGTTTCTGCAGCTACATCAGTTTAGGCGTTTCCTCAATCTAATTACAACATAAAACCTTATCTCATAACTTATGGGAGCTGTAGGAATTGTTTATTTGTGCCACTTGTTATCTGGTGATTTGAGTTGCATGTATAGTCAGGATAGATACTTACGGCTAGTGTGAAGGAACAATTAAGTTCCCTCAATTAACTTAAATTAGAAGAGGTACTGAAGATTGCCCTTCAGTGGAATGGGTACGTATTCACTTAATCAGTTTTTCTGTGTTTATGCTCACCTTCCAGATATATTATTGCCAGAATAGTTTTGGAAGCTGTTGTGTCCATTTTCAGCCACGATCCAACTGTCATCTGTGGTCGACAAAATGTTAAAAACAGACGATAGCTCTTTCAATTAATTCTGGCATTATTTTTACTAAATTCCTCTATTGATGCATAATACCAAAGGCTAATTCAGTGATTGCAAGTGTTTCCATCAGCACATCCTACTGTTATCATACTCTTACAACTGATGGGACATTATTATTTTGCCACCCTTATGCAAAATGCATTAGTGATGCTCAGTGTTCCCAGGTTCTGCAACATTTGTCGGTTATTACACCGCAGCTATTTGTTATGAGAGACTCAACACCATTCTCTTCTTCTAACATACCATAAAATTTAAAATTTTTCTGAGATTTGTGCACAAGGTTTCTTTCAGCCAACTTTGTTATTTATGTGGTCAATAGCCCTGAGTTCAGAAGGCTTCTTTTTAGATGTACAAAATATAAGTACACTTATTCCTTGTTTCACATAAGCTTGCCCCGTATCTCTCATCGGTCACGTGACCGTATCACCTCTCATTGGCTGCTGTTGTAGTGTAGACTGTTGTGCGGTAGAAATTAGTTCGTTATTTAACATAGTGATATGTCTTTATATGTTGGAAGAGAATTGTCAAATTTATATTTTCGTAACTGTTTTAATGAAATATATTACGTAACAGAGTTGATTTATCTGAAATGCATGTTAATTCTTAAACGAAGTAAAGTGGAGGTTCCTTTGCTCTCAAGCACATGGCACGATAGCACGTGATTTAGCGGAAGTGGTGACATATTTGTTTATATGACTTTCATCACTGACCTTGTTTTGAACTAGATTAGTAATATATCGCCATTTGATGGTGTGCTATGTTGAGTGCGAGAGATAATTATTTTATTGATCGTTTTTTGCGCATTTACTTATATGTATAATGGCAGAGTCTAGCACCAGTTTTACGCTGAAGTAACGCTAGGGAAAACCTTTACAAAGCAGTGAAAAAATAATTGTGGTGCATGTGTTTAATGCACTCACAGAGAAGAATCCGTCTATGTCAGTGAGAGAAGTCGAACAGCTGTGCCCTGAACTTATAGGTGTGTGAGATGCGTAGGAACATCGCGACATGAAATTGAGACAACAGGAAAATTTAGCACTCCAGGGGCAATATTGCTGTGTGGCGAAGACGTTATTTAAGGACAATCAAACTGTACCGAGATATAAGTTGCAAAATATACTACCTCGACGAGACTTGAGTGAATGAAGAACATGCGACAAGTATGGCGTGACACGACTTTAAAGACTGAAAGATCAGCATTTTTGCAAGGTGTGTGTACTGGTTTAAAAGATCCCAGTGGAAAAGGCCGAAGGCCTTTCATTATAAACTTGTTTCAGTTTCATTACTCATTCATTCAGTATCAACTTGTTCAGTTTCATTATAAACTTCATTATTTTTGCATGCCTTCATATTCTTATTTGTATGATTTTGTCTATCTTCCTGGCAATTATTATGATGTTTACTGCAGGTTTCAATGTGACGGTAAGGCACCGCCTATGGCCTATGGCGCTAAAGCATTAGCCATTTAGGCTGAGGGGAAAGGTAAATTAAATTTGTGAAATGAAAAAAACTCTGGATTGTGATTGCCGAAACTATCACTGCACTACTATTTAATTGTAGGTTTATTAAAAAGAAACCTCTGCTAGTCTCTATAAAACTGCCAACTATTAATCGTGTAACAATAGCTAGGGTGGAAATTCATTGTTCTTTCACACTAGCAGTGTGTAGGCTAAATTGTGGAAACGTAGAGTCAGACTGAAAAATTCAATGCCATAGTCGGTATTTGAACCACGTATCTTGTGGTTTCCATCCAGATGCTCTACCATTGAGCTACAATGGCCATCGTGCCGATATGGCATTAAGTTCTCCAACTGACTCGTATTTTCTCGTTAAACCACTTAGGAGTTCTCATAAACACATGAGACAACTATCTTAATGGCAACTTACAACATGTAAGTACTTTAAGGCACGGGCGTTATAGTTAACCACTATTAGGTCAATTAATGGAAATTAATTGTTCTTTCACACTGGCTGTGTGTAGGCTAAATTGTGGAAATGAGTCAGTTGGAGAATTTAATGCCATATCAGCACGTTGGCCATAGTAGCTCAATGGTAGAGCATCTGGATGGAAATCAGATCCATGGTTTAAATCCCGGCTATGGCATTGAATTTTTCAGTCTGACTCTACGTTTCCACAATAGCTAGGTTGTTTAACAAAACTTTGGAAACATGGCAAAATGGTGTTACATAGGTCAAGCTATCTCTTCTGGTTATAAACTCAGAAGCACATATTAAGTAAGTTGCACAAAGTAAGTCTCTCTAATGATTCATGTAACTTTGAATGTTCATGCTTGTCATATATTTTGTGAAAAAATACAAACCCCTTATCCTAATATGGACAAGCTAGTCTGCAGTGGAAAAAAAACTGTAAACGCTTTGTGCAATTAATGCTCTCAATGAAGAAGTTCCTTTCCGTCCTAAACCGGTAGACACATTGTGGTACCTGGCTTAAAGTGGTGTGTATTAATACAGATAATTTTGAAGCATTTGCAGTAAATGAAGAGAGCGTTGTGCAATTGAAATTCTAAATTTAAGTTGTGCTGCTATTTAAATAGCCAAGGCAATGAGATGCACATGCTGTGAAATAAATTTATTAATGCAGTGCAACTCCAAAATATGTATTGCTGATTAATTGATGAGCTCCAATAAGAACTAATGACACAGAAAATTGAAGCTAGTTACAGTGGAGTAATAAATATTACACAAATAAACATATTTGTTACTTATAATCCACTTATCTTAAGAAGTTGATGTTAGAACTTCTTTCTTCTTATTCAAATCGATTTCAAAGGCATTTTGCATTCATCTTCAGTGAAAACAAACTCCATTGTTTTTTAATTTAAAACAAAATGAGTTTGATTTCACTGAAGATGAATGCAAAATGCATTCAAAATCGATGTGAATAAGAAGAAAGAAGTTCTAACGTCAACTTCTTAAGATAAGTGGATTATAGGTAACAAATATTTTTATTTGTGTAATGCAATAAGACCTGTTTATTTTAATCAGTTACTGAGGAATAATTACACTTTGAACATGTTAAGAGAAGTCTGATTTTAAATGTGAATTGTTCCTCTCCAGGTATAATCACTTTGTTCACCCCAAATTCTTATTTGCTACTTATATAAAGATAATTAGATAAACTTTGAGTTGATGCAGAACTTGGAGAAACAATTGGTTCACTGTAGCTTATTGTTGAGGAGGCACTTGAGTTAGCGTTTTACTTTGAAAATCTATTTTTGTAAACACACAGTACCGTAGGACTTTAATTTGGAAATGTCATCACATAGTGGTTCACTGCAGTTTCCTACAACCTGACATTTGGTAAAAGCATTCAGAGTTAAGTAGCTTTACCTTCTACCCAGATGAACTCAAGGTCCATAGACCTAATGGACGAAACTCTGGGGATACCCAAAACAGGCTGATTCAAACTCGGGATCCCGTGAACGTGAGTCTGACATGCTATCACCTATGCCATGGAGGTGGTATTGTTGTGACTTTATGCTTCATGAAAAAGGAGAAAAACACACCTAAAGAAAGCTAATCTAGCAGATTTCATTTAGCAATTATTTTCATTGTCCACCATGCATGATCACAAATGGGAAGATAGCCATGTCTGTTGTTGTTACATTGTTATTTGCTTATATGTGAAACTGTTTTAAAACGATTGGATGGTTTTACATTCTTGGTCATTTTCTTCTGCAAGCATTCCATCTTTCGTGAAGCTTGTTTTGAGATGCAAACTATTAATTGATTTGGACAAAATTGAATCGAGAAGATATTGACACATTGCTTCACTCACACTGTTTATTCACAGGACATGTTTCAAGAGCTTTTGCTCTTATCATCAGCTGGTACTCGATTAGTGCAAGTTGTAGTGGTTTCCTTGTTCTCCGTATTGTCAATAGATGGCGTGATGTACTTGTCAAAGATGACTGGTGGTGCAGTTTCAAAATTCATGACTCTATGACGAATTTTGTTAATTAAGATTTTTTTCCCATACAAAAAGGTCTATGGGGTGAATAACATATTTTATTAGAGATGTTTGCAAGTTGATATCATGTCTAGTATTCAAAAAATGTAAAGCCACTGCTAATTTTTTTATTTCACCATTTTTAATGTTTCTTATATGTTCTTTAGTTCTGATGTTGATTGTTAATTGATTTACCTATCTTTGTTAAGTTTTCAGATTGTATATTTTCCTTTTGGTATGTACTGTAGTATTTTGTTCGGGTAACATTCCTCATTCATGTTCTCTACATGGGCTATCTGCTCTTGTCTGTTATGATTGTAGTATACATGCTTTGGAGTATCATGCAAGACACTTTGCTTTTGTGTCAGTTACCAAGTTGTCTCTAATGGCTTTGAGTCAATCTTAGCTTCCTCTGGCCTCTATCTGAAGAGTGAACTTGAAAACTGCACGTTATAGACTTTTGACACATATATATATATATATATATATATATATATATTGCTTCTTTTTCATATTGTAGTATAAATATATTCAGTAGCATTTCTGCAAGTACATATGTTTAGCCCTTTCCTCAATCTGATTCCAACATAAAACTTTATCTCATAACTTTTGAGGGCTGTAGGAATTCTTTGTTTGTGCCACTTGATATATAGTGATTGCATTGCATGTACAAGCTGGAGTGGTACTGAATATTACCACAAGATTACATCATCTATGTTTATTATTCCCGCATAAGCACTGAGTAATATGTGAACTCAGTTATGTTTGTGAATTAGCTTTGTGAATTAAAAATGTCAGTAGCTAATTGAATATAAAGCTCTTTGTAGTTCGGTTTTTAACAGTTTGTCACTTATATTTTTAAATTGTTGGAGGACTTGCTTTGGAAGCCATTGTGTTCACTTTTAACCTTGATCCAACTATCGTCTGTTGTTGATAAAGTGTTAAAAACTGACTACATATAGTTTTTCCAATTAATTTTTCATAACTGTTACTAAATTCCTCCAACTGCACATAATACCAAAGGTTTATTCAAGTGATTGCATCAGCACTTACTAGAGTTTAAAATACTCTTACGACTGATGGGATATTACTATTTCGCCGGCCTTATGTAAAATCCAATTGTGAGTTCAGTGTTCCCAGGTACTGTAACATTTTTCGGGTATTACACTCGCTGAAATTTGTTATAGGAGAACCAAAATTTTCCTCTTCTCCTAACTTACCAAATCACATAGAGTTTTGGTCCGGTTGGTGCAAAGGATTTCCTTCAGCTGACTTTCTTATTTATGAGGTAAAGGGATGTGGATTCATGAGGTATTGTTTTAGATATGCAAAATATAAGTGCACCTAATGAGTCACTGCTACAGAAAAATTATCATTCTAATTGAAAAAAGAAAATATATCCAGTAAATTAAAGTTGTGAAAATGAATAAACTGTGGCTTGTGATTGATGAAACTGTCAATGCTGATGGTAGGAAAGTGGCAAATTTAAATTTAGGTGTATTAAAAAGAGGCTCCTGCCAACAGCTAAGGAAAGTACAACTGGAAATCGTGTAGCAATAGCTAGGGTGTTTAACAAAGCTTTGGAAACTTGGCAAAATGGTGTTAAATAGTGCAGTGTATTTCTTCTGTTTACAAACTCAGCAGCATGTGTCAAGAAAGTTCCTCCAAATAAATGTCTCTGTAATTCAATTTATGAAACATTCAATGATCATGCTTGTGATAGATTTTGGAAACAATATAAACCCCTTATTCTAATATGGACAAACCAGTTTACAGCGGGAGAAGTCTTTCTGTAAAAGGCTTGCATGGATTGATGCTTTTAACCAAGATGTTCCATTGCCTCCTGAACCAGCAGTCACATTGTGGTACCTAACTTAAAGTTGTGTGTATTTATAAAGATAATTTTGAAGCATTTGCACCAGCAGTAAATGAATAGAGCATTCTGCAATTGAAATTATCAATTTAAGATATGATGCTAATTTAAAATCAGACTTGGGCTTTTTATTTTCTAATTTTGAGTTCTTGATAATCAAATTAGGAACTTCTGTTGACTTAATAAGCTGCCAAGTTAAAGTAATACTCTTTGTTTAAGAACAACCTGACATTATCTTAATTCACAAAGTAAAAGTATGCAACAAAAAATGTTGGGCCTCATGTGAGAGACACAGTGGCTAGCCACGTTTAGAGAAGCGGTTTTGGAAGGCTAATGCATTAATTATTTTGACAGCTTTGTTAGTGATGTACTCTTCAAGTATGCAAGGTTCACATTGTGTGTTGTAGAACTTTCATGTTCCCAATATAAGGCATTACTGAATGATAATAGTCAAGGCAGTAAGATGCACATACTGTGAAATAAATTTGTTACGCAGTGCAACTCCAAAATGTGCATTTCTGATGTCTATCTGCCTTTTTATGAGCTCCAATACTCATTGTTGTATAAGCTGGAAAACCTCTGTTTTGTACCAAATTGTTCCTTTTTTAGGTTGTGAAGTTTTCTTTTATATTTTTAGAATCATTAGCACATAAGAAATAAGTTCCCTGCAATTTTCTAAGAACTGACATCGGGTAAAAACATTTGAAATTAAGCAGCTTTACGTTCTCCTCCTCAACAACTGCTACTTAAACAAACAGTAGCAATGAATAAGATAAATTTATCAGTGGTAAGAGGAATGGTATCAGACTACCAGGAATGAGGAATTGTTTTACTGTATGTAGTATTAATGAGGGGAGATGGTGACATGCTTGTGGTGTGAGTTCTATATAAGCACACACTGCAAGACTTAATCAGCATAGAATACAATAGCAGTGAACTTAGCAATGAAGAATGGGAGAGAAGATTGTGCATGCTAGATCCAGAAGACACATCCCTTGAGAGAATGTTGAAAGCTCTCGTTAAGATTCCTTCATCAGACCCGCCAGTGATTGATGGTGGAAGAGTAGCTTCATCAGCAAGGGACAAGGTAGAAGTAATGGCTGAGTATTTAGCCTCTAGCTTCCATCTGGCAGAGTCAATAGATGAGGAATTATCAGAGCAAATTACAACAGCTGTCCAGTTACTTTGTGTTCGACATGTGGTGCATGAAGTCATTTTAACTTCCACGGTAGAGGTACGGAATATCATCAATTCTGTACGGCCCTATAAAGTGGCAGGAGCTGATAAATTGCCATATGCTGCTTTCAAAGCATTATCTCATTCCTGTATCCATCTACTGGTACACCTCTTTAACAGCTTGTTGTTTCTGGCCTACTTTCCAATGGCATGGAAACATGCAAGAATAATGACACTCCTAAAGCGTGGGAAGGTCCCAAAACAAATAAACAGTCATAGGCCTATTAGCATTCTTTCATCCATCAGCAAGCTGTTTGAGAAAGTTGTTCAGCAGCACCTAAAAAGCATACTAGACCAACACCAGATGCTACATCCTGAGCAATTTGGATTCTGGAGGCAACATTCCACAACACACCTGCTCCTTCGGCTTGTGTACGAAGCATTGTGCATTATGTTGCAGCCCTCTTCTTCGACATTTCCCGATCCTTCAATTTTGTCTGGCATGAAGGCCTCCTGCATCGTCTCATCCATTTCAACATCCCATCCTACCTCATACACTTAATACACCACTACCTTCAAAACCAATCCTTTGTAGTCGTGAAGGATGATATCCTGTCCCAGCCCTATGCCATAAATGCAGGAGTACCTCAAGGTAATCTCCTTGGGCCCCTACTTTTTCTCACTTATATAAACACCCTTCTAACCCTGAGAGGCTGCAATCTCTATTTGCCATGACAACTGTGTCAAAATGACATGTTATCGCAGTGCAATGGACTGAGCTATTTGCTAATATGCTGTATGCCTTGTTTGTGACCTGGCGGTTAAAACTGAATGCCACTAAGTCCCAAGCAGTCACTTTTACATGGGGAAATCTACTGGACGAACCCAACCTATGTCTAGCAGGTGCAAAAATACTCTGCTCAATGCAAACAACCTACCTTGGTGTTATCCTGGACATGTGCCTTACCTGGCAGGAACACAGAACAACTGCGACTAATCAAGTCAGCAGAAGGATGGCTATGTTGTATCCTTTATCCAACCGTAAGTCACCACTGGCACTTCGAAACAAACTACTACTATACAAACAGGTACTAAGGCCGGTATTTACCTATGTCTGCCAAGTCTGGGGTGCTGCAACCAAAACCCATCTCTCCAAACTCCAAGACATTCAAAACCATTACTGTTGGACTGCAGTTGCAGCCAATTGGTATATCCTTAACAACAACATCCATTTAGACCTATCCTTCCCTAAAATATCTGACTGCATCTTGCACCTATCTCAGCTTCTATTCCAAACTCCCAAACAGTTTCAACAGCCTCATCCGTGGACTTGGAGAATATTATCTCGTCCCTGGAGAGACATACAAGAAACCCAGTCTTGTGCTAGGACCTCCTTAAGTACCATAAATCATCTTCATATTCCCATATACAACATATACAACTCTACCGTAACCAACATCTCTAAATCCCTAATTCAATCACCATCACTATCGCACCATCATTAATAAAAGGCAACCACTCTCAATACTGGTTAGGGACCTAGTCCCGGTATGGCAATAGTCGAAGGTCCCACCTTTGCAGAGGAGGACCTCCTTCAACGACCCCATTCTGTGTGTCTGAAGGACACTTCTGTGCTGTGAAGCAGTAGCGCAATTCCCGGGAGCTACACTGAGATCGCTCCCAATTTGGCAATTCGCTGTTTGCACTAAAGATCCTAGTAGTTTCCTCATAGGCTCCTCGCTGCAGAATTATCAAGGTAGCTACAATATAGGAATGAATATAAGGTGCGGCTTGGCTTGGCTAGTTTATTGCTACCAGCCAATGTGGTGCACTCAATGTTGTACAGTTAAGCACGCATACTGGCTCACTTTGTTGAACCATGTTGCTAGGTTCTTTGCATGCTCTAAACATCTTAATAACAGAACTATTTTGTTTTTCCCATGTTACAGAGTTATTATTTCAGAGGACTACTGTCCAAACCCCATGTTTGTAGCACATATGGTTTCGAAGATATGGAAAGATAGGATGCCTGACTAGAAAGAAAAAGCCCCTCAAAATCCAACCTCTGCGGTCCTAGTCCTGAGGGGTGGGCAACGGGAAGAAGGGGACTGACTGATGGGGTGATGCATGGTGGGGACTTCGTGCACCCCAGGACCGCTACGGCTGCCGAGAAAGCCCATCAGTAACCCCGAAAACTGGCAGAAGAGGCTCTGGTGTAATCTCTCAATTGGGTTCCTCCGCGAGGTGAGAGTGTTCCTTCAAACGCCCAAAATATGGTCCACTTCGGTGTTTGACCCCATTTGTTTTTTGTTATTTCCTTTTTCCTCCCTGAGCACATGTCTGACGGGTAACATAGCGCGGGTGGTTGGAGTGGGAAGCGCAAGGGGTGACTGGGTAACGCGTAACCCCCAGCCCCTTGTTACCATGTAGGACTGTGCTCGTATCTGCTGATAAGGGTCAGTCCCGGGGAGGGGCCATTGCATGAGCTGTTACACACCTGAAGGTGATTGGGACCCTCTGTCATTACACTGGGAGGTGTGACCCTAGGGTGAGCAAGGTCCAGGCCAGGACTCTCACCTAAGCCGGGGTGGCGCCCAGGTTGTGAGCACGCCATTGGAGACGTCTGCAATGGTGGAGGACATTACCGCAATGGGACCTAAATTAAAACCAACAACTTTGAAGGGTAATGGAAAGGAAGTAGTCGAGTCCTGTGGTCCTTGCTACTTAGTAATAAGCAGAACTGAGGAAGGAAGGAATTTTTTGTCTGTGAACACTTTCATCATCCAAAAGGGCTTAGATAAGATAGCTGGTTCAGTTAAATCCTGTACTCGTTCACGCAATGGCACGCTCCTGGTGAAAGCTACATCTGTATCCCAGGCAGCTGTCATATTGAAGGCGAACCTGTTGGGCAGCTACCCGGTACGCATCACAGTCCATAAGAGCCTCAACTCCTCGCGTGGAGTGGTAAACACCCGTGCGTTGGACGGTATGACGAATGAGGAAATTGTAGAGAACCTTCAAGACCAAGGTGTGACGGCTGTTTACCGTGTGCAGCGCCGAGAGCGAGGGGAATTGCTGCCTACCCGTACCCTGTTCCTGACCTTTGATCGGGTCGATCTCCCACAAAGGATCAGGGCAGGGTATGAGACCATTGAGGTGCGCCCCTATATACCAAACCCACTGCGATGCTATAAATGCCAGCGTTTCGGGCACACCAGTGCGTTGTGTAACTCTGCGCCTACATGTTGTAACTGTGCGATGACTCAGCACGATGGTGCGTGTTCATTGCCAGTTAAATGTGTGAACTGCGCTGGAGAGCACGCCTCCAGCTCTCGAGATTGCCCACGCTATGTTGAGGAAAAGGCGATCCAGGAGATGCGGGTGAAAGAGAAGGTGTCCTTTTCCGAAGCCCGGAAACTTGCCCGTACTCGCTTACCATCTCTCCCTCGGGCAGCTACTTACAGTACTGTAGCTGCGAAGCCTATACCGAGGAGAGAAATCGCCACTCAGACGAGCTATATCGGTGCGACAACGATATCGGAAAAAACCATCACTCCGTCACCATCTTCGAAGCCCGCCAGACCAACAGCCCAGTCCGCCTCTTCGTCGCCTAAGCATACATCTGGGAGGAGCTCGCCAGCTCTGTCACCGGCTAAAGCATCAGCGTCCAAGAATGACAAGCCGGTTGTGTATGATGCCGCACCAAAAAAGTTTAAGATCAGTTACCAACGGACAGATTTTCTTAAGGATTCAACCCGTGTGACAAAAAAGAAGAAAGGCTCTAGGACATCCCGAAGCTCTTCCTCTGAGGAGCTTTCTGGTGATGATTCTGATCGACGACTATCGTCTTCGTCGATCTCTGTGTCCAATCGATTCGAGGCCCTTGAACCTAAGTTCGCTCTAGGGAAAGGGGACTCTTCCGGCGAAGAGATGGACCAGGAAGATGCGGATCACATTGTCAGGTCGCAGACGAAGAAGCGGCAGGATAAACCTGACGTTAAAGGTGTTAGCCCGACACCTAAGAAAAAGGGTAAATTGATTCGGCCACCTCCAAAATCATCTTAAGTAAGCTTAACATCTTATCCCACTATACCCATGACTATTCTCCACTGGAACATACGCGGAATACGAGCACATCGACAAGAGCTTGAATTGATGCTGGGTGAGCACGCACCTTACCTTGTGTGCTTACAAGAGACCAAGCTCCAGCCCCAGGATTCCTTCAACATCCGGCGGTATACCTCAATAAGATACGATCTTGAACCCGATGAAGGTAGTCCTGCGCATGGAGGCACTATGGTACTGGTCCGGGATGATGTGTATGTAACTGCTGTGCCTTTACAGACTGATTTCCAGTCGGTTGCTGTACACGTGACACTGCCAACGTCTCAGTTCACTGTCTGCAGTGTTTATGTGCCCCCCTCCCAAGATCTCTCGCTTACTAAGCTCCAAGATCTGGCTAACCAGTTACCACCACCCTTTCTGCTGGTGGGCGACCTAAATGCCCATCACCATCTCTGGGGCTCAAGCCGGACGTGTGCGAGAGGCACAATTGTCGCCACCTTCATGGACAGCCATAACCTCGTTCTCCTGAACACTGGAGAACCCACATTTGTTTCGGATGCTTTCAACACCTTCTCTCATCTTGATTTGACAGTCTGTTCACCACAGTTAGCAGTTTTGCTACAATGGAACGTCCTCTCGGACTTACATTCTAGTGAACACTTCCCATGTCTTGTTAGTCTATTAGCCCAACATGCCCATTCCGCACGTATGCCTACATGGCGATTTGATCGCGCAGACTGGACTCTCTACTCCCAGTTGGCACATTTCCATTACGACGAGCACGACTCTGTGAACCATTTAGTTGAACATCTCACAGAGAGAATACTTTCCGCGGCAGAACGGTCTATTCCCCGTTCAACCGCTAATCCCCGCCGACATCCTGTCCCATGGTGGACGAAAGAGTGCCGGGATGCTATCCGTGCCCGTAGGTGTGCTCTAAGGGTTTTCCAACGACACCCTACCCTAGAAAACCTAATTGAGTACAAGAAAGCACGTTCCCGCTCTAGGCAAATCATAAAGACTAGCAAGAAACTATCCTGGAACACATTCGTATCGTCCTTTAATCGCCACACACCTTCCTCCATTGTATGGGAGAAGTTAAGGCGTGTGGCCGGAAAGTCGACCTACAGGACAGTTGCTGGGTTAAAAACTCCTAGGGGAACAGTCGTGGTACCTTTTGACGTGGCTAACACCCTTGGCAGCGCTTTCGTTGCAGTGTCTAGCTCAGAGCATTATGCGCCTGAGTTCCTTTCCATCAAAACTCGGGTAGAATCTCAAGGTTTCTGTTTTCGCTCTAGAAACCTTGAAGACTATAACCGCGTTCTCACCATGGCAGAGCTAGAGCACGCTCTTTCATCTTCGCGACCATCAGCACCAGGACCGGACGGTGTCCACGTTAGAATGTTACAACAGCTCTCTCCGGAAGGTAAGACCTTTCTGCTGGAGGTGTATAATTGCATCTGGGTTAATGGTTCCTTCCCGGATAAGTGGCGAGAAGCCACAGTTATACCTTTTTTTGAAGCCCGGAAAGGACCCGCACCTATGTACTAGCTATCGTCCTATTTCCCTCACCAGTAGCATATGCAAAGTGTTGGAACGCGTGATCAACGGACGATTGGTGTGGTGGCTGGAACGTTACAACCTTGTGACCAAAATCCAGTGCGGCTTTCGGCGACGCCGCTCAACAACGGACCATCTTGTGTCCCTGTCGACACAAATAATGAACGGCTTCCTGAAGCAATGTCAAACCGTCGGGATATTTTTCGACCTGGAGAAAGCATACGATACATGTTGGCGTGCAGGCTTGCTACGCACCCTTCACTCCTGGAACATTCGTGGCCGCCTACCGCTTTTCATTCAGGAGTTCATGAAAGACCGCTTCTTCCGAGTAAGGGTCGGCTCGGATTTTTCGCATCCCTTTGTTCAGGAGAACGGCGTACCTCAAGGTTTGGTATTGAGTGTCACACTGTTTGCTATCGCTATTAATCCTATATCAGAATGTGTTCCACCCGGAGTCTCTTCCTGCTTATTCGTCGACGACTTTGCCGTCTACTGTACTTCTCAGCGTACTCCCTTTCTACAGCGCCGCCTACAGCAGTGCTTAAACAATCTTTACGATTGGAGCTCCAGAAATGGCTTCCGCTTCTCGGCTGAGAAAACAGTTTGCGTCAACTTCTGGCGACATCGGGGACGGTTTCCACCTTCCCTCCGATTGGGTACACACCTCCCTTTTGCAGATGAGGTGCGATTCCTTGGTGTGGTATTCGATAGGAAACTTAGCTGGTCTTCACATACAACACAGTTGAAAGCACGATGTGACCGTTCTCTGAATTTTCTGCGAGTGCTAAGTGGCAAATCTTGGGGAGCGGATCGCACAGTGTTGCTGCGACTCTATCGCGCACTGATTCGTTCCAGATTAGACTATGGTAGTGTCTTTTATGCCTCGGCACGTCCATCTGTACTGCAAAAACTAAACACTGTCCACAATTGTGGCTTACGAATTGCTATTGGGGCTTTTCCAACCAGCCCCGTTATCAGCCTTTACGCCGAATCTGCCGAACCCCTTCTGCAGTGCCGGCGTGATATTTTATTGGTGAATTATGGCTGTGGACTCCTTAGCATGTCTACGCATCCCACGTTTGTGCCATTCACTAACACATCATTGGACGCGTGTTATAGGAGCACCCCACATACTCCCAAGCCCTCTGGATACCGCTTCCGGGAGCTTCTTGGTAGGCATGGCATTAGAACCCCTAAACTGTTTTCTAAGGGCGAGAGGGTGTTCCCTCCATGGCTGCGTGGGACGCCACAAGTAGACCTGGGCATGACAAAATACATGAAGTCCACAATGGCTCCCTGCACTATCCGTCTATGTTTTTTTTCGAATTTTTAAACCTTTACAATGACTGTATTTAGTTATACTGACGGCTTAAAAAACTCAGACGGTGTTGGATGTGCATTTGTATACGGAACCGAACCGTATACATTCAGTCTCTGTAGCAGCACCTCCATTTTTAATGCCGAGCTTTACGCAATATATCGGGCAACTTTATTTGTACGTCGTCGACGGCTGGGAGACTGCCTAATTCTCAGCGACTCCCTTAGTGCCCTCCAGAGTCTTCGCCATTTATACAGCTCCCACCCAATTGTGAAAGATATCCAGGATACCCTCCACGCGCTGTACGCCTCGGGCATCAGCGTTGTACTTGCATGGGTTCCTGGCCACACGGGCCTTACGGGCAATGAATTGGCGGATTCGGCAGCTAAGGCGGCGACCAGAGAGTCCAGGGTTGATATTCCTTTTTGTATTTCGGAAGATTTTAGGTCCATTGTGCGGAGAGCAGTACTGTCGTGCTGGCACGATGACTGGTATGCTCTCCGAAGAAACAAACTGAGAATGGTGAAGGAGCTTCCGATACCCTGGGCCACTTCCTCTCGTGTATCCCGGAGAGAGGAAGTAATACTTGCTCGGCTACGGATTGGCCACTGTGTTTTTAGTCATAGCCACCTTTTAAACAGGCGTCCTGCTCCGGTCTGCCCGCTTTGTGGTGGCGACCTGTCAGTACACCACATCCTTATAGACTGTTTTAATTTGACACGTCTCCGCCAGTCTCTCCAGCTGCGGGCCAGCTTGGCAGAGGTTCTGGCGGACGACCAGACTGAGGTGGCTAAAATTTTTAAGTTCATAGCAAATCTTACTTTTAACATTTAATTAGCATTTTATGCCTTTTAATCCTTTTAAAGTTTTAGCTTTTCACAGACTTGCGTGTGTGTGCTTGGGCAGTGTTTTTACTCGCGATGACTGTGTTTTAGATAGATTTTAGCGTTACTTTTAGCTTCATGATCTTTTATGGGCGCTAATGACCAAGCAGTTGTGCGCCCTTAAACACCACACATCATCATCATTAGAAAGAAAAGAATCAGTAAGTGTCAGTGAAGAAAAGCACACATGTGCTATACTGCAATTGCATTTGCTATCCTGCATTCAGTAAAGTGGTGATCTTTTAAGAGTGCACATGTGCTTTTCGAAGTTAGTAAATATATCACTTAGCAAACACAGTACCAGTGTTCCTAGTAGTAACTGCAAAACAACTTGTATGAGTTTACCTATTCAGGCTAGAGGTATTTTTGTTAATGTGTATTCCTTTTTCAAACAGTTGACAATTATATATATTTTCGAAAGTAGAAATTTTGCTCAGATTCAAGAATTGATGTTACAGGCTTGTCATGTGTGTGCTTATTCTGTGGCGAACATTGTTAAAGAAGGCAAACAGTTCACCAAAGTAGGACGTATCCATATTTAAATATGAAGGGAAACATCGAGCAGCTAAAATACATGCTACCAACTTACACAATTTTAAAAATTGTGGTTTACCTATAGCAACTTATGATTTATATGACAAGTGTGAATATCCAACTGCCAAAAGGCTGACCAATTTGATGAGGGGGGGAAAATAGAATATATGGATTCTATATCTTCCATGCATAATATTCTGAAATCTGTTGGGTTCAAATATAGGAGACCTAATAATGGTCACAAATTTCTGCTTGAAGGAAGCGGATTGTTGCCGGAGGACTAAACTTTCTGCACAGAGTGCACAACATTAATACAGGTGATTTATGGTGTAAAATTGCTTCACATATACACATTCATATCTTCCATATTTATTAAATATATCAATTAAACAAAAATTGGTTCAAAGTCCACTACAGGCAGTATACAAATATGGCATTATTAAAATTGAGACTATTCACAAATCGTTGAAATGGCACTATTTTGTTTCACTGTAACAAATACCTTCTTTTGTGGAATGCACCTACTCTTGAGTAATTTTGTTTTGTGTGCATATGAACACTTAGGTGAACTGTTGTATATATCAAAATTTTAAGGTTCAGATTATGCGATAATCATTGTATATGTTCTCACACACATGCTGAAATATTATGCGAACTTCTCTGTCAGCATTTGTATCACTGTACATCTCAGCATCTGTATGACACGTGTCATATCTGCCATCTCTGTCACACCCTCGCTGTGGAACTGGCAACGCCAACACAGTATGATAATCATCCGTATTGTATGTTCATACTTTTTTGTAGCTACTCTAGTTATATTTGTGTTGGATTGGATTAGGCTATGGAGGTGTCTTGGCACCGAAAGGTGTGGTTTATAGCACCTTTGCCCCGAGTGGGGAATGTGAGGGAGGAAGGATGAGACTAGAGGAGACAGAGGGCGGCCAATCCAAGGAGTCATGACATTGCAGAAGGCTGGGTCCCCATTGTTTATTAGTTGGAAACTCCCGCGACATGCCACCACAACCGGCATCTCACCTGCAGTGATCCGGTAATGGCTTACCAAGTCAGCCCAAATCCTGGAGACCATTCTATTGCAGGAACAAGTGTTTACCAGAAGGATATCATCCTGCCATGCAGCACCAAGATCCCCGTCACCTAAAAGTCCAGCTGGTGAGAGATTATGTTAAATAATAATGGAGATGAAATGGAGGGACAGGAGTTTTGGGGGATGTACGTAACCTACCAACATTCACCTAGCTAACCAAGAAATAAAACCATGAACTATTTCAAGATAATTTGATATTAAATTATATGATGTGGCATGGAAAATATACGGTAAACTTGTTTATAGATTCCCTGTACATTTTAATCAAGTTAATAACATTGATAAAAACAATACGCGATACAGAATGTATGAAATGTTTACATTGCTCCAAAATCACCATATGAATCTCCAGTATTAGTGTCAAAATATGACACAAGCACAAAATTACTATTTAGTTTACAATTCTTGTAGACACTTTATACACCGCTGTAGAATGATTATTGCAATTCTTTCTTGGACACATGCTGCAACTCTTCCTTGTATATCTATCCTTGCTACTTACACATAAGTAGCACCTCCCTAACCTGTTGTAAAGCTGTGTGAGTATGTTCTAAGAAATTCTACAGTTCCAACAAGAATCTTAGCACGCTTTGTTAGTGAGACTGAATATAGTTTTCAGTTCTGCTGTTCTTGCTATTTGAGCTCCCAGGAAATGGTCTCAAGAAACTAACATTGTTTGATTTTCTTATACTTCTGATTCACAGAAAAAATACACATGGCATTGATCGCATTGATGTTGAGTAAGTCAAAGATAATGACCATATGCCAACGTCTTGTGTTAGGAGCAAAGTCATAGTTGGCACAAAGTTGGTCTAGTATATCAAATCCAAGTTTTGAAATTGCTATTTTATTTCACTTATGTAAATTTTTGTGACATTGGTATCCAGAAAAGGTTCTAAAGCCTCAAGTTTAGATGCAACAAAGTTAGTTTGGCCTTTCGTCCGGAAAGATGGAAAACAATATTGTGCAAATGTGTCCTAACATTTTGAGGGGGTTGATCCTTTATTCATTTAAACTTATCTTTAGCTAAATAATAATGATAATTTCCTGGTTCACCATCCGTTGCTTCAACACTTGATTCATTTTCATTACTGGCTTCCGCTGTATCTGAGCAATGCACATCTGGGGAAACATCATCCTCTTCTCCTTCATCATTGTCATCAAGTTCATTGTCACTTTCACTACTTCCATTTGGAGCTTCATTAAGGCACTGTGCAGATAGCAAATCATCCTCAGGAACATCCACATGACAAACCGTTCTCTTAGTGGCTATTTTAACATTAGTGGTCGTGGGGGGTACTTATGCAGTCCAGTGGTGCACAACTGAGTTTAATCGCAAATAACAAAAAAAACTGTCTTGCTGAAATAAACTAGACAGCGGACTGTTTAGAACACAAAGCATCAAGAAGCTGTCAAAACCCCCAACCATCATAAAAGCAGAAGGAAATACACACTTGCGGAAACAAAATGGCTGTGCTACATATGCAGCCTACGCGACTACTCAAAGGTTTGTGTCACAAAACTTTAAGTGTCAGGCTTTTGTTAATAACATGTGTACATCAAACTTACACAAATATGTATGTCATCCATATTATTTTATATAGAACTTATTTTATAACACTTTTGCTGGTTTAAGTGTTCTAATATGTATATAATAAAACAATGAATTGCTTATAAACATGTGTTTACATCCTTGGTCGTTTTCTTCCTCAAGCATTGCATCTTTCCTGAAGCTTGCTTTGAGTTACAAACGATTAATTGATTATCATTATCAGCAGTAAATGGAGAGGGCATTCTGCAATTGAGATTGTCATGAAATTAAGATATGATGAACATTTGAAATGAGACTTGGCCTTTTTATCTTCTAATTTTGATTTGTTGATATTTCTGTAAACAAATTAGAAACTTCTGTTGACTTATTAAGTAGCTAAGTTAAAGATACTAACACTATCTGAAGTGCAAAAAGTAGAAGTCGCAACAAAAAATGTGAAGACTTGTTTGAGAACTATAGGGGCTACGTTAAAGCAGTTCCAAATTTGGAAGGCTACTGCATAACTTGATAATATGTTTGTTAGTGATATTCTTCTCTTCCAGTATGCAAGGTTAACAGTGTGTGATGTAAAATGTTCATGTTCCCAATATAAGACTTAACTGAATGATAATAGCCAAGTCAATGAAAAGGACATACTATGAAATAAATTGTGCAGCTGAGTGCAGCTTCAAAAAGTGTATTTCTGAAGTCTATCTTCCAATTGATGTGCTCCAATATTCTTTGTTGTATAAGCTAGAATATTTCTGTTTTGTACCATTTTTTTTTTTTTTTAAGTTGTAAAGCTTTCATTTATACTGTTAGATTCATTTGCACATACAAAATAAATACATTTCCGTTTTTTGGATGTGATATCCTGGGCATTAGTCATAATAGTTTCTCCTATCTTGCAGGATTGTGTGCAACCCAGTGTTGTTCTGTCATACATATAAAAAAGTTCAAAATGATTAAAAATCAAGACAAAAACATGACTAAAACATTGGCATAGAATCCCATACCAATGATATATTAAATTTCTTGCTTTTTCTACAAAATCCAGAATAATATTTTACACTGGTATTTTGATTCAATTTATCAATGATGAACCGGATGTATTATACCTCACCAGCAGTAGTCTGTATTTCAGTTTTTATATATGCTGCCAGTAACTTCATAAGATATGCTATTAGAGTAGATTGAAATTTTGAGTTGTTTTCATTGTTCTTTTCCTTTAAAAGCATATACTGCTTTTTTTTTTTTTATTTGTTCCATTTAACCCTAATGGTCATATCAGCGGCCGTTTTCCTTTGAAACATTTCAAAGGTGTTAACTCGTATTCGTTGGGTTTTAATCATTAGATCACACACTTATTCACACTCTCATTCATACTTCCAGGCTCTAGGGAAGATGAGGAATTATCTTGGTCGGAGAAAAATCCTCACCCCTGTAGCTGGAAATCTAATCTGGGACCCGTAGCACGGCAGGCAGGTGCTCTACGAACTTTTCTTTGTCTTTTACATGATAATTTTTAAGCTTAGGTTTTGTGCAATCTCACCAAGAAAAGTGTATTTTAATCACTTACTGAGGAAGAATTACACCTTGAGCTTCATACGAGAAGTCTGTTTTTAAATTGAATTGTTCCTCCCCAGGTATAATCACTTTGTTCACCCCAAATCCTTATTTGCTACTTGAATCAAGATATGTACATTTGCTTTGAGTTGGCTGCAGAAACTAGAGAATCAATTGGTTCACTGTAGATTGTAGTATGGGAGGCACTTTCGTTAAGGTTGTACATTGAAAATCTATTTTTATAAACACACAATAACCTTAAGACTTTAATTTGAAAATGGTATCACCTTGGGGTTTATTGCAGTTTGCTAAGACCTGACCTCAGGTAAAACATTTGGAATTAAGTAGCTTTACCTTCTCCTCCACAAAAACTTCTACTTAAAAAAAGCAATAAAGATGAATAAGAAAAAGGGAAACAATGACAAGAGGAATGGTATCAGAGTACCAGGAATGAGGACATAATTCACTGTATGTAGTATTATTAAGTGGAGATGGTGACATGCTTGTAGTGTGAATTCTGTATAAGCCCACACTGCATGAGGTAATCTCTAGTCTACTAATATATGTGTGGGTGTTGTGTGTAAACTATTTTATTTTTCTTCTTCCTCGGCTTGTCTAACAGTGCTATCTTTTTTATTTCAGGAAACATTTTCTGAGGTGAATGAGGATCATTTATCATCACCGTTACCAAGGTAATAGTGAAACACTCTTAAAATTGTCTGATTCAGATGTCTGTCGGTACACCTATAGATAGAACCCTCAGGTTACATGTCTTGGTCTGTTTTGTGAATTTTTGGCATGACTGTCACTAGTAGCATAAATGCCCCCAGATAAAATTTGGTGAAGTGGTTACTAAATAAATTCAGTAGTATCCCCTAAATTCGAGAGTGCAAATTTAAAAAAACTCTTAAATTTGGTGGAAAAAATCAAAGCTATAAATTTTGACAAAAAAGGACAGACTGGTTTCATTTGATTTCACACCTTTATTTCCAAGCATACAAACACAAAAATTACAGAACCTAATAAAAATGGGTAGCTCAAATAGAAAAACAAGCAATAGAGGGAGAAGAATACATTTCACTAACAATAATATGCAATGAACAAAACATCTTCAGCTTTATAGAAAACACTACAAGCAGAAATCAAGGTGATCTTTAGACAACCCACTTTCACCCTTTTTGGCAAACTTACTTATGAGTGCATTTGAAACACAAATTAAAGAAAGACCTTCCCATGGATCTTCGAAGTTTGGTATAGATATTTTGATGACCTCTTTGCAGTAGTGCTTAATAAACATTTAGATGATGCATTAAAATTATGCAGTCTGCAAGAAAGTACTATCAAATTCACAATATAAATGGAAATAAATGGACAACTCTCTTTCTTGGATCTAAATATCATCAAGAATAACACAAAAATATAATTTGGAATTTACAGGAAACCAATACATTCAGAAAATTACATACAAAATAATAGATACAATGCAATTATACATAAGCATGCAGTAATAAACAGTCTTACACACAGACTAGTCAGCATACCTGTGGATAATGCACAATACTTCTAAGAAGAAAAAGCCGTATTACACATAGGAGAAGAAAATGGATACAACCAAAGTCTGGTGTTTAAGAAAATTAGAAAAGCTAAAGTAAAGAAAATCCTTAAGGAAGCAACCACATTTACAAAATAAAAAGAAAGCAACAGACTGTTCACTTCATTCATATATCACCCCAAAATATTTAAAGACCTTTAACCCTTTCACTGCGGATGTCGGAACTGTCCCGACAGCGTGATTCACTGTTCTCCTTGCAGATGACGGAGCATTGCCAACACACAGCAGTTGACGTCAGTAAACAGAAATGAAAGTCACTAAATGTAGCATTCTCTAAGCAGTGTTGGTCTGTCATCAATTGGGGTTGTATTGGTTCAGGTTTTAACTCCTTTTCTGCTGTGTGCTGCTGTCTATCATATAAAATCTGAAGCCCTGCATAGTATATTTCTCCCAGTCATTTGCACGTGGTGCTAGTCATGGCTTCCTCCAGCAAGCAGTCACATGTCGTGCAGGATGCAGACTTATTAGCAGATAGTGAAGCAGTATCATGTGGTTTGTCAGATTTTGAGTTTGATAACAGTGAAAGTGAAAGTTGTAACAATGATAATATTATAAATAGTAGGAGTGATGACAGTGATGTAGAATCAGAACCCACGCAACATGCTAAAAGAAGACGTACGGATTCTTCCGTTCAGTGGCAAAAGGGTCCATTCAGGCCAGTAATTTACCCTTTTGATGAGCAAGATTCAGGTATGCAAGCAGATTTGAATGAAAATTTGACAGTGGCTAATATTTTCAAGTTATTCTTTTCATTGCATATTATGTATCATATTGCAAATGAGAGCTATAACTATTTCATGTTCTTGTGTGAAAAATTACCATGGAGCCCCCATTCTCAACATCAAAGTTGGACAGATACTTCTACTGAAGAACTGCACATTTTCTTTGCCTTGTCAATGCTTATGACCAGAGTAAAGAAGCATACAGTAGCAGAATATAAGACAAAAGATCTCCTTATTGCTACTCCGAAATTTGCAGACTACATGTCTAGGGATCGGTGTCTTTTACTTCTAAGACTTTTACACTTCAATGACAATAAGAAACATGATGGAGACAGATCATACAAATTGAGATCTGTTATTGAACATTTTAGATGTACTTTTGAGTTTGATTTATGAGTCACTATGTCACTTACTAGTTGTTATTGTATAATTGAAACGTTTGCAAGATCATTCAATCTCATCCTCAGGTGAGTTTGAGTGTAAACATAGTGACTCATAAATCAAACTCAAAAATGAAGAATACTTCACTGTTAATAATCAGAAATTGTTGATAACCATGACCTTGGGGTGTCAAGGGCTGTGGTACAAACCCTCGCTACAAATTACCTGCCAAATTGTGGCTAGACAATTGGTACTCGAGCCCTCTTCTTTATATTTGGCTGCATATAAATGAAACTAATGTTCGTGGCACATTTAGAAGGAACAGGAAAGGAATGCCAAGACTCACAGCAAAATTAGAAAAGGGACAATTAGAATCTGCACATACAGACAATATGTTAGCACTAAAGTGGTTGGACAGATGAGAGGTTTGTATGCTAACTACTTTCCACACAGACTCAGTGAGACCGACGGGCAAAGTAGACAAAAAGACTAACATACAAATAATGAAACCAGACTGTGTTAGAGACTACAATAAGAATATGGGTGCTGTTGACAGATCAGACATGATGATAGGCTCCCTTGAGTGTGTAAGCAAGATTTTGAATGGTATAGAAAATTCTTCTCTCATCTGTTAGACATGACTCTTCTAAATGCACATTCACTATATAGTTTCAGAACTGGTAAGAATGTTACACTCGCTGACTTTCAACTTACTCTAATTACTGAACTTTCACAAGAATTTCGTACAACAAAACTAACAAGTAAACTTGGGAGGCCCTTATCTGGTGACCAACCCACAAGACTGACAGAACAACATTTTATCTTACTAATACAATCGACCAAAAATATAAAAATGCCTGCCAGAAAATGTCATGTATGCTCCAACACCACTATTGGCCACAAAAAAAACAAAAGAGTCAAAGTATGTGTGCCAAATGCAATGTGAGTTTGTTTGCACCCTTGTTTTGCCATTTACCATACACAAATCAGATTTTGAATGTAGAGGTGGTAATTTCTACCTCTATATATATAGCCAAATCTGCTTCATACTCACAGAAAGGATACTATTACATTATTAAAATTTGGATATCCCTGTATTGTTAATAAATTTCTGTTCATCAATATTGTGGTAAAGTGTCGTTTTAAAAGTTAAGACTTCAAAATTCAGATCATCATATAGCAGCTTTTTATTAATGTTTCTATTGTGGCTGTTGGACAACCTTTTGTAAAGTCTGTTGCATGTGGTATCTTTTCCCTGTTTTGAAATTTTTTCTTTTTAATTGTGTTATTCGGCATTCATCTATAACAACTTTGGTGAGTATTTCACAATATTATATGTTAATTCTGCATGGTATTTTAAAGAATATACTAATTAATGTTTATCCAAAATAATTCAGCAAGGAGGGTCTATGAGCTTGTTAATACTTCAGCAGTGAAAGGATTAAGGAACAAAATATAATCTTGGCACCTACTAATGGACACTCAAATTTAAAATTGCTAACTTCAAAAACAAATGATGAAATCCCATCAGTTAACAGATCCAGAAAATACCAAATAGGTTGTAAACATTGATCCAAATCCAAAATTATTAAAAGGAGTGATAAACCAAAATAAACTGATATCATGCAACAACATATTCATGTGGAAAAATAAGCACCACATAATGAACTTAAGAATCCTACCAGAAGATAATTTGACAATTATCTGCCATGGCCGATTTATCAATTTGTTTATATTTAATGTTACGAAAATGTTCTTTCTTTCTGGTTTCCAAACTACGTTTCGTCTTTCCAATATAAACCTGATCACAATCTAAGCAATTAAGTTGATAAGTACCAGATTTTTTATTATTAGGAATTTTACCTTTTTTAGAAAATTAGAAGTTATACCAAATTCTTTAACAAATTTTTTAAAATGTTTATTAACCCAAGGATGGTAAGTGAATTTTTTAAATTTATAATCATCTTTTATTTTTTTAAGAGTAGAAATTTCATTAATACTTTTTTGATATTTAAATTTTTCAACCTTCTTTTGAATAAAATCTTTATTAAAACTATTAATTAAAGCAGTATTAATAATGTTTATATTCTTTATTAAATTCTTCTTTATTCAGGGGTATATTTATTATTTGGGAGGGCTGTTGAGCCTTTGGTAACAAAACCAACAGTAGTCTGGTGAAAATGATGATTTATTGTGGAGCTTTAGTGAAATGGTACATTAAGCAGGATGAACACTTGGCTCCAGTCAGTCTACTAGTTGCTGAAGAAGATATTGACACGTGGGCGGGTGTTACAGGGACATGCGGTAAGACCGTACGGTCATACCTGCGTTGACAACTGTCGATGGACTGCTGTGCACTACGGCATACTGTTTCCAGAAGAACTCTCTCCTAGGTTCCCAACATCGGGGTTTATATCTGCTGATCGAAAGATCGCGAACAATGTCTACGTGACTCCTTTCACTATTATTTATTTTCTTAAAGGGCACCAAACTGGAGTTTGTACTTCCTTGTAAACGGGCCACATGTTGTTCACCCGTATACTCATAGTTTGTTTGCTGGTCCACACAGTAATCATTTGTTTGTTCTATAAACATCCTTTCTGTTCCCTAATTTTACAAATACCACTTCGACTGACTGTCGCCGTTTGAAATACAATGTTTTTCTTACTATTCTTATTTCACTTATTTCATGATTAAATAATAGTAACATTTTTTATGTTAAATAAACTATCAATACATAATATATTTCACATACAGAACAATATACGTTTCACATATACAACACATTTGGTTTGACATTGACCTTAATCAGGGACTAGGAATAGACAGGTTGAATTCAGTGCAGTTTTGCAGTTTGTGGAAAAATTCCTAGCCACAGGCATGCCAGAAACTACGCCTAATACGTCTTTACTTATATTTTTCCAATCTTTAGTTCCTTTTGGGATATTTTTGGTTTCTAAAGTGGCCTTGTTAGACAGTTTATTGGTCCTCAACCTCCTAGCCCAATACGTATACAGCACCTCCCTCATATAAAAGCCCAAATTTATACCTTAATTTGGTCAATAAGTGCACCTGTTCTTCAGACGCTCGGAAAGCCTGGGTTCGACCTCTTGCAAAGGAATATTTTGTGGGTTGGACGCAATGCTTTCATTACTTGAATGTATGTTTATGTGTACTACATTTCCGGATCCTCCCGCTTCTATGGCTGGGATTTTTCTGATGCTTTTACAATAATTTTGGGAGCGTTTATAACTTCAATAACATACATACAATATTATTATAACTAATACAATATACACCAGAGTTGAATATCTAACATGATAATTACTTTGTTCTGTGTGCCATTCGTGAGTGGTAACGAGTCGTTCTACTTCAGATAGCTTATGACTGGCTAACCTTAGTTCATCAAAATTCGAAACAATTGATTTAAAAGTTGTGTTCAAGTGTAACTTGGTAGTATTGAGTTTCTCAATTACTTTCTCGCAACAATCAATATCTAAATTAACAGGGGATACTAAATCAGTTTCTTCTGCCAGTCCCTTGAAAACTTATAATTGTGACTGAATTACTATAGATTTGCTGTAACCTTTACAACCCTCATTTAAGGTAATTTTTCCTACTCCCTGTAACATTACATCGTTTGGTTCAATATGCGGACACAAAATAGTAAGAACTTCTCCCTTTGGAGCAAAATACAACCATGTATTGTGATTTAATTGAGTCCTTAGAGGATCTCTGAGTTCTATTAGTCTTTTATCACATGTTTCAGGTACTTCGTCTATTGGTTGCAGCATTTTTGCGACACAATCATTACTTGAATGAACCATTCTCAAAGGCCATTCCTGTCTACAAACATACGTGTTTTGATGTACGGCTTTACAATGCCGTGAGATAGCTTCATTGTTGGTGAAATATTATTGTCTACCTTTGTCTATAAACAACAGATCATCCTTCACATCTATTAGAATATATCTTGAGTTTTCTATTTTAACTGGCATTGATATTGCTTTATACACACTGTAAACACTTGGTGAAACTAGTGGCACCAATATTAACGTAATTTAACCTGTTATTTGTCACAAACACTGTCACTTCACACACTATAATAACATTTTGAATGAATCCTTGCTCATTGGTGAAACTAGTGGCACCAATATTACGTAATTTAACCTGTTATTTGTCACAAACACTGTCACTTCACACACTATAATAACATTTTGAATGAATCCTTGCTCATTGGAAATGGCAGAGATGTCCCTTTTGGAAAATTAGCTACATTTTTACTTAACACTTTGGAACCTTAGATTGTGATACTACTTGCGGCTGGATAAGCCCGCTATGTGCATGCAATATACTGTCTATTAGTACTTCTAGATTTCTAGATAAGCTTTCCATTGCAACATTTAACTTAGCAATGTTCTCGGATACAGCTAACTTTATTTTAACCCAATCAATAGATTCTTATACTTTAAATGAAGTTTCATTTAAATACATACTTATTTTTGCTAAATTGTCTTGTAACACCTGCTCATTATAAACTATACTTGCTATTGAGTCATTAAAAATGCCTAGGGTGGCTGTCACCACGGACACCTGTTCCTTTAATATATTGGACACCCCTTCTACGTTTTCCTCAGCATGCTTAATGTGTTCCTCGTAGTATTCCATGTCTCCTGTGTCAAGGGTACCGAATAAGAGTTTTAGTAGCTGTCCCCCAAAGTTTAAAATACCTCTTTTGGTCCGACTCTCTTCTCTTCCCGTTATTTCTTTTAACAGGTGTTCTGCATCCCTTAGTTGCTCTATTTTATTAAATGCTCTTTTTCTAAAATTTTCACAGCCACTCAATCATTTCAAGGACCCTTAGACTTAGTGTGTGAATCGTATAGTGGTCCAATTTACTACCTTCCACATGGCGTTGTATAGTTGTGCAGATCCTTTATTGTTAAAATACAGTCCAGCAGGAGTGTCGAGCTTCACCAGCTCATATTCTCCTTCGCTTGAGGCTATCCCCACCACCAGTGTGATTACTAGTAGCATCAACATCTGCAATAAAATAATCCTAAATTACTATAGTTTATTCTTTTAGTAGAACGGTTTTATACTATTTACATGTACCTTTTGCAACTTTCAGCCCCTTTTTATGGTAACATTTACATTTTCTACCTTCACAATTGCATAAGGGCCTATCCATTGACTGTCTAACTTTGCTGACCTACCTCTGCGAATGTTCTGATCTTTTAGCAATATTTTCTGTCCTACTGTGTACTCTATTGGCTGACTATCTTTATCATACTGCTCTTTACTTTTTTCCTTACCCCTCAATAGTCTTTCCCTAGCTACCTGGTGGGCACTTTGGAGTCTTCCTTTAAGCTCACTGACGTAATCGTCGTAACTATAGGTAAGTTGAGGTTTGGCTTTTAAATTCAGTGGTGTTCTACACTCGCTACCAAAAATTAATTCAAATGGTGTGAATCCTGTTGCAGAGTGTACAGACGTGTTATAGGTAAACACAGCAAAATTTACCCACTCATCCCAGTTTCTCTGGTCTTTATCTACGTAATGACGGAGATATTCAGCTAGAATTCTATGACTTCGTTCTCATCCACCATTTGCTTGTGGACGAAACGCGGTTGTTTGCAATTTTGATATTTTCAAAATTCTACTTACATTTTTGAATAAATCATTCAGGAATTCTAAACCTTGGTCAGTCAATACTTTAGAAGGAATACCATATTTTAATAGGATTTCATTTACAAATAGTTTTGCCACTGTTTCTGCGTCATGTTTCTCTAATGGTGTAGCTAGCAAGTACTTGGTCAATTCGTCCTGACATGTCAAAATATACTTATTCCCTTTGTCACTTATGGTTAAAGGACCCACAATATCCAGAGCTATCTTTTCAAATGAACTTTTTGCTGTAGTGCTAATTTCCATGGGTGCACGTCTCTTGGGTTGCAGAACCTTGTTCTTTTTACAACTCTCACATTTCTTAATATACTCTTCTACATCTCGTTTCATATTGGGCCAATAATATTTTCCTTTTAGCGCCAAATATGTTTTAGTCATTCCTCTATGCCCTCCCTTAGGCGTGTCATGAGCCTCATACAGAATTTCGGCTTTATTTTCTTCCGAGAGCTGCTTATCTCTCTCGCACTCTATCGTGTGAATTCTTGAGAGCGCATCGGCATTGCCATTCAATGCACCTGATTTATGCTTGTTCTCAAAGTCATATTCCTCTAATTTGATTCGCCACCGCATTAGCCTCGAACCTGGGTCTTTAATACTCATTAACCATTTAAGTGGCTTGTGATCCGTAACTACTGTAAACTTCTTTCCCAACAAGTACGGTCGAAAATATTTAGTTGCCCAAGCTATTGCAAGCAATTCCTTCTCGATCGTGCTGTAGTTTTGCTCGGCCTTATTTAGTTTTCGGCTAGCAAAAGCCACCGGGAGGTGTTTTCCAGTTACCCCTTGAGAAAGGACCGCCCCTAACCCATTTTGAGATGCATCAGTCGTAAGAATGAATTCTTTTGAGAAATCGGGATATTGCAAAATTGGCTGAGAAGTCAATTTTTGTTTTAAGTTTTCAAAAGCTATCTGCTGCTCATTCCCCCCACTCAAAAGTTACATCTTTCTTTAGCAAGGCATGCAATGGAGCTGCTATCCTACTGAAATTAGGCATAAATCTTCTGTAGTATCCTATCAATCCTAAAAAGGCCTTTAGTTCTTTAGATTTACTTGGTACTGGGAACTCAATTACTGCTTCTATTTTCTTGGGGTCCGGTTTCACTGCCTCCTTTGAAATCACATGACCTAAATAGCTCACTTCTTTACGCAGGAATTCACACTTATCTGGCTGCAGTTTCAAATTATATTGCCTGACTCTATCAAACACTTCTCTCAACTTCCTATCATGTTCCTGCAAGGAACCAGCATAAACAACTACGTCATCCAAAAACCCAAAACACTTAGAAGGGGATAATCCTGCTAGCACCGTGTTCATCATCTTTTGAAAAGTAGCAGCTGCTGTCTTTATGCCAAAGGACATTCTGACATATTGTCAATGAGATGATATATAAGGGCGTTCAACTACGGCGGTCATCAGCGCCCTTTAAAAAACTAGTCATGGCAAAAGTCAGATATAAAACTTTCTAAAACCTATACAAGTGTAACAAAACCTATTAAAAATACACGTACATAAAAACATCAATCAAAACCTACTAAAAATTTCGTTCACTAAATCCTAAACTCTAAACTAGACAAGAATCTATAAACCTTCTCCACGGGTCTCCACGCACGGCCTACACGTCTCTCTCAACCACGAAGATGAGCCCACACGAGGGAGACTGTTGGCTCGGGACCCCGGGTGCGCCAAACCCGTACCTACCGAAGTAGGCCCCTGGGGGAATATTGCCAATGGCCGGTCTTAGTCGAGAATCCTGCTTTCTCTTTATCATGTGGATTCATGGGAATTTGATGGTATCCCATAGCCATATCTATACATGAGAAGTATTTCGAAATCCCCAAATGATCCAGTATCTCAGTTATATCAGGAAGAGGGTAGGCATTCCTTATCGTCTTGTCATTTAATTTCCTGAAATCCACCACTAACCGAAATTTTTGTACGCCACTAGCGTCTAGTTTCTTCTTTACTAAGAGAAGACGACTATTCCAAGGTGAATTACTTTCCTCTGTTATCCCTTCATTCAGAAGCTTGGTTACCTGTCTGTCCATCTCGGCTTTTTGGGCCTCTGGTAATCGATAGGGCCTTACATTCACAGGCTCAGAATTCGACTCCAGTACGATAGAATGTTGTACTGCTGAAGTATAACTCAATTGATCCCCTGGTAAATAAAAGATATCCTGATACTCCAGTCAGGTATTTTCTATTATTTTCTTTCCCTCTTCATTATGGTGATCTAGCCTCAAATTGGAAACTACCTCCGCTTCTCTATGTACATTGCTGGGTTCACACCTTGTCATGAGTACCCTGTCACATCTTTCTGATACAAAAGGTTCTAATTCTATCTTTATATCTTCTATCTCAACGTTCTTTTCATTAGTGTTCAACATACTAGTTATAACACGATGATCCTTTACTATTACAACTGAATCTGCTAAGTATACTCCGGGGCTTATTTCTTGTTTCTTTGCTAAACCCTAATTCAACTCGTTATTTACAACAGGAAGTTATACTATTACTTCACTTCTACTTGGAAGGAGAAGAGTTCTGCACCCCGCATTCATTTTTGTTTTACTTAGTTTCAAACGTTCCTGTCCTACAGCTAGTTGCAGATTTTGGTAATCAATCAGCACTTTATTTTTCCCAAAGAAATCCCTCCCTAAAATTCCATCACATGGGATCTCAACTTGATTCTTTACTAACTGAAATTCTTGTTCAAAAACTTTGTTCCCTATTACGATTTCAGCACTCAAGGATCCAAAAGTTTCTATTAACGACCCGCTAGCACTTTTAGCAGTTACCCTTCTTTCAGGGTCATATATTAAATTTCCCACAACTGACGGGGGTTTTAATAATGATAAATCAGACCCAGTATCCACTAGCATCAGAAATTCCCCAGTCTTACTAGCTGGTAACTTTACTTTTAGAAATTCTGATTTTCTTCCTGCTACTAAACCTATATTGGCAATAGATTCTACTGCATTAGTACTCGAAACTCTTGTTTCTTCCTGTCTCCTAGGTTTCTTTGGGCTTTTACAATATATAGCATAATGCCCTACCTTCCAACAATTGAAACAGGTAACTGTCATATTGCTTTTACTTTCATTTGTAGTTACAGCATTAACTCCCTTGCTAAACTCTTTCTTAGTATTAGAAAAACATATGCTAGCTATGTGCCCCTTCTTTCCACACTTATTACACGTTAACTGTGTTAATTTAGAATACCGTTCTTGCTTAGACACAATAGCACTCTCCTCGTCCAACGTGGCTTTACAAATATCTTGAAAGCTGCGTTCGAGTCCCCGGCTACGAACTATTGTTTGTATTCTATCATTCCCTAGACCCTGTATAAAGCAGGTGTTTCTTAGTTTGTCAGTAATGGCTAATATTCCCTCTCTTTCTGAGTCTTTGCAATTTTCTAGAGCGGTTTCTCTAAATTCGGCTGCTAACTTTTGAATTCTGTTAATCCATGCACTTATCCCTTTTGATTGTTCTTGCCTAGCTGTAAACAACTGGGTACTATAAAAGTGAAGGGTACGTTTCTCTACGTACGCATTTCTCAAATATTCCCTTACTTCTTCCATGTTTCCAATTTCCTGTGGCTAATAGCGATCCTAGGCTCTCCCCTTAATTTTGTTAACAACAATTTAAAGAATATTGCGGCCATCTCGGGATTAACCATTGCGCATTCAGTATCTACATCTGTAATAAATTGAATTATCTCCTTTTTGTCGCCACTAAATGACGGAATAAGCTTTAGAGCATCTTGGGGTGACATAAAGTCACTGTTACCACTGGACACTGCCATTTCGAAAGAAACAAGGACTCGCCGTTAAGATGTCTCGTTCGCAGCTTTCTCAGATGTTCCCCCGTTGACCACTGATGCCGACGTTGATGCCTAGTTGGCTGGAACAGTTTCGTCTCCTTGTAACTCCTCTGCTTTTCTTGGCTGCCCTTGGAACTTCTCCTTGGATTCCGGATATGTTGCTGCCCGTTGCTGTTGATTCCCGCCTACGTCTGGTCGTCCCCCGTATGGGTGTGGCTTTTCTTCCTTTCTTCTTCTGCGTCGCCTGACTTTGGATTTGCGGCTCAACTAACCCCACACACCTGACACCAGATTTTATATTGTATCCCAGGGTGGTACCACAACGTGGCCGAGCGGAAGCCGAAGGTAAATTGGGAGGGGCGTTGGGCCCTTGGTAACAAAACCAACAGTAGTCAGGTGAAAATGATGATTTATTGTGGAGCTTTAGTGAAGTGGTACATTAAGCGGGATGAAAACTTGGCTCCCATCAGTCTACTAGTTGCTGAAGAAGATATTGACACGTGGGCGGGTGTTACAGCAACGTGCGGTAAGACGGTAGGGTCATACCTGCGTTGACAACTGTCGATGGACTTCCGTGCACTACGGCATACTGTTTCCAGAAGAACTCTCTCCTAGGTTCCCAACATCGGGGTTTATATCTGCTGTTCGAAAGATCGCGAACAATGTCTACATGACTCCTTTCACTATTATTTACTTTCTTAAAGTCCAGCAAACTGGAGTTTGTACTTCCTTCTAAACGGGTCACATGTTGTTCGCCCGTATACTCATAGTTTGTTTGCTGGTCCACACGGTAATCATTTGTTTGTTCTATAAACATCCTTTCTGTTCCCTAAGTTTACAAATACCACTTCGACTGACTGTCGCCGTTTGAAATACAATGTTTTTCGTACTATTCTTATTTCACTTATTTCATGATTAAATAATAGTAAAATTTTTTATGTTAAATAAACTATCAATACATAATATATTTCACATACAGAACAATATACGTTTCACATATACAACACATTTGGTTTGACATTGACCTTAACCAGGGACTAGGAAAGGACAGGTTGCATTCAGTGCAGTTTTGCAGTTTGTGGAAAAATTCCTAGCCACAGGCATGCCACAAACTACGCCTAAAACGTCTTTACTTATATTTTTCCAATCTTTAGTTCCTTTTGTGATATTTTTAGTTTCTAAAGTGGCTTTTTAGACAGTTTATAGGTCCTCAACCTCCTAGCCCTACTGATTAAAAGAAACAGATCTAGAGCCTTTGCTTCCATGACTAACTCCATCATAGTTAATGATATTTTAATAAGAAATATTTAAGGGAAAATAAATCACTATATTGTTCTTAATTTGGTTTAAAATATTTCAGGTTACAATCACAAGGATCTTTTGAAAAAAGAGACATCTCCACTTCCCTCACACATTCAGAACTAAGAGGGCGCTGTCAAATAGAACAGATTCCTTCACATTTGAAAACAGCGAAGTTTGCAGTCACATCATATGAATGTGGCACGTCTGAGAAGGCTTTCAAACCCAAGTCTGAACCAAGGCCATACAAGTGTGACAAATGTGAGAAGTCGTTTAAACAGAAGTTTAAATTAAAGCAACATATTCTGATACATTCAGACACAAGAACATACAAGTGTGACAAATGTGAGAAGTCTTTTAAACAAAAGTCTGGCTTAGACCAACATATTCTGTTACATTCACATACAAGACGATACAAGTGTGACAAATGTGAGAAGTCTTTTAAACTGAAGTCAGGCTTAGACACCCATATCCTGTTACATTCAGATATAAGACTATACAAGTGCAACAAATGCGAGAAGTCTTTTAAACAGAAGTCTGGCTTATACCATCATTTCCTGTCACATTCAGATACAAAACCACATAAGTGTAACAAATGTGAGAAGTCTTTTAAAGAAAAGTCTGGCTTAGACCAACATATCCTGTTCCATTCAGATACTAAACCACATAAGTGTAACAAATGTGAGAACTCTTTTAAACAAAAGTCTGGATTATACCTACATAATCTGTTACATTCAGATACAAAACCATACAAGTGTAACAAGTCTTTTACACAGAAGTGTCGGTTAGAACAACATATCGTGTTACATTCAGATGCAAGGCCATACGAGTGTGACAAATGTCAGAAGTCTTTTAAACGCAAGTCTGGCTTACACCGCCATATACTGTTACATATAGATACAAGACCATACAAGTGTAACAAATGTGAGAGTTCTTTTATACGGAATTGTGACTTAAACCAACATGTTCGTTTACATTCAGATACAAGACCATACAAGTGTAACAAATGTGAGAGTTCTTTTATACAGAAGTGTGACTTAAACCGACATGTTCGTTCACATTCAGATACAAGACCATACAAGTGTGACAAATGTGAGAAGTCTTTTAAACACAAGTCTGGCTTTAACCAACATATCCTGTTACATTCAGATACAAGACCATACAAGTGTGACAAATGTGAGAAGTCTTATAAACAGATGTCTGGCTTATACCAACATATTCCGTTACATTCGGATACAAACCCATACAGGTGTGACAAATGTGAGAAGTCTTTTAAACACAAGTCTGGCTTTAACCAACATATCCTGTTACATTCAGATACAAGACCACACAAGTGTGACAAATGTGAGAAATCTTTTAAACGGAAGTCTCACTTACACAGACATATTCTGTTACATTCTGATAAAGGATCATACAAATGTGACTAATGTGAGATATCTGTTATACAGCAGCTTGGCTTAACAAAACATTTCCAATAATAATCACATCGTTAGATCATACAAGTGCGACATATGTGTTTGATTTTACAAGTGCAAGTCTGAGGTAGCAAGACATTATAATACATTCTGGAAAAGAAACAAAAATGTAAGTCTTTGGAATGAAATATTAACTTGACCAATATATTTTTGCTCTGTTTTGCCAAAGCATACAAATTGTTTGTTTTTTTTTGGGAATAGCTGTTCAAAAGAATGTCATGTCCTTAGCGGTAAACGAATGCATCAGTTATCAGACCTAACTGTAAAGCAGCTGGAGAAAATGGTAGATAAGTGAAATTTGGGCAGAGCATAATAGAAAATTTAGTGAGAGTGATTTGCATTCACGGCCCATTGGTGGCCGTTAAACATGCACAAAGAGATGTAAGTTTCATTGTTAGTACACTTGAATATTGTATCAAAGGTACCTTACGGGGATGGTTTGCAAAGTTTTCACCTGATAAAGGGACAATTGATGCCCTTAAAGTAGCTTTATTTTTCAAGATAATTTCCACAGCTATCAGTAGATTTTGTCTTGCAGTGTTCCAATGTTCTCCTGGAAGTGCTACAAAGTTACCATCTACAGCGGCAATTCCTTCATTGGATGAAAAGCTGCCACCAGCATGTAATTTCTTTATTTTTTAATCAGATAGAATCCTGAGGGAGACAAATATAGGGAATAGGGTGGATGCTCCAGTAATATATAGTGCAGGTATCTTTTTCTCCATGCCAAAACCCTTTTGTGTATAAATGAAATGTGTAGTGCTTAACGCCCGCTTTTACTACATACGGCACCGCAGGCGATGACACTGATGATACATGAGATGAAGATGGAGCACCGATGGAATGAGATGGCAGGGGAACCCGGAGGTGCCGGAGAAAACCCGCCCCAACGCCGTGTTGTCCACCACAAATCCTACTTTGTGTTCGCCTGGGATCGAACTCGGGCTGCCTTGGTGAGAGGCGAGCGGTCTAACCACTGAGCCACAGCGTGGCCAAAACCGTTTTTTGTGGGCAGGTGCATAGTCCTAGTTAAAACAATAATTTTTTTACCTTGTTTCTATTTTAATTAATTCTTGCATTCAGTTTGGTTAGAAGTTGAGAGTACTGTCCTGCAGTAATTGTTTTACGTTTTTTGTAGTATTCAATCAACAAAATTCTTTTGGTATCTCGAAACACGGACTCCATAATCTTTCCTTGATGAAGCCACCATCCTTGCCTTATATGAAGCTGAGAACCAGCTTCTGTCCACTGCTATGGCTGCTCTTAGATTAAGGTGTGTTGTGGTAAACCCATGATTCATCCACTATGACGTATGGGAACAGATAACCATTTGTTCTTGAAGTGCACATTTGTTATTCATAATATGTGGCACCCATCGGCGGCAAAGCCCTTTCATGTATAATTCCTGAAGTGAATTGGGAACACCTTCCTTTGAAATTCCAAGAATATTAGCAGTTTCATGCATCTTTGTACGCCAGTCTTCGAAAATCATGAGATACTGTTTTTAATGATTTTTGGTGTGGTTAGGTTTTGATCGTCCTTTGCATGGATCATCTTAGATGCATTCACACCCAAGTTTATAATCTGCGGCCCAATTCTTCTCAGTGAAGTCTGAATGTGAAGGGTCACCATACCCTTTTACAATCAGCAACTTACTTCCTGTAGGTATTAAACCTTCCTTCACGAGGAATTTTCCTCGTCCCGAGGGGTGGGCAACATGAAGTAGGCGAATGACAGATGGGGTGAAGTACGGTGGGGACTTGGTGTACCCCAGGACAGCTACGGCTGCCGAGAAGGCTCATCAGTAACCCCAAAAACTGGCAGAAGCTCTGGTTTTATGTCTCAACTGGGTTCCTCCGCGAGGTGAGAGTGTTCCTCCAAACGCCCTAACCATGGTCCACTTCTGGGTTTGACCCCTTTTATTTAATTTTCCTTTCTTTTACCTCCTTGAGCACATGTCTGAAGGATGCCATGCGCACAAGGCGCAAGGGGTGACTGGGTAACGCTTAACTCCCAGGCCCTGGTTATCCCGTAGGACTGTGTTTGTATCCGCTGACTAAGGTTAGTCCCGGGGAGGCGTCATTGCATGAGCTGTTACACTCCTGAAGGCGATTGGGTCCCTCTGTCTTTACACTGGGAGGTGTGACCCTAAGGTGAGCAAGGTCCAGGCCAGGACTCTCACCTAAGCCGGGGTGGCGCCCAGGATGTGAGCACGCCATCGGATATGTTTGCAATGGTGGAGGATTCTTTCGCTATGGTGTACTCTCTTAAACACCCAAAAAGTTTGAGGTTTGTGGAAAGGAAGTAGTTGAGGTTGTTGATCATCGCTACTTAGTAATAACCAGAACAGAGGAAGGAAAGAACATTTTGTCTCTTAACCATTTTTTATCCAAAAAGGCTTGAATAAGATTGCTGGCCCTGTGAAGTCCTGTACCAGATCCAAAAGCGATACGCTCCTGGTAGAAGCGCATTCTGTCTCCCAGTCAACAATAATGTTGAAAGCAAATTTGTTGGGCAGCTACCCGGTGACCATTGCCGTCCATAAGAGCCTCAACTGCTAGCGTTTTGTGGTCAACACCCGTGCACTGGCGGCATGTCAAACGAAGAAATCCTGGAAAACCTACAAGAGCAAGGTGTGACGGCTGTGTACCGGGTTCAGCGAAGAGAGCGAGGGGAAATGGTCGCTACCCGTACCCTGTTCCTGACCTTTGATCGGGTAGATATCCCACAAAGGATCAGGGCAGGGTATGAAACCATCGAGGTACGCCCATACATACCAAACCCGCTCAGATGCTACAAGTGCCAGCGCTTCGGGCACAACAGCGCGTTTTGTAACTCCGCGCCTATATGCAACTCTGCGACGACGCAGCACGATGGTGCGTGCTCGGCGCCAGTTAAATGCGTGAACGGTGCTGGTGACCACCCATCCAGCTCCCGAGGGTGCCCACGCTTTGCGAAGGAGAAGGCGATCCAGGAGATCCGGGTGAAAGAGAAGGTTTCCTTCTCGGAAGCCCGGAAGCTCGTGCGTACTCGAATAACATCCATCCCACGGTCCGCTACTTACAGCTCACTAGCGGCTAAGCCGATACCGAGGAAAGAGATCGCCACTCAGACAAGCGCTATCGCTGAGTCCACTATCGCTGAGATCATAATTCCGTCACCTACGATGCTTGCCAAGACATCAGCCTGTTCAACACCTACGACGTCCAAGCCGCCATCGGGAAGACGATAGCCATCAATGTCACCGGCTAGAGCATCTACAGCCAAGTCTCAGAAGCTCGTGTACGAAGCCCCGCCTAAACAATTCAAGACCAGCTACACGAAATCTGACTTCCTCAATGAGACCAGAGAAACTACCAGCAGAAAAAAGAGCACAAGGGCGTCAAAAACTTCCTCCTCAGAAGAATATTCAGGTGAGAACACGGATCGACGATTGTCATCCTCGCCGCTCCCCGTGTCCAACCGATTTGTGGTCCTCGAACCGAAGTTCTCTATCGGCAAGGGGGCCTCATCCGTAGAGGAGATGGACCACGAGGATACGGACCACACTGCCAGAAAGGCTTCCAGGAAACGTCCTGATCATCCGGCTAGCAAAGATGTTAGCCCGAATCCCAAAAAGAAGGGCACTCTTAGTGTTTTAGCGTTCTAGGTTTTTCGTTTTTGTATTTTTAGAGTTTTATTATGTTAAGCGGTTAACTCTCCGCAGTAGCCATTTTAAAGTTCAAGCCAGGGCGGTAATGACCTAAGCTATTGTGCGCCCCCTAAACAATACTACTACTACTTCACGAGGAATTTTATCGCAGTATCATACTGTAATATCCCCATTTTGAAAGCAATGCACAGTGCCTATATCAACTATTGCCTGGAATGACTTGTATTCTTATTATTCACATGGGTACCAACAGAAGAAAACATTCAGAACGTAGTACGTTGCTCTCCTGGTATGGCCGAGAAATTTTCAGACTACCCCTGTATGTATATAGAGTATAATATATCAGCTAGGGATAACAATACAGTTACAAAACCAAATATCTCCATGCAGTTAAAAGGGTAGCATATATATACAATTTACATTCCTTTACAATATACTTACAATTTATATATATATATATACATACAATGTGAGAATGCCAATTGATATTTTAGGCTCTTACTTGGATGTTGCCATGATGTGTAAACCTTTTGTTCTATAAGATTTGCTAAGCAAAACGTCTGTTGTCAGTTGTTCAATACACCTATGTTTATGTAGCTTTACAGCAGGCATCAAATGCTGTAGTTGTTTCCACCAGCAGCGTGCCATTTCTAGATTTTGTACATGATTTAACAGCACCAGCTATTTTGTCAAGACCTTTCTGTATCATAAACGGATTAACTGTTGAACAAGTTCTACCTTCCTCTGTCCTTTTGATAACTAAGTAGTGTAGGGAGCTCGCCGTCCCACTCACCCTGGAATTCGGTACAATACCTAGTCCTGGCCGATTGATTAGGGGTGGGTTAGGCCCCAACCTCCCGTTTAGGTGCAGCAGAAGCCAAAGTGGTGTATTAGAAATACGCAACCTCCACGAATTCAGAACACTGGTACGAGCTCAGATACGGATCCCTCAACCACCAGGACATTCCTTTCCACCGACACAGGTCAACACGCACGGCATACACGTGGGTGGGCCTGTTGACCGTCTCCCTCAACCACGAAGCGGAGCCCACACGAGGGACACGTTTGCTCGGGACCGACGTAGGCCCCCGGGGAGTCCCTGGAGACTGGCTATTAGCTGTGCGGTCTCTTCCTCTGGTGACCACTCGTTTTTCGCCACCGTGTCGAATTGACGGCGGAAGACTTCGCAGGTGACGCTCCGTCGTATTTAGGGAGCTTGACGCGCGCAGATGTTGTGTCGCAACCCGGCGCGTCGACCTTTACATCCTATATTCTCCTGCTGATGACGTCCTCCACCATGGCGTTAAGGGACTTCGTGTTGCTTCCGGCGTTTCCCTCCAGCATGTTAACGCGGCTCGCTAGGTCTTCGACGCGCTCGTCCACTTGACCAATCTGCTTGCCCAGCTCCGTGACGTCATCCCTCACGCCGGTCAACTGCTCTTCAAACTTTGCGGCGAGGGTCTCGTATGCCGCTTTCATCTCCGTCGTCAATTCGATTATCTTCTCGGTCAGGCTATTGTCCGTCGTTCTCATTTGCTTCAGTTCCACGGCCAGGTTGTTTGCGGATGTCTTCCTCGCTGTTAAAACGCCTTCTTTGTTCTTCTCGGTGATGATGTCGTTAGCCGTCTTCATTTGTTTCAGCTCTCTGGCCAGGTTGTTATTTGCCAATTCTGTTTTCGCAGCAAGGTTGTCATTCGCCGTCTTCATTTCTTTCAGTTCCGCTGCCTGTTTGTTGTTTGCTGTTTACGTCTTCGCGGCAAGGGCGTCATTTGCGTCTTCATTTCTTCCATTTTCTGTAGAGTCTTTTCTAATGCAGCCTCCATGGTGGTAATGTCTCACTCCTGACACCAGTTGTGACTTTGTGGGTTCGTAGAATCAAAAGCTCAATTTGCCGAAATTCTAAATATCCTTTACTCTCGTAGAAATACACTGTTCAACTCTCACGTAACAACATTACATCACATATGCAACATAATCATCCAGGGTCGATTACAATAAAAAAACAGCGTTCAGTTTACATCAGCTCTCGTTACAACAACACACTCAGCTGTTTACTGCTTACATCACGCGATTTAACCTTGTTTTACAACACTTCACAGCCGCTTACTACTACAACACGCTCTTGGCGAGCGGTCTCCTCGTTAAATGCATCTCTGATAATTTCTAGACTATTCTAAAATAAACCAGACCCCGAATAGTCTCTATCAGTTAAGAAGTCACCAGAAATTGCAATTTATTTCAGTGTGTTTGTTTTGGCAGACCTTTATCTGCGTGTTATCTTTATCTGCCTGCAATTTGTTTCCACGCTGCCCACCTATCAGTTCCTTTGTGTAAACAAGCCACGCGATCGTAGATAACGGCTTCGCGACAGTATTTACTGAGCTATATAAACATCAACACTATAGAGTCAATATGAACAATTCAATGCCATAGCCGGGACTTGAACCACGGATCTCTTGGAATCCGTCCATTCGCTTTATCCCATTGAGCTACCACGTTCAACTTGCCGTCGCGCCAGTAAACTCCCCATTTGACTCTTACATTTGCTCGGTACACCACTAGGGACTCTCGCATTCGAGATATGCCATTTGTGGCGACTTACTTTTGTAAGTACTGGAGTCCAGGCTTCATCATTTAACTCTTGTTATTTTAGTTAATTGATGGTCATTAATCAGTTCTTCACACTAGCCGTATATAGGCTAAGTTGTTTGATAGATTCAACATGAAATGTTTTATGCCATGGCCGGAAAATATACGAGCCGAATGGTGAATTTCATGTCAAGGCAGGACGTCGACCATGTTACCTCAATAGGTTAGAGCGACTGGATGGAAATCAGGAGATCCGTGGTTCAAATCCCGACCATAGAATTGAATTTTTCGCGTTTACTGTCCGTCAAAAACTTAACCCTATATTCGGCTAGTGTGAAGAAGTGATTAATTTCCATCAATTAACTAAACTCAACAAGATAAGTTTATATTTTTATAATATTGTTCAGATCAAAATAATTTTAAGCGCAGATGCCAACTATCACTAGTTTTAATACCATTAACATTGTTAAGAAGGGTGTAATAAATTCTGATGGTTTTCTGCCTTTTGTGTTATATATGAGGCCTGAATTCATGTAAAAATGTTAACACTGAGAATATATTCATGCACGGAAGACCTGGTATCTTAATTTTCTATGAAGATGTCTCCTAAAGTGTCTGATATTGGTGTTATAAATGATTCGTATAAGCATCTTTTGAGGAGGAATATTTGTTGACTTTATACTGAGCTGTACCAAAATGTTATTCCATATGCCATGATAGAGTTAATATATTCATTGTATATTAATGTAAGTGTGTCTATAGAACTTACATTTACCAGTTATCAGATAGTATAACTGGCAGTGTAAAGTTTAATAAGAACTTTAATTAATGAGGGTTTTCTAAGCTAAGTATCTGTTTACTGAAGAGTCAGAAAGCTGATGTGGATTTGTTCTCATATTACACCATTAACCAAATTTCTAGTGGATTGCATGATCTTTGAGTTATAAGTTAGCTTCTTTTGTTTTATCTAAACTCATAATGTGTTGGCTGAAACCAATGTGGCATGCAGTTCAAAACATAATTCATCTAAATTACACACTCGTGTAAATTTACACTGATCTCCATCACACTAGTGCCATCGCAAACTGTATTTTACTTGCAATATTCTTTATATAAAGTGAGAAGCCAAGAAAATAGTGAAAATAGTTTAGAAATAGTGAAGTCTCTAATAGTAATCGATAGCAGCGACAATGTGTAACTTAAGTTGGTATGATGTATCTGACAGGTACAACAGCACACACGTGTGACGTTTGCCTTGTTTGCAAACTCAGCATTTGGGAGAAATTCTTAAAACTTAAACGAAGCAATAACAAAGGAATGATGGCAGACGTTCTGGGTTGGCAAGCACTTACCTCTATTTATTGCCATAATATTGAAACAAACTTTGGCCATGTATCTGACAGATACATGCGAGACTAACAAAGGGTTAATGGAAATTAATTGTTCCTCTAGAATAGCCGTGTATAGCACGAAGTATGGAAAGACAGGGTCAGACTAAAAAGTTCAGTGCCATAGCTGGTAGACGAACCCCCGTTCTTCCGGTCTCCATTCGCCTGCTCTTAACTACTGAGCTACCATGGCCGATATGCCAGTATGACATTAAATTCTACACTGAGTCATATTTTTCCCAGTACAAAAGGCTATGAATTTTGCTTTCCTTTTTTATCCTGCTGATTACAAAAGTAATGTTCAGGAAACTGAAACCACTTGGATCGAGTGAATAGAAAAGTTTCAAACTTGAATCTTCCAGTTCTCCTAAAAGCAGTCTGAAGCGCATCACCGCGATACATCCCCAGGGGCCTACTGCGGTAGGTACGGGAATTGGCGATCCTGGGGTCCCAAGCCAAAGTGACAACCTCTATGTGGGTTCCTCTTAGTGGTGAGGGGTCGGAGAAAACAACCACCCAGGTGTAGGCCGTACGTGGAGACCCGTTTGGTGGAAAGGTTTATCCTGGTGGTTGAGGGATGCGCTTCTGAGCTCGTTCCAGTGTTCTAAATTCGGGGAGGGTGCGCATTTCCAATACACTACTTCGGTTTCTGCCTCGTTTAAACGGGAGGTTAGGGACTAACCACCCCTAATCCATCGGCCAGAACTAGGTACTGTACCGAACTCCAGGGTGAGTGGGACAGCGAGCCCGCTATATCCCCTGTGTAGCCCTGTCATCCCAGTGGGATGAACCCTGTTGGGCTCCGTAGTGGTTGGGGAGCACAGGGGGATGAAACGTATGCCATTTATTATGGTAAGTGAACATTTTAATAAGAATTATAAAGGTGCAAATGATATAACTAAGAACAATGTAAAAGAAGTAGTTGAGTGTGGTCCTCCTTATTTAGTAACTAAAAGAACAGGAAGGCAGGAATTTTTCAAGGTTAATCCGTTTTTAATTCAGAAGGGTCTTGCCAACATAGCTTGTGTAGTAAAATCCTGTACAAAATCTTGGAATGGCACGCTGTTAGTGGAAGCAACTACAGCATCCCAGGCAGCTAAGATACAGAGAGCCAGCATGCTGGGAAGTTATCCTGTAAAAGTCGAGTTGCATAGGACCCTCAATTCCTCATGCGGTGTTGTAAACACTATTGCGTTGGATCGTATGTCCAACGAGGATATTCAGGAAAACATTCAGGAACAAGGCGTTACAGCACTCTATCGTGTACAACGGAGGGAGTGAGTGGAAATGGTCCCTAATCGTACCCTGTGCCTGCCATTTGATCGGGTAGATGTCCCTCACAGGATGAAGACTGGATATGAAGTAATAGAGGTAAGAACATATGTACCTACGCCTCTGAGATGCTACGAATGTCATCGGTTCGGTCACACTAGTGAATTCAGCAAAGGTGTACCCACATGTGTCAGCTGTAGAGACGCCATGCATTAAAATGCATGTGCATCATCTCCAGCATGCGTTAACTGTAGCTGTGAACATCCATCAAGTACACGAGAATGCCCCCGTTATATTGAAGAGCGAGCTGTTCAGGAGATCCGAGTTAAAGAAAGGGTACCCTTTTCGGAAGTCCGGAAACTTCCTATCCACAAGCCCTCTTTAACTACCTCCCGTACCTACAGCTCTGTGGCGGCTACTCCGTCACTAAAACGGGAATCTGATACCGCAATATGCGATATGAACGGTGCAACTATATCAGAGAAAGTTCAAGGGCCTAGATGGCAAACACAAGCATCGCCAACAATACGTGTAGCTCCGTCGACACCACCTAAGACTACTGCAAATAAGAACATCTCAGTTTAGCCACCTGCAAACCATCGACGTCTAGCAAGAGGACCAAATTGCCCGTAATGTACCAAGCACTAGAACTGAGAGAACTGACAGAATTGCCTTTCTGAAGGAAAGCGCAAAGCCTGCTCCCGAAAGAACCAAGGGAAAGAGAGGTCCAAGAGCATCTCAGAGATCATCTTCGGACTCATCATCTGGGGAGGACTCAGACCGACGACAGTCATCTTCGTCGGTCCTATTTTCTAATCGGTTGGAGCCTCTCGATCCGAAAGTTTCAGAAGGAAAGCTGTCCTCTTTCACAGAAGATATGGATCAGGAAATACCTGACCATGTTGCTACATCGGCAGCAAAGAGGAGGGAGGAGAAACCTGCCGAAACCAGCCCAACACCCAAAAAAAGGCAAATTGATCCGACCACCGCTAAAATCTACGCAATGTACGCATTTATTTGACATCATATCCCATTAATTCCGCCATAGCTATCCTACAATGGAACATATGTGGTTGAAGAGCTCATCGACTAGAGCTCGAACTTTGCTCAATAAGCATAACCCCTTGTTGTTATGCTTACAAGAGACTAAGCTACGACCGCAAGGCAATTTTAAAATCAGACGCTACATACCACTGAGGTGTGATATAGAAACAGAAGAGGGCATTTCTGCTCACTGGTGCACTATGATGCCCCTCAGGGATTACATATTTGTAGATCCGGTCCAGATACAATCTGACATCCAATCTGTAGCTTAAGGATTAAGCTGCAATCAATCGAATTTTGAATTTGCAATGTATATCTGCCGCCATCCGATGACCTCTCGTTACCTGACATGAAAATCTGGTTTCCTAACTATCAACACCAGGTACACAGATGTACACCTTCATCAGTTGTATGGGATAGGTTAAGGTGCGTAGCCGGAAAATCAACCCACTTGCCAATCGTTGTTGCTGATCCGTTTGTCGTGGCTAACACCTTCGGCTGTGCTGTCGCCTAAGTGTCTAGCTCAAATAATTATGCTGCCGAGTTCATCTCTATCAAGACTCAAGTAGAATCTTAGAAATCTTAGTTCCAGAAACCTTGAAGATTGTAACAGCCTCTTCACCTTGGCATAGTTAGAACACGCTGTTTCATCTTCGCGACTGACTGCACCAGGACCGAACGGAAACCACGTTCAAATGCAGCATCTCTCACCTGAAGGTAAGGCATTCCTGCTCCAGGTCTATAACCGTGTTTGGGTTGAAGCCAAGTTTCCTGACAAATGGCGAGAAGCTACCGTTATAGCTATCTTGAAAGCTGGCAAGGACCATCACTTCCCTTCTAGTCACCGTCCTATTTCCCTTAGCAGTTGTGTATGCAAGGTGATGGAACGAATGATAAATGGGCGGTTGGTATGGTGGCTGGAAACGCACAACCTACTGAGTAACATCCAGTGCGGTTTTCGACCACGCCGTTCAAGAATTGATCATCTTGTGTCCATGTCGACACAGATTATGAACGGATTTCTTAAAAACTCTCAAACCATTGGAACATTTTTTGACCTTGAAAAGGCTTATGATACGTCTTGGAGGGCAGGAATATATGTGGACGCCTACCACTATACCTTAAGGAAATCTTGAAAGACCGCGTATTCCGAGTAAGGGTTGGCTCGGTGAGTTCGTATTATGAGTAAATTACTTTCGTTCTGAAAATTAGCGGAAGGTTGCATCTGCATGGGTTTGCCGATGTGAGATAAACAAGAATGTTCGTACATTTCATCATTGAGAAAGTTCTCGGAGGGGGATGTAATATATTTCTGGCAACATGTAGCTCACACAGCACAGAAGTGTCGTTGCAGGGGTGTCCGCCTCCAGGGAGGTTTCTGCGACTACTGCCATTCCGGGACTAGGTCCCTTGCTGGCATTTTGGGGGTTTATTAAGTAAAGATGGTGGGTTGATGTTGATTATTTAATTTAGCGTAGTTGATAAATAGTCAGGGATAGAATGGTTATTGAAAATATAGTTTGGACATTAAGGAGGTCCTAGAACAAGTGTTGGCCTCTTATATGTCTCTCCTGGGTGTAGGTCGTATTTTCCAGGTCCTCGGATGAGGATGTTGAAACTGGTTGGTAATTTTGAATAGAAAGAGTGGGACAGTTGTAGGATGTAATCGAAAAGTTTTGGAAAGGATAGACCTAAATGGATATTATGATTTGGGATATACAATTCGGCTGCTAATGCAGTCGGAGGGAAGCGGATTTGAAGAATTTGGAGTTTGCAGAGGTGGGTTTTGGCTGCTGCACTCCAAATTTGGCAGGCGTATGTCATTGCCGACCTTAATACCTACTTGTAGAGCAGAAACTTGTTGCGGGGAGCCATTGGCGACTTGCGATTATATAGCGGATATAGCATAGCTATACTTTTGCTAACTTTGTTAGCCATCGTTTTAAATATTCTTTCCATGTGAGGCGCTTATCTAAAAGCACACCTAAATATGTTGCCTTTGTTGTCCATGGTATTTCTGTACCACCTATACTTAGGTTGGGTACTTCCTGCAGCTCTCGTCTGGTGAAAGTGATTGCGTGAGATTTTGTGGCATTTAACTTTAACCGCCAGGTCGCAAACCAGGTGTACAACATTATAGCAAATGTCTGTACTCTTTGCACAGCAAATTCATGTCGTTTTGGTGCAGTTATAGCGGTATCGTCTGCGAACAGGTACAGGTTCCGGCCTCTTAGGGTTGGAAGGGTATTTATGTACGCCAGAAAAAGCAGGGGCCCATGGACGCTACCTTGTTGTACACCTGTATTTATGGTATAGGGGTGGGACATGATGTCTTCTTCATGACAACAAGGGATAAGTTTTGTAGGTAATGATGTATGAGGTGTACAAGGTAAGATGGGATTTTGTATTGGATGAGGCGATGTAGGAGGCCTTGGTGCCAGACAGAGTCGAAAGATCGGGAGATGTCAAGAAAGAGAGCTGCGATATAGTGCCGGTTGTTAAAGCCTTTAACCACTTCATCTACTAGACGAAGGAGCTGGTGAGTAGTAGAATGTTGTCTCCGAAAACCAAACTGCTCAGGACGTAGCACCTGATGTTCATCCAGAATGCATTGGAGACGCTGCTGTACCACCTTCTCAAATAGCTGGCTGATAGACGACAGGAAACTAATAGGCCTATGACTGTTCAGATCTCATGGATTTTCCCTGGCTTAGGTAATATTATAATTCTTGCATGTTTCCATGCCGTTGGGAAATAGGCTAGTAGCAGCAAACTGTTGAAGAGGTGCACTAGTAAATGAATCCAAGATTATGGTAGTGCTCTGAAGGTAGCATAAGGAAGTTTATCAACTCCAGCCGCTTTGTAGGGACGAACGGAATTGATGATGTTTTGAACCTCAACAAAGGAAGTTAAGCTAACCTTCGGGAACTTGTGAAGAACACTAAGATATCGGCGTACTGCAGTTGATATTTCTGCCGAAAGTTCTTCATCTATGGACTCTGCTGGATGGAAGTTGGGGGCTAAATATTCCGCCATAATTTAAGCCTTCTCTCTAGCAGACGAAGCTACACTTTCTCTATCGGTCATTGGTGGATGTCATAAAGGGATATTAAGGAGTGCCTTGGTCACTCTCCAGAGGGAGGTGTCCTCTGGATGTAAAGTGCACAACTTTCTTTCCCACTCTTCATTACAGCGTTCAGCTATCTCAAGCTTGACCAAGTGTTGAAGGCGGTTCCATTCACGCTTGTGCCGGGGATCGTATGTTAGCTGATATCGGCGTCTAGCTTTATTTTTATCAGCAATTTAGCGGCTTAATGGGGGTGGTAGAGGTTTCTGACCACTAAAATTTGCACGCCTAGGGGGAGTAGCATGTGCCCTGGCTGAGGTCACAGTAGTGGTGATAGTGGAGGTCAGCTGATCTGCCTCTTCAGTGGAGTTGCAAGGAGTTAACTCGGCATTCTGCTCTGCCATTATTGTAGTGTGCTTGATCCAATTTGTGCAGCGTTGATTTAGTGGGTTAGGGGGTGCCTTAGCAGTTGCACGGGCTTGATAGAAAAAGAGAAGAGGGTAGTGATGTGAGGAAATTTCAGGGATAGATAAAATTTAAGGGTGACCGCGAATAATTTGAACAATGGCAATATCCAACCAATCTGGTGGATGGCGGTCCCCAAAAGTGATTGTAGGTGATGTAGGAGCAGGTACAGTAAGGTTGTGGCGTTCTAAATAGCGCTCAAGAAGAGATCCTCCCAGATTGCACATTGTAGAGTTCCACAACGTGCTGTTGGCGTTGTAATCACCCATAGCTATTGTAGGAGAGCCTGCAGAGTGTAGTGTTTAACGCCCGCTTTTACTACATACGGAACGCAGGCGATGGCACTGATGATATATGAGATGAAGATGGAGCAGCGGTGGAATAATATGGCGGGGGAACCGGAGTTCCCGGAGAAAACCTGCCCCAGCGCCGTGTTGTCCACCATAAATCTCACTTTGCGGTCGCCTGGGATCGAACCCGGGCCGCCTTGGTGAGAGCCCAGTGGTCTAACCACTGAGCCGCGGTGAGGCCTTGAGCCTGCAGAGAAAATCATATGCTGTTCACTGACGTTGGAAGGCCTGCTAGGTGGTATATATACTGAATAGATGTTTAGAGGTCCTCTGCTGGTTGGCATTTGGATCCCTGTGGCATTGAACACACCAGTGTTTGGCAGATGTAGCCGGTGGTGTTGTAAAGTGCGGCTAATATATATTGCTGTGTCACCATATCCATCGGCGCTTTCTATCCTGTGACAGGTCATACCTGGGATGGAAGCAACAAATTGGTCCGACCACCCCTGGACAGGTAGTTCTTGTCATGGCAAGTTTTTTATTGAAAGTAGTATTTTTATGGCTTTCAGTATTTTATGGCTTTTTGTATTTTATGGGAAATTATAGCTTTTGTATTGTTTATTATTTGTTTATTTGTACACATTTGGGCTTAGTTATATATTAGCCATTTTGTTTTGATATGTTTTTTAAATTTTGACCAAATAGTATCTGGCTATTGCCATGATTCATTTTCTGTAAGGGCGCTGATGACCAAGCGTTGAACGCCCTTATATCCATATCATCATCATCATCATCATCATCATCATCATCATCATCATCATCATCATCATCATCATCATCATCATCATCATACCTGGGATGGAAGCTTTCAATTGGCTGGAAAGGTGCGTTTCCTGCACCAGAAATACCTGCACTTTATTTATTGCGAGGAAGATTGCAGCTTCCTTTAGCTAGCCCTGCCCCAAAGAAACGCAACAAATTGGTCCGACCACCCCTGGACAGGTAGCTCTCGTCATGGCAAGTTTTTTATTGAAAGTAGTATTTTTATGGCTTTTAGTATTTTACGGCTTTTTGTATTTTATGGGAAATCATAGCTTTTGTATTGTTTATTATTATTATTTATTTGTATCATTTGGGCTTAGTTATAACTTAGTCATTTTGTTTTGATATGTTTTTTAAATTTTGACCAAATAATATCTGGCTATTGCCATGATTCATTTTCTGTAAGGGCGCTGATGACCAAGCGTTGAACGCCCTTATATCCATATCATCATCATCATCATCATCATCATCATCATCATCATCATCATCATCATCATCATCATCATACCTGGGATGGAAGCCTTCAAGTGGTTGGAAAGGTGCGTTTCCTGCACCAGGAATACCTGCACTTTATTTATTGCGAGGAAGTTTGCAGTTTCCTTTAGCTTATGCCGCAACCCGTTAGCGTTCCAGGAACATGTTCTCAGACTGTGGATGTTGGTTAGGAACTTAATGTTGTCCGCCATATTGTCCAAGGAAGGTAAATACAGTGTGAACCAAGATAGTGGATGGAGGTATCTTGACAGGTCGCTGGGCTAGTACATCAGCCAAGGCTACTGCAAAATCAGTTTGCAACTCTACTGGAATTCTATCCATAAGCTTCAGAAACTGATCGTCAGGGAGAGAAGTGCAGAGCGGTGGTAGTGTTGTGATTTTTGGATGCCTGAGGTTGATGGACAGGCAGTCGTTGTTGGGCCAGATGTCGTGTCCCAGAAGACAATGAGGATTAATACTGTGGGATTGACACAGTCTTAGAAATGGCACCAGTTGCAGAACTGCTTACTACTTTCCTTTGTCGTAATGGCGGATTTTGCTTCCTCTGAGATTCTGAGGATTCCTTAGAAGTAGCAACGGTAGGAATTTACTTTCAGATGTAACATTTTCAGCAGGCTGGGTTGTGTTCTCAATGATGTTTTGGGTGGCAGCAGCGTAGCCAGCATATTGTATCTTCACTGGTGGTGCTAGTCCTGGGTAACGAGTACCCTTAAAGGCTTCTTTAGGTAGACCCATAGGGTTCGGTACCTTGGGTGCAGCATCTAGTCTTGATCTCTGATCATTTTTGTTGGATGCAATTCCACCCTGGCTTCTTGCCAAATTTGGCACTTGGCGTACCTGCTGGCGTGATCTCCACCGCAATTACAGCAGGTGGCCTTGGATCCAGTAATCCCAAGACGTTTGCAATCTGCCCTCCTGTGACCTGACTCACCACAATAAGAGCATGCAGGTTCCAGCCTACAACCAGCTGCACTGTGCATAAATTGTTGGCAATTTGTGCACTGTAAAGGTCTTTTTGGAGGACGATAGAATTCCACGCATATCACTGCGTTAAAGATTCTCGTCTCCTTGTAAATTCCGTGGTAGTTTCTCTCCTTTCTTAAGGCAACAGAACAGTGAGAGAATGTTTCGTGGTTAGCACTGCGGTTTGAACGCAGTTGCCCAACTCTCTCCACTGGGTAGTTCTTGTTTTTGAGTTGAGCAAGGACTTCCTCTTCCGATATGTACATAGGCACGTCTTTTAACGTGATGTACCTCAATTTCTCCTCTGGGAGCAGGGTGGTTAAGTACTGTATTTTCTTACCATCTAGCAACTTGTGGAGGGCTCTATGATCATCGGGGGTATCCGGGATGAAGGCAACTGATCCACTCATATTCCGGATAGAATACTTAATGTTGGGTTGAGCTGTGTTGTTGGAGGCTATGATATCTCGTGCATTACCGGAGCCCTTTTGTAAATAGGGGTAGCCTTTGCAGAACGGGCAGCAGGAGCACTTGGAGCAGTTGGTGTGGCGTTTGATGTGGATGGAGCTTCCATTACTGATGGGACTGGAGTTTTTGTCAGACTTGTTGGAGCTGTCTGATCTGGACATCTCCTTTTGGTGTTTTGCGCTTGTGTTACACCATCATCTGGCAACGCTGGTAACCATTGGAATTTGTTTGAGACGGGTAAGGGTTCTGGAGGAAGGGAATGTTTGTGAGTCTTACCTCTTGCGTTGCTAGGGACCACTTCCCAATTGTGATTGGTTGCTTTCAATGTCTCATTCTACAGTAGGTATCTGGAAATGATTTCCACCCTAGCGCAATGCGCTGAGTAATGTTGGAAGGTATTTGCAGCAAACTCCAGATTAGCAGCTGCTATATTATGAAACAGCTGCTGATCAGGAGCTTCCAAAAGTCTTAACCTGGCCCTTTTTTCCAGGTGCAGGGTTCTCTCGTCTATGAGAGACAAAGGCATTTGGGGGGCAACAATTAATGCTTGTTGCATGAAATCGTGAAGATCACCTTGTTCGACGTAGTACTGGAGACATTTAAGATCCTGGTTCACCTCTAAGTTATCGTTGTTGGTCATCTGTGCGTCCGTAACTTCAGAAAGGGCTTCGGTTTCCATCATGATGTATTGGACCAATCATAGGATTCAATACAACAGCCATTGGGGTGTGAGCAAGGTTAAAAAAAGCAGAAAGGGGACAGCAAGGCAAGTCTTATTGCCTTACTAGAAAAGAGGAAAGAAGAATTAGTAGTAGATAGAGCTAGTACTAGGTGCTACCAGAGGGCCTACCTTTCAGGGCGCCTAGAAATCAGTCCTAGGACTGTTGGCGTCGGCCTTGGTATTCTACACAATTACTGTTATGTATGCAATGGCTTCTTCTTTGAGGCTCGCAGGCTTGATGTTCCTGCAGAGCAGCAATAAGCTTGGGTTGGCAATTTCGCGACGTTGAACGCTGGTAGGCAAGAGCCAAGCCCTTAAAAGGGCTGCTTTGGACTTGCTATGGTGCTGTCTCGTCGGTGTTCATACTTCGATGTCTCGAGGAGAAATGAACATGCAGCTCTTTGTTTTAGATTTTCTTTTCCTCCCCCTCCGAGTATTGGTAGTGTATTGCGGTAGTCAGGGTAGGAGAATGGACGAGGCTTATTGGGATTTCGCTAAGCCCTCCCGTTAATGCGGAAATTACCTTTCTTCGACGGGCAAAAAGGGCGTGGCGTTTTCGGCCTGCTGCAATGACGAAGGAGCCCTGAGAGCAGCCCGGGAGTTAGTGGGGATTTGTGCAAGGAGTCGGGTTAGATATATCTTTATTAGGTGATTGAGGGATTGCCGGTGCGTATCAGGCGTAAATATTCCTTGCCATTAAGGCTAGCATTGAGGTTTTCGGCGAAGTACTGGGTAGTTCTGGCTGCACTGAGGTCGGCTGTGGCCGCTGTAGCATGGCTGGTGTCTGTGTATGTGCGTGCGTGTGCTTGTGTGTGTGTGTGTGTGTGTGTGTGTGTGTGTGTGTGTGTGTGTGTGTGTGTGTGTGTGTGTGTGTGTGTGTGTGTGTGTGTGTGTGGTGCTGCTTGGATGAGTAGGAGTCAGTCCGATTGGCCGTGAGATGTGCTGTAAACGGGCGTTGGTTGATTGCAGTAGTGTTGGGATGGCCTCGGTTGCAGAGTGGTGTATTTTGTTGATCTTAGCTTCTAGCTGTACGTGGCTCTCTTCCATTCGAGCCAGTTTCCTTGTGATGGAGGTGAGGGCTTCGTTTTGTTGTAGTTGCTGGATAAGCTGCTCAAGCTGATCCAGGCGGTCCGTGATGGATGAAGTACCGGTAGTGTGAAGTTCAGTGTTCCTCTGGAGCTGGTCTGTTTTGTTGCGTTGGTGTGTGGAGACTGACGTGGTTGTGTCTTCCAGCGCAGAAAGCCTGGGTGCGAAGCTGGAGACTTCGGGTGCAGGGTGTGAAGTTTGCTCTTTGTGTCGGAGTTGGTGGCAGAGAAGGTCGTCTCCATGGCAGTCAGCTGGGTTCTAGTGCCGCGGTGATGGTTGGCAACTGACGCCGATGCATCTTCCATATATATGTCAAGAAGTTTATGGCTGCCATGTACCTACCTTCTAGTAAACATCAGACTATAGCAACACACGATCTAGAGCTACACTTTACTGCAAGTGCTTATTAATCAAAGTATTAAGAAGAAACAAGAAAACAGTGGGAATTGGCAATAGTACATAGTATTTGGCCATATACTATTTTGGAAGGAACTGTAATTGAGGAATAATGAGAATAAATTTATAGACTTAGAATTAAAATAAGTAAAAAACGTTTTAAGCAGTAAGATAAAGGGCTTCATTGTTTGAGGGAAGAGAAATAAGGTGATACCTAGTGATAGCAGGGATAAAACAGCGAATATGAGAGTAAATTTCGTATAGTGAAGGGTTTGAATTAAAATTAAAATAAAGACAGATAGATATATCTTCCATCGCTGTGGCCTGCTTGCTGTGGATTTTTTAATGCCAAAACAGCACATAACTGCATTTGCTCAACCCATGTTCATTCTTATTTTGTAGCTACTCTAGTTGGTTTAGTGTTTAATTGGATTATGCCATGGAGCTGTCTTGGCACCGAAAGCTGTGGTTTATTGTATCTATGCCTCAAGTGGGGAATCTGAAGAAAGAAGGATGGGGCTAGAGGAGTCAGAGGGCGTCCAAACTAAGGAGTCTTGTCATTGCAGAAGGCAGGGTCCGTAATGTTTATTAGTTGGAATCTGCCCCAGGAGCCCCGTACAACCAGCATCCTCCCTGCAGTGACCTGGAAATGGCTTACCATGTCGGCCCGGATCCCGGAAATGCATCCTACCGCAAGAGCAAGTGTTTACCCAAAGGATATCCCCCTGCCATTGAGCGTCGAGACACTCGCCACACTTCTACCCTGAAGAAGACCAGCAGGTGGGAGATGATGTGAAATGATAATGAAGATGAAATTGAGAGAAAGGAAATTCTGAAAATGTAAATAACCTGCCCAGCATTCACCTGGTGACCCGGGAAAGTACCCCCAAATTGCCCATGGTTTAGGCGGTTCGGCAACAGGATATGAACATGGGTCTCCCAAGTGTGCGCCAAAGACAAGACCAATTGAGCCATGCTGTTCAATTGGTTTTGTTAGTAACTTTAAATTTAAAATGCTTGACTCATATATAGTAGTCTATGTAAGGAAAGTAATTTGCAGTTGAAATTAGTGCAAAAATAGCTTTCTCAAGTTACAGCTACCCAGTAATTGTCATTTAGTTTTGCGTATTTATATACAACAATAAGCCAAAATAAAGCACCATGGATATCAGTACGTGATTTCTTCATTACTTAAGCTTTATGCATTCATGATGTAGTTTTCTCCTATATCAGAGACAAAAATGCTTAAACAATTGCTTATTAGCCCTGTAAACACATAATATCACCTTGCGCGATATCACTAAACTTTTACTGTCATGCTTTTGGTAATAACATGTGTACAACAAACTTACAATAATGTGTATTTCATCCACAGTATTTTATAAGGAGCTTATTATTTTATAACACTTTTGCCGGATTAAGTGGCCTAGTATATATATTGACATATTTTTTTATTATTTTAGAGGGAACCTAATTAAATATGCTAGAAACTGTTTTTGGGTAGTGCTATACAACTTGTCTGCTTTGTGTCTTAATTGCTTAATTGTGCCAATCTAGTTCGAATATGTGAATTTTAAGAGATACCAAACTTATGGCTGTGATTTTGCAGAGATTTTCATTCCCTTTCTCTTGATAGGTTTGCTTTGCTGATAATGGGCTCCATCTATGTGTGATAGTAACCTGAGAGCCTCAAATTAACATCTTTGGATGAGTTATTTGGATATGAACGTTTATGAAGTTTTCCTTTATCTTACAATGATAGCTATTTTGAAGCATTAATTTCTTTCAACCTTATTCATCACTGTGTATTTCAATCAGTGACAAAGAAGGTTAGTTTTAATAGCTATTATAAAGGTATTACCTCAGATTTCATAAATCCAATTTGTTCTATTTTGTTTAATGTAATAATCACTATGAACATGATATCATAATGCACACTATACCAAATGACATATCTGTTAAGAATAACTATGTTAGGAAACTTGATTGTCTGAAGTTTATGTCTAAAAAGCTTCATGTTTTGAGTACAATTGTGCATGATAGAAAAATATGCAAGTATCAGTATGACATCAACATCATCGTTATTATCTGACACTTTTACTTTCATTTCTAATATTCTGCTCATTATTAAAATATAGATATAACAAATTCTAGGCTTAACACATTCTAGGTTTCACATAACATTTAGATCTTCTGCAATATAGCAACAAAGCCTCATGTGGAAAGCATCTCATTGTATTGCAACACAATTGGGACAAATGATTTAGAAGAACAATATGGCATGTAATGTGACATTAACACTGCATTTATGTGTGTCACAATGTGCTTCATCTGTTCCCAACAGGTTCTTGACACTGTATGGATAATATTAACACATAATTTCTGTATTGTTAACAACTGTAAGTGTCATATACCTTTAACAGAGTAAGGAGTTGCACATATCAAAGTACTGATATGAAACTGTTACACATGGTGTCATATTTATAAATTTGGATGAAGACCTCCATATTCAGTATAGGTAAAAAGTGATCAACCCAATATATGAATCATCCTTTACATGCAGAGATGCACAGTCACATAATAATTCTGAAAAGTTATATGACACAATCACTAATATCAAATGTTCCTCTGACTATCCTTTTGAACAATTGTTCTGAAAATAATATAAGTAGTATAGAGATTTCAAATCCTTATCAAATAGAGGCATTAACATAGCTTCTTTGTTCTCTTTTTAAATATATAAAGAGCTATTTTTTTGTACATAATTGTTGGTAAATTAATTTAAAATGTATATCTACATCTCTTTTAGTCTTGCTTTATTACTTTTGTATGTTGCTACATTTTCCTTCCAGTGAATTTTCATATATTACTAATTTTCTGTGTACAAGAAACTGTATTACCATAAACTTGTGGTAAACTACCCTGTTTTCTTTAACCTACAAAATGCATTAATTTGTTATTAGGTTACCTTTACTATAGTCATTACAGTCAGAAGCTATAGAATTCCAACTTGCATAACATAAACAGCAGTTTGCGAGATCTCATTCTCATCGCTATATAAAGTTGTAATTGTTTAATAAAGACAACATTATTTTAATGTAGCAGGAATTTTATTGCTGTATATGTTAAAATTCACATATAGCAGAAGTAGCCTTTGCAATTTTTTCAGCTATTCAATCAATCAATTTATTTTTCACTATAACATAATACAGACATTATATATTGTTTTACAAATATTGTCAAAAATTGTCATTCATCTTCCCTCTGTCTCACACACAAACACACATACACACACGTATACATACAAAACATAATCTATTCAAAATAATTGCAGTTTTCATCAAAATATTCATTTAACTATAGTTGGCATTGCTTTACAAGAGTTTAGTCACTTAAGATTTCAAATTAGCAGCTGACACAGTATTAGTCTTGACCTTTAACCATTAGTTATTCTTTCTCATTGTTTCATATGTGTGAATATTAGAATTAGTGGAAGTTGTATTCCTGTTAGGTACAAAAATATTGTTAGCAAAAAAAATATGCAGGGAAGAGAAAGTATGTTTAATATTATTATTATCATCATCATCATCATCATCATCATCATCATCATCATCATCATCATCATCATCATCATCATCATCATCATCATCATCATCATCATCATCATCATCATCATCATTATTATTATTATTATTATTATTATTATTATTATTATTATTATTATTATTATTATTATTATTATTATTATTATTATTATTATTATTATTCTTTTCTTTTTTTAAATAGGACCTGCATGAGCTAGAGTATGTTCTTTTTGCCAGGTATCTGATGGCTCTTTTCTGTAGGTGAAAAATTCTGTTAAAGTTTAATTTGGAAGTGTGTTGCCACAGCTCCATGCCATAAGAAACTTTTGAATATATTAATGCAAAATACACTAACTTACTAGTAACTACTGAGAGAAAATTGGCTAAATATGGCAACACAAAAAGTCGTCAACTTAATTTACTTTCTAGTTTTTCAATGTAGTTGTTCCAAGTTAACCTGCCATCAAGAATTAAGCCTTAAATCTTTACCCATTTTACACTCTGGGCTAGACCATTGTCTATACAGCTGAAGTTCGGTAGGACGTCTCTTAAAATCGAATATAATTAATTTGCTTTTTTGTACATTAGTACCTACACAGCCCAAATCATTAAAATACTGTGCCACGATATTGGTAAAGTAGTCAGTCAACATCTTTCAAAATACATCTCGCGCATAAATACTTTAACGTTCATTTCTCCAGCGTATATAACGCTAATATGTCAATGTGTCGTAAACAATTACTACATAAGCGATGAGATATGATTATCAAAGCAGTCATTTGATTTTGTGGGTAAATAAACCTAGCGGAGATAGCTGCATTGGCGATATTGTATTAATCTGTTATATTACTAACGGTAATACAGGGGTACGTTAATACATTATGTAGATATTTGAACTAATAATATTTGGTTAAAATAAATATCTTAATAGCATTGTATTGTATGATAGTCCTTAAAAGTAGGATGTTTTTAAGAAAATGAAACAGTTTTCCATTTGGCGTGGATATACATTCAGAAGGCAGTGACTTGGGCATAATAGTTTAACATTTTGGTTTACTGTTAACGAAACCAGATCGCTTCTTATGTTTTACAAATATTTATAATTTACTCCTCAGTTATTGTAACTTTAAAGTACATTTTGATTTGCTACAGCTTATTCGGCTCAGCAAGAAAGCGAGAATACTGCAAGATGAATGCTGGAGTGTTGGACGATGTAAAAGTTGAAATTAAGAAAGAAGACGACGAGGCACCGTTAACTTTGGAGTTAGTACCTGTGATTAGAGTTAAAGAGGTAAGATTTATCAGCACTTTATGTATTCTCATGGTTCATTTGTAATTCTTCCGTACTTAAGGCTTGCTTTCCACCAAACCAAAAGCTGAACTAGAAAAATGTTATCAGTGGAGAGTCACTTGAACATCTCTCGGTCCTCTCTTATTTTTAATTTCAAAATTAAGTCATATGGGAAGGTGAATAAAATGAGTGAAATGAAACTCAGAAAAAATAAAATGAGTTCACTCCATCGAGCTAAGAGTAAACATACACCCATCTTTCAGAATGGGAAAATTCTGGAGATAACCAAACCATGCAGATTCGAACTCGGGACCCCTTGAACGTGAGCCCAACATGCTACACCTACTCTACGGTGGTGGCATTGTTGTGACTCAATGCTTAAAGAAAAAGAACAACAAACCTAAATAACACTAATCCAACAGATTTAATTTATCACTTATACTGGTCGCCAAACTAGAATGTGATTGACAGCAACCACATGGAATAACGCTCTAAATAAATGGGTGGGGGTGAGTACTTCATAACGGTTGTCTTAGTAACGATTAAAATGGCCAATTAAAGTCGAGACGTTCCATGACAACATTAGACGCTAAACCTTGGTTGCCGATATTCTAACACGTGCTTAGCATGAACTGCGGCTGAGCGAGTTACGCAAACGCTGCAGTAATCATAATACCTCGGTGTGTGTTTCTCTTGCTGATAACGTTGCATAAACAGAATTTCTTTACATATGCAACAGATAGAGATCCTGTACTGGCAAGTTACTTTGCTTTTTATTTGTGGCAATTTGCCTTGGTTTATGTGTGCCTAAGTCCGTGTATCTGAGCGCGTGTTGTGATCATTTGCAATTGTGTTTAACGAATGTTTAATTATGTCTAAATATAGTGAGAAGTGAAAACCTGAACATGCTCTAGTATTCCAAAAATGTAAAGCCACTGCTGAGTTTTCTGTTTCACCATTTTTAATGTTTCTTATATGTTCTTTAGTTCTGATGTTGATTGTCAATTGATTTACCTATCTTTGTTAAGCTTTCTGATTCTATATTTTCCTTTTGGTATGTACTGTAGTATTTTGTTCGGGTAACATTGCTCATTCATGTTCTCTACATGGGCTATCTGCTCTTGTCTGTTATGATTGTAGTATACATGCTTTGGAGTATCATGCAAGACACTTTGCTTTTGTCTCAGTTACCAAGTTGTCTCTAATGGCTTTGAGTTAATCTTAGCTTTCTCTGGCCTATAACTGAAGCGTGATCTTGAAAACTGCATGTTATAGGCTTTTTGAAACACACACACACACACAGACACACATGCACACGCACATGCACCCACGCACGCATGCACGCACGCACACCACACACACCACACACATATATGCTTTTTTTCATATTGTAGTATAAATATATTCAGTAGCATTTCTGCAAGTACATATGTTTAGCCCTTTCCTCAATCTAATTCCAACATAAAACTTTATCTTATAACTTTTGAGGGCTGTATGAATTATTTGTTGGTGCCACTTGATATATAGTGATTGCATTGCATGTACAAGCTGGAGTGGTACTGAATGTTACCACAAGATTACATCATCTATGTTTAATATTCCTGCATAAGCAATGAGTAATATGTGAACTCAAAGTTATGTTTTTGAATTAGCCATGTGAAAGCATTGCTAATGCTCACAATCGATCCTGTGACATTGTGACAAAAGACATTTAGTCTCTTTAAAGTTGAGAAACAGCGTTCTGCTTCAGCGGTAGACATTGGCATAGTTAATGGCACTCACAGGAGTTTGACATATTCGCTGAATGTAGCACATAAATTGTTTTCCTTAATGAAGTCCATCAAGCACAAAGCGCCAGACATTCAACAAAATTCCTCTCGACTGTAAATTACAGTCAGTTCTGTACGAATTTTTGTTCCAATGATAAAAGGATAGAACCTTATTGTTTCTCTAAGGGAATCCTCTGGAAATATCTTATCATAGTCGGAGAAATCTTCTTGATGAGGCAAAGTCGAGGCTACCAGATGCTCCATGAAGCTAAATCTGTCCTTTGCTTCTCTGAGAGTAATGTCACAAACTTCAAGAGCTGCTCTTCTTTTCACATCATGACCTTCTATTCTTCTCCTCTTAATTGCAGTTTCTTCATGTTCCTCAATATCCACGCTATTTCTTACCTTTTGCACTTCCCTTTCAAATGCGTTTAGCTGGGCAAGGACAAATGTTGCACTGCAGTCTCTTTACTGCAGCTGATTGTACAAAATGTCCATATGGGTCCTGATCTTGTGGAAGAAAGACAGCCAGAATACAAAATTATCACCTTTCAATGTGGCCATAAACCCAGAAGCCTGAACAAGTATGGTGTTGTTTAACAGAGCTCTCTTCTGAATAACCTCTATGCAGTTAATTATATTCCCCATGTGTTCGAAAATGGTATTGACGATCCATGAATGAAAATTCCATCGTGTCGGAACAGAACGTGGCAATTGTTTTTGCACATCTTCACCAAGCACTGCGGTTCTTTGGGAAGAATTTGAAAAAAAAAGTGCACATTCCTTGTAAATTGGCAAAAGATATCCTCACACTGGTGTTTACTGAGGCTGCATTTGTATCATTAAATTAAGTTTATGTGCATGGCAGTGTTTATAAGAGGCACAAGGATACTTCTCTTTCACAATTGCCTGAACACTGTGTTTCCTACCTCACATGACAGATGCACCATCATAGGTCTGTGCTATAGGTTTATTCGGGCACCCTGACAGTTGCAGATCAAGTTCAGATTTAATGACTGTGGCAAGAGAGTCTGCATCATGACCAGCAGGTTGAACAAACCTCCAAAATTGTTCTACAGGCTTGTCATTCACAAGATATCTGTAGATAATAACCATCTGATACACTGAAGAAATATCATTGGTTTCATCTGCTATAACAGCAAGGATTCTGCATCCTTAATCTCCCTCATTATTTCCTCTTAGCATACCTCTAACATACACTGAAGAATTTCGTTTTGTATAGTTATGGAAGTGCCCTTAAAAACAGTTGCTTTTTCCAGATGGCCCTTCAGGATACTATCGAGATCAGTGCTGAAATCTATTAGACCTCGAAAGATACCAGGGTTTTGTGATATATCAGATTCATCATGACCTCTAAAAGCCAGCTCAAATGAGCAGCAACACCGTAGGTATACAGTTTATTATGATATTTAGGACATATCTATTCTGCGTAACTTTATCATTATTCAGCTGTATGTTCCTTCTCTATGCACTGTCCATTTCTGCAGCAATATTAATATTGCCATACATTGCTAAACTTAATGCATTTTTATATGAGACAAAGAGAACTCATGCTTTTTAACAGGGTCGTGCATGTGTTGTACATCTTTCAATCCTTGCTTCACCCAGGAATCATCTCCTCCAAAGAGCAGGGATGGAAAATAGTATAAAGAGTTATTAGCTGCACATCCACGTAACCAGTCGTGCTTCTTATACAGGTCAGGGTTGAACTTTCTATTGAATGTTCTAGCTTTTGTCTTAATCGTTTGAGTTATAGAAATGCTTGTTTCATTTCACTTCAGATTTCTCTTCAGCACTCTGTTGCAAAAAGGGCTTTTCCAGTAAAGATTGCACGGTATTTATTTTATCAGAATGTTAAAAACGTACAAAAACAACACCTCACAATAAGCACTATAAATACAATGTTAGAATACTCAGTTTAACCTTAAATAAATCTTTCTCAATGCTCTGTGAGCACGAAACCACACCACAGAAAAGCAGACCCACAGATACATAGTAAGCGAAGCCTGAAGGTCACGCTACAGCTGTAGCTAGGAGTAGGAGGAGCTAGGTTCAGGAACCTCCATTTACGCAATGTATAAGAAGCCACTTCCATCTCTTCACCTTCCTGCAACCCCCTCAGAGAGCCAACATTTCGGCGAAATCTTAGGTTCACATTACGCTGCAAACTTGGCGGCTCTTACATCTAATCACTGTTTATTTTGACTTCTGCGGTCAAGGGCAGCTACAAACGATAAGCATAATTGAAACACGTTTGTATATACAACAATGCAAACAAGTACAGCTTTAATGTGCAAAATGCACCTGTTGTATATTCAGAATCAGTGGGTGTAGCGCAAGCCTGCAGCCTTATGGAGTAACCGCACCTGGTCAGTAGTTAATTAAATAAAAAGCTCTTTGTAGTTCAGTTTTTAACAGCTTGTCACTTACATTTTTATATTGTTGGAGGACTTGCTTTGGAAGCCATTGTGTTTAGTTTTAGCCTTGATTCAACTATCGTCTGTTCTTGATAAAGTGTTAAAAACTGACTACATATAGTTTTTCCAATTAATTTTTCGTAACTGTTACTAAATTCCTCCAACTGCACATAATACGATAGGTTAATTCAAGTGATTGTAAGTGTTTTCATCAGCACTTACTAGAGTTTAAAATACTCTTACGACAGATGGGATATTACTATTTTGCCGGCCTTATGTAAAATCCAATTGTGAGTTCTGTGTTCCCAGGTACTGTAACATTTTTCAGGTATTACACGCGCAGAAATTTGTTATGGGGGAATCAAATTTTCCCCTTCTTCTAACTTACCAAATCACTTAGTATTTTGGTCCGGTTGGTGCAAAGGATTTCCTTCAGCTGACTTTCTTCTTTATGAGGTAAAGGGATGTGGATTCATGAGGTATTTGTTTTAGATATGCAAAATATAAGTGCACATAATGAGTCACTGCTACAGAAAAATTATCGTTCTAATTGAAATAAGAAAAGAATAGATCCAGTAAATTAAAGTTGTGAAAATGAATAAACTGTGGCTCATGATTGATGAAACTGTCAATGTTGATGGTAGGAAAGTTTCAAATTTAAATTTAGGGGTATTAAAAAGAGTTTCCTGCTAACCTCTAAGGAAAGTACAAGTGGAAATCGTGTAGCAATAGCTAGGGTGTTTAACAAAGCTTTGGAAACTTTGCAAAATGGTGTTAAATAGTGCAGTGTATTTCTTCTGTTTACAAACTCAGTAGCATGTGTCAAGAAAGTTGTTCCAAATAAATGTCTCTGTAATTCGATTTATGTAACATTCAATGATCGTGCTTGTGATAGATTTTGGAAACAATATAAACCCCTTATTCTAGTATGGACAAACAGTTTACAGTGGGAGAAGTCTTTCTGTAGAAGCCTTGCATGGATTGATGCTTTTAATCAAGATGTTCCGTTGCCTCCTGAACCAGCAGTCCCATTGTGGTACCTAACTTACAGTTGTGTGTATTAATAAAGATAATTTGGAAGCATTTGCACCACAGTAAATGAATAGAGCATTCAGCAATTGAAATTAACAATTTAAGATATGATGCTAATTTAAAATCAGACTTGGGCTTTTTATTTTCTAATTTTGAGTTCTTGATAAACTAATTAGGAACATCTGTTGACTTACAAGCTGCCAAGTTAAAGTAATACTCTTGTTTAAGAACAACCTGACATTATTTTAATTTACAAAGTAAAAGTTGCAACAAAAAATGTTGGGCCTCATGTGAGAAACACAGTGGCTAGCCACGTTTAGATAAGCAGTTTTGGAAGGCTAATGCATTATTTATTTTGACATGTTTGTTAGTGATGTACTCTTCAAGTATGCAAGGTTCACATTGTGTGTTGTAGAACTTTCATGTTCCCAATATAAGGCATTACTGAATGATAGTAGTGAAGGCAGTGAGATGCACATACAGTGAAACAAATTTGTTATGCAATGCAGCTCCAAAAAGTGCATTTCTGATGTCTATCTTCCTTTTTATGAGCTCCAATACTAAGTATTGTATAAGCTGGAAATCCTCTATGTTTTGTACCAAATTGTTTCTTCTTTAGGTTGTGAAGTTTTCATTTATATTTTTAGAATCATTAGCACATAAGAAATAAGTTCCCTGCAATTTGCTAAGACCTGACATCAGGTAAAAACATTTGAAATTAAGCAGCTTTACCTTCTCCTCCGCAACAACTGCTACTTAAACAAACAGTAGCAATGAATAAGATACATTTAACAGTGGCAAGAGGAATGGTATCAGACTGTCGGAAATGAGGACAAGTTTTACTGTATGTAGTATTAATGAGGGGAGATGGTGACATGCTTGTGGTATGAGTTCTATATAAGCACACACTGCAATAGTTAATCTAAGCATAGAATACAATAGCAGTGAACATAGCAATGAAGAATGGGAGAGAAGAATGTGCATGCTAGATCCAGAAGACACATCCCTTTGGAGAATGTCGAAAGCTCTCGTTAAGATTCCTTCATCAGGCCTGCCAGTGATTGATGGTGGAAGAGTAGCTTCATCAGCAAGGGACAAGGTAGAAGTAATGGCTGAGAATTTAACCTCTAGCTTCCATCTGGCAGAGTCAATAGATGAGGAATTATCGGAGGAAATTACAACAGCTGTCCACAATTACTTTGTGTTCATCATGTGCATAAAGTCATATTAACATCCACTGTAGAGGTTCGGAATAACATCAGTTCTGTACGGCCCTATAAAGTGGCAGGAGCTGATAAATTGCCATATGCTGCTTTCAAAGCATTACCTCAATCCTGTATCCATCTACTGGTACACCTCTTTAACAGCTTGTTGCTTCTAGCCTACTTTCCAATGGCATGGAAACATGCAAGAATAATGACACTCCCAAAGCCTGGAAAAGACCCAAAACAACTAAACAGTCATAGAGCTTACTTTCTTGGAAGTGTTGAAAACAGTGTTGTTATGATAAATTAACTTTAAAGAGAGTCGATTAAAGACACTGGACAACACTTACTTTTAAATTTTTCCGGAACTAGTTTCAGAGGCTTTGCCTCTATCATCGGCCGGCTCTCGACTGATTCTCGTTGGTGTAGCTGACGATACCTTGTCACAGGTCTCCTCTGGTGGCGGCTCAAGGAACTTGCTAAACAAATCCTTCTGGGGGATGTCGAAATTGAATACTTTGTTCCTATTTTTTGAAATGAAGATTTGTTCCCATGTGGATAGTTCTTGTTTTCCTGATGTATGTTTCAGCAGTTTTGGTTCTGGATTTATGTTGTGGTTTTTTTCCCAAAAATGTGTGGCAACTGCTGATTTTTCTAATTGTTTATATTTTATGTTTCTAAAGTGTTCCTTTGCTCTTGTTTCTAAATTTCTTTTTGTTTTTCCAATATAAATTTGACTACAGTCATTGCATTCAATTTGATATATACCAGATTTTTTGTTTGATGGAATAGCATCTTTGATGTTTGAGCAAATTAGGTTTTTTAAGGAGAAATGGTTGACTGGTGCTAGTTGAATATTTTGTTTTTTGAAGACTTTTTTGAATCTATCATAGGCCCATGGATGGTAAGTGAATTTTTTGAAAATCATACTAGTTTCTGTAGATGAGAGAGTTGTGGTTTCCTTTAGTAGCTTCTTCTTTTTTGCTAAGCTCACTTTTTTGTCCACTAATGATTTGGGAAAGTTATTTTTTTGTGCTATTTCAATTATTTTGTTGTATTCTGTTTTGTATTCTTCTGCTGTGAGAGGGATGTTTACCAGTCTGTGTGCTAAACTACTGAAGATTGCCTGTTTGTGGGATCTTGGGTTGTAGCCATTAGCTTTTATGTAGTTGTCTGTCTGTGTTGGTTTTCTGTAAATGCCAAAGTTTAGTCTGTTTTTATCCCTCATTATTTTTAGATCCAAAAATGGTAAATGCTCGTCTTTTTCTATTTCTACAGTGAATTTGATGCTTTTTTCTTGGATATTTAAAAGTTTTAGTGCATCACTGATGTGTTTTTTTGGTACTATTGCAAAGATGTCATCTACATATCGTTGCCAGAGTTTGAACATCCAAGGGAAACCTTTGTTGATCCTTATTTCTAATGCACTCATGTACAGATCGGCCAGGAAGGGTGATAGTGGTTTGCCCATTGCTAACCCTGAAGTTTGGTGATAATATTTTGTTTGAAACTGGAAGAAATTTTGTTCTATGCATAATTTGGTTAGTTCAATGTAGTCTGAAATTTCAGATGATGCCATTCCAAGTGATTTGAGTCATTTTTCTATCAACGGTGGGAGTTGATTAACTGGTATGCTGGGAAACAGTGATTTAACATCAAATGAGACTAGTGTGTCCTCTTCTTTTAGTTCCGTATCCTTAATGTGTTCTATAAGTTCATAGGTGTTTTTGATGCTTAGGCTGTCAAATTTTGGAAATGAATTGAATTTGTTTGTTAGCCACTTTGCAAGTTTGTATGTTGGTGAATTTATACTGCTAACTATAGGTCTCATTGTTATGGATGGTTTGTGTATTTTGGGTAAGCCATAAAGTCTAGGTAAGGTTGGGTTATCCGGTTTAACTGCATATTTGTTTGGTATTATGCTTGATTTTGCTATTGTTTTTTCATATGACTGTATGCAAGTTTTTAGAGGATTTTTGTTAATGGTTTCATATTCATTGTCAGTTAGCAGTTTTTCCATTTTTTCAATATAATCTGATTTTTCCATTATGACAATCTTGTTGCCTTTGTCTGCCTTTGTGTAAATAACGTTTTTCTGTTTCAAAGAATGGATAGTATTATGTTTTCTCTTCTGAAAGGATCTGTTCTCTATTTCCTCCAAAATATTTTTACAATGGCTTTTTACTGAATTTTGTATGGATACTGGTAGAATTTGTGTCGAAATGTTGATATCTGCAATGTAATCTTCAATTTTGTTTGAGAAACTGACGCATGTTTTTAATCCATTATTTAAAAGATCCAATTCTTTTGTGGAGAAATTTTGCTTAGATAGGTTTACTACGTTTTCAAAGATTTGCGTGCTCGATTTTTCGTTTACGCAACTTACGCAAACTTACGCAAACTTACGCAACTTACGCAACTTACGCAAACGAAAAATCGAGCACGCAAATCTTTGAAAACGTAGTAAACCTATCTAAGCAAAATTTCTCCACAAAAGAATTGGATCTTTTAAATAATGGATTAAAAACATGCGTCAGTTTCTCAAACAAAATTGAAGATTACATTGCAGATATCAACATTTCGACACAAATTCTACCAGTATCCATACAAAATTCAGTAAAAAGCCATTGTAAAAATATTTTGGAGGAAATAGAGAACAGATCCTTTCAGAAGAGAAAACATAATACTATCCATTCTTTGAAACAGAAAAACGTTATTTACACAAAGGCAGACAAAGGCAACAAGATTGTCATAATGGAAAAATCAGATTATATTGAAAAAATGGAAAAACTGCTAACTGACAATGAATATGAAACCATTAACAAAAATCCTCTAAAAACTTGCATACAGTCATATGAAAAAACAATAGCAAAATCAAGCATAATACCAAACAAATATGCAGTTAAACCGGATAACCCAACCTTACCTAGACTTTATGGCTTACCCAAAATACACAAACCATCCATAACAATGAGACCTATAGTTAGCAGTATAAATTCACCAACATACAAACTTGCAAAGTGGCTAACAAACAAATTCAATTCATTTCCAAAATTCGACAGCCTAAGCATCAAAAACACCTATGAACTTATAGAACACATTAAGGATACGGAACTAAAAGAAGAGGACACACTAGTCTCATTTGATGTTAAATCACTGTTTCCCAGCATACCAGTTAATCAACTCCCACCGTTGATAGAAAAATGACTCAAATCACTTGGAATGGCATCATCTGAAATTTCAGACTACATTGAACTAACCAAATTATGCATAGAACAAAATTTCTTCCAGTTTCAAACAAAATATTATCACCAAACTTCAGGGTTAGCAATGGGCAACCCACTATCACCCTTCCTGGCCGATCTGTACATGAGTGCATTAGAAATAAGGATCAACAAAGGTTTCCCTTGGATGTTCAAACTCTGGCAACGATATGTAGATGACATCTTTGCAATAGTACCAAAAAAACACATCAGTGATGCACTAAAACTTTTAAATATCCAAGAAAAAAGCATCAAATTCACTGTAGAAATAGAAAAAGACGAGCATTTACCATTTTTGGATCTAAAAATAATGAGGGATAAAAACAGACTAAACTTTGGCATTTACAGAAAACCAACACAGACAGACAACTACATAAAAGCTAATGGCTACAACCCAAGATCCCACAAACAGGCAATCTTCAATAGTTTAGCACACAGACTGGTAAACATCCCTCTCACAGCAGAAGAATACAAAACAGAATACAACAAAATAATTGAAATAGCACAAAAAAATAACTTTCCCAAATCATTAGTGGACAAAAAAGTGAGCTTAGCAAAAAAGAAGAAGCTACTAAAGGAAACCACAACTCTCTCATCTACAGAAACTAGTATGATTTTCAAAAAATTCACTTACCATCCATGGGCCTATGATAGATTCAAAAAAGTCTTCAAAAAACAAAATATTCAACTAGCACCAGTCAACCATTTCTCCTTAAAAAACCTAATTTGCTCAAACATCAAAGATGCTATTCCATCAAACAAAAAATCTGGTATATATCAAATTGAATGCAATGACTGTAGTCAAATTTATATTGGAAAAGCAAAAAAAAATTTAGAAACAAGAGCAAAGGTACACTTTAGAAACATAAAATATAAACAATTAGAAAAATCAGCAGTTGCCACACATTTTTGGGAAAAAAACCACAACATAAATCCAGAACCAAAACTACTGAAACATACATCAGGAAAACAAGAACTATCCACATGGGAACAAATCTTCATTTCAAAAAATAGGAACAAAGTATTCAATTTCGACATCCCCCAGAAGGATTTGTTCAGCAAGTTCCTTGAGCCGCCACCAGAGGAGACCTGTGACAAGGTATCGTCAGCTACACCAAAGAGAATCAGTCGAGAGCCGGCCGATGATAGAGGCAAAGCCTCTGAAACTAGTTCCGGAAAAATTTAAAAGTAAGTGTTGTCTAGTGTCTTTAATCGACTCTCTTTAAAGTTAATTAAGTCATAGGGCTATTATCACTCTTTCGTCCATCAGCAAGCTGTTTGAAAAAGTTGTTCAGCAGCGCCTCCAAAGCATACTAGACTAACACCAGATGCTACATCCTGAGCAAATTGGATTCTGGAGGCAACATTCCAAAACACACCAGCTCCTTTACCTTGTGTATGAAGTGGTAAAAGGGTTTAACAACGTGCATTATGTTGCAGCCCTCTTCTTCGACATTTCCCAATCCTTTGATTCTGTCTGGCATGAAGGCCTCCTACATCCATTTCAACATCCCATCCTACCTCATACACTTAATACACCACTACCTTCAAAATCAATTCTATGTAGTCGTGAAGGATGATTTCCTGTCCTGGCCCTACGCCATAAATGCAGGAGTACCTCAAGGTAATGTCCTTGGGCCCCTACTTTTTCTCACTTAAATAAACACCTTTCTGACCCCAAGAGGCTTCAATCTACATCTATTTGCCGTGACAACTGTGTCAAAATGACCTGTTATCGCAGTGCAATAGGCTGAGCTATTTGCTAATATGCTGTTTGCCTGCTTTGCGACCTGGCAGTTAAAACTAAATGCCACTAAGTCCCAAGCAGTCACTTTTACATGTGGAAATCTACTGGACGTACCCAACCTATGTCTAGCAGGTGCAAATATACCCTGGTCAATGCAAACAGCGTACCTGGTGTTATTCTGGACATGCGCCTTACCTGGAAGTAACATAGAACAACTGCGACAAATCAAGTCAGCAGAAGGATGGCTATGTTGTGTCCTTTATCCAACCGTAAGTCACCACTGGCACTTCGAAACAAACTACTACTATACAAACAGGTACTAAGGCCGGTATTTACCTACGTCTGCCAAGTCTGGGGTGCTGCAACCAAAACTCATCTCTCCAAACTCCAAGACATTCAAAACCATTACTGTTGGACTGCAATTGCAGGCAACTGGTATATCCTTAACAACAACATCCACTTAGACCTATGCTTCCATAAAATATATGACTGCATCTTACACCTATCTCATAGCTTCTATTCCAAACTCCCAAACAGTTTCAACATCCTCATCCGTGGACTTGGAGATTATAATCTCGACCCTGGAGAGACATATAAGAAACCCAGACTTGTGCTAGGACCTCCTTAAGTACCATAAATCATCTTCATTTTCCCATATACAACATATACAACTCTACCGTAACCAACATCTCTAAATCTCTAATTCAGTCACCATCACTATTGCACCAACATTAATAAAAGGCAACCACTCTCAATAATGGTTAGGGACCTAGTCCCTGTATGGCAATAGTCGAAGGTCCCTCCTTTGCAGAGGAGGACCTCCTTCAACAACCCCATTCTGTGTGTCTGAAGGACACTTCTGTACTGTGAAGCAGTAGCTCAATTCCCGGGAGCTACACGAAGATCGCTCTGCAGTGAAGATCCTAGTAGTTTCGTCATAGGCTCCTCACTGCAGAACTATCAAGGTAGCTACAACATAGGAAGGAATATAAGGTGTGGCTTGGGTTGGCTGGGCTGGTTTATTGCTACTAGCCAATGTGGTGCGCTCAATGTTGTACAGTTAAGCACGCATTCTGGCTCGCTTTGTGGAACCATATTGCTAGGTTCTTTGCATGCTTTAAACATCTTAATAACAGAATTATTTTGTTTTTCCCATGTTACAGAGTTATTATTTCAGAGGACTACTGTCCAAATCCAATGTTTGTAGCACATATGGTTTCGAAGATATGGAAAGATAGGACGCCTGACTAGAAAGAAAGGAATCAGTAAGTGTCAGTGAAGAACAGCACACACGTGCTATGCTGCAATTGCATTTTCTATCCTGCATTCAGGAAAGTGGTGATCTTTTAAGAGTGCACATGTGCTTTTCAAAGTTAGTAAATATATCACTTAGCAAGCCCAGTACCAGTGTGCCTAGTAGTAACTGCAAAACAACTTGTATGAGTTTACCTATGTAGGCTAGAAGTATTTTTGTTAATGCGTATTCCTTTTTCAAACATTTGTCAATTAAAGATATTTTCGAAAGTAGAAATTTTGCTCAGAGTCAAGAATTGATGTTACATGCTTGTCATGTGTGTGCTTATTCTGTGATGAACATTGTTAAAGAAGGCAAACAGTTCACCAAAGGAGGAGATATCCATATTTAAATCTCCAGGGAAACATCTAGCAGCTAAAAAACATGCTACCAACTTAGACAATTTTAAAAATTGTGGTTTACCTATAACAACTTATGATTTATATGACAAGTGTGAATATCCAACTGCCTAAACACTGACCAATTTGATGAGCGGCGGAAATAGAATATACAGATTCTATATCTTCGATGCATGATATTCTGGTGTAAAATTGCTTCAAAATACACATTCATATATTCATATATTTATTAAATATATCAATAAAAGAAAAATTGGTTTAAAGTCCACTACAGGCAGTATGCAAATATGGCATCATTAAAATTGAAGCTATGCACAAATCATTGAAATGGCGCTATTTTGTTTTGCTGTAACAAATAACGTGTTTCGTGGAATGCATCTAGTCTGAGTAATTTTGTTTTGTGCGCATATGAACACACAGGCGAACTGTTGTATATTTCAAAATTTTAATGTTCAGATTATGCGATAATCATTGTATATGTTCTCACACACATGCTGAAATATTAAGTGAACTTCTGTGTCAGCATCTCTATCACTGTATATCTCAGCATCTGTATGATACTTGTTAGGTGGATTTTGTGATACAAAGACAGATATATCTGCCATCTCTGTCACACCCTCGCTGTGGAACTGGCAATGCCAACACAGTATGATAATCATCCGTATTGTGTGTTCATACTTATTTTGTAGCTACTCTAGTCGCATTTGTGTTGGATTGGATTAGGCTATGGTGGCACCGAAAGCTGTGGTATATAGCACCTATGCCTCAAGTGGGGAATCTCAGGGAGGAAGGATGAGGCTAGCGGAGACAGAGGGCAGCCGATCCAAGGAGTCATGACATTGCAGAAGGCTGGGTCCCAACTGTTATTAGTTGGAAACTCCCGCGACATGCCACCACAACCAGCATCTCACCTTCAGTGTTCCGGAAATGGCTTACCAAGTCACCCCAAATCCCAGACACCATTCTACCGCAGGTACAGGTGTTTACCAGATGGATATCATCCTGCCATGTAGCACTGAGGCACCCGTCACGAAAAGGTCCAACTGGTGAGAGATTATGTTAAATAATAATGGAGATGAAATGGAGGGACAGGAATTTTGGGAGATGTATGTAACCTACCAGCATTCACCTGGCTAACCAAGAAATAAAACCATGAACTATTTCAAGATAATTTGATATTAAATAATACGACTTGTTGTGTAAAATATACGGTAAACTTGTTTATAATGTCCCTGTACATTTTAATCAAGTTAATAGCATTGAAAAAAACAATACGCGATACAAATGTATGAAATGTTAACATTGCTCCAAAATCACCCTATGAATCTCCAGTATTAGTGTCAAAATATGACACAAGCCCAAAATTACTATTTAGTTTACAATTCTTGTAGACACTTTGCACACCGCTGTAGAATGATTATTGCAATTCTTTCTTTGACACATGCTGCAACTCTTCCTTGTATATCTATCCTTGCTTCTTACACATAAGTAGCACCTCCCTAACCTGTTGTAAAGCTGTGTGACTTATGTTCTAAGAAAGACTTCAGTTCCAACAAGAATCTTAGCACGCTTTCTTAGTGAGACTGAATATAGTTTTCAGTTCTGCTGTACTTGCTATTTGAGGCTTTAGGAGCTCCCAGGAAATTGTCTCAAGAAACTAACATTGTTTGATTTTCTTATACCTCTGATTCACAGAAAAAATACACATGGCCTTGATCGCATTGATGTTGAGTAAGTCAAAAATAATGACCATAGGCCAATGTCTTGTGTTATGAGCAAAGTCATATTTGGCACAAAGTTGGTCTAGTATATCAAATCCAAGTATTGAAATTGCTGTTTTGTTTCACTTATATAAATTTTATGACATTGGTATCCAGAAAAGGTTCTAAAGCCTCAAGTTTAGATGCAACAAAGTTAGCTTGGCCTTTCGTCCGGGAAGATGGAAAACGATATTGTGCAAATGTGTCCTAACATTTTGAGGGGGTTGTTCCTTTATTCATTTAAACTTATCTTTAGCTAAATAATAATGATAATTTCCTGGTTCACCATCCGTTGCTTCAACTTGATTCATTTTCATTACTGGCTTCTGCTGTATCTGAGCAACGCACATCTGGGGAAACACGATCCTCTTCTCCTTCATCATTGTCGTCAAGTTCATTGTCACTTTCACTACTTTCACTTAGAGCTTCATTAAGGCACTGTGCAGATAGCAAATCATCCTCAGGAACATCCACATGACAAACCTTTCTCTTAGTCACTATTTTAACATTAGTGGTCCTGCAGGGTACATATGTAGTCCAGCGGTGCACAACTGAGTTTAATCGCAAATAACAAAAAAAACTGTCTTGCTGAAATAAACTAGACAGTGGACTGTTTAGAACACAAAGCATCAAGAAGCAGTCAAAACCCCCAACCATCATAAAAGCAGAAGGAAATACGCACTTGCAGAAACAAAATGGCTGTGCTACATATGCAGCCTACGCGACTACTCAAAGGTTTGTGTCACAAAACTTTAAGTGTCATGCTTTTGTTAACCGCTTCGCCGATGGCCATTTAAACCCTGCACGGCCGGGAACGGATACCCAATAAACAGAACAAGACATTTAAATTGTTAAATGCTGCAAAAATGCTTCATAAATAAATATTCGTATCTTCCGTATTTACTAAGTTATTTCAGGGAAACAAAAACTGGTTAAAAGCCCATTAAAAGCTCTATACATCTGCGGTATCACTAAAATAGAGACTATATTAATAAAGCGATGAAATTTCATTAATTTGTATCACTGTAAAGGAAGCCATTCTTTGCGTTGAACGCGTTTAATTCTGAGCACTTTTGTTTTACAAGCTATATGTGTATATCAGCTGAATAAACGAAGTGTTGGGTTCAAGGTTTCTAGGTTTCAGTTCATGCTAACACGTAATAATAACTGTTTATATTGCGTTATACATGCTGGAAAGAAAACTCCGTCAGCATCTCTCTAATAGCACAACGGAAGTTTATGTTAGCTGACGTAACTTTTTTCTTCGCTCACTTCACATAGTAATTTAGATTGCATCAGAGTTCCAAGGAATTTCTTTAGCTAAAACACAGTTGAAATAGGTTTCTCAGTGCTAATCATGGCTTCAACTAGTAATGTAGCAAATCAATTAGCTAGTGTAGGACGAGTGCGGGCTTCTGATATTACATCAGAAAATGTGGAAGACTTTTTGCTGTTAGACAGTGATTTGGACATTGATGGCGAGTTTTCAGATTTTGAGGGGGGTGTTGAGGATATAGGTAGCAGTGAGGAGGAAAATGACTCATTTCCGACAGGTGTTTGTGAAGAATCAACATTATGGAGGTGTCAAAATAACTGTAATACAAATAGACATACGTTCACGAGCACAACCTCTGGTGTACAACCTCATACTCAACTAACTTCTGACAGCCAACCAATTGACATTTTCGCAAAATTTTTTACTACTGACTTACTGTCTCTCATTGTTTCGGAAACAAATGTATATGCGAGTAGGGTGAAGGAAACCTGATTGCTAAAGGCAATTTAGGACCTAAGAGTAGATTGCAGAAGTGGACAGAAGTAACAATGAATGAGATTTACAGACTACTTGGTCTAATTATGCTCATGGGTGTTATTCGTAAACCTACGCTAGACATGTACTGGTCTACAGACAACATGCTAGCTACCCCATTTTTTGGGAAATGCATGTCAAATAACAGGTTTACTTCCATTTTGCTCTTCCTTCATTTCACCTGCACAGAAAATGCGAATGATAAACTATCCAAAATCAGACCAGTTTTTGATTACATTATTTCAAAATTCAAAGAAAATTATGTGCCTAGTGAAAAGATCGCTGTTGATGAAAGCTTGATACTTTGGAAGGGCCGTTTAGGTTGGAAACAATACATCAAAACAAAGAGGACAAGATTTGGCATAAAGAGTTTTGATGTATGTGAAAGTAAAACAGGATATCTTTACAATAGCTGCATATACACTGGCCAAGGGACTGATAACACCGGAGACAAAGATTTGGGGTTATCTGGTTCCATAGTAATGCACCTGATGGAATCTGTACTTGATCAGGGTAGGACTGTATATTTAGATAATTGGTACAGTTCCCCTAAATTATTCAAGGCCTTACACAAAAGAAAAACAAATGCAATTGGAACAGTACGCTCAAATCGTATTGGTTTGCCAAAAGATGTGAATACGAAGGCTCTAAGAAGAGGAGAAATGCAGGTGCATCAGCTCCCACCCTTGACCTGTGTTGCTTGGCAAGACAGGAGGGTTGTTACAGCATTATCCAATTGCAGCTCTAAGATTTTGATGATTGACACTAGAAAAATTGATGCTCGTAACAAAATGTCAATTTTCAAGCCCGATATTATCCAGGAATATAATATGCATATGGGTGGAGTGGATCTAGTAGATCAGGTATTACACGCATATCCCTCTTTGCGAAAAACAATCAAATGGTATAAAAAAGTATTTTTACACCAGCTGGATATAACCATATACAATTGTTTAGTAATTTGGAGAGCTCTAAAGCCACGGAAGACAATGTACTTGGACTTTCGCATATCAATAGCTCGCAGCCTAATTGAGCAGTATAAAATTCAGAGACCTCTCCATACTGGGGGTAAAAAATCCACCACCCCAGCACCCCTCAGACTTGAAGGAAAACATTTTCCTAAAAGGATACCACCCACAGCAAAAAAAGTTGCGTCCCTTCAGAAAATGTTTGGTGTGCCGCAAGAAAGGTGTCCGAACAGAAACTAGTATGATTTGCCGTGAATGTGGAGATGTGCCCTTGTGTGTTTATCCCTGTTTTGAGGTGTACCATTCAAGAAAAAACTTTTAAAGGTAAGCTTTTACTTCTTATAGAATTTATTTAAATTTACTTTAAAACATAAGGTTTAAAAGAATTATCATTAAATACGCATTAAATGCATGTATGCGCAGGACGTCTTACACGTCCATATCGGTTTGGGGCCTTTTAACTTGGACGTCATATGACGTCCATATCGGTGAAAGGGTTAATGACATGGTACATCAAACTTACACAAATATGTATGTCATCCATATTATTTTATATAGAACTTATTTTATAACACTTTTGCTTGATTAAGTGTTCTAATATGTATATAACAAAACAATGAATTGCTTATAAGCATGTGTTTACATCCTTGGTCGTTTTCTTCCTCAAGCATTGCATCTTTCCTGAAGCTTGCTTTGAGTTACAAACGATTAATTGATTATCATTATCAGCAGTAAATGGGGAGGGCATTCTGCAATTGAGATTGTCATGAAATTAAGATATGATGAACATTTAAAATGAGACTTGGCCTTTTTATCTTCTAATTTTGATTTGTTGATATTTCTGTAAACAAATTAGAAACTTCTGTTGACTTATTAAGTAGCTAAGTTAAAGATACTAACACTATCTGAAGTGCAAAAAGTAGAAGGCGCAACAAAAAATGTGAAGCCTTGTTTGAGAACTATAGGGGCTATGTTAAAGCAGTTCCAAATTTGGAAGGCTACTGCATAACTTGATAATATGTTTGTTAGTGATATTCTTATCTCCTAGTATGCAAGGTTAACAGTCAGTGTGTGATGTAAAATGTTCATGTTCCCTGTTCGTATCGTGCTTAATTTAATTCGAAGGACCACCTTGATTTTAGCAGAAATCAAGGAAACTGATTTTGTGGACTGTACTCGATAGAGCTGCATTCCTATCACTAGATAAATTTATTGCACACGCTACATTTCTTATGTGAATAATCATGAAGAAGACAGCAATACATTTAATATTTGAGATAAACTAAAACCGTTTTTTCATTGGAACAAACACTGCACGCAGCCACACAACCAAGCACATCACATGTCTCTACATATCTCAAACATGTCTGCAACTTGTCTGATAAAACGGAAGAAGACGACTATTTTCATGCGCGCTGGCGAGTCACATGACCAGCTGGCCGCATAACCGGCGCCAAGTGAAATATTCATGCGCCCGCTAGAACAAATGACGATAATGGTGCAAACATACTGGGGCCCAAAAAACTGAACAGTTTTTTAATTTAACAAAGGCACACTTTGAAAAATATCACTGTTGTTCTTGAACTGGCAGAGGACACAGTTTCACAATGGGACGCCTATATTCACCCTTAGAAGTTCGCACTGTAGCTACCCGCACTAAACCATCACCACCAGGATGAGTCTCAGTGATGATTCCAAGTTCCCAATGCAGAGGAGATGAATTGTCTTCCATTAGCAGGACCATGGTGTCTGCCTTAAGATTTTCACTGGAACTGGACCACTTTTGCCTCTGCTGGAGTGAATGTAGATGGTCGGTTGACCACTGCCGCCACGGATGTCGTAGACGATCTTGGAGCTGTTGCCATTTCTGTAACTGATTCAGATTGTCAGAACAAGGTGATGGTATGGAAGTTAATGGTTCTCCAATGAGGAAATGACCTGGAGAAATTGGAAGTATCAAAAGGATCATCAGTAAGGCGTAGCAATGGACGGGAGTTCAAGCAAGCCTCAATTTGAATTAGTAATGTGGTTAATTGTTCATAGGTCAGTACTTGTGTACTCATTACTCTACGAAGATGAGATTTCATAGATTTCACTGCAGCCTCATGTAATCCTCCAAAGTGGGTTAAGCTGGGTAGTATAAAATGCCATGTGTATTCATGAGATGAAGCGTAGTCTTGTACAATCTCTTGGTGCTTGCGAGATTGCAAAAGCAGTCTAAGTTCTCTAAGTTTGTTGTTAGCACCTACAAAATTTGTGCCATTGTCACTTAGGATCTCTTTACACCATCCTTGTCTAGCTGTAAACCTTCGTAAGGCAGCAACAAAAGCATCAGAAGTCATGTCTGAAACCAACTCAATGTGAATTGCCTTTGTGGATAAATAGACAAAGATAGCTATGTAGGCCTTCACCTGACTCTTGCTGCGAGGCGAGCCATAACGTAGGAAGAATGGACCAGCTTAATCAACTGCAACTCGTAGGAAGGGTCTCGCTGGAGTCACTCTGTAGGTAGGTAGATTGCCCATTAATTGTTGAGCTCCCTTGGCCTTGAGTTTGAAGCACGGCAAGCACTTGTGTAGGACTGACTTAAAAGTTTCTCCTATTCTCGGTATTCAATACCATTGTCGAAGAGAAGAGGTAAGTAACTGATTGGAAGCATGCAAAAGTTTAACATGTTCACTTTCAATAATTAGCTTGGTAAGATGATGCTTAGGAGGTAAGATGAGCTGATGTCTTGACTGGAAGGGAATTTCAGCCTTGACAATTCTTCCCCCTACTTGGAGTAAACCTTCATTGTCGACAAATGGATGCAAACATTTGAATGAGCTTTTAGTAGGAACGTGTCCTTTATCATTAAGTTCTGTTAACTCTGTGATATAAGCTGATTGTTGAGTAAGTTTAGTGCAGCAGTGCAATGACTGTTGAAGCTCAAGTGCTGAGAGAGGACCTTGCCGTCTCGTGTTGCTGTTTCTACAGTTGAATGCAAATCTCAGCATGTATGCTGTCACTCTCTGCAGGCGTAACAATTTTGAAAAACGAGAAATGATATCATCACTTTCTGTAGTGACCATCAAGCATGCAGTAGTGCGTTGCTCAGTGGCATCTTGAATATCTAATCGTTTGGGTTGTTCTGGTCAAGATGCAAAGGGTTGTGAGATCCAATCAGGACCTTTCCACCACAAGTCATTTGAGGCCAGAGGTTCAGTTGAAACTCCTCTCGAAATGAGATCTGCTGGATTATTTTGAGTAGCTACATATCGCCAAGCAGCAGTTTCTGATAACTCTTGTATTTGTGAAACTCTGTTGGCTACAAAATTCTTCCATTTGTGTGGGTTGGATTTAATCCATGCTAGAACAATCATAGAGTCCATCCATAGATAGTTCTGTGAAGTCTGCAGCTTAAGGTTAGCTACAACCTTGTAAAGTTTAGCGAGTAGTAAAGCACCACAAAGTTCGAGCCGAGGAATGGTTTGTTTCTTTAATGGTGCAACCTTGGATTTGGAGCAAAGAAGTCTGGTTTTCACCTCATTGCAGCTGTTCATAGAATGAAGATAAATACAGGCACCATAAGCCTTTTCTGAGGCATCGCAAAATCCATGTATTTGTATGTCCCTTAATGTACCTGTGATTAGGACGTGTCTTGGAATACGTATAGCATGAATGATGGACAATGTCTCGCAGAAATTTAGCCATTGTTGGATGAGGTGAGATGGTATCAATTCATCCCAACCGAGTTTTTCCAACCAAAGAGATTGTAGAAACATCTTGGCATTTATGACAATAGGACTCACTAGGCCTAAAGGATCAAAAATAGATGATATGACAGAAAGTATGCTTCGTTTGGTGTAGCTGGAATTTAGATTATCCTGAAGAGATGGATTGTCTTGTATCTGGAATTGATCTGTTCCAGGATGCCAGAGGAGACTAAGAGCATGCGCATTTTCACTGCTATCCAATGAAAGTGGAAGTTGTGTCTCTCTGTGTTCCGGTGGAATGGATTTTAAAATATATTCATGATTAGAACACCATTTTCTAAGTGGGAATCCACCACTGTCTAATATCTGAAGTAGCTGCCTCTGAATATGTAAAGCTTGCTGTAGATCATTATGACCACATAAGCAATCATCTACATAGAAGGATTCATGGATAGCTTGAGAAGCTAGTGGATATTTAGCCTCTTCCTCTGAAGCTAGTTGATGCAAAGTCCTTATGGCCAAAAAGGATGCAGGTTTGGTACCATATGTGACTGTAGTAAGAGCGTAGTCCTTGATAAGTTCATCTTTGTTTTCTCGCCATACTATTCTTTGGAGATCAAGATCATCAGGATGCATTTTCACTCGCCTGTACATCTTAGAAATGTCAGCTGAGAATGCATAGCGATAAGTTCTGAAGCGTAAAATTATGGAGATAAGGTCATCCAGAATAGTAGGACCCAACCTCAGCACATCATTCAAGAATAATCCTGAAGATGACTGCGCAGATGCATGAAAAACAACTCTGGTGCGAGTAGTAGTAGTAGTAGTAGTAGACAAAGGCTGCATGATGCGGAAGATAGTAACAAGGTTCGCCTTCCTTTGGTGGTGACACTTGCTTCATGTGCTCCATGGATTCATATTCAGAGAGAAATTGAGTGTAATCTTCTTTAAGTGTGATGTCATTTTGAAGACGTCGTTCTAAGTGCATAAAGCGATTGATGGCTTGCTGTCTAGATTCACCTAAGCGATTTTTGTCCTCCTTGATGGGTAGACGAACTGTAAAGCTACCATCGGCATTACGAGTGGTTGTTTTTACATAGTATTCTTCACACTCCTTTTCCTCCTTAGTAAGAACATGCTGAGGAAATTCTTCCAAATCCCAGAAACGTCTTAACTGTGTGTCAAAGTTATCAGTGCTGATGAAGAAATTATGCTGAGGCGAAGGCATGGCCTTGTACTTGTATGATGACCTTGGAATAGGGACTGATATTATCCAACCGAGGGCTGTGCTGGCTAGTATAGGATGTCCTTGTTTCTTTAAGGTTTTCCCATGCAATAACTCAAAGAATAAGGAACTTCCAATTAGGATTTAAACTTCATCAGGAATGTGTGTTTGGAGGAATTTAGTAACAGTGACGTCAAAATTAATATAAAATTATTTGTGGTTGGTTTATTGACACTCGTCACTTACTTTTTCATATATTTATGAAAAAGTAAGTGACGAGTGTCAATAAACCAACCACAAATAATTTTATATTCATCAGGAATGTTGAACCTAGGATCTGCTAATGTAATGCTAGAAGGAATATTCCAGTTGCACAAATTGATGTGTGGAAGGTAGTTTTCCTGTTATACGAGGAAGTACTAGACATTCAATTTTAGTCTTAAAATCATGTACCATAGATTTCAGATTGACCTGAACATGGTGAGTGGCCGTAGAAATAGTGCCATTTATACCCTTGATAGGCGTATCAGCTGTCACCTTATTAAGCTGTAAGCGCTTCGCAAGATCTGCAGTTATGAAATTGGATTGACTGGCAGAGTCGAGGAGTGCTCTACATTGTATGAGATTGCCATATCTGTCTTCCACTTGCACTAGTGCGGTGGCAAGCAAAACCTGCTGTGTGGATTTTGATTTAAAAGAACAGTAGCTAGATGGCGCGTCAATTGTTCTAGTAGAATCATTTACAGGACTAGATGAAGTTGCACGTGAAGCATCTTCTCTGTTACTATCATGAAGCAACTTGCTGTGAGTGGATGAGCCACAATTGCAGTATGAGGCACGATTTCATTTACTTGATATGTGATTAGGAGCAAAGCAATTGGCACAAAGGCGCTTGGATTTAATGAAAGTCCAATGCTTATGCACATTAAGGTTTTTGAAGTCATCACAATTATGTAGCATGTGATTGCACTGACAAAATGTATGTATGTATGTATTTATTTATTCACTGCAATTGGGTACTACCCGGTGGCAGAGTTAAGAATACAGATCAAATTACAAATACTAGATTTACAACAATAACACAATAAACAATTCAAACATGATATTATGTTACAATATAAACATGATATTAATTTACTTTAGTCACTTAAAACATATCTAATTACTTTTCTATTTACATATTATATACCATTATAATTCAAAAGTTAAACTATAAACCATCTAGATTTTTTCTAAATTTCTTCAGCGACAGGGGACAGCCCTGAAAGACTGCTACAGGCAATTCATTCCATTCTTCAATGGTTCTATTAACAAAAGAAAATTTTCCTACGTCGGTTCTGTATCTTCTACCCTTAATTTTATACCTATGATCGTTTCGTCCATAATAATCCGGATTATCTAACCTTACACTAACGTCCACCCATGGCTTTACACCAGCATTAGCTTTGAATAATGCTACCAACCTATGTTTTTTACGCCTAATTCTTAATTCCTCCCATTTAGTTTCATCTCCTTTTATAGGCCCAAAACACTTGCCTCTTTTTATGAATTTTATTGCCCTGTTCTGTATTTTTTCTAATGGATCGATTTGGTTAGCTCTATACGGGTCCCAGCATGCTACCCCATATTCCATAACCGGCCGCACTAAGGCCTTGTAGGCAATTTCCCTGGACCTAGCGCTCCCCTTTTTCAATATTCTCATTACGAAATGTAATGCCTTCCACGCATTCCTAGATGTGTGGAATTTACTTGTTCGTCCCATCCAGCATTACTTGCCAGGTACACTCCCAAGTATTTGCAGCTGTCCACCTGTGGAATTTGCACCCCTCCCATGTGATAGTTAACAATAATTTTTCCCTTAGTTCTACTAAAAACAATGGACTTACTTTTCTTGGCATTAATTGACATTTTGTTAGCCGCAGCCCAATTACAGATTTTATTTAAATCATCCTGAAGAGCGGTTTCATGCACTGTATTCCGAATTTTATTATAAATGATACAATCGTCTGCAAACAACCTTATCTGGCAGTTAATATTAACAGCAATGTCATTAACAAAAACGAGTAACAGTAAAGGTCCTAGTATTGAGCCTTGCGGCACACCCGAACTTACGGTTCCACTATCGGACAGCTCTTTACCTACTTTAACTTTTTGCGTTCTCCCTTTCAAAAAATATTTAACCCATAATACTACGCGTTTGTCAATTCCTGTATTAGCTAGCTTACAAATAAGTAAACTATGTGGCACTACATCAAAAGCTTTAGAAAAGTCAATTACCACTGCATCAGTTCTTCCCCCTGCATCTACCTCATCTGCCAAATCTTGAAATAATGAAGTAATTTGACTTTCGCACGAATACCCAGGTCTAAATCCATGTTGCGCTTCATTAAACAACTTTTTATTTTGTAATTCCTCTCGTATATATTCTGCAATTAAATGCTCCATTAATTTACATACTACTGAAGTTAGACTAACTGGCTGATAATTATTTATTTCTGTTTTATTACCCCCTTTATAAATGGACATACACGATCACTCGTGGATAAGTAAGAGTGTTTACTGTCTCTGCTGTTGGGCTTAGCAGAGTGCAAATCAGTCTTAGGCTTAACTACCGTCTTGTTACATGCAGTGTTAGCAAGCAATTCAAAAGAGTGTGCTCTTGCTTCTAAAAATTGCATAAGATCCTTCAAAGAGGGATGTTTTGAGAATCTACTTTACTCTCCCATTCTCTGCGTGTGGTGTCAGACAAATGTTCTAGGAGAAGTTGCATTAAAATGATATCATGCAAAGGCACTTCAAGTTTTAAGGCTTCAATGGCATTCAAGTTATTTTGAAAATAGTTGAGCAAGGTACGTAGTTCATTTACTATTTCCTTATGCATTACTGGTAGTGCTAATAAATTTTTTATATGAGCTGTAGCTATTAATCTTGTATTGTTATAGCGTGAGCATATGAGCTCCCATGCTACATCAAAATTTTCACTAGTGACTGGTATGTTCTGTATTAGTGAATGAGCTTGTCCCTTGAGAGAGGAAAGTAAGTAATGATATTTCTGAATAGCATCTAAAGATTGGTTGTTTACCACTAAGCTTGTAAATGTGTCATAGAAATGTTTGAAATGAGTGACATCACCCTCAAATTTAGGTAATTGTATCACAGGCAGTTTGATAGCTTTAGCTGCTTGTGACGATTGCGACTGCACTGTGTGCTGCGAATGTCAAGAACCATTTTCTTGCTGTTCATGATCCTGCATTAATTCAGCTAACCTAGCCTTCAATTCGATGTAACTGTTTCTTGTTTCCTCCTCGTGTTCTGCATGCATATCTAATTCAGTTTCCGCTTCCACAAGAGATTCAATTTGGGTCTGAATAGCTTCATATTTGTCCCAAATTTCACTTAAGTTACCGAAATTAGCTCTCTATATGAAAATGTTGACCTGTTCTTGTAATTCATCAAGAAATTTTTTAACAAAGGTAAATTTTCTTTTGATTATACCCCTTCTTTTGACAAGAGCTTTCAAATCCTGCTCCATATTGAATGGTTATGAGACTTGCTTAAAGGAGAGAAAGGAAGAAAAGGAATGTTCTGACTTGAAATGTGTTGCGATGCAGGCTACTGCGTCGTTGTGAATAAAATGCTGATAATCTGCTGCGTAGATCCCGATGCCTGGCGTCCTAGGGCCCACTGATGTACATCCATGCAGAAGAAACTGTTGCGTTGCACAATAAATATCCGCCCGTGAAGGACCAATGTTCGTATCGTGCTTAATTTAATTCGGAGGACCACCTTGATTTTAGCAGAAATCAAGGAAACTGATTTTGTGGACTGTACTCGATAGAGCTGTATTCATATCACTAGATAAATTTATTGCACACGCTACATTTCTTATGTGAATAATCATGAAGAAGACAACAATACATTTAATATTTGAGATAAACTAAAACCGTTTTTTTATTGGAACAAACGCTGCACGCAGCCACACAACCAAGCACATCACAAGTCTCTACATGTATCAAACATGTCTGCAACTTGTCTGCTAAAACGGAAGAAGACGACTATTTTCATGCGTGCTGGCGAGTCACATGACCAGCTGGCCGCATAACCAGCGCCAAGTGAAATATTCATGCGCCCGCCAGAACAAATGACGATAATGGCGCAAACATTCCCAATATAAGACTTAACTGAATGATAATAGCCAAGTCAATGAAAAGGACATACTATGAAATAAATTTATAATGGAGTGCAGCCTCAAAAAGTGTATTTCTGAAGTCTATCTTCCAATTGATGTGCTCCAATATTCTTTGTTGTATAAGCTAGAACATTTCTGTTTTGTGCCATTTTTTTTTTAAGTTGTGAAGCTTTCATTTATACTGTTAGATTGATTTGCACATACAAAATAAATACATTTCCGTTTTTAGGATGTGATATCCTGGGCATTAATCATAATAGTTTCTCCTATCTTGCAGGATTGTGTGCAACCCAGTGTTCTGTCATACATTTAAAAAAGTTCAAAATGCTTAAAAATCAAGACAAAAACATAAAGACTAAAGCATAGAATCCCATAACAATGATACGATATTAAATTTCTTGCTTTTTCTAGAAAATCCAGAATAATATTATACACTGCTATTTTGATTCAATTTATCAATGATGAACTGGATGTTTTATACCTCACCAGCAGTAGTCTGTATTTCAGTTTTTATATATGCTGCCAGTAACTTCATGAGATATGCTATTAGAGTAGATTGAAATTTTGAGTTGTTTTCATTGTTCTTTTCTTTTAAAAGCATATACTGCTTTTTTTTTATTTGTTCCATTTAACTCTAATGGTCATATCAGCGGCCGTTTTCCTTTGAAACATTTCAAAGGTGTTAACTTGTATTCGTTGGGTTTTAATCATTAGATCACCCACACATTCACACTCTCATTCATACTTCCAGGCTCTAGGGAAGATGAGTAATTATCTTGGTCGGAGAAAAATCCCCTACGGCCGGAAATCAAATCTGGGACCCCTAGCACGGCAGGCAGGTGCTCTACCAACTTTTCTTTGTCTTTTACATGATATTTTTTAAGCTTAGGTTTTGTGCAATCTGACCAAGAAAAGTGTATTTTAATCACTTACTGAGGAAGAATTACACTTTGAGCTTCATAAGAGAAGTCTGTTTTTAAATTGAATTGTTCCTCTCCAGGTATAATCACTTTGTTCACCCCAAATCCCTATTTGCTACTTGAATCAAGATATGTACATTTGCTTTGAGTTAACTGCAGAAACTAGAGAATCAGTTGGTTCACTGTAGATTGTAGTATGGGAGGCACTTTCGTCAACGGTGTACCTTGAAATTCTATTTTTATAAACACACAATAACCTTAAGTCTTAAATTTGAAAATGGTATCACATAGTTTGCTAAGATCTAACCTCAGGTAAAACATTTGGAATTAAGTAGCTTTACCTTCTCTTCCCCAAAAACTTCTACTAAAAAAAAAAGCAATAAAGATGAATAAGAAAAAGGGAAACAATGACAAGAGGAATGGTATCAGATTACCGGGAATGAGGACATAATTCACTGTATGTAGTATTATTAAGTGGAGATGGTGACATGCTTGTAGTATGAATTCTGTATAAGCCCACACTGCAGGAGGTAATCTCTAGTCTACTAATATATGTGTGGGTGTTGTGTGTAAACTATTTTATTTGTCTTCTTCTTCGGCTTGTCTAACAGTGCTATCTTTTTTATTTCAGGAAACATTTTCTGAGGTGAATGAGGATCATTTATCATCACCGTTACCAAGGTAATAGTAAAACACTCTTAAAATTGTGTAATTCAGATGTCTATAGGTACACCTATAGATAGAACCCTCAGTCATGCCAAAAATTCACAAAACAGACCAAGACATGTAACCTGTCACTAGTAGCATAAATGCCCTCACATAAAATTTGGTGAAATGTTTACTAAATAAATTCAGTAGTATCCCAAAATTCGAGAGTGCAAATTTAAAAAACACTCTTAAATTTGGTGGAAAAAATCAAAGCTATAAATTTTGACAAAAAAGGACAGACTGGTTTCATTTGATTTCACACCTTTATTTCCAAGCATACAAACACAAAAATTACAGAATCTATTAAAAATGGTTAGCTCAAATAGAAAATCAAGCAATGGAGGGAGAAGAATACATTTCACTAACAATAATATGCAACGAACAGAACTTCTTCAGCTTTATGGAAAACACTACAAGCACAAATCAAGGTGATCTTTAGACAACCCACTTTCACCCTTTTTGGCAAACTTACTTATGAGTGCATTTGAAACTCAAATTAAAATAAGACCTTCCCATGGATCTTCGAAGTTTGGTATAGATATTTTGATGACCTCTTTGCAGTAGTGCTTAATAAACATTTAGATGATGCATTAAAATTATGCAATCTGCAAGAAAGTACTATCAAATTCACAATATAAATGGAAATCAATGGACAGCTCTCTTTCTTCGATCTAAATATCATCAAGAATAACACAAAAATATAATTTGGAACTTACAGGAAACCAGTACATTCAGAAAATTACATAAAAAATAATAGATACAATGCAATTATACATAAGCATGCAATAATAAACAGTCTTACACACAGACTAGTCAGCGTACCTGTGGATAAAGCACAATACTTCTAAGAACAAAAAGCTGTATTACACATAGGAGAAGAAAATGGATACAACCAAAGTCTGGTGTTTAAGAAAATTAGAAGAGTTAAGTAAAGAAAATCCTTAAGGAAGCAACCACATTTACAAAATAAAAAGAAAGCAACAGACTGTTCACTTCATTCATATATCACCCCAAAATATTTAAGACATCTAAAATGACCTTTAACCCTTTCACTGCGGATGTCGGAACTGTCCCGACAGCGTGATTCACTGTTCTCCTTGCAGATGACGGAGCATTGCCGACACACAGCAGTTGACGTCAGTAAACAGAAATGAAAGTCACTAAATGTAGCATTCTCTAAGCAGTGTTGATCTGCCATTTATTGGGGTTGTATTGGTTCAGGTTTTAACTCTTTTTCTGCTGTGTGCTGCTGTCTATCATATATAATCTGAAGTCCTGCATAGTATATTTCTCCCAGTCATTTGCACGTGGTGCTAGTCATGGCTTCCTCCAGCAAGCAGTCACATGTCGTGCAGGATGCAGATTTATTAGCAGATAGTGAAGCAGTATCATGTGGTTTGTCAGATTTTGAGTTTGATAACAGTGAAAGTGAAAGTTGTAACAATGATAATATTATAAATAGTAGGAGTGATGACAGTGATGTAGAATCAGAACCCACGCAACATGCTAAAAGAAGACGTACGGATTCTTCCGTTCAGTGGCAACAGGGTCCATTCAGGCCAGTAATTTACCCTTTTGATGAGCAAGATTCAGGTATGCAAGCAGATTTGAATGAAAATTTGACAGTGGCTAATATTTTCAAGTTATTCTTTCCATTGCATATTATGTATCATATTGCAAATGAGAGCAATAACTATTTCATGTTCTTGTGTGAAAAATTACCACGGAGCCCCCATTCTCAACATCAAAGTTGGACAGATACTTCTACTGAAGAACTGCACATTTTCTTTGCCTTGTCAATGCTTATGACCAGAGTAAAGAAGCATACAATAGCAGAATATAAGACAAAAGATCTCCTTATTGCTACTCCGCAATTTGCAGACTACATGTCCAGGGATCGGTGTCTTTTACTTCTAAGACTTTTACACTTCAATGACAATAAGAAACATGATGGAGACAGATCACACAAATTGAGATCTGTTATTGAACATTTTAGATGTACTTTTGAGTTTGATTTATGAGTTGTTTACACTCTAACCTCACTTACTAGTTGTTATTGTATAATTGAAATGTTTTCAAGATCATTCAATCTCATCCTCAGGTGAGTTTGAGTGTAAACATAGTGACTCATAAATCAAACTCAAAAATGAAGAATACTTCACTGTTAATAATCAGAAATTGTTGATAACCATGACCTTGGGGGGCCAGGGGCTGTGGTACAAACCCTCGCTACAAATTACCTGCCAAATTGTGGCTAGACAATTGGTACACGAGCCCTCTTCTTTATATTTGACTACATATAAATGAAACTAATGTTTGTGGCACTGTTAAAAGGAACAGGAAAGGAATGCCAAGACTCACAGCAAAATTAGAAAAGGGACAATTAGAATCTGCACATACAGACAATATGTTAGCACTAAAGTGGTTGGACAGATGAGAGGTTTGTATGCTAACTACTTTCTACACAGACTCAATGAGACCGACAGGCGAAGTAGACAAAAAGACTAACATACAAATAATGAAACCATACTGTGTTATGGACTACAATAAGAATATGGGTGCTGTTGACAGATCAGACATGATGATAGGCTCCCTTGAGTGTGTAAAGAAGACTTTGAAGTGGTATAGAAAATTCTTCTTTCATCTGTTAGACAGGACACTTCTAAATGCACATTCACTATATAATTTCAAAACTGGTAAGAATGTTACAATCGCTGACTTTCAACTTACTCTAATTACTGAACTTCAGCAGAAGTTTTTCAGAAGCTCCAAATCTTAATATTACTATCCCATATGATCAATAAAGATAGCCGCCTTCACTGCACATGTTCAGGAGGGCCTGAGTACGTCCCGGCCTACGGCTCCGTTGCCCATTAGGTGGGTTTCATCTGGCGAGGTACGATCTATTATTCAATTTATGCCTAATAAGAAGGTCCCTGGAAATGGTCTTATTCCACCAGATGTACTGAAACAGTTCACAAAGAAGACCATCGCTTTTCTGGCCTCTTTATACAATGCAATTTTTAGCATTCAATACTTTCCTAAAGGCTGGAAATTTGCTGAGATCATTGCATTTCAAAAGGCCACAGTTTGGAGTTAGACATCATTCTAGTACTCATCAGCTCCTGAGACTTACTGAACATATTACCCGTAGCTTTGACGCCAAAGAGCATACTGTGGCAGCATTCCTAGATTTCACTCAGTCATTTGATAGGGTGTGGCACGACGGGCTTCTTTATAAACTACATGACCTAGGTGTTCCACTCTCCTTACTTAGCTTGATTACTGGCTATCTTCAAAAGCGCCAATTTTCTATGCGTATTGGTTCAACGCATCCCTCACCCCATACTATTTTAGCCGGCGTGCCCCAGGGGACTTCCTTGCTCCTCTTCTTTACAGTTTACATACTACTGACATGCTTCAACTTCCTGCAACAAGCACCGCACTGTTTTCTGACGATACAGTCATCTTTACCTCGCACTTCTCTATTGAAACTGCTGTTGCAACCCTACAATCTTCTCTGGACATTTTCCTACACTGGTTATCTCGCTGGTATATCACACTTAATCCAAGCAAATATCTTCTTAAGCTTTTCACCTTGCGCAGGCCTGCTGCTCCGGCAAATATATGACTCCATAACACTGAAGTCCCCTGGTTACCTTCTGATTGTGCAGTCAAATATTTTGGCGTCCATCTTGATCGTCGACTGATATGGAGTACACATATCAAAAACAAACTAAATCAAGCCTATGCTCGTCTTCACAAGTTGTATCCCATCCTAAACCGCAAATCCTCTTTGAGTCAAATGTACGCTGCTACCATAAAGAGTATTCTACGACCACTTCTTCTATATGCCAGTCCTGTATGGGGATGTGCTTCACCTACTCATATTCACTAACTCCAGGTGTTTCAAAACAGAATATTATGATTGTCTGTGAACGCTCCGGGGTACATCCGGGAATGCACAGCTGCATAGAGAATTAGACATAGTCAGCATTAATGAGTATATCTCTACAACGACAAGCAGATTCTTTGCTTATCTTCCTTATGTATCAGGTGCTCTGTTCTTCCAACTGGGATGTTGCCATGATGCTGCACTAAGACTGAAGGCACGCTTGCCACAGGACATTTTATTTCTATAATGTTTATTTATTCTGTGATGAAGAAGTTATTTAATTTATACTCACACTAATCAGACCAGTTTGCTTGAGGATCTAATATGGATATCCTCTATCCTTGTATACATTAATTTTATTATGTATATTTCGTATATAGCTCCACAATTTGTATAGCACTAACTGAGCTGAGCAATTGAAATAAATAATTTAAAAAAAATAAAGATAAACAAATATATAAGTTATCCTTTAACAACTGAGTATCAATATAAAGGATACAAAACATGAGAAAGTTTATATTGTACAGCATTACTAAACCACGTGTGTAGCACATACTTCTATTTCCTTCTCTTAATGATGTTGAATCAAGACATTGCAGCCATTTGTTTTAGATATACTTATTTTATACATAATATGTGTATCTGCCTGGATCAGCTGTACTAGCTGATTCAGGACTTCATGTGTGAACAGAAACTAAAAACGATCTATGAGATGATCGCAGATTTCTTTCCTTCCATTTGCAGAAACAAAATACCTATCACAACTCTCATATAATATTCTCAAACAAGGTTATATTTACTGATTACAAAGAAAATGAAGCTATTTACAGTGGAGTAACAAACACTACACAAATAAAAATATTAGTAAATATTCTCCACTTAACTTCAGAAGCCGATGACAATACTTCTATTATGTTATTGTGAAATTAATTTCATGGACATTTGCCCACATTTTTAGTCAAACACAATTCATTGTCAAACACACTTTGTTGTCAAGGATACTATGCATTTATGTATTACCAACATCTGAAGACGAAACAAACCTAAAAATAGAATCAATTGCTGGTTTGTCAAAATTCATTGTTATTTTTATTTTTTAGAATAAATACTTTTTCCCAAACCATTAAATCTATGGGAACATTTAATTGTTTTAATAATTTAACTTTGGGATTTATTTCATGGTTAAATGACCAAAAATTCTGCCACGGCCGATTTATCAATTTGTTTATATCTAATGTTATGTAAATGTTCTTTCTTTCTGGTTTCCAAACTATGTTTCATCTTTCCAATATAAACCTGATCACAATCTAAGCAATTAAATTGATAAATACCAGTCTTTTTATTAGAAATTTTATCTTTTATAGAAGATTATAATACATTTTTAATACTATATTTATTTTGAGGAACTAAAGTTATATCAACTTTTTTAAAAAAGTTTTGAAAATGTTTATTAAATCAACGATACTAAGTAAATTTTTTAAATTTATAATTATCTTTTATTTTTTTAAGAGTAGAATTCTCATCAATACTTTTTTTATATTTAAGTTTTTCAATCTTCTTTTGTATAAAATCTTAATTAAAACCATTCATTAAAGCAGTATTAAAAATATGTTTATATTCTTTATTAAATTCTTCTTTATTCAGGGGTATATTTATTAATATATAAATCAAACTATTAAAAACAGGAAATTTATGTGAAAAGGGTTAAAACTTTTATCTTTTATGTAATTATTTATATCGGTATATTCCCTATAAATACCAAAATCTAATTTGTTACTATTTCTTTTTATTTTCAAATCTAGAAAAGGAAGAAATCCATTAATTTCAGTTTCTAAAGTGAATTTTTTGAAAATTCTTGTAAATTTAGTAATTTAAAAGCATCATTAACTTGTTTTTCAGGAACAATAGCAAAAATATTATCAACATATCTATACCATGTTTTAAAAATCAAAGGAAAAGCTTTAGTGCCTTGAATTTCGAAAAAAAAAAAAAGCTCATAAAAGGGTCAGCAAGAAAAGGTGAAAGAGGATTACCCATTGCTAAGCCAGAAGTTTGTTGAAAATATTCACCATTAAAAGTGAAAAAATTTTGATCCAAACAAATATCAGTAATTGAATCGTGTTTCTCCCGGTAAACCAGTAGGAGTTCTCATAAACACATGAGGCAACTACCTTAATAGCGACTTACTATGCTCTAAGTACTTTAAGGCCCAGGCTTTATAGTTCGGACCACTATTAGGTACAATTAATGGAAAATTAATTGTTCTTTCACACTAGCCGTGTGTAGGACGCACTGTGAACCAGAGTGAAAAATTCAATGCCATAGCCGGTATTTGAACCACGGATCGTCTGGTTTCCGTCCAGCCGCTCTAAACCATTGAGCTACTATGGCCAACGTGCCAACATGACATTAAATTCTCCAATTGATTCGTGTTTCTCACTGTAAACCACTAGGAGTTCTCCTAAACTCATGAGAGAACTACCTTAATGGCGACTTACTATGCTGTAAGTACTTTAAGGCCCGGGCTTTATAGTTCGGACCACTATTAGGTACAATTAATGGAAAATTAATTGTTCTTTCACACTAGCCGTGTGTAGGACGCACTATGAACCAGAGTGAAAAATTTAATGCCATAGCAGGGATTTGAACCACGGATCTTCTGGTTTCCGTCCAGCTGCTCTAACCATTTGAGCTACTATGGCCAACGTGCCAACATGACATTAAATTCTCCAATTGATTCGTGTTTCTCCCGGTAAACCACTAGGAGTTCTCATAAACACATGAGACAACTACCTTAATGGCGACTTACTAATGCTGTAAGTACTTTAAGGCCTGGGCTTTATAGTTTGGACCACTATTAGGTACAATTAATGGAAAATTAATTGTTCTTTCACACTAGCCATGTGTAGGACGCACTATGAACCAGAGTGAAAAGTTCAATGCCATAGCCGGGATTTGAACCACGGATCTTCTGGTTTCCGTCCAGCCGCTCTAACCATTTGAGCTACTATGGCCAACGTGCCAACATGACATTAAATTCTCCAATTGATTCGTGTTTCTCCCGGTAAACCACTAGGAGTTCTCATAAACACATGAGACAACTACCTTAATGGCGACTTACTAATGCTGTAAGTACTTTAAGGCCCGGGCTTTATAGTTCGGACCACTATTGGGTACAATTAATGGAAAATTATTTGTTCTTTCACACTAATCTCTGTTTCATATAACCTTGCCCGGCTGAAATGTATCACTCCGCGTTCAACAACCCTCCCTCTCGCCCTAATTGGCTAATGCTTTCGCGTCATACGCCATAGGCGGTGCCTTTCCGTCACATTTAAACGTGCAGTAAATGTAATAATTGCCGGGAAGATAAATAAAATCATACAAATAAGGATATGAAGGCATGCAAAAATACAAGTTTATAATGAACTGAGCAAATTGAAACAGAATGGCTGAGCAATGAAACTGAAAGAGTTTATAATGAAAGGCATTTGGCCTTTTCCACTGGGATTTTTTAAACCAGCACACATACCTTCCAAAAATGCTTGTCTTTCAGTCTTTAAAGTCCTGTCACACCATACTGTCACCCAGTTATCGGGAGGCACCACAAGCAACATCTGAGAAGGGGCCGGAGGCTACGCCACGCCCACTCATCTGTCTCCTGCCACTAACTGAGGGGTGATTTGCGGTAGTGTCGCCGGTCCTTCGATGTTTCTCTCCCCTTCTCCGGTGGTCTGGAACGTTCGGTGATTAGAGACTTCTAGAAAAACACTGACATTCTTATAAAAAGGGTTTCAGAGAGACAGTTAGTCAGTCAGTGTTTGACGTGCTAGCGAAGGACGTGTTTACGTAACCGCGAGTACAGTGAAATTGTAACGGACGGACTGGTGAATTATAATTGTTGCAGCACGTAATTCTGTGTAATTGGCAAGTGTTTAACTGTAAGTCGGTGGAAATAAAGAACATTGTTGAGTGGTGTAACTGGACTGTTTATTTCACGAACCCACAAAGTCACACTGGTGTCAGGAAGCGGGAAGATAACATCACCGAACATTACAACCATGGACGCGGCATTGGAAAAATTTTTGGAGAAGATGATGGAAATGAAGGCCGAAATAACAGCGAAGACGGAAGAAATAAAGACCGAATTGACCACAGAAATGAGGGCAGCGAACGACAGTCTGGCCACGGAAATGAAGGAGGCGAACGAGGTCCTCGCCGCCAAATTTGACGAACAGTTGGCCGGCGTGAGGGATGACGTCACGAAGCTGGGCAAGCGGATGGGCCAAGTAGACGACCGCCTTAATGATTTAGAGGAAAAGGCCGAAAATAACGCCAAGACCCTGAACGCCGTGGTGGAAGACGTCGAAGACCTTGCGAACCGCATTAACAACCTGGAAGGGAAGGCTGACAGCAGCGTCAAGTCCCTGAACGCAATGGTGGAGGACGTCGTCGGCAGGAGGTTGAAAGATTTGAAGCCCGACGCGCCGGGACGCGACACAACATCTGCGCGCGTCAAACCTCCCAAGTATGACGGCGCGTCAACGTTTGAAGTCTTCCGCCGCCAGTTCGACACAGTGGCCAGGCACAACACGTGGTCACCGGAGGAAGAGGCTACACAGTTAATAGCCAGCCTCCAGGGACGGGCCGCGGAAGTGCTAAACGCGGTACAGACGATGGCGGCGCCCAAGGACATCTGGGAGGCCCTGGAGAATCGCTTCGGGAACCACCGCTTAGCCGCAGCATACCGAAGCCAGCTAAAGGCAAGGTCGCAGCAGCCGGGGGAGACGCTGCAGGAGTTCGCCATAGCCATCGAGCAGCTGGCCAGCAAGGCCTTGGTTGACCTGCCACTGGAGTTCGTATCCCAGGAAGCCGCCTACAATTTTGTCGACGGGGTACGGGACACGGAGATTCGTCAGCGCCTAATGCTCGGCGAATATAAAACCATCCACGAGGCGCTGACAGCGGCATTAAGGATGGAGGCGGCCAAAATAACATCCCTCCCGACGTCGAGAACGAGGAGCGTCCGCTATGCCGGAGACCGAAGACCAGCTGAGGGACGCCGGCGAACACCTAGTGGCCTGTGTTGGGGGTGTGGACAGCCCGGACACCTGCAGAGAGACTGCCCACACCAGGAAGAGCAGCCGGAAAACGAGTAAGGGCCGTCGTGGAGAGGGGCACGTCGGCGCCATCACCACCATCCCCTCGAGTGACACTGCGCGCCGTCAGCCGGCGTATGGATGACAGCCTCATCGCGGACGGTTGGATAAGAGGAAAGCCGTGCCGCGTGCTGGTGGACACCGGGGCGGCCGTGACCATCATCAGACCTGACGTGGCGAAGGGTTTGCCGACAAGAAAGCCAAGCCGGCCATACCAGCTTGTCACGGCATCGGGCGACACCTTGCCTGTGGAGAAGGAGGCCCTGCTGGAGCTGAACTTGGGACGGAGTGCCGTGCGTCTGTGGGTGTTCGTCGCGAAGGTGGCTGAGGAGGTGATCCTGGGACTGGATGCCCTCAGGAGCCATGAGGCGACGGTCGACGTCGGCAAGAAGGTCCTGCGGCTTAACGGAGAAGAGGTTATACTCCGTCAGCCCGAAGAGCGCCTTGGAATGTGCAGGGTCGTCTTGGACGAAGACGTGGCTGTTCCCGCGAGGAGCGAGGTGGTGGTGACGGCGCGACTTGAGGGTCAGAGAACCAGGAACATGATGCTGGACCAGAAGACGCCTGTACACGGACTGTGTGTAGCTAGGGCATTGCTGCCCTGCCGAGAGGAGGTGCCAGTGAGACTGCTAAATCCAACGGACACCGATCACGACGTCCAGGCCGGGACGGAGTTGGGAACGTGCGAGCCCGTAGTGAGCGTAACAGCAATCGACAAGACACAGGAGCCGGCGCCGAAGCAACACCTGGGGCCCCGGCTAGAAGGCTTACTGGAGAGGGCGGCCGACCACCTGACCGCAGAACAGCTGGAGAAGGTACGACAACTACTGGGGCGATACGAGCGCGTCTTCAGCCAAGGCGATAGTGACTACGGCCGCACGGACAAAGTGCTTCACCGCATCGACACCGGAGACGCCCGGCCTATTCGGCAACCACATAGACGCGTTCCGCTGGCGAAGCAAGGGGCGGTACGAGACATGCTGGAGGACATGAGATCCAGGGGAGTGATTGAAGAGTCCGACAGCCCTTGGTGTTCCCCTGTAGTCTTGGTGACGAAGAAGAACGGCGAGCTGCGCTTCTGCGTAGACTACAGAAAGCTGAACGCTGTCACCCGGAAGGACTGCTTTCCCTTACCCCGGATTGACGACACCCTGGACACGCTAGCTGGTGCACAGTGGTTCTCGACCCTGGACCTGAAGTCGGGCTACTGGCAGGTAGCTCTAGACCCGAGAGACAAGGAGAAGACCGCATTCTCGACGGGCCAAGGTCTTTGGCAGTTCACGGTTATGCCCTTTGGCCTCTGCAACGCACCAGCTACCTTCCAACGCCTCATGGAGTCAGTGATGAGAGGGCTGACTTACGATGCCTGCCTGCTATACCTGGACGACATCATCATCGTCGGGAAGACTTTTGAAGATCACCTCGAGAATCTGAGTAAGGTGCTACAGAGACTGCAGGCGACCAACTTGAAGCTGAACGCGAAGAAGTGCCAGCTCTTCCGCAAGGAAGTTAACTACTTGGGCCACATAGTCTCAGCAACCGGAGTGGCCACAGACCCGGAGAAGACGCAGGCTGTGAGAGATTGGCCTCGCCCAAAGGATAAGAAAGAATTGCGCAGTTTCCTGGGGCTGTGCAGTTATTACAGGCGCTTCATAAAGGGGTTCTCCAACGTCGCAAAACCCCTCACCCGCCTGACAGAGGAACACCGGCCTTATGTGTGGACGGAGGACGCAGAAAACGCTTTCCAGCACCTAAAGGAGACCCTGTGCAGTGCTCCAATTTTGGGTTTCCCACGACCGGGTGGCACCTTCATTGTGGACACCGACGCCAGCGACCATTGCATTGGAGGTGTCCTGTCGCAGATCCAGGACGGCCATGAGCGGGTGATAGCCTATTACAGCAAGACGCTATCCAAGGCAGAGAAGAACTACTGCGTCACCCGACGGGAGTTACTGGCGGTAGTAAAGACATTGGAGCACTTCCACAAGTACCTGTACGGTCAGCCATTCCACCTGAGGACTGACCATTCCGCCCTAACCTGGCTATTGACCTTTAAGAACCTGGAAGGCCAGACAGCACGTTGGGTCCAGAGGTTGCAGGAGTACGACTTCACCTCGGAACATCGTAGAGGGAAGAGCCATGGTAACGCAGACGCCATGTCCCGAAGACCCTGTCCAGAAGAGTGCGGCCAGTGCACAAGAGTGGAAGAGAAGGAGCGTGCCGCAGCAGTCCGAGTAGTTGTGGCAGTGCCTGCTGAAGGCTGGGATAGCGCAGGCCTGAGGAGGGAGCAGCTGGCGGACGCAGACTTGGGGCCACTCTTGAGGGAAGTGGAGGCAGGGATGAGACCAACCTGGGAGGACATCGCACCGAGGAGCGCCACCTACAAGTCGTACTGGGCCCAATGGGACTCGTTGAAGATCAGAGAGGGCGTGCTGTTCCGGGTATGGGAATCACCCGATGGGAAGACGCAGAGAGAGCAGTTGGTACTTCCCCGGAGTAAGGTCCCGGAAGTCCTGGAGGAAGTACACGCCGGTACTTCGGGAGGACACCTGGGAGCGAACCGAACGATTGACAAACTACGGCAGCGCTACTACTGGCTGAGGCTCCGAGCAGATGCTGAGAGATGGTGCCGTCAGTGCCACGTGTGCGCGGCGAGTCGCGGCCCCCAGACTAGGAGCCGGGGTCGCATGCAGCAGTACAACGTCGGAGCGCCATTCGAACGGCTCGCCGTCGACATTGCTGGACCGTTCCCAGTTTCCGACCGAGGCAACAAGTACCTAATGGTGGTCGTGGACTACTTCACCAAGTGGCCGGAGGTGTATGCCATCCCAAACCAAGAGGCAAAGACAATCACAGACTGCCTCGTGGAGCAAGTGTTCGGTCGATTTGGGGTGCCGTTAGAGCTACACAGTGACCAGGGTACCAACTTTGAGTCCAACCTACTGAAGGAGGCATTACAAAGGCTTGGGGTGAACAAGACTCGCACTACGCCTCTACATCCCCAATCGGACGGCATGGTCGAAAGGTACATCAAGACCTTAGAGGAACACCTGAGGAAAGTCGTGGCCAGCCATCAGCGAGACTGGGACGTCAAGGTGCCACTGTTCTTGCTGGCCTATCGCTCATCTACACACGACACAACTGGGATGACGCCAGCCAGCTTAATGTTCGGCCGAGAGTTACGCCTCCCTTGTGACCTGGCTTTTGGAAGCCCTCCGGAAGTGAAACAGCCAGCGACCGAGTATGTGGAGAACTTGGTGGACCATCTCCACGACATGCACGAGATGGCTCGCCAGAACATCCAGAAGGCGAGCGACCGCATGAAGACCAGATATGACAGGCAAGCCAACAGCCAAGGGTTCCAGCAAGGTGACCTAGTCTGGTTGTACCGTCCTACCCGGACCAAGGGACGGTGCCCGAAGCTCCAGCACCCATGGCAAGGACCGTACCGGGTGGTGAAGAGGATTAACGACGTGGTCTACCGCATCCAGAAGGTTCCCCGAGGGAAGATGTTGGTGGTACACCTGGATCGTCTAGCCCGCTATGGTGGTGCTGTTCGGGACGACCAGCTTTGAGGAGGGAGCAGTGTCACCCAGTTATCGGGAGGCACCACAAGCAACAGCTGAGAAGGGGCCGGAAGCTACGCCACGCCCACTCATCTGTCTCCTGCCACTAACTGAGGGGTGATTTGCGGTAGTGTCGCCGGTCCTTCTATGTTTCTCTCCCCTTCTCCGGTGGTCTGGAACGTTCGGTGATTAGAGACTTCTAGAAAAACACTGACATTCTTATAAAAAGGGTTTCAGAGAGACAGTTAGTCAGTCAGTGTTTGACGTGCTAGCGAAGGACGTGTTTACGTAACCGCGAGTACAGTGAAATTGTAACGGACGGACTGGTGAATTATAATTGTTGCAGCACGTAATTCTGTGTAATTGGCAAGTGTTTAACTGTAAGTCGGTGGAAATAAAGAACATTGTTGAGTGGTGTAACTGGACTTTTTATTTCACGAACCCACAAAGTCACAATACTTTACTTTTCGTGTGTTCTTCGTGTATATTTAGCGATTTGTATCTCGGTGCAGTGTGGTTGCCCTTAAATAGCATCTTCGCCACACAGCAATATAGCCTCTGTCTTTTAGTACATTTTTCTTGCCTCTTTTTTCATTCACAAATCCCAGCTGTATAAGCAATCTGCTGAAATTTGGTAAATCTACATCCTCATTTACAGCAGACGAAATGTTACTTATGTTAGGGAGTTCGTTTCTAAAGAAAAACTACACACATGACCACGCACAGCACTTTTCACGTATTTTCTCCGAGCACGCACTTTTGTTTATTCCTGCTTTTGCCTGGAGTGGTAAGTTTTCCTGTTTCCTCAATTTCATGTCGCGATGTTCCTACGGATCTAACTCTCACACCTGTATCTTCATAGCACAGCTGTTCGACTTCTCTCACTGACAACACAAAATGAATTAAACACATGCAACACAATTCTCTTTTCGCCTGTTTGTAAATAATTATCCTTGTGATACTTAAACGAAAAACTGGCGGTAGACTCTGCCATTATACATGCGCAATAAACGATCAATAAAATAATTTAGCTCCCGCACTCTCGAATGGCGATGCATGACTAATCCAGTTCAAAACAAGGTCAGTGATAAAAGTAATAAACAAATGACACCACTACCGCTAAATCACGTGCTATCGTGCCATGTGCTTGAGAGCAAAGGAACATCCTCTTCGTTTAAGAATTAACATGCATTTCAGATAAATAAACTCTGTTGCGTAATATATTTAATTAAAACAGTTACGAAAATATAAATTTGGCAATTTTCTTCCAACATATAATGATATATCACCATGTTAAATAACGAACTAATTTTTACCGCACGACAGTCATTACCACAACAGCAACCAATGAGAGGAGATTAGGTCACGTGACCGTTAAGAGATACTGGGCAAGCTTACGTGAAACAAGGTATAGCCATGTGTAGGACGCACTATGAACCAGAGTGAAAAATTCAATGCCATAGCCGGGATTTGAACCACGGATCTCCTGGTTTCTGTCCAGCCGCTCTAACCATTTGAGCTACTCTGGCCAACGTGCCAACATGACATTAAATTCTCCAATTGATTCGTGTTTCTCACTGTAAACCACTAGGAGTTCTCCTAAACTCATGAGACAACCACCTTAATGGCGACTTACTATGCTGTAAGTACTTTAAGGCCCGGGCTTTATAGTTCGGACCACTATTAGGTACAATTAATGGAAAATTATTTGTTCTTTCACACTAGCCGTGTATAGGACGCACTATGCACCAGAGTGAAAAATTCAATGTCATAGCCGGGATTTGAACCACAGATCTTCTTGTTTCCGTCCAGCCGCTCTAACCATTTGAGCTACTATGGCTAACGTGCCAACATGACATTAAATTCTCCAATTGATTCGTGTTTTTCCAGGGAAACCACTAGGAGTTCTCATAAACATATGAGACAACTACCTTAATGGCGACTTACAAATGCTGTAAGTACTTTAAGGCCTGGGCTTTATAGTTCGGACCACTATTAGGTACAATTAATGGAAAATTATTTGTTCTTTCACACTAGCTGTGTGTAGGACGCACTATGAACCAGAGTGAAAAGTTCAATGCTATAGCCGGAATTTTAACCACGGATCTCCTGGTTTCTGTCCAGCCGCTCTAACCATTTGAGCTACTATGGCCAACGTGCCAACATGACATTAAATTCTCCAATTGATTCGTGTTTCTCCCGGTAAACCACTAGGAGTTCTCATAAACACACGAGACAACTACCTTAATGGCAACTTACTATGCTGTAAGTACTTTAAGGCCCGGGCTTTATAGTTCGGACCACTATTAGGTACAATTAATGGAAAATTAATTGTTCTTTCACACTAGCCATGTGTAGGACGCACTATGAACCAGAGTGAAAAATTCAATGCCATAGCTGGGATTTGAACAACGGATCTTCTTGTTTCCGTCCAGCCGCTCTAATCATTTGAGCTACTATGGCCAACGTGCCAACATGACATTAAATTCTCCAACTGACTCGTGTTTCTCCCGGTAAACCACTAGGAGTTCTCATTAACACATGAGACAACTACCTTAATGGCGACTTACTAATGCTGTAAGTACTTTAAGGCCCGGATCTTATAGTTCGGACTACTATTAGGTAAAATTAATGGAAATTAGTTGTTCTTTCACACTAGGCGTGTGTAGGATGCACTATGAAACGTTAGAGCCAAAAGAAAAATTCAATGCCATAGCCGGGTATTGAGCCACGAATCTTCTGGCTTCCATCCAGCCGCTCTAACCATTTGAGCTACTATGGCCAACGTGCCAATTTGACATTAAATTAAATTAGTTTCCATGGTATAGATATGTGGATGATATTTTTGCTACTGTTCCTGGAAAACAAATTAATGATGCTTTAATATTACTAAATTTACAATATAAAGCTATAAAATTCACATTAGAAACTGAAATTAATGGATTTCTTCCTTTTCAAGATTTGAAAATAATAAGAAGTAATAACAAATTAGATTTTGGTATTTATAGGAAATCTACTCATATAAATGACTACATATAAATAAAAAGTTTTAACCCTTTCCCACATAAATTTGCTGTTTTTAATAGTTTGGTTTATAGATTAGTAAATATACCCCTGAATAAAGAAGAATTTAATAACGAATATAAACATATTATTAATACTGCTTTAATTAATGGTTTTAATAAAGATTTTATACAAAAGAAGATTGAAAAATTTAAATATCAAAAACGTATTAATGATATTTCTACTCTTAAAAAATAAAAGATGATTATGAATTTAAAAAATTTTCTTACCATCCTTGGGTTAATAAACATTTTAAATTTCTTTGTTACAGAAGTTGGTATAACTTTAATTCCTCAAAATAAATATATTGTTAAAAATTTATTACAATTTTCTAAAAAGAATAAAATTCCTAATAATAAAAAATCTGGTATTTATCAATTCAATTGCTTAGATTGTGATCAGGTATATATTGGAAAGACGAAACATAGTTTGGAAACCAGAAAGAAAGAACATTTTCGTAACATTAGATATAAACAATATATAGAATAAAAAGAAGTATTTCAGAAAGTGGAGTGCCATTGTTACTAAAATTAGGCAAGTGAGTCAACCTTGTATATACTTTTCTCCACTTACAAGTTTTTTATGAAGACTAGTTTCTGGGGACTTCTCCCCTATCGTCAGCTCTGTGGTAGACATTCCGCTAACAAAAACAGAATATGAACAGGAGTATGCTCACATACACCAGGTTGCCGAACTGAACAACTATAACACAAATTTCATCAAAAAGCTGATCTATAGACACAAAAGAAACAAATACTTAAAGGACATTACTACGTTAAAAAAAACTAGGAAACCCAAACACCAGATATGGAAAATTTACATTTCATCGAAAATACTTCAAAAAATTTGAAAAGATATTTAAGAGCTTCAACATAAAATTAGCCCCTCAAAACAAACACAACATCCGCAACTTACTAAACCACCCTCTAAAAAATAGCACACCGAAAACTCAATTATCAGGCATTTACCAAATGAGTTGCCAGGATTGTGACAAGATATACATTGATAAGACCAAAAGGAATCTAGGAACAAGAATGAAAGAACACTTCAGAAATATGAAATTCAAACAAATGGACAAGTCGGCCGTAGCACATCACTTTTGGTCTGAGAATCACAACATAAAACAAGAAATAGAACTGATCAAACAGGCAAAGAAACCTCTGGAACTACAGATTTGGGAAAACATATTTATTACGAAAAAACAGGACCTCTTGATGAATTTTGAAATTCCCGCGGTAGATGACGTCATCAAACTTACCAGGACGTTAGATGGCAGCACAACACCAAGCCAGATGCAGACACCAGATGCATCATCAGTCTACCACAGAGCTGACGATAGGGGAGAAGTCCCCAGAAACTAGTCTTCATAAAAAAACTTGTAAGTGGAGAAAAGTATATACAAGGTTGACTCACTTGCCTAATTTTAGATATAAACAAATTGATAAATTGGCTGTGGCAGATCATTTTTGGTCATTTTACAATGAAATAGATCCCGAAGTTAAATTATTAAAAAAATTAAATGTTCCTATAGATTTAATGGTTTGGGAAAAAGTATTTTTTCTAAAAAAATAAGAATTGCGTCATGAATATTGACATACCGGCAATTGATTCTGTTTTTAGGTTGCTTTCATCTTCAGATGTTGGTAATACGTAAATACATAGTGTCCTTGACAATAAAGTGTGTTTGACAACGAATTGTGTTTGACTGAAGAAGTGGGCAAATGTCCACAAAATTAATTTCGCAAAAACATAATAGAAGTATTGTCACCGGCTTCTTAAGTTAAGTGGAGAATATTTACTAAATCTTTTTATTTGTGATTATTAATCACCCTTGTGTGTCGTATATGAGCCCTATTGGGAATATGTGGGCTGAGAAAAAAGGGTAGTTGCATTCCAATTGGCTTGTGGATGCGTGAAGGTGAAATGATGGCCTCTGGGCCAAAATTCAAGAAGCATTGAATCTTGTAGCTTCTTGTCCACCTTGCTGCATGATTTAACTTTTTCTCTGCCCTGAAGATTGAGTGCAGATCCATGCTAGGTATCCAAACATCTGTCATTAATTATAGATAGACAGAGTCCACCTGAATGAATTGTATGAATGTATATGAATTGTCATGAATTATATATGATTGGTTTTAATATTTTCATTTTCCAAATGTCTCATTTTGATATTTAGTTTTGTTATATTCTTGTTTCTGTTGTCACATGCCTGCCAAGTAAAACTGACACAAAGGGCTTGAGCTAATCAGCAGAAGGAATGAAGTAGAAAAGGTTTACCCTGATTACATAGACAATGACCCTAGCTAAAGTGAAGCAACAAATACTACACAAATATAACTATTTGCAGCAAAAACTTCACTTAATAAGAAAAACTTACAAGATTTCTTAAGATAAGTGAAGATATTGTTGCAAATAGACATATTTGTGTAGGTTTACCATGAATAAAGCTAATTACAGATTTTGTTCAGTTTATATTTATCACATGACTATTGAAATAATATAAAGAAAGTTATTTCTGAATGTTTGAACCTCGGTTCCCCTGCTCTGTACTACAACTTGAAAACTTGGTTTCTTGATCATTTTTGTAAAGTATAAGCATAAATAAAGTTTAAAGAGACATATGGATATTATAATTTTGTATGGTTGCTGTTTACTAGCTCTAGGAATTTGTAGAAAAATCCTTTTTTGACCCTTTTAGCTACCTTTTGATTTAAACGTCCTCTTTTAAAACCTTTATTTGACCTTTTTGCCCTGTTAGCTATTTTGTTTTTATTTAAGGTTACTTTTTTGCCAGTTTTGTTTCATTTAACTGTTTTTTTTTAATTGAACTACTTTGTACTATCCTTTTCCTCTTCAAAAGAGTTTATTCTAATTTCTAATATTCACTCCGATTGGCTACAGCAGATAGCAGCTAAGAGAAACTTTCTATTGTATCAAAGTCATTAGCACCAAGAGAGAACCTAGTAAACCCTCTCTTAATATCCCGTTATATTTGAACAGCATTGTGACAATGACCTTAAGAACACTATAGAATTGTTATAAGAACTATTACAAAAGCAGTATAAAATTTCCACCTAATAGACTGACCTTGCTTTACAAAAACCTCTACTATATGGAAATTAAGGTATTTGTCGTACATGATTTTGTTACTGCCTTCCTGTTGAAACTCGGAGGTTTTGGTGAATAATAACAATAATCACATACAACACATTTTCTTATACTCTTTCTTATTCGGCCATCTACATTCAACTTTGTTTACAAGGATGATATGTATCAGAGTAAAACAAAAGAAAAAGAGATATTTATCATTCACTGTGTTCCTCTTTGTAACTTATATCATGTACACTGGGGGAGCCTACACCACCCCCCCCTCCTGTAAAACAGAATAGAAAAGAGTAACACACTACAATCTTAAACAAAATTACATGTCCATCAACTATTTACAATAATTTCTAAGTATTTACCAGGAAACTTGACTGTTCTCGTACTGCAAGACTTGTTCTCCTTTTTGGTACGGTATGGCAGGTCTGTTGTTTTATCAGAACAGGGTCCATATAACACTGCTGGTTGTATATTATCTCCAGTTATTGGGGTTTCCTCATCTGCTGCTGACATGAATGGTGGTTTGAGGCGATCAATAGAAGCATTCACAGTCTGGTTTCTTATGCTGATGGCATAGTATTTATCAGTTTTGAACACTACTTTGAAGGAACCTTCTTACCAGGGTTATAATGGTTTCTTTACTCTGTCCACTCTCAAAAACACATGGCTACAGTCACTTAAGTTCTTGTGGATGAAGACAGTTCTAGAAGTTTTGTGCTTCTCTTTCACAAGTCTCAGCTGTTGCATATGCTGCTGAAGGTTGGTGGCCAAGGTTGCCAGTTTTGTTCATTACTGAATTCACCTGAAAGTCAGATATGTGTGCCATAGATCACCAGTGCAGTTGAACTGCTAGAGTCCTTCCGGAGTATTGTACATTGGCATTGCATCACTATGGGGAGGGTATGTGTTCACTTGATAGATTTTTGGGCTTTTATGGCTGTTTTAATTGTTCAATGCAACTGCTCAATTTTTCCATGGCACTGTGGATACTACAGTACGGCGTGTTTGAATTTAACACCACAAAATGCAGAAAGTTCCTTAAATAACTGACTTTCAAATTGCCTGTCATGATCCGTGACTAACTTAGCTGGAACTCTAAATTATATCACCCATTGATCATAAAATTATTTGGAAGCGGTTTCCGCTGCCATATTTCTCATTAGTGCTGCTTCCATCGGCTTCTATGCATGTTAAACTACAGATGTAGCCTTCAGAATTTGGAAATGGTCCAACGATATTGATGTGAACTGTGGTGAACCTATCACCAGAATCTTGGAAATGGCTAATCCGTGCTTTGGTATGTCTTGTTATTTTATATCTTTGACATCCCATACAGGCCTGAGTCCATTTCTTCACATCATTTCTGATACCTGACCAAATAAACTAGTCATAAGAGAAACAGTGTTCTTCATTCCTGGGTGTGATAAGTTGAAGAAAAAACTGTTCACGGAATTCTTTTAGAATGCATGGTCTAATTTTATCATTTGAAGTGTCAGACCATTATAACTTTGCTGATGGAAGTTGCTAACTCTTAAACATGAGTTTGGTTTTCCTCTTTGAGCTGAACGAATTCAGTGTGTTTATGTTGGCTCTCAGCTAGAGTATCATAGTCAATCTGTGATACAGTTTAAATACGTGAGGGGTGATCTGCCATACTGTTGTCTTTTCCACTGATATGCTGAATAGTTGTGCTAAACTAGGAAATATATTGGAGGTGGCACTGTTGGAGCAGAGATGACTTCTCTTTCTTCTGTTGAAATGTGAACATCAGCGGCTTGTGGTCTGTATATATTGTAAACTTTCTTCCTTTTAACAAATGCTTAAAATATTTGACAGAGAGATAGATTCCTAACACTTTACGATCATAGGTGCTGTATGCTCTCTTTGCTTTGTTTAATTTCTTATAAAAGAACCCTATTGGTTTCCATCCTTGTTTCTCATATTGTAATACACCACTAACAGCAAAATCGCTTGCATCCACCATCAGAGACCGGTTCAATGCAGGGTTAGGATATGTGAGCATTGCTGTGTTAGCTAAGTCATCCATATATTTATGAAATTTCTGCAGTGCTTCTGGAGTCCATGTGATTTTCCTTTTATCATTCTTCTTGACACCTTGGAGGTACTCATGCAGAACGGTTTGTGTCTCTGGTGCATCTTTAAGGTATTTGGGATAAAAAATCACAATACCCAGAAATATACAATGTTAATGTATTGTCTGTGGTAACTTAAAGTCACTGATCACCTTCACTTTGTCAGGGAGGGGTCTTGAACCATCTGGCATAATCCAATGTCCCAAGAATTCAAGTTTATCTACCCCAGTGACATATACACACGTTGATATGCAACCAAATTTGTTTATTCTCTCAAACACCATGTTGAGATGTATGCAGTGTTCGTTCATATCCTCTGAAGCAATTGAAGTCATCCAAGTAGGGAAAATCCATGCCTTGTAAAACTTGGTTTATTAAGTGTTGAAAGTTACTTGGGAAATTCCAAAGGGCATAATTTTGAATACGTATAGCTGAAATGTGTTACATATAGCAGTTTTCTGCTTGTCCTCTTCTGCAACTGGAATCTGCAAATTGAAGATTTGTTTACCCTTCAATATATGCTGGAAATCATCAATACGGAGTATTTGATATTGGTTTGGAATACTTGGGCATTCAGTTTTCTATAATCACCACATGGTCGCATAGTGCTATCTTTCTTGCAACTAGATATAGTGATCTGGCACACTGAGATTGAGATGGACGAATTGTGCTATTATTCTGCATGAACTGGTATTCCTGTTTGGCTATTTTAAGTTTATGAGGATCTAGCTGTCTTGGTTTACAATATGGCGGTTGGTCTTTGTTTGGAATATAGTGCTTTATAAATGTGTTTCATATCCGAAGGTATCCAATTTGCTTTGGTTAAATCATGATAAGTAGAGGGTAAATCTGCAAATATCTGAGTTTTCTGATGTGACTGACATGACTTCACTTGCAATGCAAAGTTTCGTCTCACCATCAATTAACTGCTTTTTATTCAGATCAATTAATAAGTTAAACTTCCTTACAAAATCGGCTCTTAAAATACCTAGGCTCTTAAAATACCTTTGTTAGTACAATTCTTTCTTGGAAGTGTTAAAAACAGTGTTGTTATAATAAATTAAATTTAAAGGGAGTCGGTTAATGACACTAAACAACACTTTTACATTTTTCCGGGACATGTTTCAGAGACTTTGCCTCCATCCTCAACCAGCCGTCGACTGGTTGTCATTGGTGTAGTTTAAGATATTGGGTCATAGGTCTCAAATTTATATTTATATTGGAAAAACCAAAAGAAATTTAGAAACAAGAGCAAAGGAACACTTTAGAAGCATAAAATATAAACAATTAGAAAAATCAGCATTTACCACGCATTTTTTAGAATAAAACCACAACTTAAATACAGAACCAAAACTACTAAAACATACATCAGGATAACAAGAACTATCCACATGGGAACAAATCTTCATTTCAAAAAATAAAAACACAGTATTCAATTTCGACATCCCCGAGAAAGATTTGTTCAGCAAGTTCCTTGAATCGCCACCAGAGCAGACCTATGACAAAATATCGTCAGGTACACCAATAAGAACTAATCGATGGCCGGTTGAGGATGGAGGCAAAGTCTCTGAAACATGTTCTGGAAAAATTTAAGTGTTTTTAGTGTCATTAATCAACTCCCTTTAAATTTAACCTTTCTTAGTTTTAGCAATGATGAAAGGCCATTGAATTTGGAGATGGAGTCCTATATCTGATTTCAATGTTTTTATGCCATGTGGATATTTCAGAGCCATTAGCTGCAAATAATTTAAAATTGGCATCAAAATTTTATTGCTAAATGTGGCAGGAATTATTGATACATCTGGTACACTGTCTATTATAAAGTGCAAAACCTTGCTTTTGTCTCGCACAAATAAGCGGGATTAGTAGCAATCAGACGTCATAGTTTTATTAGTGGAGCTTGGTGCTAACTCTGCTACTTCTATGGGGTTTTCCGAATTCTTTCACAAGCACGGAGGTTTCCACTTGTTAGGTAAACATTGGCTAACAAATTAAAAATGGTGCCCATAGTACGTGCCAGCTGGATGGTAAGTTTTCTTACTTTGGTTTTGACCTGAGCGGCGGCTATACCTGCAGCATCAAAAGCAACGAAATTCAGTAATTTGTCGTTCCAAGGCAGCTGAATTGAAATTTGTGAAAGGATGTCGTTAGCGTTAAAAATTCCATTTCTACTGGCCTTCACACTACATAGTTCACTATGAGGGTTCACTTCGCCAATCCTATCTGCCATTATGGCAATCTTTTCCTAGTTCTCATCCGGCATTTTCAAAATATTTTAATGAAGTCCTGTTACTCTAACCATAACGTGCAGAGCACCTTCTCAGACACATTTACACTGGTTAACGACTGCATTTTTTGGAGTAGTTGGCTTGGCTTCCTGTCACCTAGTTCCAGCCCTGTGAGCAAACGCTTTATTTGTTTGTTTTTCTCTTTAATACTTAAAAGACATTCTTTCGCGGCAGAGTATTTGTTTAGATCCGTGCTTTGATGATGTCCCAGATGCCCTGGACATATTTTGGGTCCAGTTGCAAAACAAGGTAATTAAATTTGGGAGCTTTTTTGTAATATTGGAAAAGGACAACTGACCTTCCACTTGGAAAAGCTATATATCCGGTTTTCAGTTCGGATAGCTGGAATTTTTAAGCTTTGTCAGTTTCTGTTTGCATTGAGTATAATAGTCCAGATCCATTGCTGGCTTGATTTTCTCCTTCCATGTTAATAACCGGCCTAGCAGGGGTAACCAATTACGTTGCATATGATTTTGTTACTGCCTTCAAGCTTAAACTCATGGAGTTGAGATATATACTAGTAATAATTTATACAACTAATTTTGTTTGCCACTTTCTTATTCAGCTATATTCAACTTCACTTTTACAAGGATGATATACGCGACAGAGTAAAAAAAAAAAAAAGGAAAAGAGAAATTTATTATTCATTGTGTACCTCTTTGTAACTTCGTATCCACTACTAGGGCAGCCTACATTTCCAACAAACTACCACTGTCAATTCAGAAGGAAAACATTGTTCAGAAAGCAAGTTAAGAACCTACTTACTAGGAAAGCCTATGGTTCACTTAAAGAATATAAGCAAGATGACTAAGTATTGAATTTTTTAGCTGTATAGTTTAAAGCTCTAGCAAACATATTTATACAATTTCATTGGTATTACCTACATTTTCTTTCTATTAATCTTTTGTTTTATATGTAGTTTTATATTGTAATATGTACTCAGATGAGGCACTAGTTTACAAGCTTTGCTCAAACATGTAAATGTTATTGGGTCAATAAATTTTTATGTCATTTGGTTTGACATTGACCTTGACCAGGGACTAGGAATGGACAGGTTAATTTCACTGCAGTTTCGCAGTTTGTGGAACAATTCCTGGCCACACGCATACAACAAACTACGCCTAAGAATACGTCTTTACGTATATTTTTCCAATCTTTGGTTCCTTTTGTGATATTTTTAGTTTCTAAAGTGGCTTTTTAGGCAGTTTATAGGTCCTCAGCCTCCTAGCCCTACTGATTACCCAGGAACAGATCTAGAGGCTTTTGCTTCCATGACTAACTCCATCATAGTTAATGATATTTTAATAAGAAATATTTATGTGAAAATAAATCACTATATTGTTCTTAATTTGGTTAAAATATTTCAGGTTAAATTCACAAGGAGTTTTTGAAGAAAGAGACATCTCCACTCCCCTCACGCATTCAGAACTAAGAGGACGCTGTCAAATAGAACAGATTCCTTCACATTTGAAAACAGCGAAGTTTGCAGTCACATCATATGAATGTGGCACATCTGAGAAGGCTATCAAACCCAAGTCTGAACCAAGGCCATACAAGTGTGACAAATGTGAGAAGTCTTTTAAACAGAAGTTTAAATTAAAGCAACATATTCTGATACATTCAGACACAAGAACATACAAGTGTGACAAATGTGAGAAGTCTTTTAAACAGAAGTCTGGCTAAGACCATCATATTCTGTTACATTCAGATACAAAACCATACAAGTGTAACAAATGTGAGAAGTCTTTTATTTTGAAGTCAAGCTTAGACCGCCATATCCTGTTACATTCAGATATAAGACTATACAAGTGTAACAAATGCGAGAAGTCTTTTAAACAGAAGTCTGGCTTAAACAAACATATCGTGTTACATTCAGCTACAAGACCATACAAGTGTGACAAATGTGAGATGTCTTTTAAACAGAAGTGTGGCTTATACCAACATATTGTGTTACATTCGGATATAAAACCATACAAGTGTGACAAATGTGAGAAGTCTTTTAAACACAAGTCTGGCTTTAACCGTCATATCCTGTTACATTCAGATACAAGACCATACAAGTGTGACAAATGTGAGAAGTCTTTTAAACGGAAGTGTGACTTATACCAACATATTGTGTTACACTCAGATATAAAACCATACAAGTGTGACAAATGTGAGAAGTCTTTTAAACAGAAGTGTGGCTTACACCAACATGTTCGTTTACATTCAGATACAAGACCATACAAGTGTGACAAATGTGAGAAGTCTTTTAAACGGAAGGTTGGCTTATACCAACATATTGTGTTACATTCGGATGTAAAACCATACAAGTGTGACAAATGTGAGAAGTCTTTTAAACACAAGTCTGGCTTTAAGCATCATATCCTGTTACATTCAGATACAAGAACATGCAAGTGTAAAAAATAATACAAATAATAAATAATAAATAATAGAAAGTTTAGTGACAGTGATTTGCATTCAGTCAACCCATTGGTGGCCTTTAAAATGCCAAAAGAGATGTACATTTTCATTGTTAATACACTTGAATATTGCATCAAAGGTACCTTACGGGGATGGTTTGCAAATTTTTCACCTGTTAAAAGGACAATTCATGCCCTTAAAGTAACCTTATTTTTCAAGATATTTTCCACAACTATCAGTACATTTGGTCTTACAGTGTTCCAGTGCCGTTATCCCACATTTGTAGTGTTCTCCTGGAAGTGCTACAAGGTCACCATCTACAGCAGCAATTCCTTCATTTGAAGAAAGGCTGCTACCAGCATGTAATTTCTTCAGTTTTATAATCAGATAGAAACCTGAGGGAGACAAATATAGAGAATAGGCTGGATGCTCCGGTAACTCATAGAGGTGCATTATTTTTTTGAAGTAATGCTGGCATTCAGTTTGGTTAGAAGTTGAGAGTCCTATCCTGCAGTAATAGTTTTACGTTTTTTGTAGTAGTCAATCACCAAAATTCCTTTGGTATCTCAAAATACTGACTCCATAATCTTTCCTGATGAAGCCACCATCCTTGTCTTATATGAAGCTGAGAACCAGCTTCTGTCCACTGCTATGACTCCTCTTAGATTAAGGTGTGTTGTGGTAAACCCATGATTCATCCACTATGACGTATGGGAACAAATAACCACTTGTTCTCCTTAAAGTGCACCAAGTATTTTTCAGAAAGTGTTGTGCAAATAATTTGTTATTCACAATGAGGATATGTGGCACCCATCTGCTGCAAAGCCCTTTCATGTATAATTCCTGATGCCATACGGGAACAACACGTTCATTTGAAATTCCAATAACATTAGCAGTTTCCTGCATCTTTGTATGCCAGTCCTCCAAAATCATGTAATGCTGTTTTTAATGATTTCTGGTGTGGTTAGTTTTGGACGTCCTTTACATGGATCATCTTAGATGCATTCACACCCATCTTTACAATCTGCCGCCCAATTCTTCACAGTGGAGTCTGAAGGTGAAGGGTCACCATACCCATTTACAATCTGCAAATGTCTTCCTGTAGGTATTAAACCTTCCTTCACGAGGAATTTTGTCGCAGTATGATACTGAAATATCTCCATTTTGAAAGCAATGCACACTGCCGGTATCAACTATTGCCTGGAATGACTTGTATTCTTACATAGGGCTTATACACATGGGTACCAACAGAAGAAAAAATTCAGAACGTAGTGCGTTGCTCTCCTGGAAAGGCCGAGAAATTTTCAGACCACCCCTGTATATACATAGAGTATAATATATCAGCCAGGGATAACAATACACATTTATAAAACCAAATATCTCCATGCTGTTAAAAGGGTAGCATATATATATATATGTATATACACAATTTACTTACATTTAATATATGCATACAGTTGATATATATACATACAATTTACATAAATTTACAATATACATACAATTTATATATATATGCATACAATTTGAGAATGTCAATTGATATTTTAGGCTCTTACTTGGATCTTGCCATTATGTCAAAACATGTTGTTCTATAAGATTTGTTACGCAAAAGATCTGTTGTCAGTTGTTCAGTACACCTATGTTTATGTAGCTCTACAGCAGACATCAAATGCAAAAGGGAAATTATTTGTCTTTAAAAGAACTAGAATGTATTGTGACTGTGGGTTCGTAGAATTAAGAGTCCAATTTGACGAAATTCTAAATGTTCTTTATTTCTGTAGAAATACACTGTTCATTTCTCACGTAACAACAATACATCACATTTACAACACAATCTTCCAAGGTCGATGACCAAAATAAACAGCGTTCAGTTTATATCAGCTCTCGTTACAACAGCACTCTCTGCTGTTCTCTGCTTACCTCTGGCGACTCACTCGTTTTACAACACTTCACAGCTGTTTACTACTACAACACACTCTTGGCAAGCCGACGCCTCTTTAAATACCTCACTGATAGTTTCTAAACTATTCTAAAATAAATCAGAACCCGAATAGTCTCTATCAGTCAAGAAGTCATCAGAAATTTCCATTTATATCATGTTTTCAGCAAACTTTTATCTGCGTGCTATCTTTATCTGCCGGCTCTTTGTTTCCTCACTGCCCGCCTATCTTCCTTTGTGTAAACAAGCCGCGCGATCTTAGATAACGCGTTCGCGACATTGCTCCCTCAAGGCTGGTAGTTCTGAACAGCACCATCGTAGTGGGCTGAACGATCCAGGTGTACCACCATTTTCCCTCGTGGCATCTTCTGGATGCGGTAGACCATGTCATTAATCCTCTTCACCACCCGGTACGGTCCTTGCCATGCTTACCAGACCTTCGGGCATCGTGCATTAGTCCGGGTAGGGTGGTACAACCAGACCAGATCACCTTATGAGAACTCTGGGCTATTGGCTTGCCTGTTGTATCAGGTCTTCATGCCGTCGCTCGCCTTCTGAATGTTCTGACCAGCCATCTTATGCATGTCGTGGAGACAATCCTCCAGGTTCTCCACATAATCGGTTGCTGGCTATTTTGCGTCCGGGGGGCTTCCAAAACCCAGATCACAAGAGAGGCATAACTCTCGGCTGAACATTAAGGTGGCTGGCATCATTCCGGTGGTATCGTGTGTTGTCGAGCGATAGGTCAGCGAGAAAAGTGGCACCTTAACATCCCAGTCTCGCTGATGGCTGACCACGACCTTCCTCAGGTACTCCTCTAAGATCTTCATGTACCTTTCCACCATGCCATCTGACAGGGGATGTAGAGGTGTTGTGCGGGTCTTGTTAACCCCCATTCTTTCTAGTGCCTCCCTCATCAGGTTGGATTCGAAATTGGTGCCCTGGTCGCTGTGGAGCTCTAACAGCACCCCAAATCGGAAGAACATTGCTCCACGAGGCAGTCCGTGATTCTCTCTGCTTCCTGGTTCGGGATGGCATACACCTCCGGCCACTTAGTGAAGGAGTCCACGACCACCATCAGGTAACTTGTTGCCTCGGTCGGATACTGGGCATCTCCAGCTATGTCGACGGTGGTCCTTTCGAATGGTGCTCTGACGTTGTACTGCTGCATGGGACCCCGGCTCTTAGTCTGGGGCCCGCGACTCGCCGCGCACATAGGACATTGACGGAACAATCTCTCAGCATCTGCTCGGAGCCTCAGCCAGTAGTAGCGCTGCCGAAGGTTGTCGATCGTCCGGTTTGCTCCCAGGTGTCCCGAAGTACCGGCATGCATTTCCTCCAAGACTTCCAGGACCTTCGTTGAATTACCAACGGTTCTTTTTGCGTCTTCCAATCAGGTGACTCCCATAGCCGGAACAGCACGCCCTCTCTGATCTTCAGCGAGTCCCATTGGGCCCAGTACAACCTCTAGGCGGTGCTCCTTGGTGGGATGTCCTCCCAGGTTGGTGTTGTCCATGCCTCCACTTCTCTAATGAGTGTTCCCAAGTCTGCGTCCACCAGCTGCTCCCTCCTCAGGGCTGCGCTATCCCAGCCATCCGCAGGCACTGTCGTGACCACTCTGATAGCCGCAGCCTTCTCGGTGGGCTCTTCGGGAAATGGCGTTTGCGTTAACGTGGCTCTTCCCTCCACGATGTTCCGTATTCCTGCAGCCTCAGTCCCCAGCGTGCTCTCTGGCCTTCCTGGTTTCTAAAGCTAAGTAGCCAGGTAAGGGCGGAGTGGTGAGTCCTCATGTGGAATGGCTCACCATACAGGTACCTGTGGAGGTGCTCCATTGTCTTTACTACCACCAGTCACTCTCGCCGAGTGACGCAGTGGTTCTTTTCTGTCTTGGATAGCGTCTTCCTTTTGTAGGCTATAACCCGCATATGACCGTCCTGGATTTTCGATTGGACACTTCCAATGCAATGGTGGCTGGCGTTGGTGACCACAATGAAGGTGCCGCCTGGTTGTGGAGATATCAGTATTTGAGCACTGTACAGGGTGTTCTTGTGGTGCTGGAAAGCGCCTTCGGCGTCATCCGTGAACACGTTAGGTCGGTGTCCCTCTGTCAGGCGGGTGTGGGTTTTGGCGATGTTTGAGAACCCCTTTATGAAGCGGCGGTAATAACTGCACAGCCCCAGAAAACTGCACAACACTCGTTATCCTTTAGGCGAGGCCAATCTCTCAGCCTGGGACTTCTCCGGGTCTGTAGGCACTCCGGCTGGTGAGTTTATGTGGCCGTAGTAGTTACCTTCCTTGCGGAAGAGTTGATACTTCTTCGCGTTCAGGTTCAAGTAGGTTGCCTACAGTCTCTGTAATTCCTTGCTCAGGTTGTCGAGATGATCTTCCAACGTCTTGCCAACGATGATGTCCAGGTATAGCAGGCATGCGTCATAAGTCAACCCTCTCATTACTGATTCCATGAGGCGTTGAAATATGGCTGGTGAGTTGCAGAGGCAAAATGGTATAACAGTGAACTGCCAAAGCCCTGTCGAGAATGCAGTCTGCTTTTCTCTCGGGTCTAGAACCACCTGCCAGAACCCCACTTCAGGTCGGGGGTCGAGAACCACTGCACCAGCTAGCGTGTCCAGGGTATTGTCAATCCGGGGTAAGGGGACACATTCCTTCAGGGTGACAGCGTTCAGCTTCCTCTAGTCCATGCAGAAGCGTAGTTCGCGGCTCCACTTCGTCACCAGGACTACGGGGGAACACCAAGGGCTGTCAGACTCTACAATCACTCCCCTGGATGTCATGTCATCTAGCATATCACGTACCTCCGCTTGTTTTACCAGCGGAACGTGTCTTGGTGGATGCCTAATAGGCTGGGCGTCTCCGGTCTCAGTATGGTGAAGCACATTATCCGTGCGGCCGTAGTCACTGTTGCCTTGGCTGAAGATGCGCTGGTATCGCCTCAGCACTTTTCGAACATGCTCCAGTCGTTCTGCGGTCACGTGGTCGGCCGCCCTCTCCAGTAAGCCTTCGAGCTGGGAACCAGGTGTTGCGCCAGCACCGGCTCCTGTATCCTGTCGACTGCGGTTACGCTGACCACGGCTCACGCGTCTGCAGCTCCATTCCGGCCTGGACGTCGTGATTGGTGTCTCTCAACTTGAGCAGCCTTACTCGCACCTGCTCTCGGTACGGCAATGCTGTCCTGCTACACAGAGTCCTTGCATTGGCGTCTTCTGATCCAGCATCATGTTCTTCGTCCGCACCGTCACCACCACCACCATGTCCTTCCTCAAGAAGACCCTGCGGATCCCAAGGTACTCGTTGGGTTGCCGGAGTATCACCTCTCCATTGAGCCTCAGGTGCTTCCTGCCGAAGTCTACCGGTGCCTCATGGCTCCTGAAGACATCTAATCCTAGTATTACCTCCTCAGCCACCTTCGCGACGAACACTCACAGACCTATGGCACTCCTACACAAGGTCACCATTAGCAGGGCCTCCTCCACAGTCAAGGTGTCACCCGACGCTGTCGCAAGCTGGTATGCTCGGCTCGGCTTCCTCTTCGGCAAACCCTTGGACATATCAGGTCTGATGATGGTCACCGTTGCCCTTGTGTCCACGAGTACGTGGCACCGATTCCCTCTCACCTAAAAGTCCGCGATGACGCTGCCGTCCCGAGGCCGGGAGACGGTGCGCAATGTCACTCGAGGGGATGGTGGTGATAGTGCCAACGTGCCCCTTTCCATGACGGCCCTTACCCGTTTTCCGGCTACTATTCCTGCTATGGGCAATCTCTCCAAGTGTCCCGGCTGTCCACACCCAACAAAGGCCACTAGGTCTCCGCCGGCGTCCCTCGTTTGGTTTTCGGTCTCCATCATAGCGGATACCCCTTGTTCTGGAAGTCGGAGTAGCTGTCACCTTGGCCGCCTCCATCCTCAATGCTGCCGTTAACGCCTTGTGGATGGGTTTGTAATCGCCGATCAATAGGCGCTGACGAATATCCCTGTCCCTTACATCGTCGACAAATGTGAAGGCAGCCTCTCGGGATACGAACTCTGGTGGGAGATCGATTAGGGCTTTGCTGGGCGACTGCTCAATTGCCAGGGCAAACTCCTGTAATGTCTTCCCTGGCTGCTGCAACCTTGATTTCAACCGGCTTCAGTACGCTGCGTCTAAGCGGTGGTTTCCAACGTGGTTCTCCAGGGCTTTCCAGAAGTCATTGGGCGGCATCGCTATCTGGACCGCGTTCAGGACTTCTGCGGCCCGTCCCCGGAGGCATGATGATGAACGATGATGATGGATATAAGGGCGCTCAACTACGGCGGTTATCAGCGCCCTTTAAAAAACTAGTCATTGCAAAAGCCAGATAAGAAAATGTCTAAAAACTATACTAATATAAATAAACCTATTAAAACTACACGTACATAGAAGGGAAAAATTCAAAACCTACTAAAAAATTCTTTTGCGAAATCCTAAAGTCTAAACTAGAAAAGAATCTAAAAATCTTCTCCACTACGGTGTTATCGTCCGTTAGCATTTCTGAATAGCTGTCCGGCAGCGGCAGAGACGTCCGAAGGTGTGCTAGGGAAAAACACTCTAGCAGCACGTGTCAGAGGTAACGCTTCATTGCAAAACGAACACAGGGGAGCAGGCCCCATTTTAAAAAGGAAACTATGAGTAAAAAAGCAGTGCCCAATACGCAACCGACCCATACTCACCTCCTCGCGACGAGATCACCGACAGGAGGTAACCCAAGGAATCGGAAGTTCTTTCACAGATCTTAGATTATTATTGCGGAGAGCGGACCACTCTTCTTGCCAGCTCCCCTTCAAAGCTCTCCGCAATACGGCCCTAAAGTCTTCCGATGTCACAGATGGTACTCGAATCCTGGGCTTCATGGTAGCCGTCTCGGCTGCCTAATCCGCCATTTCATTCCGCCGCCAGCCTACGTGACCAGGGATCCATGCACACACCACGCTAACGCCAGAAGCGTGTAAAACCTGGAGGGCATCCTGGATACGCTGCAATTTAGGGTGATAGTTGAACAGCTGCCGTAGGCTTTGAAGTGCACTTAGGGAATCACTCAGGATGAAGCAGTTCCCCAACTTTCGTCGACGCTCGTGTAAAATGGCCCGGTATATTGCATAAAGCTCTGCCGTAAAATTGGAAGTGCTAGTGTGGAATCCGAATGGATATGGTTCGGTTCCACACACGTAAGCACAACCAACACCCTTTGAGTTCTTAGAGCCATCAGTATAAATTATAAAATGGTCCTCATATCGCAACAAAAATTCTAAAAAATATGTACGGATACTAGACATAGACATGGTAGATTTATCATATTTAGTCATGCCCAGATCAACGTGGGACGCTCTGCACAACCAAGGAGGGTATGTCCTCTCCCCCTAGGATACATATTAGGCATTTCAATATCAAGTTGTCTAAGGAGTTCACGGAAATGAAAACCAGGGTTTAATATTAGTGTTCCTATAACGCACGTCCATGAAGGTGTTAAAGAACGGCGTAAACGATGGATGTGTGGGCATGCAATTAAGTCCACAGCCATAATTTGCTAATAACATGTTGCGCCTGTACTGCCGATGAGGTTCTGCAGACTCAGCATACAGGCTTATAACTCGGCTCGTTGGAAATGCCCCAACTGCTATAATTATGCCACAATTATAGACTGTCTAATCTCTTCCGCACAGGTGTTCGTGCTGAGCCATAAACGATACTATCATTAATCTAATTTGGAACAGATGAGAGTGCGATAAAGTAGCAATAACACTGTACGATCCGCTCCCCACGATTGTCCACATAGTAGCCGCAAGATATTTAAAGATCGGTCACATCATGCTTCCAGTTGTGCGATATGCTACGACCAACTTAGTTTTCTATCGAATATCAATTCATGGGACCTCGTCTCATCTCAAGCCGTTCTTTAAACTGCAACTCTTAAGGTTTTACTGGGTGGCCTGTAAACGGCGCTAAGATTTGCAGTAGACGGCAAAGTCGTCAAAAAACAGGCACGACGACACCCCCGGAGGTACACATTTCGAGATAGAATTAATGGCAATAGCAAACACCGTAACACTTAGTACCGATCCCTGTGGTACACCGTTCTCTTGAACAAAAAGATTCGAAAAAACCGTGCCAACCCTTACTCGGAATACGCGGTCTTTCAAGGATTCCTGATGGAAGAGTGGTAGACGTCCACGTATATTCCAGGTGTGCAGAGTACGTAGCAACCCTTCCCGCCAGCACGTCTCATAAGCCTTCTAGAGGTCAAAAAATATTCCGTCTCTTTGGCAGTTTTTTAGAAATCGGTTCATAATCTGTCGACATGGACACAAGATGATCCATTCTTGAACGGCGTCGTCGAACACTGCATTCAGTAGGTTGTGCCCTTCCAGCCACCATACCAACTGCCCATTCATCACGTGTTCCATAACCTTGCATATGCAACTGGTGAGGGAATTAGGACGGTAGCTACAAGGGAGGTGACGGTCCCTGCCAGCTTTCAAGGTAGGTATAATGGTAGCTCCTCGCCACCTGTCAGGAAATGTGGCATCAATCCAAACACGGTTACAGACCTCAAGCAGTAATGCCTTACCTTCAGATGAGAGATGTAACATTTGAACGTGAAATCGATCCGGGCGTGGTGCTGTCAGTCGCGATTAAGAAAGAGCGTGCTCTAACTCTGCTAAGGTGAAGAGGCGGTAATAATCTTTAAGGTGTCTGGAACTAGTAACGAACCCTTGGGGTTTTACTGGATTCTTAATTAAGATGAACTCAGTATCAAAATTATTTGAGCTAGACTCCTGAGCGAAAGCACAGCCGAAGGTGTTAGCCACGACAAACGGATCAACAACAACTGTAGTTGTTTTTATACCAGCTATTCGCAACAACAGATGAAAGTGTACATCTGTTAAAAGATGATACAAAGTTGTTTCATGAGGTCTTTTTGCTCTCCTCAATTATTTGCCTAGACTTTGCATGCGCTTTCTTGTACTCAATTGGATTACTTAGAGTAGGGTGTCGTTGGGATACCCTTACAGCACTTCTGTGAGCACGAATAGCATTCCGACAGTCGTTGGTCCACCATGGGACAGGAAATCGACCGGGTTTGGTAGCCGAACGTGGAATAGATTGTTCTGCAGCGGAAAGAATTTTCTCTGTGAGATGATCAACTAAATCATTCACAGGATCGTATTCGTTGTAATCTAAGACAGCCAACTGGGTATAAAGGTTCCAATTGACACGACCAAAGCGCCATCTAGGGATACGGGAGGGAGACACATCTTGTCCTAAGAGACTAAGAAGACATGGAAGTGTTCGCTGGAATGTAAATCAGAGATGACAATCCATTGTAATGAAACTGCTAACCGGGATGAACACACTGCCATATGGATGTGCAAATAGGTGTTAAAGGCATCTGAAAGGAACGTTGGCTCTCCGGTGTTTAGGGGAACAAAGTTATTGCCCTCCAAGAATTTTGCAATGAGGTTGCCTCGCGAACATGCCCGATTGGAGACCCAAAGTGGGTGATGGGCATTGGTCTCCCACTATTAAAATGGTTTTGAATGTTAACAAACCAGATCTTCAAGGTTAATCATCGTGAGGGTATCTGATGACGGTACATATACATTACAGTTGCAAAATACGATTGATGGCAGCTTAATCCTTACAGCTACAGAATGTATGTCAGATTGTATTTGTAACGGATCTACAAATATGTCATCCCTGAGGAGCATCGTAATGCCCCCGAGAGCAGGGATGCCCTCTTCGGTTTCATTATCACACCTCAGTGGTGTGTAGCGTCTGATTTTAAAGTTGTCTTGTGGTCGTAGCCTAGTCTCTTGTAAGCATACCAACAAGGGTTATGCTTACTGAGCAAAAGTTCCAGTTCTGGTCGATGTGCTCTTAAACCTCATATGTTCCATTGAAGGATAGCCATAGCGATAGTAATGGGATATGTCAAATAAGTACACACATTACGTAGGTTTTAGGGGTGGTCGGATCAATTTGCCCTTTTTCTTAGGTGTAGGGCTAGTTTCTGCAGGTTTATCCTTCCTCTTCTTTGCTGCCGATGCCGCAGCGTGGTCAGATATTTCCTGCTCCATATCTTCTATGTAAGATGACTGTTTTCCTTCTACAACTTTCGTTTCGAGAGGCTCGAAGTGACTGGAAATTCCGACTGACGTAGATGCCTGTCGCCGGTCGGAGTCCTTCCCAGATGATAACTCCGACGATGATCTCGGAGATGCTCTTGGACTTCTTTTCTTGGACTTTTCTGGAACAGGTTTTGCGTTTTCTTTCGTGAAGGCGGTTCTATCATACTGAGTCTTGAACTTTATCTCTGGTTCTTGGTACACAATGGGCAATTTCGTCCTGCTGCTAGACGACGATGCTTTGTCAGGCGATTTCACTGGCTTGTTCGTATTTTCAGTAGTGTTGGGTGGTGTTCTCGGAGCTTTAAATGGTGTTACTCATGCTCTTGGTTGCGATATAGGCACGAGAACCTTCTCTGATATAGTTGCCCCGTTCATATTGGATGTTAGTTACCAGCCTCCGGTTTTCGTGATGGAGTAGCCGCCGCAGAGCTATAGGTACTGGAGGTGGTCAAAAAGGGCTTGTGGATACCAAGAAGCTTCCGACCTTCCGAAAAGGATACCTTTTCTTTAACTCGGATATCCTGAATATCTCGCTCATCAAAATAACGAGGGTAATCTCGTGAACTTGATGGATGTTCACCGCTACAATTAACGCATGCTAGAGGTGATGTTCATGCATTTTCATTAATGCCATCACAACTGACACATGTAGATACGCCTTTACAGAATGCACTAGTGTGACCGAACCGCTGACATTGGTAGCATTTCGACGTTTCATATTTATTTGGGGGTGTAGGTTTACCATAATAGTTGGTCTAAGTTGACCAACTGGAATGACAGGCCTACAAGGCGAGCTCACTGTCCCACTCATCCTGGAGTTCGGTACAATGCCTAGTTCTAGCCGATTGATTAGTGGTGGGTTAGTTCCTAAACTCCCGTTTAGGCGAAGCAGAAGCCAAAAAAGTGTATTAGAAATTCACACCCTTCCCGAATTCATTAGAAGACTGGAACGAGCTCAGATACGCATCCCCCAACCACCAGGACAAACCTTTCCACCGACACGGGTCTTCACGCACGGCCTACACGTGGATGGGCCTGTTGACCGTCTCCCTTAACCGCGAAGAGGAGCCCACACGAGGGACACTGTTGGATCGGGACCCCGGGAGCGACAAACCCGTACCTGCCGAAGAGGCCCCTGGGGGGTCCCTGG